>OY829328.1:61360882-62602564 GCA_963691655.1 Toxonevra muliebris
AGAAAACAATGTAATTTTGACATTAAAAATGTAAAACAAATACATTTTTTTAATGTAATATTGATATTTAAAATGTCAGAAGGATACGATAAAAAGTAACATTAAAGCAAAATTAATGTAAAATTGATATGATAATAATGTTGAATTAACATGACAACAATATATAACTGATTTTACGAAATATAAATTTGATATTAACTTAATGTAAAATCGACAGTTTGAAATGGTAAATAAAACACAATAAAGAAATCTTTTTATTTTATATATTTTTATTTTAGTAATAATAATTAATAATATAATATACATACAAACGCAAATAATTCCATTCATGAAAACGAATTTCAAATTACGCTATAGGCGATAGGTGTGGAATCCGGTTCTAAAAATTAAGTTTAGTGTATTTAACGAATAATATTCACAACAACGCAGAATGAAATGGCCGCAGAGAAATTATTTCCTATTAATAAAAGAAGTTCATTATTTGCACTTTCTATATTTAATTCACTTCTAATACTTTTTTTTAAACAGTTTTATTTTATAGTAATATTTTATTTTTATTTAATTTTTTTATTCTTATTTTTTCACACTTTTACTTTATTGTGCGCCACCGCCACCACAAGCACTCGAAAAACTATTTCATAATTAAGAAGTGTTACCAGTTAAAATTTTTTATGTTATACTTATGCAAAAAGTATTGCCAGTCTTAATTTTTAATACCATACCAGCCTATTTACATTTTGAATGTTAAATTTGCACAGGATAATATCAATTTTACATGAAAAATGTATTAAGTAATAAGAAAATTTTTAATGTAAGAAAATTTTTATTGTAATTTTAACATTATAATTTGACATGACAATATAAAACGGATTATTATCAATATGATAGTTTCAATGTAAATTCAACACAAAACATATCAATCTGATATTTTTTGCCGTAATCCCAACATTTTTGTTTTTACATTAAAAATAACATTACAAAACTATCAATTTTACATTGCACTTTTTTTGAGTGTACTATACCAATTTTGTTAAAATTTTATTTATCCGGGTTTTTGGGTCAAGAAATCACTTTATGACCTGTATTTTTATCTAAAAAAATATTCCAAGGGGACTTTTTTTTACAGTTTTATGCCAAATCTGAATGGTGACGAGAAGAGCTTTTCGTAGACAGTTTTTATACTTGGAGGCTTGCTATTGCTAGCCAAGAGATGGTGCTGTGAAAAGAAAATTATATTTTTTGTTTTTGACTTTGCCCAACATTGAACCCGGGCACCCTGCAGTCTAGCACACTAACCACTAGGGTCTGGCGACTACTAGTAAAACTTTTATAAAACTCAAAATGTATAAAAAAAAAAAAAAAATATTCCAGCCATCCTGTATTCATTTCTTCTCAAAAATACTGCCATAATGGGATTAAAAATCGATCCACTCCAAAGCACACTCAGAATTAAACAAATATTTTCTTCTTCTGGACGAATAGTGTTTGGAACATGAGTGGAATTTTGACTTATAATTCAGAGTAACGGAAACCAAAGGATGATAGCACGCGTTCACAAAACCAATACAAATTTTATACGTGGGACTCATTTCCATAGGAAAAGAGCACAGTCGATCTTTGTGCATTGCTTTAGAGCGAACAAGTCCATTTTCCATATTCTGAGAATTCTTTGAAAAATTAGAAAAGATATCATTTCTTCCATTGCTATAAAATTCTAAATTTATTCACACTTTACGTCCATAATAAAAAAACTCATTTTAATATATATATAAATTGATTTTAATACGCAAACAATTTTCGATTTTATATTTGCAGACATATTTTACATTTGATTCGCGTGCTGAACAACAAACAGAAGTTTATTTACGCTATGGACAACATCCGGAATTGTATCCAAATCGACGTGGTGAAGTTGTTCAGGGGTATGTACATATGTATTAAATATTATAAAGAAATAAAAAGAGAGAGGAAGATAAAGGCAAAAAGAAAAAGAGTGAATGGAAGAAAAAAAGAAATAAATAAATTACCAGATATTAGTTTTCAGCTCAACGTTGCTTCGTCTCAGGCATAACAATAATTTAATTTTATTATTATTGTTATTATTTTTATTATTTTATGCGTAAGTCGAGTGTTGCTGCTGTAGCTACTGATTCCTTTTATTCATTTTCTTATACTGCTACTGTTATAGTCTTATATAGTGGAACATTGCACAGTGTGGCAAAACAAAAACGCATGATACTAGGAATGGATGAGTCTCATAAATTTCATATTAACTTTTGATATAATCGAATGTTCAACACTTTACAGACTTTACGTTTTGAAAATAATGAAATGAATTAAGTTGTATCCTAAAAGTAGGCAATATTATATGGTATGAATTATGAACCTTTATCATTTGAATTTGTTAACCATTGAAATTTAGTCATATTTTTGTAATTTTTGCCACACTGTAGTATATTGAAATAAAATAAAATGCGTAAAAGCTAAAAATTGCTTATCCCAATAAAAAGGCAAAAATATTGAATTGAAAAAGCGAAAAGATGTAAACAAACTCGATTACCAGACAACTTGATAAACATTAATAATTTCTTTTATTTCTTTTTGTTTTTTTTTTTTTCTTGTGGCATAAAAATATTATTGAATTTAAAATGAAATTGTTTTTTTTTTTTCTTTTTTTTGTTTTGTGTAGGTATTTGTGAAAAATCTTACACTTTAAGTGTATAATTTTCACTTCATTTCAATTTGAAAAGTTGCTGCGCTGCTACGTATTTATTTACAAACTTCAGTGCAATAACGATTTAATTTGCAATTTAATATGTTGAAACTTTTCAAAAATTTTATATCACAAAAATTCTCATATTTCTTAAATGTTTTATTTTTTTTATTTTTATTTTTTTTTAAGTGGGAAAAGAAGAATCTAAATTTGTTTTGAATTTTATTATTGCCATTTTGAACTGCTTTACATTTTCACAGTTCAATGAGCGTAAACATGCGAGTGGCAGTGATTTTAGACGAGAGAAGAGAGTTACTTGAGGTCATAATCCAATTATCAAATCTATGTAAAATATGAACAGCTTCATCAAAAAGTATTCAACATAAGTGAGCTTGAATTAATTAAACAAGAAAAAGGAACTTATTCTAATCCTTTCCTTTTCCCAGGCGTAGAAAAAGAATCATATAAGAGTACGCTGAAGCGTTTTTAGTTTTTCTCTATAACGTCTAATTTCTTTTTTATAACGGTTTAAAAAAAATCATATATGTATAAAAACACTGCACAATGGAATTGACCAAAAAGAAAAGCTCAAGAGTTTTGAAAGTGGATCTCATATATTTCGAGTAAGCTGAACACATGATGGCGCTCTCAGTTTTTCTCTATATCGTCTAATTTTTTTATAATATATAATTCTCAAGTAAGGCCAAAAAATCAGCTGAGTATGTATCAAAACGGTACGCAAGCGCTCTCAACTAAGAATGCTTCAAATGAAAAAAAAGCTTTAACTTTGTAAATAACTATTCAGTTGCCACTGTCTTTTGTGTCGTACATATTTCAGTATAAAATCTTTTGAAATACTAATACATATGCATTTTTAATGTACACACACTCACATAAGTATACATACGATTTTCTTTAAATTCGATTTTCTAATAATTCAAATTGAAATTTTTTTTTTTTGATGCAGTTTTATTTAAATCATCATTGTAAACTGAGAAAAGCCAAAAACAGAACCATATATAAATGAGTAAAACGGTAAATAAAGAAAAAGTGTTTACAAAATTGTTTAAAAATGTTAGAAAAAAAAATATTAAAAATTAAAGTTCAAAAATTTGAATAACCTAATAAAATTTATAAATAAAGATAATATTAAAAAAGGTAGTTCTGTTTCAAAAACAAAACACATCTAACAAATCCCCATCCTGCCTTACGATTTTGAGCCACATTTCACAAGTAAAATAAATTTTGTACAAATAAAATCCGGTTTTCATGCCCAGATGGATATTTAAGTAATTGATTAGATTAATTTGGGGTTGCTGACTAAAATATTAGGTTTTTTCCGCAGCTTCACCAGTTTTCAAAATACCATTATAAAGATATATCTTACAAAATCGATTTAAAATATTAATATTTTTATATACAACTTGTTTGATGTCCCAGAAAAAAATTTTCGTTATGGAGTTCTGAATATTTAATACCTATATACCACTGACTCCACAAACTCTATTTTCCCTTATTTAGAAGCTTTTTTAATAAGCATTTCCTGAACATTACCCTACAGAATAAACGCTTTAAAAGAGTAGCAAATATTCGTCAGAAATTTCCCTCCATTTTGGATATAACGCCGAAATTTTTGTTTGTTTTCTCTTTGACTTAAAAAATTAATTAAATAAATTATATATTCTTGAATTCTGTAAATTAGTCTGAAATAAATTTTAAACATATAAGTATTTGCGTTGCAAGTTCTTATTAATTTCTGTGACTTCATCATTATTGCTTCATTAATTTGTATTAATACACACATAAATTCACGTAAGTTTATTTTGATCTTTTCAGTTTCATTACACAGAAATTTACTACATTGAAAATCTGTACTTAAAACTTATTTCTTTTGCATTTAATCACCATCACCAAGAATCCATTTCATTTATGCATTCATTCATTTATTATAATATTTTTAATACTTTTATTTGTCTGTATTTTTGCATTTCTTGCAGCTCTTACTGTGAGCGTGAATATCGTGATTGCCGCTTACAAACTTGTTATGTACAATCGCCAGCATATCCGGGTTTATATCCGCGCGCATTAAATTGTCGTTATAAATTGCATACGAGACAACCGTATATCAAATTGTATTTACAAAATGAACAATTTGCGGTCGATGGACAGAGGTAAGTAAAAAAATTCGGGGATAAAACCAAGTGAACGAATACATAAGAGGGAATTAAAGCCAAAATGAAAAAAAAATAAATGTAAAAGGAAATCTATATATAATTTAAAAGCATACATATATACAGGCATAAAGCACACATACATAAAAAAATTCAAAAGAGATTATGTACACACAGCATGCAAACATACATACATACATACATGCATATACACATACATAGAAAACTTATGCCGTAAAATTAACGTAAAGTTAACACTACAATCTGTAATTTGTCATTTTGGCACGCTTTGGCACACTAGCTGAATTGCTGAATGGCTGGCTAGATGGCTGAATGGTTGGTTTGGCTCTACTATCGGACAGGAAAGCAGCCAAACAAAGCGACCAGAGCGACAGACAGTTAGAGAACGTATAGTCAAACACTTGCTTTTGGCATTTTGACAATGGCAATTTGACAAGTCGAAAAGAATGAAAAATTGGCAAATTTTACGGAAATATTATTGTAAAGTGGTTTTTAGCATGTGAGAAGTAACAAAGAGACATACATACACATACTTACATTCCTATATATACGAGCAAATAGATACAGTTGTGGGTATGCGACATTGTTCTCATTGTACCACACAAATGAGAGTAGGGTGCACAAAAAATTCATTGATAAGAATATGATTTATTGCTTACTAATCGATAGAAATGCTTGAATGCTTACAAAGTTTAGCAAATATTTTTAAATCTCTTAAAAATGCTTCTTTAAAGTTTTTGCATAATTTTTAGAATTTACCCTCATGTCTTGATGTTAGTTTACACAGGTTTCAAAGGTTTAGTCATATAAAGTTGAAAACTGGCTCAGGCTCCTTGACTTCTACAAGACTTTGAGTTCAACTCAATGAATTTGAATGAAAAAAAAGTTCATTGAAAAAGCCGTTTCAGAGTGAATTTTTAAAATTGATTTAGAAAACCATTTCTGGTTTAAGCTCTTCAAATTTTAAAACTCTGATTTCATTAGCATGTAATATATCTGATTGAATGAAATAATCCAACTATACATTTCTACTTTAAATAAATATTTATATAATTCTTGTTGTTTCACCAAAAGTTTTAGATTTCTATGCATGGTTTTGATCCATTAAAATGTTTTTGGTCTTGGGTAAAAAGATGAATAATTTTCGTTTTTTGATTGTAGAAATCACAGGCTGTTAACAATTATTTGGATGTATGTAAATATAGTATGTGTATAGTAATGACTTGTAAATAGTATTGACTTGTAAACAAGCAAACAAGAAAGTTAAGGTTAAATAGAGCTTCGAAAAACAGATGTGCAGGAAATTACACTTTTTCAAAAAAGATGTTTTGGTTTTTTTTTGTTTCTAAAAATGACAAAGAGGTGTTTTGTAGCCGGTTTAAAAGGGTCGCAGAAATTTATAATTCAGCAGACTCACTAAATAAATGATTCCTATCCCGACTAAGTCGTATTAAATTTAAGCCTCCAATCTGAATTTTAGTCTGATCATTGGTCTGACTTTCGGTCTGAGTTTGATCTGAATTTTGAGTTAAATTTTGTTCTGGTTTTTTGTCTGAATTTCGGACAGACTTTCGGTTTGAACTTTGTCTGATTTGTGGTCTAGATATCGCACAGTGCTTCGAGAGTGGACAAAAATCACAAAAATTTATGTCTCCGATCATTAAAAATTTGATGTCATTTTAAAGGTAATAGAATATGTATAACAAACCCAAAATATTTTTTACAGCGGTTGTGTTTTGAAGGAGTTAGGACTTGCCAAAGTCGATCAATTTCAGAAACAAATATTGAAATAAGAAATTGAAATTTTTATGACTCTTACAAAAAAATTGCTTAAAAATCAGGTATCATTGACAGCGCTTTCATTTTTTTTATTAATAGAGAAATAATATTGCCTACTTTACAACATATAATTTTTTTTTTTTAACTGAACCTTTTTTTTTAGAAATTTTTTTTAAATTAATATTTTTTCAGAGAAAAACTTAAAAAATCGTCAACTTCAGTAAAGAATATAAAGCATTAGACCGCAAAAGGCTGTGGTCTCGTGCCTTTTTTTGTTAATAGCAATAGCAATAGAAAAAAATTGGCCAACTTCGTCCAACCTTAGGAGAAAATCAATATTTACTAATACTATTTACATACAAAAAACAAAAAAAAATTTTAAGAAATTTATTAAACTAATATTTCAACTTTTCAAAGAAATTTTTTTGGTACCATAATTTTCATGGCTTGGTCATCAAAACATTCTAAAACATCAATTTTAACCTATTAGTGACAAACCTCAAGTAAATGTGTTGGCCATACATTGAATTTAAATTTCTCTGAGTTTTAGGAGTCTCCTAATGTTTGGTATACAAATTACATATGTTGGCGTACAAAATATTTGAAATGGTAAAAAATGTTCTTGAAATTAAAAGAAAAAAACACAAGTTTTAGAAGGAAGGGGCGTGACTAGAGGGTTAAATGATGATTTTTAGGAATCTCTATTCTATTAATTTTGGCATTCGCAAACGTGAACACCCTTGGTTTTAATTAATTCACGTAATCGAGAACCCACTGCATTTTTGAAACAGTTACTTTTGGCCGTTATGTCAATATTTAAGTTTGTGTTAGTATTTTGCAAAGCAGACTGTTTTATAAAAATATACTTATGATAAAAGTAGGGACATTTTAAGAAGGTGAGTTAGCGTTGTATTTTAAATAGTGTTCTATCCCAAACCGAAAGAAATGATGGAACATAGGTTCTTAATTGGCAATATTTAAAAAATAGTTGCACTGATATTTAAATTTAATTTATTTTAATTTTGAAGCTTCTCCAAAAAAAAAAAAAAATTTATCTGAAAACCGAAATTGGTACCAAAAATCAGCATACTATAACCCTTTAGTAAATGGTATTTTTAATTTTTATTTAAGCGCGTCCAAATTCAAGCAATAATTTATATAGTATCAATAGTATAGTAAAAAAATTGGATAAGAACCGGTTTTATAAAAAAGGGTAACCGGTACCAAAAAAACGATTCTATTTTTGAAATCATTATGCCATAATCCTTTAGGAAATTAAGTTTCATCAAATTCAAATAACTCCTTCTATTTTTGTCCAACTTTTATATGGGGACGGAGCACTGTGTATCGGTCCGAGTTATGTCTGAGTTGGGTTGAATTTTGGCTTGATTTTTGGTTCTAACTTTCGGTCTGAGTTTCCATGTGATTTGAACTGAACTCTGGTGTAAATTTCGTTCGGTTTTTCGGTCTGGATTTTGGCTGACTTTAGGTCTGAGTTTGGATTTTGACTTGATTTTTGTGTTAGAATCTGAATTTTGGTCTGATTTTTAGTTTGGACTCGTTCTGACTTTCGGTCGGAGTTTTGATTGTATTTTCGTCTAAATTTTGCTCTTATTTCTATCTGAATTTAGCCGTAGGTTTTTGGTCTGAACTCGGCCTAATTTTTTATCTGATTTGTGGTCTGAATATTGGTTAGCGTTTTGTGCCTGAGTTCGGTTGAATTTTAGTTTGATTTTTGGTCTAAATTTCGGTCTAAGTTTCCATGTGATTTTTGGTCAGATTTTTAGTCTGATCTTTGGTTTGAATTTGAATTGGATTCTTTTGTAAATTTTGTTCGGATTTTTCGTCTGAACTTTTGCTGACTTTGGGCCTGAGCTTAGGTTTGAATTTTGATTTGATTTTTGTGTTTGAATCTGAATTCTGGCCTGATTTTTAGCTTGGATTCATTCTGACTTTTGGTTTGAATTTAGATTGTATTTTTCGTCTAAATTTTGCTCTAATTTTTATCTGAATTTAGTCTATTTTTTTGGTCCAAAATTGGTCTGTATTTTTGTCTGAGAATTGGCCAAAGTTGTGGGCCTGAGATTTATTATGGGTTGGGTTATGTGTCTGAATTTAATCCGATTTTGATCCAATTTTTATTTGGCCTATATTTTTGTCTAAACTTGGACTAACTTTTGATCAGAATTTCTATCAGTTTTCAGTTCTGAGTCTATATTTCTTTCTGAATTTCGGATTTTTAGTTTAAATTTGGTCTTTTTTTTTGTTTAATATTTTGTTTAGATTGAGTCTGATTTTTGTTAGGGTATCGGTCTGAGTTTGGTCTGAATTTATATCCGAATTTTAGTCTGGATAACGGTATGAGTTATGCGTTTGAGTATGTGCATAAATTTTTATCTGAATTTTAGTTTGATTTTCGATCTGACTTTTGGTCTAGTTTCTTTTTGATTCAGTCTAATCTGATTAGGAAAGACAGAGAATCGAACGCGGGGACTCAAAGACCACAGATTTAGACACAATTAAATTTTTAAATTCGGCGTGAGAATAAAAAGTTGAAATAAATTTGTTGCTAGTTTTTGGCAACCATTTCATTTAAATGTTTTATCGTTGTAGTTTTCAATTAGGTTTTTATTTGAATTTACCATTTTCCCATCAGTGACAGTATAGCGGTCATTTTGTTTTGGCTATTTCATTTGTTTGTCCAGTTAAAACCAAAATTTGGTTGGTTTCACATAACCACACTTTTAATATTAAAAATAATATTTGCTAGTCATTTTATGTGATCTTCAAAGTTTAAGTATTTTATTATTTTTATTCTAACAATAAAAAACAAAAACAACAAAACCAAAAACAAATAAAAAAAATATAATTTTTTTAATATATCTAAATTATTTTCTTTTTCGATAGTAGCAAAATGTAAGCAAAACTTTTCGCACAAAACCGATTTCAAATTCTCACAAACGAGAAAGTTTCGTTTGTACAAAATAAACAAAGTTTCTTTTTTTATTTTTTTTTTTTTTTGTTCGCCATTTATTATCAATGAGTTATACTATCATGATATGGCCAAAAGTATAATAAAAGTTTTATGTTTCCATTTCGCATCTCATTATGGCTTTTTTCGTAGTTATATTTTTGTGTGTGTTTTTCATTCCCCATTTCCTGACTTTTTTTTCTTCTTCATGTGGAAAAATTTAGACATTCACATACCAAATCGAATTGTATGGGGAAATGTATGGTAAAATTGTATTCACACATACATACATATAGCACAAATAGATATGTAGAAAATTTCATAAATATGCATTTTGCATAAAAGTTTCCAAACATTTTGAATTGAAGTTGTTATTGAACTTTGCTATAATGTGTGTGTGTTAGTGATACTTGTGTTTTTTTTTTTTTTTTTAAGGAAAATCTGAAATGAAAATTGATATGAAATTGACTTGAAATTGAATTGAATGTCAATTTCGGAATTTGCCAAAAAAATTATAGCAAATTAAATCAAAAACTCATATAATGGAACTTTAAGAGGTGGGGAAGAAAGGGCAAGGGGGAGAGGAGAAGGTAGGAGATGTAAAAGGGGCTGGTTGGTGACTTGGTTTCACGGTTTGTTTGGTGTCAATTTCTATTCACGGGGCCCTCTTTTATATATGACTTAAACAAAAAGAAGGCAAAGGTTCTTATGGGTTAAAAAATGTTTGACTACATATTTTGTTTGGGCGATCGGAAAATGCTTGAGCAAATTAAGCAATACAATCCAAAATTGGGGGAATGCTTGTAAAAATGTAAAGAATTGCTTGTACAAATGTAAAGAAATGTTTGTGAAAAATGGGAAAATGCTTGTTAAAATTGGCAAAATGTTTATCAAAATGTAGAGAAATGCTTGTTAAAAATAGGAAAATCTTTGTCAAAATGTGAGCAAATGTTTGTTGAACTGTGAGGAAAAGCTTATCAAACATAGAGAAATGCTTATCAAAATTGGAGAAATGCTTGTCAAAAATGGCAAAAAGATTATCAAAAGTTTTTTATATATATTTTTTTCCAATTTCCTCTTATTTTTTTATTCAATATTTCATTAAAAAATCTCATATTTTCTTCTAAATAATATTTATAAGTTATCAAATAAGTAGTTGCCATTTTGCATTGAATTTGTACGAAAATGGTGGGGGAACTCATGAAGTGAATGAAATTTAATTTCATCCAACCATTGAGACTCCTCTTCAATAAATCGTTATCCTCTGGTGTTTTTATTGATGATTGGAAAATCACTGCTGTCTCTCCTATTTTTGAAAATGGTAATAAGAATGATATCTCTAACTATAGGCCCATTTCTAAGTTAACCACAGTCTCTAAACTCTTTGAAAGCATAGTAAAAAATAAGATTTATTTCGCGGTTAAAAACTTAATATGCTTAAATAATCATGGTTTTGATTCGGGTCGTTCAACAATTACTAATCTTTCAGTTTTTACCGAAGACTATATTGTTGCGTTTCAAAATGGTTTCGAAATTGATTCCATTTACACTGATTTTTCTAAAACATTTGACAAAGTCTCTCATAATTTATTGATTTTTAAATTGGCAAATTTGGGTTTCCACTCTGTTTTTTTAGAGTGGATCAAAAGTTACTTGACAAATAGGCTTTCTTTTGTGGTTATCGACAATGTAGAATCAATTGCTTTTAGGCCCACTTCAGGTGTCCCTCAAGGTAGTATTTTAAGTCCATTATTGTTCGTCCTATTTATTAATTATATTAGTAACCGTTTTCCAATTCAAAATTTTTATTGAATGCAAATGACTTGAAGCTTTATTCAGTAATAAAAAATCACTCTGATGCCTTAATATTGCAATCTGATTTGGACAAAGTTCTTGATTGGTGTTGCATAAATCATTTATTGTTAAATACAAATAAGTGTTTCCACATTACGTTTGTTAAATTAAAAAGTACTATTCCTACCTCATATTATATTGGTCATTCAAACCTAAAATCTGTTAGTGAAATAAAAAATTTGGATGTTGTTTTTGATAGGAAGCTTTCTTTTGTACCTAACTTGAACTATATAATTCCGAAAGCTTACTACCTACTTGCGTCCATTCGGCGCAATAGCTCCGATTTCTTAGACCCATACATACTCAAAGTAATGTTTACTTCCTTCTTGAGATCAATCCTTGAGTATGCGGCTTTCATTTAGAGGCCGCATTATCAATGTCATATCAATCGTATTGAATGCATTCAAAAAATGTTCCTACGTTACACTCTGCGTTTCTTGCGCTTTGTAGAACCTACTCCATCAAATGAAGCTCGCTGTAGACTGATTAATTTAAGGTCTTTACAGAGTGGTCCCTATTGTTCGTATATGATATTATTAGTGGATCTGTGAATTATCCAGCTTTTTTAGAGCTGATCTACTTTAACGTACCTACGAGAAGTCTTCGCCATTGTGTTTTGATTTATGCTGGGGTATGTAAGGTTAGGTTAGGTTGTAGTGGCTGTCGAGAGACACACTTAGGCCTGAACGGCCCATTGTGATACCACATAGCGTATGTAAGACAAATTATGCTTTCTTTGCTCCTATCTATACAGGGTGACAATTCATCTTGTTTACAGATGAAAACATTTTCACTGTTGAACAACATTTCAATGCGCAAAATGACCGAATGTGGCTAACATCATCATCGCAACAAAATAGGACTGTTAGCCGAGTTCAAAAGCCAGCTTCCGTTATGGTATGGGCTGGAGTTTCCGCTAATGCCAGAACCCCTCTAATATTCGTTGAAGAGGGTGTTAAAATTGACCAGGTTGTTTATCGGAGCATTTTAAATGAACATGTTCTTCCCTGGGCCCAAGATACATTTGGAAATGAAAACTGGACTTTCCAGAAAGATTCTGCACCTTCCCACATGGCAAAATTAACGCAAACATGGATAAAAGACAATTTTTCTGGATTCATAACATCTCAGAATGGCCACCATACTCCCCAGACTTGAATCCAATGGACTACTCTATTTGGAGTATTTTAGAGAGTAAGGCTTGTGCATCTCAACACCACAGTCTGGAGTCGCAGACAAATTCATTAGAGAAAGCCTGGACTGAAATTGATCAGGAAGTCCTGCGGCGAACAGTCCTACGATTTCCAGATCGATTGAAGGCATGTGTGCAGGCTAAAGGAGGTTATATTGAATGAGGTGGGGTTCAAATGAATGCTTATATATTCAGAAATGTTAACACTTAATTGTACTTAATGGAAGTACGTCCTTTTGAAAATAACTGCTAAAATTTGTGTGTCACTTTACGATTGTCACCCTGTAGAGCTTTAATAGAATTTAATTCTATCTCAAATTCTTTAGTTTTAGATTTCACTGTCTCTAAATCTGCATTTAAAAATATGCTTAATTCTTTTTATTCATAAATTTAGTTTACTTTTAAGTTACACTTAAGTACTACAATTTGTAAATAAATTTGATTCGTTCATGAATAAATATTATAAAATATTTTAACAAAATTGAAAAAAGTGGAAAATTAACGATAAAAAACTATAAAAGCTTTTCCTTACTTTTTGGCAAACATTTTCTCTCTTTTTGATAAACATTTCCTCGTTTTGACAAATATTTTGAATCTTTGACAAGTATTTTTCTATTTTTGACAGTCATTTTTGACAAGTATTCACCCATTTTTGACGAAAATTATCCCATTTTTTGGCAAGTATTTTTAATTTTTGGCAAACATTCTCCTATTTTTGATATGCGTTTTACCATTTTTGGCAAGCTTTTTCTCAAATAATTTAAACATAATAAATTTTTTACATTTCATATAGGTTTGTAATTTTAAATATAGATAATAAGTATATTTAGTTTTTCACGATTTCTTAAGGTCTTTGAGATGTTTACAAAACAGTTTGTTGAGAATGTTGAGTCACTTTAATCCAAAGAATAAAATATATAAACTCACAGACAAGCTATCTAAGGAAAATTTAACTCATACTAAACTAGATTTATTTACCCATAACTAGTCATTACTTTTCTCTATTTAGTATAGTTTAGGATTTACTATGGTTTAAATGGCCTCTTTTTTATATATAATTATAAATTATACGTAACGGAAAACTGGGTAGCACTTGTAGGAAACGAGTATGGAAACAATATTTTCCCAAATTAATGTTAATAAAACTAAAATTCGAATAAGCTGGAAAGAACAAAAGACTTAATTAATAAAAATTATACAAATTTATAGTAGTAGGTTAGGTATGTTTTGGCCACAGAGATAAATTTTTATTTTGCACACACAAATTTTTTTAAGTGTATTTCAAAATTGTTAAAAATTTTGATTTTCAGAAAAGTGGCCCAAGATAGACATGACTTCAAAATTCACTGAAAAATGTGAAAAATCACAAATAAATACCATGTAAAGATTTTGAAGCCAATTTTCTATTTTTTTACTATAATTATTTAGAGAAATAGCATACAAATTTTAGGCAGAATCATCTAAGTCACGGTTCGGGCATGTGTACCAGCTATCGCTGATTTTGGCGCACTATAAGTGCACTTCTCTTTTACACTCGTGGATTAAAAACGTTTCGAAGCATGCCTCGTTGCTATATTTTTTTAATTTTAATTTTCAACACCAATGAAAAAATATACCTCTCCAACTTAGGGCAACAAAAATGCTCATCTTTGAGCATCAGTCCATTTTTTGAACATCAGTATAAATTTTTACACAAACACAATATCAATCAGATCATTTTAGAATATTACTATAACATAACTAAATAGGATTATAGCCATATTTATCTGTTCGAAGTCACAAATTTAGATAACTTCACTGACTCAAATAAAAATGTTGAAAAATTTTTCGAAAAAAAAATTCACGTCGCGTGGCACACTGGGGCCGCTCCATATAAGTGAGTGCTCAAAATTTTGAAATTAGTTTTTTTCCACCAAACTCATTTGAGCTATACTTTCTAATTAAATTTTAAATGATTATTAAAATTATTAGACATTCAAAGCAAACAATGACGCCAGAAGAATATCAAAAAGTTCATAGAACTATCAGCTTAATAATTTTAATAATTATGTAATTAGCAATGTGAACTGCCAAATTTAGAAGAAATTTTGCAAACATTTTTCCAAACTAAAAATATTAAAAAAGAAGAAGAAGGCCTGCTTCTAAGTATATAAAAATATATTCAATAAAATTTTTTTTCATACGATAAACAGACACGGTTCATATTAGATGTCAGAAAATCTGATCAATATGTAATACAAGTGTCAAAGAAGAATGGCAAAAACTACATAGAACGGTAGTTCCTTTCACTAATACTATTCAGTGAAAATAACTGTATTTGTAATTCTCGTTTACTTTACAGTATTTTCACTTACTATATAGATTGTTGAAATGAGAGAACTATAACAAAGATCACTAATGAGGAACCGTAGCTGGTTCCGAAACGACCGTCTGATCTGCTTTTTGATATTCTTCTGGCATCATTGCTCATTCAAAACCTAATAATTTTAATAATTATATATATATTATTTAACCTATTGGTGACCACGATTTAATCCATTGGTGATCAAAGTAACATAAACATAACATAGTTTTGCACCAAATTCATTTAAATATAATTTGTAAAGCCATTTTTAGATGATTTTTTAACCCATTGGTGACCATTATTTAACCCATTAATGATCAAGATTACATCAGTTCAACACAATTTTGTATTTTGAAACTTTCTGTATAATTTGAAGGAAGCTTTCATGGTTAAACCTTTGTGCTACATGTAGGTATGTAACATTGGTCACTAATGGGTCAAGGATTTTGAATTCTTTTTGCTGAATTCTTTACCGTTAACTTAAAAAATTTCTTTTTTTATAAAAACTTCAAAAACCTATAAACTTTTAATTTATTCTTATAACAAAATTTAAATTTTTCTTTTTAGAAAAAAGGAGGACATTTTTTTAAAGCCTTTTCCTTTCTCTCATATTCTCATATCATTAAATGATTATTTGCTGCAAAGGTTTCTATGTTCCATACTTACAGGACATATTACAAGGATATTACTAATCATAATTACAATATATGTTTACAAATAAATTTCTTAACACTTAATTTCGGTTTTTATGTGTTACCTTTAACTCCTAGAGACTACCTGTCTTCGGTGGCCCTTAGTGAAATTTTCTGGAGAATATTTTTGTGGAATGTTTTAACCCTTCACCTTCCCTTAAACCTAGCCTTTAAAGAGTTTTTAAGAAAAGAGCCCAAAATGACCCATTTTTGTTGGAGTTAGAGGGTTAAATTGTTCTAAGGAAATATTCCTCGGAAAATTTAAATAGAGGTCGTGGGAGACAAGAACCACTTTAAATAAAATTTTTTACATGATTTTTCTCATTGTTTGATTCGTTTTTTGACCAAAAAATAAAAATTTCAAACCACTGTAAAAAAAAATTGTGACGTAGTGGAACAAAAAGAGATAAGGGCTTTTGTTACTGAGGTCAAATACTATCGTTTGAGTTTGGTTTTGTCCCGAGACACTGACCCTCAAATTGTTGCATAGTGTAATTTATTATATTATATATATTGGATTTTTTACTTAGCACTTACCGCCTGGCCAGTTTTCAAGGGAAAAGCAGCATTAATTTCTGCCCTGGTGAAGTCAATCGACATCACCACTTTTGTTGCTGACTTTTGTTGCCTTGCTTTAATGTTTACATGGATAGCTTTCTAGTTTCCGAATCGTATTGACCAGATTTCTTCGTGTTCATGACACAGCCTTAGCATTCAATTGAGTTAACCAGCACATTTGCATCCTCAGTCAATAATTTCACGAGGTTCGTCTTCAGCAGGTATCTTTAAAATCACATGAAAAAAGTCAAATGCGATATCGCATTCACTCTATATCCATTTTGATACTTTGATATTCCTGGAAAATTTGTACTGCGTGGGGTTGACGTCGATATCCGTAAAACCAACATATCGATTTTCCGATTATTTTGTTAGCCCTCTCGCATTTGGTTTTTGCTTCTGCAAAGCACTTGTGTAAAATAATAAATAAAAAAAGAAATTCTTAAAGGCTTTTCCGTTTTGCCAAAGCGGATATGAGCAATTTTTTCATACATCTGAGTAAATCTAATTCTGTTTTTATGCCCAGTTAAAAAAAAACTACCTTGATTGCAATTAAAAAACAAAATCTACGAGTATTTCACATTTTGATTGAATTCTGCGTAATTGTTGAGCACAGTTTTCAAATAAAACTTCAAAGGATATATGTATGTGCATATACCTATGTACATATAGTTATATTTATTTTATTTTTTTCCAAAATAGATTTCTTTTCAATGCACATATACTCTACAATATACACACATTCATGCGCATACACCCATAACCATTCATATACACAAACATGTATCTAATAAAATCTATTGACGTAGAGATGAATGTACCATATATTGAATGTAAAGTGAAAGTGAGCAGCAGCGGATGCGGAAACGTTTGAGCTGTAGATGGTCAGTTCTTTTTTTTTTTTTTTTAAATGTGGAAGCTTCTGTTACTGCTGCTTGCCTGCCTGCAAAAGCTGAAAGCAAATTGGACGAATGAAGTGCAAATTAAACTCAGTGAACGGAAGTTTTCCCTTTTTTCTATTCTATTTCAAATCGCCTCTTTTTGCTCTGCCTGTGTGGTGCTTGCTGCTTTTGGCTTTTGTTCAGTTTTTTAATTTACTTTTACACTTCAATAATTATGGGCGGAATCGTTTCGTTTTGCCTTTTTTCTTTCTTTGTTTTTTGTTGTAATGAAATTTGCAAGCATATAAAAGGCACACACAATAACACAAAAGGTATGGAAGCATGCAAATTTATGGCATCTATATAAAAGGATGAATGAATGAGAAAATAAAATAAAAATTTGTAATGAAAGGGAAGCTCAAAATTGCAGAAAACATAGAAAAAGCAGAACAAATTTAAACAGAATGGTTAGATATTTTTTGCAAACTAGAGTCCATTATATGCTTACAAAATAAATTAAAAAATTGATGAAGAATAAGCCGCGGCTTTTGAAATACGTTTTTAGAGGTATTTTTTTTTTTTTTTTTTGGTGTCAAGGTAAATATGTGTTTAGAAATACCAGGGGTGATGAGAATGTTTTCATTCAGAATATTTAGTTTAACTTTTTACTTGATATAATTTAATATCAGGTCGTCTTGAATTAGCCATGTAAAGCACACGACGTAAAAAATATACAATCTTTAATGATTAAGATTTGCTGTGTTGCTGTGAGCCCTTAGTTCAATGTGTTTCCGTTCTAGACATCCTCATAAAATTCACAGTTTTTCTATATTGGCAAAGTTAAGAACTTTTTATTTGAAGTTTTTTCTTAGGACTGAGAGTAAAAAACAATTTAAACAAAATTATAAAGAATTGTCAATTCTTTATATTTTATACCTACTTATTTAAAAGAAAATAAAGTGCAATATTTGGCAATATTATTGGGAATTTGCGACGCGTTAGATTTACGAACATTTAAAAAAGAAGATAATGATGGAGATTTGAACCCTCTGTTATGAATTTTCCATTTCTATTTTTTAAATTTAATTTAAAATCGAAACGATTTTCTTATCAAGACCCAACTTTTCAGTGTTATTAATAATCATCATAACCTCCTTGTTTTCCTCTTTTCGCAAATTCAGTTGTTTCTAACGAGCCATCTGGCGGTGGAAAAACTCCAAATATGCTATAAAAGTTAGGTTAGGTTAAGTGGCTGTCCGTCAGGACACACTTAGGCCAAATATGGCCCGTTGTGTTACCACGTGGGTGTTTCATCCACCTCTTTTTTAACCTGAAAATTAGTTGAACCAATTATACTTTGTTATGAAATTAAGTAGGTGCCCTAGGTCAGTTGACCCCAAGTCGGATAAGTCATCTAGAAAATATTGACCTAGGGCATTTTTCTACAGTTAGTCATTGCTGGGCAGAGGCACAAGTAGTGAGAAATGGGTTCTTCCTCTTCTTCATCTCTACAACTTCTGCAATAGTCACTTGAGGGCGCGCCAAATTTCGAGGCATGCACGCCTATAAGACAGTGGCCAGTTATTACAGCCACAGCTTTGTATATTTGTCTTCTACCGAGAGATTGAAGTTTCCTGGAGCGTTTGGAGTTATACTCTGGTCATACCTGCTTGGTGGTTCTGCACGTATGCTATATAATAAAATATTGCTTTTTACTATCTTTTAAATATGTCTAAATTTACAAGTACCCGATAATTCATTATATTTTTAATTAATTTTTAAGGTTTTACAACTCAGTTCTAGGACAAAAACATTGATTCAAAAACATTTACTAGCCTAAAAAAAGCTGTAAATGCAGGAATTCTCAGCATCACCTTCTCCTTTTGAATCCGATGTCAAACCCCATGTCATGTTCAGAACCCGCTTGCTTTGTATACCGCACATACTGGGGGAAACGCAAATAAGTGAGAGCTCTTTATCTGGTTGCCCGGAATCAATGCCCATCACGCGTATGCATTTCCGAATAAAATATGGAAGGCAGAATGTCAGACGTTAGTCGCCGTGTTCATTTGATCGGCGTATGATTTATTAGGCTAAAATTCAGCATACAGAGTTTTGATGGAATATAGAGTTTCTGGCTTAGACGGTTGAGCAATACATACTTTTGCGATAATATTAGATGGTATTGAAGGTAACATTACCCCCACATAGTCGCAGAATTGTTTTTTTTTTCCGATCCTGTCTTTGTTGTTATTCTGACGAAGTTGGGATATTTCACCGCTTACTTCTGATATCTATAATTGTCTCCATTGTTTGTTAGATCTTATTAGAGGCATGTACTTGCGATTCCAAAGAGGTTAAGCCCATAATATTAAAACCCCGATTGAGAAGTCTATGGAATTGGTAACCTATACCACACAAAGAAAAACTCTTCTCTGAGATGCCAAATCGAAAACTTTAAATAGCCTATTTTAAGGCGATTTAAACAAAAATAATTTTATTTAAAATCAAATTGTTTCCATTTTTTGCTACATTTTGTACTTGCTTGTCTTCATGTACATTTTATGCCTGTTTTCCTTGCCATGTCTGTTTTTTTTTCACAACAGAAACAATAATAACAACAATGTCACCAAGTTGAGTTTACATTTTGCTAACATTTATTGCTTGTCTGCTTTTGTGTCTTTTATTTCATTGTTTTTTTTTTAAATATTTTTTGTTGTTGTTGTACTCTTTTCTGTATTTATATCACATTTGCCTTTCGACCTTTGGTTTATTGTGTGTGTGTGTGTGTGAGTGCGTCAGTCAGTCAGTCAAGATAAGCCAGTTAGTCAGTCGGTTTCACCACCAGTCTCACAGCCTGTGTTGTTTTCCCCTGCCTTATTAAATTAGTCCCACATTGCTGCTTCTGCTTTTCCTCATCTTTTACTTCGTTTCTTTTTTTTTTTTTTTCATTTCGCCTTTTGTTTAACTTCCGGTTTTATTACATTTGTATCACATTCATTTGTCTCGCTGCTTTCATTTTACATTTTCTGTTTGCTTTTTCTATTTTTTTGTTTTTTTTTCTGTTTCAGGTGAATCTTTCTTGCCCTAGCTCAATTTTTTATTTTTACTTGTTTTCTTTCAGTTTCTTCTTTTTAATGTGAAAAATCTTGTGCTTGATTTTATAAGTGTTTGTGTGAGTGTAGATGAGTGTGGGTATTGCGTGGCAGCTTCCGGCGAATTTCTACTCCTAATTCCAATAGCTCCTTGCCTTTTCTCAATAGGGTGCCCAGGCGCCTTCTCATTTATATGATTCGTATGCTTTTAATTTGAATTTTTCACTTTAAATTTTGCAATGAGTATTCTATTAAAAAAAAAAAAATGAAAGCAGCTCACCACGAAGGGCATATAAAAGCAAAATATATATGCTGCTTACCTATTTTCAGAACAAGCGAAGCCAAAAAAAAAGAATGAATAAAGTTCAAATTAATGTTCGTTCTTGACAGCTTGAAATGGGCACAGCAAAATGCGCTAATTTATCTTAATTTTTACGCCAATTTCGGAGTTTTTTGTTTTGCATAAAATGAAATAATATTGAAGAGAAAGGAAAATAAAAGAAGAAAAAACAGGCATAAAAAACTAAACAAAAACACGCGGCCTTTTTTTTTTTAACGAAATGTCAATTATATTTTTATAATGGCAATAAATGCAATTCTATTAAACTCTAAAAATAAATTGCCCATTAGTTTCCTTTGAGGATTTTCAAATTTAAAACGCAGAGAGGTGGGACTAACAAAAGGTCCCTCAGTTGTTTCGGAAAAAAAAGAAATGAAAATAAAAACATTTGAACTTAAAATCTTAAATTTGCTTTACTTTTTTAAATTTTGCAATTTCTTTACATAATTTTCATTTATGAGTATTTTAAATTATTGCTGACTATGTCGAATTGCTATAAAATGTCGATTTTGCTTGATTTTTTAAATCATGAGGTTTTTCAGCAAAAAAAGTTTTCAATTTGAAGTCCATATTGATGTTGGGAAAAGTACTTGAAAAGAAAAAAATGTACTCAAAAAAGTAAAAGTACATTCTATACTCTTGTATTATTTTTATATGCAAAATTGCTTATTTTTATTAGAAGTGTAGAACATTTCACAACTAAAAGGAAAGAAAATGGATGAATAAGTATAAAATTTAGGAAAGAAATAAATTTAATTTGCAAATATACATATTTAATGCGCTTTGTAGTAAAAATTTTTAGTTGAAACAATCGTTCGTTCATTTGTTGAGGGGACATGTCCATTGCTCGAGTCGAAAAAAAATAAAACTTTGAAATTGTATTAAAAAAAAAAAAAATACTATAAATAGAGACTAGAATTTGTTTTTATTTAATAATACATCTAATTACACAGCCCAACAAATTAAGACTTTTTGGCTGCAACAGAATAGCCACCCTATAATCCTGAAAGGGTATATTGATTAGACCTCTTTTGTAAAATAAACCTATAGCCCAGCACGTCTCAGTTTTTTTTTACAGTGGGTCGAAAATTTGCATTTTTGGTCGAAGGGAGATAAATACTAAGTGCAAAAAGTATTATAAATTGATGTCTGGGAAAAATTTTATCGGCGAATTTATGTAGTAGAATTTTACGAGGGTCATTTCTGTAGAGTATATTAACCCTTTAGTTCTCCGTTTTATGGGACAATTTGATCCCGTTGATGAAAACCTGAAAAGTCATTTCAAAAGAGATATTTAAGGATTAAAATATTCCGCAAAAATATTCCTCAAAAATATTTGTCAGAAAATTTCATTAGGGCTTAACGGTTAACGGCTGATAATAGGTATTTCGATAGAGTTTACTTCATATGTTCATATGGTAACGATAAATTTGGTTTTTTCTAAAGCAACAAAATGCAATATATATTGCTTATAGATTTTCTTGCACTATTGCACCATCTTTTATGAACATTTTTCAGTTAAGTTGTGCATTTTAGAGCGGTTTAATGTGCAAAGTCGGATGTATTCAAGCATTTTGTTCACGTAGTTCACTGTACATGTTTTATCAACATAACATCTCAGCGAAAGTAAATAAATTCTATAAATTTTTCGTTTTTATTCCAAGTCTGCGTTTGGCAAAACTGATAACAGTGTATGAATCATATTATTTTAACCCTCATCGGTACCTCAAAAAATTACATTAATTGGTCCCTATTGTATCATGTATGATACAATTAAAAAAATGGATTACATCATTACATATAGTGTGTAGAACTATTTGCATAATTATTATGTTTATTATTCAAGATCAATTCACATTTTTAATGTTTTTTTAATGACAAATTATAATGAAAATTAATGAAAAATGAATAGTGAAGTGTTTGAGCATGTATAGTGAGTGTATATTTTGATAGTTTTTATATATGCATATGGGTGGGTTGGGATGGCTATCTAGAGACATGCTTAGGCCTGAACGGCCAATTGTGATACCACATAGTTTGACCTATAGTTTAACACCGATTCCGAACGGCGGTGTGGCAATTTTTTATCACATTGGTGGTTTTGCCTTGCCATTTCGTACCAAGATGTGAACTTGTACACTTTCTTATAATTCTAATACACTTCATATCGATAGGGAATATAAGAAGGTTATAAGAATTAACCAACAGACCAAGACGGGAATCGAACCCTAACCTCCCGGACGAAAGTCTAGTGCACTACCACTACACTAACTAGGTACATATGAAACAACGACCTGTTTTTCGTCTTGGTTCCAAATGCTGTATATTAAGATTCGAACCCAGCCTTATATTTTCAACAATTTTTCGAGCGCGCGATGATGTAGGCATTTTAGAATGACTTTGAATTATTGGTTTTACCATCGAATTGAATGCAATTGCGGATCAATTTGAAGTTTTTGAGAGACATTGTACCATTCTCATCGTCCCATAACTGCATTACAATAAGAATGCAGAAAGAAGGACAGGTGTCGATGTTAGAGTAGGCGTTCATTCTTGGACCTACAAATGTATAAATAAGACACATTTCAACAAACTTTTTCAAGCACCGCATATTTGTATATGTATTGCTTATAATAAAGGAAAGGAAACAAATAGATCAAAATACATGCCTATATGAAACTTGAACATTTACATCAATTGGAATATTGAATTGTTTTATCCTTTGATAAATACGCAGTGCTTGGGTCAGCAGCCATTTCAACTCGGATATTTTGCTATAAATTTTCAATGTCACTTGTCTTTCTTCTTCTAAACTGCTTGTATTTAGATTGAAATCGAAATTTTCATCATCTGATGCTGATGAAAAATTACTTTCTTCACGATTTCCATAAATATTCATATATGTATCATATTGGATACACAGGGACCAATTTGTAACCTTTTTTGTACAGTGTCGCAATTATATTACAACAACTTGTTTTATATAGCGTTATATTCCTCCTCAAAATTAACTACATGAGCCCTCTTTTTATGTGAATCGGATAATAACAATAGAAGATATTTGATTGAATGTATTGAAATTGTATCATATTGGATACAGGGAACCGATGAGGGTTAAAAATAACAATTTTAAATTTAGGTCTGTTTAAATGAGTATAGTCCAGTTGTTTCTAAGTGCTGCCAAATGGACACTCTAGTAGAATAGCGATACAAAGGGATAATGCTGTTGTGATGTATGGACAAAATCCTGCAGGAATCACTACTTGAGTGCAGCTGACGACAAAAGGATATCGGTCCCGATTTCGTACGCATTTGGAAACTACAATAAGTATATGGAATGTACCGATCAAAATATTAACGCCTACAGAATCGGAATCAGAAGCAAAAAATGGTGGTGGCCTCTATTTACATAGTTACTCGATGAAGCGACTCAATATGCTTGGCAATTGCTTTATTACCCTCTTTATACCTGTATTCTACTAGCGTTGCCATATGGGCATATGCCCTATCTAAGAAACCAGTTGCAAGATCACAACCAAAAGTTGAATTCACGTTATTTAGGAGTTTTTAAAATTTTGGACATTTTGGTTGGCATATTTTATTCTGGGAAATAACGGGTGAAAATATAAATACCCTAAATGCATAACTATAGTCCCACATTTATTTCAACACATTTACTGGCTTTAAGAGGTTACAGAATAAATCCACTAAGTTCTTATGAAATATCACTAAAATTAAATTAATTCTTACTCAAAATTATTTTAGAAATATTTGCGGCAGTACCACTAAAATTCAATCTTCGTTTTTTGTTATTGGTACATAACTATAGCCGCACATAAAGAATAAATCTAAAATAATTAAAAAACTTGCATGAAATAAAAAAATGGTCAACTCAATAATAAGTTGAGCTTCCTTTATTTTTAATTAGCTCAAAAATGTATGCATCAAGGTTGTTCAAAGTTTGTCCTGAGTAATGGATTCACATGACGCAATGAAAGCGTTTTTCAACTATGAAACAATTTGGTATTACTTATTTTCATAGTATATTCATTAAACATCCGTACTTCGGATGCTAGCGGTTAAAAAACTTTAACATTGCGTAACTGTAACCATGTCTTTGTCTGTTTTGAACTGAAGCATTGTTATGCCAGAAAATTCATTCGTGGGCCCTGTATTTCTGCAAAAATGGAAGCAGAATCGTCCTCAACATTTTTGTGTCTTCTGTAGAATTCATTCTAGTACTTGGAAAAAGTAATTCCAGCATTCCATTGCAGCAAAAAGCACCCTAAATCGCTGAGGTATCTCCATCAAATTTTTTGTTTGGAAAAATATCGAGGTTCTTTTTGGATGTGGCTCCAATATGAATTATACGCATCAAAACCGTCCCAATAAAACATTTTCTCTTCTGAAAAAATTACCGAAAATCGAAAAATTTTTCAAAATAGGGATAGAAAATTTAACAAAAATTGCAAACTTTTTTTCTATTCATTTTCATTTCTCGTGTAAATTGAAAACAGATTCTAATAGGATTATTCAATAACCTGTGCATGGCTTTTAGTTTTTGACTCACGAAACGCTCAAAATACAAATCATCTTTTGAGTCTAATCTGAGTAAAAGTATTTCACATCTTTCTCTGTGATCATGACTTCAAGAGATATTTAACGTCTGTAACTCTGTACTTTTTACCCCTTGTGTCTTATACATATATGTGATCATAGTTCAGAAATACCTGATATTAATCAACAAAGTTTAATCACCAGACAAAAACTGTTAAGTGATGAACTAGTTTTTTACCTGCATCCGAAGTTTGATCACGAATGTTGTAAGTATTAATACTAGATTAAGAGAAAGCCGAAACCAGTACTTAATCGGTAGATTTATTAAAAGAATGGACCTATAAAAACGAAGGCATAATGCGAACTGTGCGAATAATGAGGGCTCAGAATACATCGCATCGTTGGAGATTATATATTTCTAATGCCTATGATTTCCGACAAAAATATATAATCCCTTTGTTTAATTTGTAAAGTTATCATTAGTGCGTCTTGCTACCTTAAATTCGCATACAACAACCAAATAAGACATCAATTGTTTAAACCTAATAAGAAAAAGATACTTTAAGTGGGCTGAGAATGGCGAATCGATTCCAATATAAGTTGCAAGTTCAGCTCTATAGCTGTAAAAATGAAGCTTATAAAATAAATATACATATATTTCTTTAAATATCTAATAAATCAAAATAAATATTAATTTTATAACAAACTCATATTTACACATTATTTATATAGAAAATAATAAAACTTTGCAATAACTAATTCAATTCTTAAAGTAGATAAAGAAAAAAAAGACTGAAAAATAAAAATCTCCCTAATGTGTACAAATTTCCTGCTGCTGCTGCCATTGGCGCCGCCACCTGATTTACTGATACGCAATTGGCGTAAGTTTCGCTCGTTATTGAGCATAAATTTTTGTTCTTTTCGCTTTCTGCTTCTTCTCTTCATTATAATGATGGTGATAATCTTGATAAAAATGATGATGATGACGATATGGCGAACTTTTTCAAATTTAAATAATTGATGAGTTTGCGCTAATGTTTTCCATGTTACAATTTTATTGTAAATCTCAACATTTGTTCACATTATCTCGTGCTGCCAAAAAATGGTGAAAATGAATAATTACAATTTATTTTCGTTTTCTTTTTTTTGCTTTGCATCTGCTTTGCTTAGGCTCAACATAATTAATTAGATAGATATTAATGCTATGTCTTAGTTGTTTTGGAATTTGGAAATTTAATACAATTTTCATAAAATATCTGTAAATCGAAATATTTCTAATAAGTCAAGTACTTATTAACGTAAAATTTCTTAAATTAATTATTCTTTAAAATCGGATGAGAAAACTGAATAATGCGCTAAACACATTTAATGCGACAACGGAACGAACACATGATGACCAGGGTCGGTTCTACCATGTAGGCTTTCTCATAGGACACACGGGCCAAATATCTGCTCCCTAATCAGCAGTTAAAAATGTTTATTTAAGTAAAAAATAAAATTTGATAATATATGAAAGACAAAACAGAAATATTACAAAAATATAAAGCTAGAGTAGCGTTTCCAATCATGCCAGTGGTAGCCCTCTCTCCCCTAATCCCCGCATCTACAAAATTTCATTCAGTTTTGGAGATAAATTTTGGCAGAAATTTAATTATCAAGCAGGATAATGCGTAAAACTCACAGTATAAAGTCGCACGTACACACTCCATCACAACTTTGGGTAGGTATATTTGACTGAGTCAAAATAAATGAAGAATTAGTGGAGCATATTTTGCTTTAAATATGTAAAACCTAAAGCCATACCAAAGCGTTGATAAGCTGAACGTCTTGGCTCTTAATCTACCCCCCAAATTTCTGTTCCAATACCTTTTCACCACGATTAATCACTATTTCCTTTTTCATTTTTTTTTTTACTACCCCCATGATAACAATTATTGGCAAAAAAATGTTGACCGCGGAGTTTTCAATGGAATACGAGACGTTAAAGTTAAAAGCTCTCTATAGAAGACACAAAATTTGGTACCTATTTTGTAAAAATTAAGCAACACAATTTTGTTTTATTATTAAAAAAAAAGCACTTCCCATAATATTACTCAATCTTGCTTCATTCCAATACTATTTAACACTAGTGAATGTCTTAGAGAAATTGGTGGGTGTAATTGGAAAAGGGCATAGCACTTCCCATACAACCTGAACTTAATTATGGAATTATTTGTGAAATTGTGTGAGAAAATATGGATTGGCACAGAATAGTGTGCGTGGTCCTTCCCATACAAGTCTAATGCGTTTTTGGATATATCTCCAAAACTCCACAAAACTGAATTTTGGTACACGTTTGTTAGTTGACAATCATTCAACAAGAAAAATGTGTGCAGGAATGAAAAAGAGGGCTGAGCAATTTTCATATATCCTGCATTTTCATAATTGTATATCTCAATCTATTTATGGTGCGGTATTAGGAGTTGGCATGAAAATATAATCGATAATAGAATTCCGTGGATAAAATATGGGTATGTTTGAGTTGGTGGGTATGGCACCTCCCATGAAACTCTAGTTTTTAATATGGTTTATTTCCCAAATTATTTTAAAAATTTACTATCATCAGTTGTCAGTTTCATGAAATATCGACGACACCAACCTTCACAAGCCGAAAAATATGTGCAGTCATAGAGAGCACCCTGGGGTAGACCAACCACCAGCTTAAGGGGTTATACGCGCTTAGGAGGCAGAAAAAAATCGATTTTTCAGTATCTAGTAATTGATCGATGAAGTAATCAAAATATCTATTTTTAAAAAAATGGCGTCTTTGCAAAAACAAAATTGTGATTTTTTATGAAAATTTTGGCTTTAAATTGTTTATAAAATTATAAATACTTCTTGGTGAAAATGTTCGCTTTGTTCATCGCTGAACTGGCCTAGGTTATCTGGGAAGAAGTCCAAATGCGAATGTAGGAAAATATTTTTATAGGCATGATGTAACCCATTTCACCATACGCTCTTAAAGATTCATTAATTCATAGTCATCGCTTTTGTGATTACGAAGGAAAGTTTCTTCCTTCTAAAACCGGTATGAAATTGAAAATTTGTTGTTAATCAACTAAGTTACAGGATTATGAGCGCGAAAAGGTACGTAAAACCGGCTCTGGCAAATTATATACACAGATTCTTGTTTTACTCGACAAGACCTGCAAGAAAAATAGAATCACTTCCCAGGTATTTTTTACCATCACACCATCGCATCTAAGCCAAATAGCAAATTCTCAGTTAACCATTTTACAGTATACGAATATTAAGCGCATAAATTAAGGTAAAAAATTTAACTGTGATGTTTCCATGAAACATGCATGCCAACAATGTTTGCTGTAGAAATACTGTAAAAATTTTAAAGTTATAATTTAATAGTTTGGATGTTGATAGATTTAAACTATGAAATTTCTCTGTATGTAGAGGAATTGGAGGAAAAAATCTTGTAGAGTGGATCAGACTAACGCTGCTGATTTGTTGCCAACAACTTCTGCTTTATGTAAAGTTCGTCCAGATAATTTGGGTGTTGTATCCGGGATCCGAATTTGTCTCGGGTATCCGAGTCTACAACGTTTCGGATACTTAGAAGCAATATGACCAATCAATACTCTTACCAAAAATCAATTTATCACAATATATCCTCCTGGGACAATAAATCTTTTGTTGCATCCAGTATTACAAATTTATCTATTGTTTCGTTGTAATGACTTGAACCCAGTGAAATTTGGAAAACTCATTAAATATCCAAAAGTTTATTGTAGAGAAGCTTGACCCTTTAGGCTTTTAATCCCTTGTCAAAACTAATTCCAGCGCAGGTAGCAGTGCAACAGTTTTCAACAATGAAAAAAGAAAGCACCGAACCATTAACCTACGGGATTAGAAATTTTGCCCTTGGGTTCCAAAAGTTGATATATTCATATACTAGATATACTATTCTCACAAACATAAGCAACATTTAAACAAACTGGTATACATTTTACAATTTTAACTTTATTTTATTCAAAAAAATATATAATTTTTATTAATAAATAATTTTTTTTTTGCTCCTCTTCATCTCCCCGCAGATGTGAAAATGTCATGACATGTCCAATACGTCCCATTGGGACGGGTAATGAGCATTGTCCGTATGATTGGCTCGCTGTATACGATGGACGTGATGAACATTCGCCATTAATAGGAAAATTTTGTGGACTAGGAAAATTTCCATTTAGTATTATTGGTAAGTACAGACAAAACCATATTTACATTGATGGGTGTATTTGTATAGATGCATAAGTAGAATGTGCAGTTTAAATATGTATCTACCATTTAAATATACTACGAGCTAGTGTCTGTCTGTGCATTTCTAATTTCCCATAAACGATGCAGCGTACATTGAAAATGTAATTTCCAATTTTGTTATGCAATTTCAATATTCGAAATGGGAAATGTCAGAAATATCAACTGCAATAAAAGAATTCAAATACGCACAACGATAGCAACAACAGCAACAGCAACAAACAAGACATGAACAATACTGAACTTTGGACAGTGTCATGAGACAGAATAACAAACAAGAACGACAACAACAGCAGCAGCAGCAACAACACATCACAAAAGTCATGTCCACAATTTTATACACACGTATAAATATATATATATATATACATATCGATATATTTGTAGGAGTGTATGTTTGTTTGGGGTAAGAGAGAAAAAACACTCTGTCCATATGACATATTTGAAATTGCATAATAAATGACTTTTGTTGTTACCACGCTGCAGACAGTCACTTTGCACACACACACACACAAACACACATATATTCCCATACATAAATACATACATTAGTACATACATTTGTGTGGATGTGTGTGTGTATATTGATTCACATTTGCATATCACACTCACCTCTCACAAGCAACGGTGATGAAATGTGATGCTACTGCCTATGCTATTTCAATTGCTGCTCCTGCTGTTGCTGCTCTCTACTTCTAACTACAATTTCATCGTATTTATGGCTATTTAATATCCAATTCATTGCCGTTTTCAAACGAGCGGATATTTGCTGCTAATGCAATTAATATTTATACAATGCCATGAAATTGATCATCATTTCTACTTCTCTATTCAACTCTATCTCTTTCCCTCTCTTCCTTTCTTTGTCTTTTTTTCACAGGTACCTCTCAGTATATGTACGTTGAATTTGTAACATCACCGGCGGGTCCATTGCTCAATACTGGCTTTCATTTCAATGTTGGCAATTGGCCAGGACATGTGGAAACGGCTGGCATTAAGCATGGCATTTGTGATTGGTTGCTTAGTTCCGATTCGCTTAAAGATAGCAGTGCCAGTGAGGGTATTTTTCTTAGTATTGCACACTGGTATCCACCGAATACATCATGTAGCTATCACATTAAAGGACGTACTGGCGAAATTGTGCGTTTATATTTTCCAAGGTAAGTTGTCTGCCGTTGCTGATGGATTTGTTAATTAAAATTGCATTTAATTCATAGAATTTCATTGTGCATATATATACACACACGCACAGCTGAAATAAGACTGACATTTTAGTTAGAATTGAAATTGAAAATGTGGTTTTGATAAATGTTGTAGATACTTGATTTTGCATACAGAAAATGCAATTTCTACATGTTTCTGACTTTATTGCTTAATACTGAAATTAATGTATGGAGAAATTAAGTTTTGAGGTTGAAGTGTGCAAATTGAAATTGGTTAACTTTGTGACGCTGAAATTTTGACAAATCTGAAGTCAGTTGTCGTTTCGTTTATCAATAAAATTTTACAATCTATCATTTCCGAATAAAATTGGTACAGAATATTAACTGACTTACTACACTGTCGAGACAAGGTTGAGTTCCAACATATTATATACAAGCAATAGTTGCAACGGTGCTAACCCATTGACACAAACTTAACCAATTTATTCTGGTCTAGAGAAATTCAACCTCAACTCAACATTGTTCTTCAATTTTAAGGCCATACTGTTCGTCAATATAAAAAAAATGAACAAAATGGTAGAGATTGTAAGGTAATAGAAAAGTAAGAGATCAAGAAAATAGGAGCGTAATCAAGCCAAAGAGCAAGTTTGTTTCTTTTGATGTTGTCCTTCCCATTGTATTTTTACATAAGAAGGTGAGAAAAAATGAAGTCGTTTAATGTTTGACGCGCTCGGAGTCAGGTTAGAAATATTCAATGTAAAAATTAACAGCTTAATTTAGTGTCTTCTTATCCAGACGAACAGTGGAACTAAAAATTTTGAAATCAGATCATATCTTCAGGTTCAAAAAAGGTTTTGAAAGTCCCAAAATTTAAAAATTTCTGAAGTGAAACTTCTTTAGCGAGGGTAAATCAACAATTTTACAACTGAAATCGCCTTGTTGTTGCACTCACACTAAACTAATAAGAAACGAAGTTATGCTGTTGTTAGTGTTTAGCGAACGAGGTCATACGGGGATTGGCTCAGTACACGCAGAAAACAATAAAAGCAAAACAAAAACCCGTCAAATTGATACAATATTTATTTATACGCGCGCTTGCGCAAAAAGAAAAAACAAACAATTCAATTTCGAATAGAATAATAATAAGAAAAAACGTAACAAAACAAAATATCAAAAATGAAATGATTGGAAAAAATAGTATTAAGTATAAATTTTCAGGGTAGGTATATTAAGTCTTAAAAGCTTTTCACGCTTGATCGCTGGAATCTCATCCACAGAAAGTCGACTTCTCGCAGTTTTATCTGATGTACTTTAGTGAGAAAGCTTGATTCCATATATCTGCTTTCCTCTCAGAGAGTATCAACAAAAAAAAAAAGCTTCAGAAAATAGAAAGAGGATGAGTGCAGAAACTTCAACAACAACGGTCACTTGAAAAATCGCGTTTTTGTTGCACTTATACGAAACCAGTATGAAACGAAGTTATGTAGTTGTTATTCGGCTACATACAATCAACCAGAGAGTCTACATTTCGTAGTTTTATCTATCTCGTAGTTTTTATATGCTTTACTGAGAGAGGCGACTAAGTTGCCTCTACTTGATTGTATATAGCGGAACTTTCCTCTTTTGTGTTATATACGTATACTACATAGTGTTTGTGCCGATAAGCGTAGAGAGTATTAACAGAAGAGGTTCAAAGTTTAGAACTTTCGTCCATAATTTATACTTTTCATGCAATTAAAAATATATAAACATATATTTACATCGTTGTCACTTTGTCAAAAATAAGATTGTTCATTAAGCTTTCACCTTTTTTTAGTTTTCATAAATTTCTTCGGAAAATGTATGCCTGTTTACCAAGTCCTTTTAGCAAGGTGAAATCTTATAATTTTATGGTGCTTATTTTTGAAATAAGTTTTTCAATGGATTTTGGATGAATTTTTTAAAGTGCTGTATGGAAAACCAGATGTTCAAAATATTCTCAAGATATTTCAATATTTTAATGTTTATTTTAAATGAGTTGTGACCAAAATGTGTTTCGGAAAATAAGTAATGTTCTTATAAAGTAAGTATGAAGAAGTTAGTACTACTGAACGTATGAGTGATTAATGATTAAATGATTTTTGAAATTTTCTGGTAAAAGACAGAAAGTCCTATACAATGTAGGAAATTTGAACGTATGAATGCAGTCCCACTTTTTTGAATCTTGAAAATTCAGAAAAATTCTAAAAACACATGCAGTATTTTATTTTTTGGAAATAAATAAATAAAACATTGAAACAGTAAACAAAATTTTCAATAGGTATAAAAAAAGCAGAGCAATGAATGTAAATTAAATTTGGTTTTATCTAACAGAACACCAAACAGAATTACCGAGTCAACTGGGCTTATGAGTGACTTTTACTTCATATTAGTTTAAGCCTACCAGGGTTTCGTCCTCATAAGTGCTTAAAAATCGGACTAAAATCAACTTTACATAGTATTTGGATCAAAAGCTTTTTGATTTACTTTTTGCTTGTGAATGCAGAAGAAAAGTAAGATTTTCATTTTTTAATGCACTGAATAAAATTGAATAATAATAAAAATAAATCTTAAAATGTTTTGTTGTTTAAAATTTGACACAACTGAGCGTATGAGTGATTTTAGACATACGAAACATTAGTGAAAATGGAAAATTTGAAATTTTATGGTAGGTAGAAGAAAAAATCGGTATGAAATAATTCAGCGTATGAATATTTTTATATTATTTCAATACATATCAACTTGAAAGCAAATACAGAAAAATTGTAAGAAATCATATCAATTTCGTTCGGATATAAAAAGAAAATTAATTAATAAAAACTTATTGCAACACAGCAATTTTTTCAATACTAATCAACATCAACAAATATTCTGAGAAAAATGAAAAATATGATTTGATTTTCCCATACCATAGCTAATAGTGAAAAATTTGCAAGCTTACCTGGGCGTATGAGTGACTTATAATTCATATTAACTTAGACCTTCAAGGTATTTCTACTTCCTGGGTTTAAAAATTCACTAAAAATCAATTTATTTATTTATTTGTTTTAAAAATATTTTGATTCAAAGCTTCAAATTTTTTAATTTAACGTTTTTTGAGGGTCTTTCGGAATTAATGTAAATACATACAAACGCAAAGTCGATCATTTTTGGTGAAGTGAAAACGTGTGGTCGTAAAACATTTTGTTAATAAAAAGTGAGCACAACTGAGCGTGTAAGTGATGTCAACCATATCCTTTTTAATAAAAAAACTGATTTTTGATATTTTCCGGTAAAAAAGGCACGGTATAATTTATATATATAATTTATATAATTATATAATTTAATGTGCATAAACTTTAAAGTAATTGCGGCATTATTATACGAAATAAATTAATATTTTAGGAAATAATCTAACAAAAAAAAAAGAGACAACAAGCAATATATTCTTAAAACAAACCGACGTTAAAGAAAATGCGAAAGAAAACAGCGAAAATTTTTAAGTTACTCTGGGCGTATGAGTGACATTTAATTTATATTTATTAATTTATTCTCTAAAAACCCCAATGCCGTTTTAATTATGGTACTAGTGTTTTGAATTTAAAAATTTCGAGATAGATTCAATTACAATTTTATAGTCATAAAACCTTACCCAGATTCGGAGTTGGAAGATGTGAAAACTACCACAAGTTATTCAATTACGTTCTATAACTTGCTTCACAGGCTTTGCAACGTCATACTTACTTATTTATTGAAAATTTTCCCCTCTAATATGCCAAGAAGGAAAAAATACCAATCAAATATGCAAGAGAGTGCCATACAGAGGAATATTTATGGTTAAAGTATGAAGGATTGCGTTTCAGCTCAGTTCTGTATGCCTTATATTTCAAATTAAGATCCAATATTTTAGTACTAGTGTTATCAAAAAGCATGATGAGTTTCCAAAAGATTTTTATTTACAATTGCCCAAATTACAAAATACTCAGCAAAAAACCAAATTCAATCAAATATATCCAACACGTTCCACACACAAACTTCCGAAAAGAAATTTTCATTTTTTGTAATTTATCTGTGACACTTTTCACAGTACATGTCCATGGTATTTACCACAAAACCCAGGGTTCAGCAAAAAAAAAAATATCAAACTTAAAAATTAAGAGAAAAGTTGTGTTCAAGAAAAGGAAGAATAGAGCAAAAACAAACACAGAAAGAAAAAAATACAGGAAAACAATTGCAATTATAGCAACAACATTTGGAAACCAATGGCGGTGGCAACAACGCAGCAGAAATTGCACAAAACTTTCAAATAAATAACGAGAAAAGTAAAAAAAAAAACAAAAGAATAGGAAAAGAAAAGTAGAGAAAAATGTGTGCAACTTTAGTTGCAACAATGTCGACAGTGTCTAGACGATTTAAAGTAACAGACACACACACACACACAAACTCCCACACATTAATATAGCGTTGCTCTCATACACACATATACATAGTATTGCACTTTGCGGGTGGCATTTAGGTACTTTACTACTTAAAGGCAGCGGATGCGGTGGTAGAAGACGATAATGAAAAAAGATTTTTAAATTCTTCATTCTCATTTTCTACTATACACTACGACGAACTACTAAACTAGCAATTTTATACATAGTATATATGCGAATGTAAGTATGAGTGCATGTGTGTGTGGGTAAGTGTAGGCGTGCGTGTGATTATGTGTTTGTGTGTACGTTTGATTGCAGTTTTAAGTTTTTTGAAACAAAAGCAATCACATTCTTACGAAGCTCAAACTGAAACTCGGAACTGAATATATACCGAGAGATGCAACATTAAAAAATAATAACAGCAAACAGTAAAATAGTTGAAGTAAAAACAAAAAAATAAACGGCAAAGAATAGTAGCAACAACAACGACATCAACACAAAATAGCTAACAGCAACTACTGTATGGCAGATGAAGCGGCATTGTTGCAACTATATATTCCACTATTGCTGTTAGTACACTTACTTGCAATACAAACAAACACTCACTGACACATACTCACACTTATAAAGGCACAGCATTTGAACTTGTGTATGTGTGTGTTGTATGTGTACACTTGTGATGTTGGGCTCTTTGAGGTTCGAGGTTCGTGGTTTAAGCGAAAAATGTCACATAAATCTTTACTAGCATTTTCATTAAAATGTTTCAAAAGGCAAATGTGACTTTTATTTTGTTGTGCGTTTGAAATTAAGTTGAGTTTTTCTTTTTTAACCTATTTGCTTTGCTATGCATTTTTTTTTTTTTTTGGTTCTTTTCTTTACTTTTTTTTTTGTTTATTGCGGTTGCAAGGCAAAAATTTAAGTTTTCTTATAATTTTACAATTTATTTTTTTTTTTCTTTAGCTATTGTGCCGTTTTCCTTCTATGTTATTTCGCTTCTTCTTAAAGAAATTACACAATAAATTCTTGTCGAAAACCGAACAGTTATAAATAACACTTCCTTAAACCACAAACATAAAGATTTATTGAGATTCAAGTTAAAGCGAGAGTAGGGGCTATGTGTGCTTTTCTTATTTCTTTGTCACAGTAAAATTGAAATGCAAATTTGTCACTTAAGAAGGTATATGTTTGTATGAAGGTACATATATAGCTACTATTTCATGCTTTTGTTGAAAAATAATAAAGTAAAAATAATTTGTTTTTTCCCAACCTAATATATTCTTTAAAATGTGTAGTACTCATGTAATCCTATATAAGTATGCGAAAATGCATAAAGTTCGATTGAGGTAAGAGCCCAACTTTAGACTGCGGGGCGTATGATGAACATTTATTTCATTCATGGTGCTGATTCTCAAGAAGCTGATTAAATAATATTGTTCTTCTGATTGAAACCCAATATTTTAATTCTGAATTGAGTAAAACGAAATCGGAGTAAAATTGGCGAAAGCCAGAGATGGTTAAACTTCTGAGTTCTGAAGGAATTACAGTTCAAATAATTGAGAAATTATAACAGGTGATAATAGTGTCAACTCCCTTCTCCACTTCTTTAATTTTTTTGCTATGGAGAAAGTCAAAACTGCCAAATCTCTGTTAACGTTTTATATGTTTTTGTTCTTGTATTTTTGACATTTCTGTTGTCATGCTGCTATCACCTGTTATAATTCAGAAAAGGTTCAGTTTTACTGTGTTGCTTAAGAGTACACAGATGTTCAGGAAAATATTTAAACACATTTTATCAATTTTCATAAAATTTTAAATTTAAAAAATCGCTGTACAAAACTTTATTACACCTTATTTACATAAATATTTTTCTAAGAAATTAATATAATTTTATAAAACAATTGAATAAGTCTAACATTTTTATAGTTGATGTATTGATAGAAAATCACTAAATAGATTTTTGTTTGAAAAAATGTTTCTTTCTTTCCGCTACTCCATCCCTTTTTTGGATTTACCACTGCCATTAACAGTATTTAGAGTTGTTGGGAGCTCGAAAGACTATTTAGCAACATTAACCTTCCTCCATTTAGAATGACCACACACAATAAATCTAACCTACTGTAGACCGATCTTTTAGTTTTTGTTTATGTAATAAATCAGAACCTTTATTTTTGTGGAATTTAGATAAAACAACTTATCTCTATATATAGTTTCATCTTTCCTTTTAAATTCGACTTGCTTTTGTTTCTTCATTTTTATAAATCTAGTCAAATTACTATATAAACGATATTCTTTATTTCGCGGTCTACAAACTTTTTCATAGCAATTCTAACCAAGAATGGATGGATCCATAGCAGTGATAACTACCTATACATGCACAATGATAGATTGAGCTTATTTTTTATGGAAATGAGCTCTGTACATTAGTGTCCGACCGATTATTCGGCTTCGGTTCTTCGGCTATTCGGCCGAAAATTGCACCTTCGGCTTCGGCAAAAAATGGCCGAAGTTTGGGCCGAAGATTATAAGCATTTTATTTTATAATAATTTTTACTATAGATTGGCACTAAAAATTTATAGAAATAAATAAATGTAAAGTAATTATATAAAGTATTTACATTACAATTTCTGTGTTATATTTTCTCCGTTTGCTTGTTCCATTTTTAATTTTGAAGTAACTCACAGATTTATAACCGTACAAACAGTAATCAGTGATTTTTTTAACGAACAACCTGCTGGAGCTAATGCAATTAGAGGCAGCAGAAGCAAGCCAAACTTTCTTACTTTATAAGGAAGACTTGAAGCATATTGAAAAGAAGCGTGAATTGTTAGAGAACCCGACATTTTCCATTACTGACGCTTCACTTTTTTTTTTTTGCTTTCAAGTAGGTCAAAAAAATTTAAAATTGTTTTGGCTAAAATCGCTCTAGAATATATGTGTAAAGGGATTCTATGAAATTCATAGTCGATTGAAAGTTACAGATGTTTATTTGCAGGCCCTGATACAGCAGTCATGCATATTTGAGCTTTGAAACTAGTTTTTCTCAAAACAGCATTTTTCGAAATGGCTGCCACGATATCTCCAAAGGTAATGAACTGGTTGCGTTTAAACTTTCATCGTATCTTCAATGCATCTGTAATTCTACTCCGTCGGAACCATGATCATTGTGATATCTCTCAATGTTTTTTTATTTAAATTGAAATAGTTAAAAAATAGCAAAAATCAAATCCATAAAAAAATTGCATTAGTTATGTGTTATCATACTTGCTAGATAAAAAAACTAGCTGTGAGTAGCTGGAATTTAAATTTTTTATACAAAGTATTTAGTTATTTAAAAAAAAATTGATAGAAAGTTTGTTCAACTACAAATACTTTCGGCTTCATAAAACCCATTAAATTTTTAAGGGTTTTGAGATCAGATTTATGCTTTTTACATTAAAATTTATCAATCCCATTTTTTTTAAATCAATCAAAAATTTGGGAGCTGGAGGGTTCTGGTTCCGGCTATAGGTCTATCGATTAATACGCTGATTCAATCTTTGATTTTAGATAAGCAGAATCATGGCAGCCATCGGCCAACTTTTTTTTTTGACACAGGTTTCATTGAACGACAGTCGTTCTACAGATATATAGTCGATGTTACTGTATATTTTGCCGTAAACAAATTTTTAAATGATTCTTGAAATAAATAATATTTGTCAGCTCCTTCGACCAGTGTTACTGGTCAGCTTTTTATTTGGAGTATCTACTATTTATATTTTTCTGTATATGTTTCCAAATACATAGGTAAAAAATATTTACTCTCAGATTTTTATTTTTTATATTTTAAAAATCCTTCGGTCTTCGGCTTCGGCCTTGGCCGAAGGTTAGATGAATGGCCGAAGTTCGGCTACGGCTTCGGTTTCGGCCAAAAAATCACATTCAGCCGGACACTACTGTACATGCTCTTGCTCAAGCGTGGTTATATTTGACCTATGCTGAGAGCAAGTCGGTTCCTCTGCATATTTTCACAGCGTTTGACCAAGTGTAGGACAGATCGCTAATGTGAAAACTGATTCCATATCAGTACGATAATAACCACACTAGATGGTTTATCTCGTATTTAGAGGCACTATGTAGTCATTTTCTCTATCTCCAAAAGTATTTCTTTTAATAAATATGTATGCCCTTTCCTTATTTAAAGCAAAATTTCAAAGATGCTTCTCTCTCAATACCCCATCCACCCATCTATGTATAAATAAAAAGATGAATTGGTCAGATAGGAGCTCTTTTTTAGGACTTTTATCTTATATAAAACTCAAAAAGGCATTTTTTCTTACTTAGAATTTACTTTCCTTGGCTGAAATATATATAAGATAGATATAAAAGGTTTTCCCAGCAATGCCCGAACTTTGACAGCTTATTGCTCTGACGTCTCAGGTGGCAGCATTGTTATTCTTCCACGTTTGTGGTCTATCATAGTCACCATTTTAGCATGGAGCTCTGCACTATTCAACAGCTCGAAATTGTTAAAATTTGTTATATATATTTGCGTTCTATTCGTTAAATTTTTCGCGAACTACGAAATAATCATCTAACTGAGCGATCAATTGAACAAATTATCCCTTAATTCGAGCAAGGAGGCTTGGTTGCCGATCGAGCAGTCCCTGTACGACGTCAAAACGCGCGGTCAAACGAAAATATTGCTGCTTTTGCTGAAAGTGTGGCTGAAAGCTTAAACCTCTCGATCCCTCGTCGTGCATAAGGAGTTGGCCTTTCTGTGACCTCAACTTGGTGAATTTTGCTAAAAAAAACTTGGGCGTGCATCAGTATAAGATTCAATTGACAGCGGAACTAAAGCCCCAAGACCATCAAAGCTCATCAAACGTTCGCTGATTGGGCTCTGAAACAATTGGAAACGAATCCAAATTTTGGCGAAAAAATCATCTTCAGTGATGAAGCTCAGTTTTGGTTGAATGGCTTCGTGAACAAGCAAAATTGCCACATTTAGGCAGAGAGTAATCCAAAGCAGTATCAAGAGTGTCTATTGTATCCAGAAAAACTTACTGTTCGGTGTAGATTTTGGTCAGGTGGCGTCATTGGGCATTACATTTTCAGAAACGAAAATTGCAAGACGGTGACTGTCAATAGCGAACGGTATAGCGCCATGATATCTGGCTTTATATGATTCCAAAAAGATGGCGCAATATGTCACACAGGGGGCGTTACATTGGAGTTTTTGCAGAAAAGTTCCCAGAACGCGTTATTTCCAGAAGAGGGGATATGAAATGACCGCTAAAATCCTGCCATTTAACGTCCTTAGACTTTTTTCTTTGGGATTACGTTAAATCGCTGGTTTATGCCTACAAAGCAACAACAATGGACCAACTGGAGAAGAAAATCATTCAAACCATTTGTGAGACCCAGCCCGACTTATGCCACAGAACCATATAAAATTAGACTTCTCGGATGGAGTTCTGTAAACGAAGATGCGGAGCCCATTTAAATTACATCGTTTTTAACCCTTCGACACCTAAATTTTAATTTTAAACTTTTTTTTGAAATTATGATTAGGTTTTCTACAAGCTTAGAGTTTAGAGTTTAGGGTGGGCTGGACTTAACCATAGTACTCACTCAACGAGGACCATTGTGCTATACCCAGGGATAGAATCAGTTGAGGAGAGTAGAGAGACAGGAAAGTTATGTGGGGATAAATGGGAAGAAGCTACAAGCTTAGTTTGTCTTTTATTAAAGGTAAAAAAAAAGAAATAGCTACGGAGCTGTAGGCAACCACTGGATAATACGATTCCTCCAATTTTTTGATTTTCATATTCTCTTATCTTTTATAAACATATTTGATAAATAGTGAAAGGTTTTACTACAAATTTTATTTTTGCACTAAGGTTTTTTGCTAGACTTCAAAGACAAAACGTTAAAAAAAAATTACTTAAGCTGGAAATTTCAAAGGTTCGGCAATCAGTAAACATGAAGAATACATAAGAGAACCGAATCATTTAACTTTAACAGTAAAACTTGTTAAACACTTTTTTTATGGCACATAAAAGTGAATGTTGCATATACGCAACATTGAGTATGAAAGAGTTAAAACCAAATGTTAATGAATGCATTTTAATCCGCAACAAAAGTTCCCGTCATATCTCTCACATAACTTTAAAGCTATTCAATTTTAAAGTCCAAACACGCTTAATGAAAACCCCTTAACATTCTATAGTTTTGTTATCGATGAATTTATTAATTAGTTCAATTATTTTAAATATTTTATTTTGTCAATGTTTAAGTATTTTTTTCAATTTCGTACTCATTTCTAATTTTTTCTGTAATTTGCCTCTGTACTTTATCATTTGACTCACCGTTTTTATATTCAATTATTGTAGTTGCTCCATTATTAATATTTTTTATATTGTATTCGTTGGGTCAATCACAGTCTTAAGTGCATTTTAAGTTTCTTTGTTATTTTTCTCCTCAGTTTTTTGGTTTTATTTTTGTTATACTTAATAATTTAAGCGTAAGTTATTGTTTCTGACCTAATTTTTGATATTTTTTCCATAGGCTCATATTTCACTAATATTTTCATTACATTTTCTCATTTCTTTATTTTCTTTATTTCTTATGTCAATTAGTTTAATTAATCATTAATTATGTCTTCTTTTATATTTTTTAATTTATGCTGATATTGCACATCCAGCGATTTTTTTATGATGAATACCTATTTTTGTAACCGCGGGAGTTAAGGCATTACCCTCTACACCTCATCTTTAACTGCAGTAACGATGCACCAGCCCTGCACCGGAATTGTAATAAGATACCTATATGTCAATTACTGGAATATTAAATCAGCATAATCAACCATAAGTATATTTCACCATTAGTTCCCAGAATATATAAATGATAAATCAGCAAAATATATAATAGTGCGGACACACGAGAGTGCATTTCAGGCAAATTTAACATTTCGTTAAAATGTGTCTGAAATGCAGAATTTCGCCATACAAAAAGTGTCAAATGAAATTCTGCATTTCAGACTCATTTCATTGAAATGCGTCTGCAATGAATAACTAGCAACCCTCAAACACAAGGTTGTAAAAAACAGGAAAATTTTATGATCTATTAAATTTTTTTTTAGAAATTTTGGATTCTGCTTTTATTATAAGATAATGGAGTCGGAGAGTAACTCATTGCCATCCGTCTAATTATACATAATTGTTAATATAAGTTATTGGTGTCCAAATCCAATTGAAAGGCAACATTTATATACACACAAATATTCTTCTTCTCCAAACTTATAAGCAGTCAAAAAACGAATTTGAAATTCCTTTTTGTCGTGTCTCCACATAAATTTGAAATGCAAAATTTCAACGAAATGCACATTCGTATGTCCGCACCTTAAATCAGCATAATTGTAATATACTAAGTTATCGTAATTGTAATATCAGCATAAATTATAATTCCTGGAATATTAAATCAGCATAGCCAGCAATATGTCAATTTCACCACCAATTCCCAGAATAAAATTTCATAACTTCTTAAGGGGTTATATACAGTGCTGCCGTTTTGAAAATTTTAAGGGGAGGAATTTTTCATTTTAAAAGGAGCATTTTGCTTTACAGGGGAGGAATTTTTCAAAATGTCTTACAAGTTTTCAAATAAGTATTACTTAGAATCTAGAGTCTGAGATAATTGCAAACAGTTGCAGTAATGTATCGAAATTTTATTAGAAAAAAATACATTTTTTCATTCACAGCTGTTACAACTTCAGTCATACTTAAAGCTTAAAAATTTATAAAAAAAACAAATTCATATACTTAAAAACCAAATATTTCTTCTTTGGAAACATCTGTAAATAATAATAAAAAAAAAGCATTAATGATTAAAAAACTATAACAAACTTGTCTTCTTTATTCTCAAAACTGGGTAAAAAAAGTAGAATGTTATTTGTGGTACTTTGAACCAGCTTAATCGAAGGTACCTAGAAGCAGGCATCATTTTTTTTTTTTTTGTTGCTTTTCTAACCAACCATTACTGCATTAACAGTTGCAGTCAGCAAGCAATATCGTTTTTTGTCTTTAATTAGATTCAATTGAGAAAAAATTATATTTGCCGCTGTAAATATCAATAAAATTGTCCAGTTTTGAAAGCATTTTCTCTTTTAAAGCATTTTTTAAATAAAAAATTTCACACCAAAATTCTTTCAGTTCCAAATATAATATATATATATATAAATTCATTACTAATTTATTGATATTTTTCAAATATGCAAACTTACTTTTACGAGGTTTTTCTACTATTGATTTCAATTGTCAAAAATTACAAGCATTAACACGAAGACAAGCAAAAACTTCTGGAAATGGGACACGAACTTTTGAATTTTGACAGTAATCCAGCGATAAATAAAGTAGAGCTGGTCATAGTAACAAATATTTCACGGACAGAAACTAAACTAACCCAACAGAACATATTCAGTTTGATTTACGTTTACAACCGAAAATTCAAGAATATGAAATAGGAGGATTTTTTCCGATTGGGGAGGACAGGAGGATTGAGATTTGAGCGGAGTACGAATACTCCGATCGGAGTACCTTCGGCAGCACTGGTTATATACGTTTTCATGAGTCAAAAAATCTAAAAAAATTTTATGACTTATTTCGAACAAACATACTTTCAAGAGTTTATGTTAAAAATTTCAAGTCAATCCGAGCAGTAGATCGTAAGTAGCAACTCGATTTGTAGCGCACTACTGTTCATGAATAAAGTGCACTCAAAACTTTAAACGTGATTTTCTCCGAATGATGTTTTTTGAAAAATGCCTTTGCGGTGACCGCGATATCTCAAAAACTACTGGTCAATTCATCAATTTTTTTTTAAATTTTTTTCCTAGTTACAAGTACTCCGTCTTGAGCGATAATTTTTTCATGTGCAGTATTGTATTTGTCTCAACTAATTTTTTTTAAATACATTTTTGAGACTCAAAAAATCGACTTTTTTTTGCATCATGGTTTCCGTATGAGAAAAAGGTTGTTTTTTCAAAATTTTTCGTTCAAGTACTCGGCGCTGTAGTGCACAACTGGAAATTTTTTGTTTTTTTGATTACAGTTGAGTTGTTGGCATTCAATCGTGGTCACCGCCAGACTCTGTAGAAAAGGCGCGCATTAGGACAAGAGCTACAGCTTCTACAATTCTCAATATTTTTTCATATCCAACCACTCTTTTTTTTGTAAGAATATGTACTATGTATACCTGTTATGCTAGTTTCAAATAAATTATTTCAAATAATCCAAAAAAATCACAAATGTGCCCTAAGTTTCCCGTACCAAAACGTATATAACCCCGTAAGATCACATTGCAGACAATGTGACCAATTAATATAAATAGGCTAAGACTTACTAATAAACTTCACTTGTAATCAACAACCGAATTAAACAGTCTTTCAATGAAATCCAGTGTGCCAAGTCAATATTTCTAAAGTGATACCAATACAAAATAAACTTTTTGTTAAATATCCGATAAGGATAGTTAACTCGCGCAAGACGTCAACATCGCTTGTTGTGTAAATTCGAATTTTTTTTGAAAAAATTCTCTAACAGAGAACCGAACCCGTGGAAGCACCTGTTTCCACTAAGCTAACGAAGTGGCTTACTTTTTATGTTCAATATTTTTTATAAATCAATATTAATTATATTAATTATACACCTTTTGGAATTTTGTGTTGACAAATGGTATCGGGGGGAAAGTATCGATACTATACTCATTTGAAGTATAGACGGCAAAGTATCGAGTACTCAAAAGTATCGTCATAAATGTACTCGATACTTAAAATATCGATACCTAATGTAAAAAAATGTGCTTGAAAATTTGGCGAATTATGTGTAAATTTTTGATTTTTATTAATTTTTTAAAATATATACATAAGTACATAAATAAAAAAATAAATACATTTAATTATGTATGCATAAAAAAAAATGTATAAAAAATAGAAATATTTGTTTAATATTATATTTTATATTGCACCCTAACTACAAAAGTGGCACAACTCAAAATTGAGAATTTTTTTGCATACTAAAACTTATGTTATTGAAAATAATATATAATTTTATTAAGAGAACCTTTTATTTTCTATAAAATAAATTTTTATATGCATCTACAAGTAAGCAAAAACAGTTTTTTATCGTTTCTCGAAAAAGGTTAAATTTTGAGTTGTGCCACTTTTGTATTTAGGGTGCGACATATGCATGTGTTGCACACATTATTAAGCGAACAGTACAATACTGATAGACTTCGCTTAATACTAGGGTAACGTTCCTAGAAAATTCCGTGTTAAGGGAAATCGTGTTAAACGATACAAGCAACCAGTGCAAAAATGTTCAGAGATCTTAAGAGACACCCAAAAAAAATTTTTTTTTTTTTTTGATTTTTCAGACATTTTTTTAATTGAAGTTGTAGTTGCACATACATAAGATAATAAAAAAAACATTGATCAATCCCTTAAACTTGAGGATTTTTCTCTTGCTTTTGCGCCAAATACTAGCGTTTAGTTCAGCGTTCTTTTATGTACGCCAGTACACTATCCAATCCATAAAATATACAACGAAGGGTAAAAAAAATTTCCCCGCGTTCCTGGATTCTTGTGGAAGGAATTTTTCTTTGCAGCCACTTAAAAATTTATTTTTCGGGTAAAAAACTGAGCCAAGCGATAGTTTTAGGATGTTTAGCTGAAGCCAAGTAGAGACTTTTCCGCAAAGTGCACTGAAAAAAATTTCACCAATTTTTTGTGTATGTGTATAAATAAAACAACGAGGAAAAACAATTTTTTTCCGAAACCGTGTAAGAACAAGGATTTTCCGTGTTAAACGAAACTATGTTGCAAAAAGTAAAACATGTTAGAGCGAAACCGTACTATAAGAAGTACGTGTTAATCGAGGTATACCTCTATAAATATTTTTGGAATGTTTTTTAGTTCTTTCTGACTTTAATTAAGAGAGATAATGCCGATGAACCCTCTGTTCAACAACTAATAGTATATATTTTTAAATATAAATTAGCATCATCTGATTATACAACAGTAAAAGTTGTACTGTTTAATTTTGTTTGCATTTGCATTTTAGTACTACTTTTTGCACTAGAAATTTCGAAAAGTATCGAACTTCGATACTAGCATCAATGTACTCATAATAAAAGTATCGGGTATCGGGGTAAAAGTATCGAGTACTCAAAGTATCGATTACCGATACTATTTACCTAGTTGACAATCTCAATAATCTTTTTTTCATATATTAAGGTTTGCGCGCGGTGAAAAAAATACTCAATAGCAAAAAATATTGTCCGTCTTGATACTTTTTTTTAAAGAATTTTTTGTGTAAGTGTACCGGAAAATAACGTTATTACTGGAAGGAATTATTATAGTACTGGAATACCAGTAACAGTATCAAAATTTGTTTTTTTTTTATGTAATGTATTGAATAACGTTACTTATTTGTTTCCGGTATTCTAACATTGTTTGATTTAGGCCGAACTAACTATTAGAAAATAGCACCAGAAAATTTGTAATGAAAATAAGTGCCCATCCTCTTTTATTTTCTTGTTTTTTAAGTGTATTCCAATGCCGAGACATTCTCTTACTGTCCGTTATACACAACTTACACCCAGGATACCAAAACTAAAATATAAAAAACAGAATTTTTATGCATTCCTTTCCCTTCCAAAAAGAAGAAATTATTGCTTTTCCATTATGAGTAATAAAACAATATTTTTTGCTTCTCTTTGTCTTTAGTAATACAGTAGACCACTGCTTAGTATTATTGAAAAAAATTAATTAAGCCTCGTCTTTTGCCTCAGGTTTTGCTCCTTTGGCCCATTCATTAAGAAGCATGTGCAGTTCTTCTTTTTCAATTCCACAATTGCATTTCAGTAAGCAATTTTCGCATGTGCCAGTATAATCTACACACACATACATGAATACCCGAAAGAAGAAAATATTTATTTTGGCAAACTTTTTGTTTTTATGATTTTAGCTTATAGGATAAACTATTTTGAATACATAACTTTAATATCAAAAAAACTTTTTCAATTACGCTTAGGTTTTATTTTTGTACTTTTCTCTCTCTGTGTATGTGTGTGCATATTTAAAATGCTGTCATATAAACTGAAAAGGCAAAATGAAACACAAACGTTAAGCACAAACATATATAGAAATAGACGTAAACATAGACGTAGCCATAGCCATTGCATATGAATGTAACCACAAAAAAGAAATCAGCAACAATCCTAAATATACAAAAAAGTAGGTATATAAAATGAATAACTTTGAAACTTCTTAAATAATTTGCAACAACAACAACAGCAGCAATCTGAAAAGACGAAAAAAAAACCCAAGCATCCACAAAAATGGCAATTTTCGCTAAATTGTAACACAAACACCAGCAGCACATACCAAAGAGAGAGAAAGAGAGAGCGAATGAGAGAGAAAGAGAGAGGGAAAAGGAATTTGTACAATTACATTTCGTAGCCTAATAAAATATGACATAATATTTTATTATGTGCCTACCTAATCCACACTGCTTTTTCTTTTTTTTCATCGCTTGCCCTTTTCTATTTCCCCTTTTTCTAGCATTTGGCAAATTCCACTGTGAAAACAACCAAAGAACATAAGAAGAAGAATAACATAGCACCGTTAAAAAAAGAAGAAAAACCTGCTGTTACGGCACAATTTCATTTCAGTTTTATTTGCTCCACTTCCTCAACTCAACGAAAGGTACAAAAAAAGAGGGAAATATTTACGGCAGTTACGTGTTCTTTACACACGTACAAGCTTAAGCCTTCACATAGAGCCTGTGAGTCTTGTGAGCCTGTGGCATGTCCTTATAATCCAGTTGTACATATCTTTTTTTTTATTTTCTAACTTTTTTTTTGGTTATGCTGACACATTCACTACTACCTATAACCTACTAAATTCTACTACTACCAACTACTTGCTCTTTCCACCTACTACTATTTTCTTTACTACTATATTAAAGCAATTGTGAGTGTTTGTATGCATAAATGTATGTGTGCATTCGTTGTCGTTCATTTCTAAACTGGAATCGCTGAGTAAAATGATCACTTGCATGTGTGTATATATTCATGTGTGTACAAGTCTATGTATGTATGTATGTATAATATTTTGATAACCTGTGCTACTATCCATGGTTCAAATAGTCTTGACTTGTCCTTGTCCATGCAACAGTGATGTTGATACTGCTGCTGGTAGTAGTGAAGGTGGCACTAGATTGTTCTAGTTGTTGCTGCTAATGTTGACGTAAAGCCCAGCAAAAAAAAGGGATATAATTCCCAAAAGAATTTCAACTTTTTTCAACAAGAATAAAAGCTGAATTCCGATGCAAATGAAAATAATACCTCTTTGCATTCCTTTTTATGGTTCTATTTATTTGCACAACTCCCCAATTAAGTGCACAAAATTTCCTTTTGAAGATTTTACTAGTATGGAAAATACATAGGCGCGCTTGATCCCCGATATTGACAATTTCCACAGCAGTTATCCTAGAAATGATTTTAATGAAATATACCAAATATATACCATATTAATTTAATTCCGTATTTCCTTTGATATAACTTTTTTTTTAAATTTCGCTGCATAGCAGGTTCTTGACACTTAGCCGATTTTGTCCGAATGGGAGGCAGGCGTTGTTATTGCAATATGTAAATTACTTTCACAAGGTTTTTTGTTAAAAATTCAACTCTAATACTCCAGTCAAGCATTTAAGCACTAAGTTACCAAAGTGCCTTATTTCATTACCACAATCCTTTCGTGGCTGTTTCAATGTATGTAACAAGATTAAGTATTTCCTTGCATAAAAATCATTGAACCATTTTTTTCCATTTACAAACTGAACTTGGGTCTGGTAATAAGAAATATTTGTACCAAGTTTGGTTGAGATCATTTAAGTTTCGTTTGACTATTTGAGTGATTTTTAATCCAATACTTTTTTAAAATCATTTTTATTAGAGGAAAGGAGCGCAGGTCACCTACATTTCCACACCTCTTCAATAAACTTTAACTTAAAACTTTTGGTTAAATATGGGAAAAAATTATCTCTCTAAGTTAAAGTCTCAAGCTGAGCTTTGCTCATATATTTGGGTTCCAGACCATAAGAGTAATATGAAAACGGACAAACAAAAATTGGCTCCAGACATGCTCCAGCCACAATTAGTTTTGCTTTCCTTGGGCAAGGTTTAGGTAGATACAATTTTCTCTACTTGAAATCAACAAATCAAAAATGAAACAGATGACCACAAATAAGAAACTTAGCCAAAATACTCCGGTATTTAAACACAACCTTCTGAGGTGACTTAAGTAATTACTCTTATATCAATATCTTCCAAGTCTACCGAGGTGAATATACCAGATAAATGCAGACAAGAGCCCAAACCATAATGAGCATGGGGCTTCAAATCGGTTTTCAACCCTTAAACGCCCAGTATGGCCGATTCCAATTAAAATAATACTTAGAGGTAGTATTTGTGATTCCGAACAACGTTTGTTCTATGAGTTTTCAAATAAATTAGTTTACGATACTGTAATTTTGGTTTACATGGTCGGCCACTATAGTAACCTTTGGGGATAATCTGGAGAATAAATTAAAATGTATGGGTAATAATTTTTAAAAATAATTATTTGGTGTGTATATTTTGTAACACGGCAGTATATTTCTTATAAAATATTTTCCGTTTGTGGTTGAAATTTTTTGCAAAACATGTTTCCCGAGTTAAAAATAACTGTAACTATACGACAGTTGTCATTTTTCCATTCTTATTTGTACGAATTGATATTGAAAACTTTTATCAGTAAAATCAGATGTTTATTTTAAATGGCGAACGTGAAATGGCGGTACTGGTAGCCGCTAAAGTGGTTGGTCATTGCAGTGACCAGTGGGTATTTAATGGTTAAGATTCACTTGAATTTGTTTGTGCTGTAAATGGAACCAGTCTTACTTACTATCCCACAAAATTAATCCTTGGAAGCTCTCACTGAGTATATTTGTTCTAAAATGTTTTAAATTGCAAGGGAAACAGAAAAAACAGTTACCTATCAATGCTCAGTCTATTGAATGATTAATGATTAAAAGTTGTATTTACTGCGGCTAATAGGTCTTTTTATTAAGGTTAGTTAAAGGCATTCACCCAAGCCTGTCTTTCTAAGAGATATTAGTTTGAGTTGAGGCGTTATGGTAATAATATACCACCTTGATCTAAAAGTTCCCGGAATTTATTCAGAAAATTAAAAATACAAGTTTATTCATCTAAATCTATATTGTTTCCTTCAAAGTAATCTCCATCGATTGCAACAAACTTATGCCAGCGCTTAATCCAATCCTCGAAACATTTTTTATATTCGGTTTTCGGTATGTCCATCAGTGCTTCCTGCGATTTTTCCATTACTTCCTCTCGACTGCTGAAACGCGTTCCCAGTAATGGTTTTTTAACTCGATTGAACAGAAAGAAGTCACAGGGAGCCAAATCAGGTGAATTCGGTGGCTGTTGGATGGTATTTATTGCATTTTTCGTCAAAAAATTACGAATAATTATGGAACTGTGCGACGGTGCGTTATCATGGTGCAAAATCCACGAGTTTTCTGTCTACAATTCTGGTCTCTTTCGGCGAATCGCTTCACGCAAACGCCTCATAACGCCCAAATAATACTCTTTGATGGTTAATTTGCGGTTATTGACCAACATTTCTTTTATTTTAACGTTTTCGTCGGTTTTCGATGTCGATGGTCTGCCACTGCGTTCATCATCTACGATTGACTCACGACCACTTTTGAACCGCTCGTGCCACTGATAAACGACCATTGTCTTTAGAGAATCGTTGCCGAAGCACTTTTCCAACATTTCCAATGTTTGCGCTCCATTAAATCGTTTTTTTACGCAAAATTTAATACAATTCAATTTAATAAAATTGTAAAAAAATCGCCAACACTAAGATTTAGAGGGAATATCAACAACAGATGTACCAACTTAACAAAAACAGAACTCAAATTGAATCCATGGGAGCGCCACACTGTGGTTATTCCGGGTACTTTTTGATCAAGGTGGTATGTATTTACTCTTTCACTAATAATGACCCAGGAAAATGTGATCAAATGTTTCAGTGATTTTTAAACAGAACCAATGTGTACTGCCCTATATTATGCCTAAGTTCTTACTGTGTATCCTAAGTTTGTATTGCTCTGAAAGTAAACTGTTATTGATTTTAAGTTTTTTTTCTTAACCTAATAGTCCAGTCATTGTAAAGATTTACATCATAAAAATTCTGAACTTAGATTTTTCTTCAATAATTATTAATGGGGGTATGATAGATTCAAAAACCATAAAAATCAGTTCTGGGGTTGCAGAGCGACCCCCCCAAAAAATCCCCCCTTTGGTGAAAAAAGCCGTTTTTTACTAATAACTGGTTAACCGTTGGAGATATCAAAAATTACTTGCTTCAATTTTTTTGTATATGTCATAGTTTTCGAGATATTAAATATTTAAGAATATTTAATGCGCGCGCATTTTTGTTTATTTGAATTTTTCAGTGCGGAGTCTATAGGAAAAATTGAATTACTCGAAAACCAAACAAGCTAGGAGAAAAATCAAAAACGGATAATTTTTTGTATACAAAAATAACAATATACATAGTATAGTTGTCTGTTGGTTTTTGCTACTTTTACTATTTGCAGGCCTAATAAAAATAACTGGTTTCACTATATGTTATAAATGTACTATCTTTTAGTTCAAGACATTACATCTGAAAATCCAGTAAAAGTTAGAAATAAAAAAATTCACATTTAGCGATTTTATCACCAAACCTTGCAACCCCAGAACTGTTTTATGTGATTTTTCGTACCCCCACTAACAGAAATGTACCTATTTAATTTTGTACTTAGATAAGCTAACTAAGCATCCATATAAATTGTATCCCGTTTATTGGATAAATAAATAAACATTTAAACAAAAAAAAAAAAAAAAACTAACAATTACTGAAAAAAAATCCCAGTTAAGAATTTTTACGAACTATTGGTGCATTTCTTACTCTACCGACTGGGCTATAAGACGTCGCGTTGCTTTTTTTGGGTTGTAGTCCCCATTTACCTAACACTGGCTAAAAACGAAATCTAGTTTGTTAAATAATGAACCCAAATAAACTCTTCTTTATCAAGTTCCGTAGTTAAAATATATGTGGCCTCCGTGTTATCAACTTTCAATATGAACCATAGGCGCTCATGAATCGAATTTAGCCAGAAGTACTGGGTCGCTTTTAAGTGCTAATTTAAACCAAAGTAAATTAATTTTTTTTTTGTGTTAGTTGATTGTAGCTATTTTTAAATCGCGGGGAAAGCATTGAAAGTTTTTAGTTCATGGCTAACAACTCCGAACTGGTACTGATCCCAGAAGAAACCTATTTACCAGCATAGATCAAAATATACTAGTTTTCAAAGCCAAAATACACGTGAAACAGCTCAAGAGCTCTACTTAAAAGTCGAGTTAGACAGTAGTACCATGAATAGCCATATCCTTATCCACTCTGACAGTAAAACAGCACTACTAGCTTGTGTGAAGACTAAAAGTCGAGTGGTTTTGGTTTTATAGTTTTTTAATTAATATGTGTATTCGAGCCGCTTTACAAATCAATAATGATAGATTTCAGATTTACTAAAAAAAAAACTAAGATAATTTACAACATGCATATAATAAATGTGATGCCAAATCCATAATAATATTATGTTATAATAGATAACTGCAATTCATATTATTTCAAAATGTATTGATTATGTACTATGCATAAAATATTGAAAAAAAATGCTTAAAATATAAAATTTAGTTTATGGTATATTAATCTCTCCCAACATAGCGCTTAACGGTTTTATAATAAACTCAAAATTAGTTTGAAATTGTTTGCAGCTACTAATTAAACTAACAACGTACAAAATAAGTACATCTGGTATGAATGCCACGACATATGAGAAGCAAATATTCTCGATAGAAAAGAGGTTACCAATAGCATTACTGAAATAGGACGCCGCAGCATACCCTCGTGCACTGCGAGGCACTTACACGAAGAAGAAAAATACATAATCCTTACGGAGATTCCTTTCCTCTTCTACTGAATCTAATCTAAATTGCATTCATGTTGGGATAATATTTTTAATTGAAAGAAGTTTGGTATGGAGTCCTAAATAAAATGATCTTAGAAATCATTATTCGTTTGCTCTATTATTTGTGATTGTAATGCCATGCTTCTCAAAGTTTGAATCTTACCTGGCTACTTCCAATATACCACGAACACGATTTTATGGGTTAGACAGATGAATCCGATTAATTTTAAAACCATATTGGTTTACATATCCGAATTAGTTAGAGCTTTAATTGCTGTCGAAATATCAGAAAAACTTTTCTTAATCTCATTCAGAACTATCGCTGCTGTGTTATGAATAGTAATGATTCGATACAAGTAAATAAAAGTAAATACTTGATACTTTTCACTCGATTCAAGTACTTTTTTTACTCGATGCTAAGTACGACATAAGTATTTTACTTGGTATCGGGAAAAAGGGTCAGTATCGGATACTCGATACTTCTGGAAAAAAATTATTTAAAAAACTGAAATATTGTTATACAATATTTAAAATTGAGGATCGTTTTACAATGTTTTACAGCAATCAATAATATATTTCAAAATGTTACTCCAGAATTATTCAATATCCATATTCAAAATATTTCAGTCCATATTGCAATATTCCAATGTATGAAAATATTGCAGTACAGTATTGAAGTTCTAAAAAATATTGTAGGCCATGCATGTAGAACATAATGTTTGTTGAAACATTTTCATTAAAATAAAATAGTTTTAACAAGCTTTAATTTGTTGATTAGTTTTCCTTCTATTATATTATTCTAGCGATTTGCAAATATCTTATACATAAGTTAACCTGATTTCTATATGATTCATATGTTTCCAGTGGAAATATCTCAAAACCATGATGTATAGCCTAAAAACTCGTGTTGAGCAGTGTAAACTGTAGGCTCAACCATGTGGTAACACAATTGGCCGTTCTGGTCTGTGTGTGCTCCTTGACAGCCACTTAAAAAAAGTTGTAATTTGTTTCTTTAAACGAATATTCGATACAAGTACATATTGGATACTTTTTCCGATATATTCGGTAGCATCAATAATTTAATTCGTTACAAGTAATGAGTAAAAGTATCGATACTATGTGGGTATCGAATCAACACTAGTTATGAATGATATAAATCAAATCATCTTTCAGAAAACATGTTTTATACCTATTAAGCTGTGGCTTAGATAACACTATAATGGTTGCTCAGAAATAAAACTTTTTTATTAGTTAAGTGTGTGGTCCATTCTAAACCCGATTTTGTTAGCTAAAGCTCTACCTTCCTTACATACCACCTTGATCAAAAAATTCCCGGAATAACCATCGTGTAGCGCTCCCATCGTTCCGATTTGAGTTTTTTTTTGTTAAGTTGGCACATCTGTTGTTGATATTCCCTCTAGATCTTAGCGTCATAGCTTGACATTTGCAAAAGTTACGTATCCAAGAGTACATCTATCTCTGTGTATTGGCGATTTTTCACAATTTTATTAAATTGTATTGTATTAAATTAAGGACGGATTTAATGGTGCACGAACATTGGAAATGTTTGAAAAGTGTTTCGGCAACGATTTTCTAAAGAAAATGGTCGTTTACCAGTGGCACGAGCGGTTCAAAAGTGGTCGTGAGTCAATCGTAGATGATGAACGCAGTGGCAGACCATCGACATCGAAAACCGACGAAAACGTTAAAATAAAAGAAATGTTGGTCAATAACCGCAAATTAACCATCAAAAAGTATTATTTGGGCGTTATGAGGCGTTTGCGTGAAGCAATTCGCCGAAAGAGACCAGAATTGTGGACAGAAAACTCGTGGATTTTGCACCATGATAACGCACTGTCGCACAGTGCCATCATTATTCGTAATTTTTTGACGAAAAATGCAACAAATACCATCCTACAGCAACCGAATTTACCTGATTTGGCTCCCTGTGACTTCTTTCTGTTCAATCCAGTTAAAAAACCATTACGGAGAACGCGTTTCACTGAAGCACTGATGGACATACCGAAAACCGAATATAAAAAATGTTTCCAGGATTGGATTAAGCGCTGGCATAAGTGTGTTGCAGTCGATGGGGATCACTTTGAAGGGGACAATATAGATTTAAATGAATAAACTTGTATTTTTAATTTTCTGAATAAATTCCGAACTTTTTGATCAAGGTGTATGCTGATTTAAATTATTGAAATATTTTTAAGAGCCTACAAATAATTTCACTGATGAGATTCGGCGGATTTCTAATCCCCAAATTTATTACATCCTTAATTTTTTTCGTACTTGCTAAATAAATAAGTATAATAAAAAGAGTAGCACAACCCTTTTGAAGTCGTAGTTACACATTTTTTTGCTGGGAAGTTGAAGTAAAAATTTGAAGTGTGTGTTGCATTTATAGTTGAAAGTTACGTAATTTTATACACAATTTTTCCCGGTGTGTATGCATGTAGATATTTGCAATAGTTTTGCAGTGTCATTCGTTTTAAGTTCAAATTACCCACCTGCCTATTTTAGGCTGGTGCTTAAATTCGTTTACTCTAATTCTTTTCGTAATATTAGCAGATACCAAAAATTGTAACCGCGTTATTTGCTCAAAAATGAGAATGTATTGGAGTCTGTATTTTTTTGTTTCTATAGCTACTATTGGCACTATGCCAGACATGTCTGCAAAATTAAATAAAAAAGTAGTAGACGGACGAGTTCTGTCGTTTATAGCACAATAATAATATTTGAGGCATAGCAAGCCTTATATACATATGTATGTATTCGCATCTGTATTTAGTAGGATTTTAATAATATGCAAAGAGTATGAAGTTTATTAAGCGTGTGTGTATACCTAGATCTCCTGGAAACTTTAATTTAATATTTTCCACTTTATGCCAGAAACGCGAATGATCAAATTCCAACATGTTAAGAAATGGCGTGTTTTATTTTCTTAAAATGTTTTATCAACAAAGGAGTGCCGTACTGGGCGCAGGTATATTCACGTTTCTGGCACAACATTCATAGCAAAAAAGAGAACCAACTAGATGATAAACCTAAAAGGAGTAAATTTCATGTTTCTGGCATATCGTTTCCCTATATTATATACCAGTCTTACATATATTCCAATGAAATTTTGCTTTTCGAAAGAGAACCAAAAGAACCTTGATATCTTTTTTTTTGCAAGTATCGTGGGTCTCAAAATCCTTAGATAGAATTAAAATTCGGGCATAGATTTTTTGCGAGAATAGTTTTAATTATGACGTCACAACAGATATGTTGTACTAAACAAAACAGATATGTTGTACGAAATAATAAAAACTAGTGCGCAAGCAATCATGAAGCCACTTGTGGCTAAAGTTCAAATCCCACAAATTTCTTTTTACATTTTGTTTTAAATAAATTTCAAAATCAAAAAAATATTTTTTATTTTTGAATTATTTGTTTCTTTTTGTTTTTTCTTGAATTGCTTTTTGCCAGGCTCGAACCTCTGGCCGAAGAACATTCGCATGATGACTGTCGAACAACGCACTTACCAACTGTGCCACATAACTAAATTTACTTCCAACGAATTTTGTTTGTTTTACTCTTTCAATGTTTCGAGCACTAATTACTGGTTTTTAACTCTTTGAGGCACACGATTTTAAAGAATATAAAAACTCCAGTTGCACAGAATTTTTGTTTGGTTTATAGCATTGACAACTGAATGAGAAACTGTAAATAAAATGTTAAACTATATAACTATAAGTAATTTCAACTTTTCGAGGTGGGTTAAAATATATCCCACCATGCATAAAAACAAGATATTTGATGTGTAAACAGTTAAGCCAACTGAATGCCATATACATAAGCTCACATATGTATAGACATATATAGGGATTTGATGTATAATCTATATGCTTAGGTAAATAATTCAAATTAAAACAATTCTTTTACAAACTTAAAAATTTATTAGATATCATTATCTTTTAAATACAATAGGCAAATTCACTATAAATTGCAAATGGTCTTGCATCATTGCAAATGCAAACTTTTATTCCATATCGCATATGTTTGTTGTTGTGATAGCAGAAATATTTCCCATTTGCACCAATTTGTGAATAGGGCTGATATGTTGTAGTTGCATTATTTTTCTTTTACTGAATGCATCGGGCACGATATGTTCGCATATACGCAGCTGTAATTGCATCTTTTTTTCCGCGCTTTAAGTTTTTCTTCCTGTCGATTTGAAATTTTATTAGATGTGAAAATTTTACATAACGTCGCCTGAGAATTGATTTGGCGTATAGGTATATGAATTTGTACACACATACGCCAAATGAATTCTCAGGCGACGATAACTGCGTTCCGCATTTAACCTTAGAAAAGCAACAGGTAACCAGTCACCTCACTACTTTTTAAAAGCACAGAGATTTGCCTTAACTGCATTTAATAAAAATAAGAAACAATGTATTTTTATTGAAGTAAATAAGTGATTTTATAATAAAGATGTTTGATTTTTTCTGTTTAACATTTTTGCTATTTACATAGATAACAAAAGTGTTGCCTTACTAAGTTTAATGTACAAAGCAAAATTTTTATAATGCCGTGGTTTGCTATCATTATCACTACATTTTGTTTATACATTTACTGAAACCTATATTCTTTATTACTTATCATTTTGTATTGTTTTTATATTTTAATAAATATATAATTTTAATCCAATCTAACTAACCAAATGCAAAACCTATCAAACGCCTGTGTTTGCTACGGCGACTTCTCTGCTTGTATGGTATAGTCGATCTCCATACGTTTAACACCAGCAAATAATTCTGCAACGAATAAATGTACACACACAATTGGTTTTCGTATTTACATATATGTGTGAGTAAATTGATCGAAACATAAACAAACAAACTCCGCTCGCATTTTAATTTCTCCCTCTCTTCTTCTCTTCTCTCTTCTCTTTGTTGTTTAGAGTAGCACAGTCATTTTGCGCAGTAGTGTGAGCGAGAAGGGAACTGGACGTTACAGTTATCTTACGATACAGTTATTCTTACATTTTACACATTTGAAATTTTGCCTATACCGAGAGCTAAAATGTTTACTCATCAAAAACTAAGCAAAAGTTGGGACAATTTTTACCCTACCTAAGCTTAAAGAGTTAACTATGCAAGAGGGAGTAAGATAAACAAATTTGAAATACTCAATCAGGCAGCCTAAAAAGTAGAAATTACTTATAGTTATATAGTTTAACATTTTATTTACAGTTTCTCATTCAGTTGTCAATGCTATAAACCATAAGAATTCTGTGCAAACAGTGTTTTTATTTTCTTTAAAAATGTGTGCCTCAAAGAGTTAAAAAATAGTAATAGTGCTGGAAACATAAAAAAAAACAAATTTAATTTAAAGCAAATTTGCTTATGTAGCTCAGTTGGTAGGCGCGTTGTTCAATAGTCATAATGTAAACTTGTTTGGCTGCTGGTTCGAGCCTGGAAAAAGGCAACTAAATAAAAAATGAAAAATAGTGGAAACAAAAAGTTATACATTTTTTTTTTTTTTTTATTTATAGGATTTAAAAAAAAAAATTAAAAAAAAATGTTTTGTGGGATTTGAACCTTGGTCCCACAAGTGGCTGCATGCTTCCTGGCGCTTTAGACAACTAGTTCATGACGTCATAAATTTCGGCATGAACTATTTTGGAGTTTTGTTTTTCTATGAGATGGAAGTGAGATAAATATATATTTAATAGTAACGAAAATCATGTGTATAAGAAAGGGATACAAAATCACACGTATAGTAACTTTCCCTTATATTTTTCCCATCGCTGTATATAAACTGATGCGAAGTGACGAAGGCTTTTGTCGTTATGGCTGTGGTTCAAATCACACATCAAATAAGCAATAGTGTTCTAGCAGGGTTATGAACTAAATATTAAACAGAAGAGATGTTACGAAAATTGTCAATACAAAATAAAAAACAAATTGCGTTCAATACAACAGATTTTCTTAACAACAGCGATGGACTGTTAAAATCAAAGTTTTTTTCTTTCTCGGTGTAACTACATATGACGATCTTTTGGTTTGAAAGTTGTTCTGTTCGAGTTTAAGCGCTCTTAGCTTTCAATTGCAATCCTTTATTCAATGAATTCTGAACAATACTTTTCAAGTCAATGAATGCTGTAATGAGTCAACAATTTCACTTAAACATAACTTTTTTCTTTATCATTACAGTTTCCGCATTAATCGCATCGAATCTCCGATACTGAAATACGACGGTGATTGTGGTGAATCATTAACAATTTACGATTCTGATCGGCCCGACCCAGCGCGTATTATAAAAACATTCTGTGACACCTTCTCACGACCCATGGAAAAGGTGGACTTTGTGAGCACTAGTCCTTCGCTCTTCGTGCAATTTGAATCTAAGACAGGCTCTTACAGCGGCAGCTCTCTCTACTATTGGGCGCACTATGACTTCTTTAATAATACACGCTTTGGTGATCCAGTACCCAATACGCTTTGTGATGAGGTCATGTATGCATGGAAGCATCCAGGCGGCAAAATACGTTCACCAATGAATTCGTTAATTTTTAAACGTACCGGTGGCTCTGATGTACGTTGTCAGTATAAATTTGTCACCGATCGTCGGTTGTATGCGCGTGCTGTGATCGAAGTGACATCGGTGTCATTCAAAGAACTGCCATACAATAACATCGCGTGTACACGCTGTCACGAAGAGCGTGTCGATAAGCTCGTTATTTGGGAGGAACGTGAGAAATTCCAAAATAATTTAGCCTGCTTCTGCGATAATATACCACGTGCTGTGCGTGTTATATCCTCAGCTGATCAAATGAATCTCGAAATGATTGTACAGGGTCAACATGCGATTACATCATACTTTAAAAATCCCAATCCACTTTTCGAGGCGTCGTATGAATTTGCGCACGGGCCGCTATGCGGTCCCATAACACTCGGACCCTCACCTGATGGCGTGCTGGTGTTCCCCTATAAAAAAGCCTTAGCAATGGTGACAGGTCCGATGGCACCAGCGCCCGAACATCATTACCGTCGCGAAAAGTGTATTTGGGAGCTGAAAGTAGCAGCACAACGTGATCTCTGGTTGAATTTAGAGAAAGCGCGCTTCGGTGATCGCACCTGTGACAGTGCTAAAATTGAAATTTATCTAGCGGGACGCTTGGAGCCACGCTTCATTGTTTGTCCTGAGAATATATCATTAGCACGTGATTTACCTATACTTTCAGCAGCTGATTTGGGTGCATCCGGCACTGAACAAGAACCACTGCCCGTACTCATACAATACACCGGCGATGGGCAACCAGGCAAGAATGCATTCCGTTTGCTTTGGACCGAACTGTTCCATTTACCACGCAATCCCGACGGTAGTCTAGCTTCGTCGCTGCTGCAAGATGGCGGCTGTGATTTCAAATGTCCCGGCAATACGGACGTTTGTATACCGCGTCATTTACTCTGCAACGGCATCGAGAATTGTCCGAATGTGACGCACTCGTCAACGATGTCTCAACTAACGCGGCACATTGAGTGGAACTTGGAACAGCTCGGATTGTTGCATCATGCAGAACACTATAAGCAATTGGTGTTGCATGATGAATCGCCGGAGATTTGTTTGCGGCAGGAATTGTCAGAGTTGCCATATGGTAAACTGATACTATTTACACTTGGTTTGAGCTTAATGTTAACGCTATTCGTAGCGATCATTTGTCGTATGTGCAGGGGGACGCGACATCAGAGTAGATACTAAAGGTAAATGCAAAAAGCAAAAACAAAACAAAAAAACACAAAAACAAAAAGAAAACAAACAATAGTAAATAATGTGTATCTGGTATTTATTACGTTGAATAGCGACGATATGTAAAACACGAGAAAAGTTGAATAGTTTTATAAGGCAAAACAAAACAAAAAAAAAAAAAAAGAAGAAAAGTTTAGAAAAAAAGCATAATAAAGACAGTTTAAGTTTTTTTTGGTTTTGGTATTTTAAATTTTCCACCATGTTTTTATTTTAGTTATAATGCCAAATATTTTATTGCTTTCAAAAAATTTGCGTTTCTTTACTTGATTTAATTTTTATTATTATTTCATAAAGAGATTATTGTCGATTAACGTCTTAGTTCCTGAAAAGTCAACATGAGTCCTTGAATGAAGCTAAGATTTTCATTCCTGACCAACTTCATCCAAGCATTTGCATTTTACTTTCCCCAGTTCTCTCTCATGTTGTTCGCAGCTAACCCTTTCTACTTGTGGATTCTCCAGTAAATTGTCACATGTTGTAGCCTGAGGAATTCGATAAATTTATTTAAAAGGCTTTCAATGCTTTTAGGTGGCAATTAAGTCGAAACCCAAGGACTTTCTATGTTTGAAATTCCTAAATTTCACAACTCAGCGCTTGTGGCAAGTGAAATTTTTTCAAGGTCTTGCATTCACGTCTTGTGAAGATACTTCAAATAGAGTAAAAATATTATCTAAGTAATCTGAAAAGACTTGCCAAAACTTGTTTTGATAGGGGCACTGCTGATTGAAATCGGTGGGAAAGTTTATAATTTTTAAGTCCTAAAACTTTTACGTCTGAGACAAAGCTTTTCATTATGAGATGTTTTTCGCTTTACATCTATTGGGTGGATCAGTTTTCATACTCTTCTTTCCTATGGTTTTTGGCAAACGTTCAAAAATTAAGAGTTCAGTGGTTCAGAGAGTAATTTTTATGTTTAAGTGCTCCTTTTTCTAACTTATCCTAAAGCAATCTGTTCCATTTTACAAATATATTCTGCACCTCACCAAAAATCTTGAAGTGTATTTTTCGGGCATTAAGGAGTTATAATTTTTAAAAGTTGAATTTTTTTATTAACTTTTTTTTATTATTTATGCAAGCTAATGTTCATCAAAAATGTTAGAAATTTTGGAATTTAAAAACTAATTACATTAATTAATTATTGATGGAGTCCAAATTTAAATATGTAATTACCAAAAAACAACAATTCAATTTATTTAATGAAATTGATGCTTAAACTTTTTTTCCCATATTTTAAATATAATTCTTTCCTTTATTGATATTTAATACAATTTTAGACCAGTTTAAAACAAAAAATAGCAGAAAATTTCCATATTTAATAAATCGTTTAAATATTTATTAATTCTTTTCACGTTTTAAATCACAGCAATGAAATTTAGTATGTACAATATTTATGTTAAAAAAAAACAAACCAAATCTAGCTACTTTTTTTATTATCACGTGACACATTTAATTACAAAAACTCAAAACTGCCCATGCAAATGAATTATGCATTAATATAAATATATATAGTAAATATATATTTAAATATTTTTTTTTGTTTTAGATACCCACAGACATACCCACATAAAAAAACATAAAGTCACGTGATGTTTGTTAAAAAAAAAGAGCAAACAAAAAAATATGAAATAAATAAAATTAAATTAAAATGCGCAAAATTTGTTGTGGTTTTATAAATTATAAAACTTTTAAAACAATAAAAGCAAACAAAAAAAAAAAACAATGAAAAAAAAGAAATATGGAAAACCAAAAACACCTACGAGTATTTTGTTTTTGCACATAGTTTATATATATATACAAATATATATAGAAATTAGGTAACATTAAATCTGCATAATATTTTTTGAGGTTCGATTATGTATGCATAGGAAATTGCATATAAAAAACAAAAAAAAACAAAAAATTAACACACAAACATAAATACATACATACCTACATAAAAATAATAATTAAAATAAAAAAAAAAATAGTAATGATAATAATGAAATATAGAATTGTAAAAACCCCAAGTACCGTAGTTACTAAGTTGAAATATAATGTTATGATTATCAATAAGCAAAAGAACAAAAACAAAAATTAAGCATAAAATTACAAACAACTGAAAAGTGAAAACATTATAAAAATGTAATTATTAAGTATATTATTTTAGAATATATAATGATATTAGTAATAAAAAAACAAAACAAAAATACGATTAAATTGACTTTTATTTTCAATGACCTAGTAATCCCAAAAATATCCCAAGCAAGGAAAGTTTTAGTCTATCTAACTACGATCTGAGGCAGATAGAGTCACAATATTCCACCAGAGCAGTCTAGATCAGTGGTCTTCAAACGTTTTCGTCCGCGGATCCCTCGTAAATGAAACAAAAAGAAGAAAAGAAAAAACAAAACATAAATGCTTCGGCAAATTTGGCTAAGCCCCTATATTCCATGGAGCACAGTTTGAAGACCAATGGCCTAGATAATAAAGATTTATACCCAATTTAAACTTAAACGACTTGATTGAATGCACCACCTTCAATAAAGCCCTTCTGTTTATTTACTAGTGCAATGTATAATTTCTGGTTCAATCGTCACCGTTACTTTCGTTTTCAAAAAAAAGTAAGACGGATAGCAATCTCTGCGTTGCCAGCTATCTCAGTGGAGACTTGGGCGCAGGTTCGCAACAAAAGTATGTTTTAAGAAACGCTCGATTTCTGCGGCTCAATACTGAGTCACCACACAATTTTACTAAGAGTAAAATTAATTTTCACCCGCACAACTTGCTGGGCTCACAAGCACCCAAAGGGACTTTCACAATTTTAATATAAGAAGAGAAAGCTAGTAATAGGAGAAGCCACCAACTTCACAAACACAATAGTCACTTGCAGTTAGCACCAACTGTCAAAAAGTGAACACCAAAGATAGTATAAAAATAAAAATTATACTCTCTGAGATAAGGGTTTTATGAACCCTTCTGTAACTGTGGACATATATCATGACCCGAAAAAGTCCCGAAAGTTAAAAAAAATACACCAAGTAAGAATAAATTTTAACCATTATTCTACAAGTATCGCTACAAATTTTTGGTTTTGTTTTAAGGTTATATGCTCAACAGGATATACGCCTAAAATTTTCAAATCTTTATCACTTCTGTATACTGTTGGCATTAAAGGGTTTAAGTAAAATGTATAAAGTAGCTTTTCTATTGCAAAATAATTAGTGCTCAACAAACTATTATTAACACTGATAATACCAATCGATAACTGGAAATCTCTACATCGGAAATTAACGAAAATCTCTTTCTTTTTCAACTTTTAATTCTTTATCATTTGCATACAGAAATAAGCCATAATTTTGGCATTCGTATAAATGATAAGTTTTTTATTTTATTAAATATATGCACAACATTTTAAAGGTACGTTCGTATTTTTCAACTTATTACAAAAAACTAGCCAATGAAATTTCCACTTTCCACTAAGTTTTTTTCGGTATAAGCGTTAACTTTGGCAATCTAGTAAATTGAATATTATGAAGAGATAAAATTAGTTTTTATTTCGAAAGAAAAACATATTTTAATTTACCAATAAATAAATCAATTCATTTTTGTTTTAAACAATAATTTTATTTATCTACATATCAATTTTGTAATCGCCGGCAATTTAGTTATGGTAAAAGCTATTTTGTCCTCAACGTTATTTAGCTAACAAGAAGCAAAACTTCGAATTCTGTTACGCAATATTACAGCTTTTATAGTTAAGCTATCCCTTGTCTAAAGTGTAGTCCGTCTGACTAAATTTTAGACAAAAATTTGTACTTGGGTATTGTTTTGAATCCTTGAAATCCTCTTTAAATCCTTGTTTTTCTCTAGTATTTAAGTTATCTGTTTTATAACACCACCAAAAATATTTACTCAAATGTATGCAAATTATTTCCCACTGTGTTGATGTTTGAATAGTTTTGCACAAAAACACCGGAAATAACAATATAAAACATTAATACATAGCTGCAATGTTTATTTGATTGTTAGATAATTATAAATAATTTTTAATTAGTAGCTAAATAACGCATTAATTATTTAAAAATACACAATATGTGGGCGTATTTTAACCGCAATGTAACTAGAATACTTTGTATTTTTGAATGTGAGTGTGTGCGGATTTGTATTTTGGTTTTTTTTGTGTACACAAACGTTTATAATTATGGCCAAAAGTGAATATATATATATTTATATATTAAATGCATTACAATAATATAATTAGAATTTATTTTATGTAAAAAATAAATACCTGCTTTTGAATTTTGTGTACACAGTTATACATAATTATTATGAAAATCGATCCATTTCAGTTTTGGCACATTGTTGTTTTGGTAATTGCGATTCAACGGAGGGAACTATGGGATTATTTGCTTGAAACAATTACAAATTTTTGAAATGGCGTCAAATTTGACCCAAATTTTATTATACACATTTTTCACTTCAATACTGTATCAAAATCACTGAAAAGCATTTAATAATGTGTGGTAGAAAAAGCTCAAAAAAGAAGATAATTAAGTTATTTGTTGGTAATCGATTGAAATTATTTTTTATTCATAGTTAAAACTGCAAAAACTTAAAGAATTTTTATCCACAAGAAGTCATTGCTGTATTATTCACTTGCTTTGCCCGTAGAATGAGTTTTATCAAACTCACTAGCGGATCCAGAGATTGCCTAACGGGGATGCTTAAACATTTTTTCACCCCTTTACAACTTTTCCCGATTTCGAGATTTCCATCGCTAAGGGAAGGTGGGGGATCTAACCCCAAACCTTCGTCCCCTTGGATTCGCTAATGTCAGAACCCAATATTTATTTTATTGCCATATCATATTTAATATTAATTTTTTTCAATTTATTTTAACCTTAGTTTTAATCTAAATTTTTGGTCTGACTCAGGCCTAAATTTTGGTATAAATTTTTATCTGAATTCTTGTTTTTTAATTTTTTGCTTGAATTTGATCTGAATTTGGTTTGAGTTTTGGTCTGCATTTTACTTTAAGGGGTATTTTCATTTTTTTTTTTGTTTTGCCAAGACGATACAGTTTTATCAGACTAAGTCACCGTATATCCGTATATGGTGTTGCAAGATATGTCATGAATTTTTTCAACAAAAAATGCTTTTTTCGTCACCCCTCGTAGTGAGAACGATAAATAAAGAACGGTTTGTCGGAAATGAAAAAAAAAAAAAATATTTCAGTTTTTATCGTCATCTTGATTTTCGAGGGTCAGAAAATTTGGTTTTGGGAGCAAAAAAAAAGTTTTGTTCCAAAAAAAAATTCCTTCTTTCACTAAGACGCTATTACAGTTATACCACCTTGATCAAAAAGTTCCCGGAATTTATTCAGAAAATTAAAAATACAAGTTTATTCATCTAAATCTATATTGTCCCCTTCAAAGTAATCCCCGTCGACTGCAACACACTTATGCCAGCGCTTGATCCAATCCTCGAAACATTTTTTATGTTCGGTTTTCGGTATGTCCATCAGTGCTTCCTGCGATTTTTCCATTACTTCCTCTCGGCTGCTGAAACGCGTGCCCCGTAATGGTTTTTTAACTCGATTGAACAGAAAGAAGTCACAGGGAGCCAAATCAGGTGAATTCAGTGGCTGTTGGATGCTATTTGTTGCGTTTTTCGTCAAAAAATTACGAATAACGAAGGAACTGTGCGAGAATGCGTTATCATGGTGCAAAATCCACGGGATTTATGTCCACAATTCTGGTCTCTTTCGGCGTATTGCCTCACGCAAACTCCTCATAACGCCCAAATAATGGGTTAATTTGCGGTTATTGACCAAAATTTCTTTTACTTTATCAACGTTTTCGTCGGTCTTCGATGGACTCACGACCACTTTTGAAATGCTAGTGTCACTGGTAAATGACCATTTTCTTTAGAGAATCGTTGCCGAAGCACTTTTTCAACATTTCCAACGTTCGCGCACCATTAAATCCGTTTTTTACGCAAAATTTAATGCAATACAATTTAATAAAATATTAAAAAATCGCCAGCACACACAGAGATAGATGTACTCTTGGATACGTTACTTTTGCAAATGTCAAGCTATGACGCTAAGATCTAGAGGGAATATCAACAACCAACTTAACAAAAACACGGAATTCAAATCGGAACGATGGGAGCGCCACGCGGTAAACTAGCCAGTAAAAATTCAGATAACCGCTATTAAACTTTCGACAACTTTGTAACTTAGGCTCTAGTGTGTAGATCACTATGAAATTTGGAAAATATTTTCTCAAGAGAATGTACTTAGAAAATTAGATTTTTCGGCCAACACAGATGTATATAACCCCTTAAATGTTTGATATATGTTTTGAGTAGGTTTGGGAACTGAAATAGGACTAAATTTTCGTTTAAATTCTAGCTTGATTTTGGGGTATAAGTTTTGTTATAAATTTGTTCTAAATTTTGGTTTGAGTTTTGGTCCGTATTCTAGTCTGAGTTTTGGTCTGAGTTTGTGTCTGAATTTTAGTTCGAGTTTGATCTGATTTTCGGCCTGCATTTTGGTCTGAGTTGTAATCTTTTATTTGAATTTAATAGGCATAACTTTTGATCTGATTTCTTTCGTTTAATTTTGGTTTAATTTTTGTTGTTTTTCTTGCGTTATTGAGCTTAAGTTTTTCGTTAAACTTACCGTTGCTATTAAAGTTGAGTTCAGTTCACCAGTAACAGAGAGTTCACTTAGTTTAGCAAAAATCTATGTTAAAAATTGTGCATTCTGTCAAGCGCATTTTGCAAAAGAAAAGTACACTTCGGGTACTAGGGCAAGTTCTTTTAAAGAACTTACCGTCGCTATATTATAGACAATGTACACAATATAATCGGAATCAAAACAAACATAACGAATATAAAAAATTTAAAAGTTTGCTCTAATTTTAAAACGGTTTCATTTAACTTTAACATTACGTTTAATAAATTTTTACAGGTCCCATCAAAACTGCGTGTAATCTCATCTTCAGCATATAGCGCATTCCAGTTGCAACTTGCTACCAGCAGAAATACTACAGTAAAATGTTGCATGTTCTGTTACAATATTTCATAGCAACCATTTAAATGCTGTATGCATGTACGTAGTATATTTGTTTCGCCGAAAAATTGCCTAATAGCAAAAAATACCAATCCAAAAGTTCAATGCCATGTTAGCCAAATACATTGCCAATAGCGTGACGTCATATTGGTAGTCTTACTTGAGCATTGAGTTACGCCACGCAACCAACACAATACCAGGACAGACGTATAAAGTGCAAAAGAAAATAGCAGGTAAAGATTCGTTTCCATAAGTGCCAAATATGGTGAGGCTTGGTTGTGGTGGCTGACACACAATGAACGCTTCGACACCGTTTTTTATAAATATGTTGAGAAACATGATACAATTTTATAGGCATTCGGAAATGAAAGATCAAAGAGCTTCGTAATGGATTCTTTCCGAGGAAAATTAAATAAAATATATACGAGTTCCATGCCAATGCCGTTATCAAATCTATCTCAGCTCTAATCTGTTTTCGAAATATTAGTCACCCATTCTGCGCTTCAGAATTTTGAAAAAGGTTTCAATAAATTTCCGTCAGGAAACCACGAAGTCAATTGGGATGATTGTCAGAGTAAAAATTTGGTCTAAGTTCAGACCAAAAATTCGAAAGATATTCGAAACAAAATCCATAGCAAATTTCGGACCAAAACTCAGACCAAAATTTAGCTCAAAAATTATAAAAAAGTTTGGACTAAAAATTCAGTGTGAACGCAAACTTAGTTCAGAAAAAAAAACAGATAAAAATCTGGAATTCCGGCCAAAACTCAGATTAAAAACAAGACCGAAAATTGTATCGAATATTTAAATTCAGAACGAAAATGAGACCTAAAACTCTGGCCAAAATACAGATCAAAAACCAATCCAAAGATTAAATTAAAACCGAAGGCAAAAGCAGCACTAAATTCAGACCAACACCAGACCACAAAAACAGAATGGAAACTAAACCAAAAGTATTACATCTATAATAATTATGTAAAAATAGTTGCCCTATAGAATTATTTATAAAAGATGTGTTTCATTTCTCCATAAAAAACCAATATTTCGCCTTTCAGACTATATAGTATGTCATACTCAAGGCGAAGGAATATGGAAAATTAAAAGAGGAGCCCTGATCAACCCAGCCTAGTTCTTTTAGATATTTTTCTTCTGGGCTTTTCTTATTAACCTTGAAGGAGCGCCTTGCTCACATAAGGCCTATTGAATACTCTGAAAATTTCTTCCCGATACCGCTATCTCATTTCTTCGGAAAGTCATATTTTTTTTATGCTATTGTTATTGGATGCTGGATTAATACATAATGTGCATGTGTGAGTGCTGAATGTACCATCTGAGATGTACCCGCCTTGTCATTCAAAGATTCAGAGTTGAGATTTTAATCTGATTATAATTTTTATGTATATTTGGAATTTCTTCCACAGCTCTGTATTTTGCAGTATTCTCTTCAATAGAGGATCTGGAAATCGGCAATAGGTGGCTGAGAATCAAAAATTTATTCTAATTTTTATTTTAACAGGAAAAGGTTAGATGCTCTCTTCTCCCAGCTTTTCAAATAGGATGACAATATATCAGCCCGCAATTTCAAAAAAACATTAAAATAACTTATCTAAAATTTATAATTATACAGCCCTAAGATTCCCTGCAACTACCATTGCTTTCTAGGGTTATGCTTTTAGGTCTGACAGAGGTAGAGCCTTAGTCGATGGCGGGTCCAGATCAAAAAAATAAAGAGTAACAAAAAAAAACCACAGTCCGGGATTCCGACACTCCAACAACCGCGCTGTTGCAGTTGCACCATTTGCACTAATGGTGGGTCCGTCTCCGGTCGTCTTACTCTATAAATCCTGACATGACTCCAAAATAATCAACATCTAAACTGGAGTCCGGGCAACGAAACATGAAATCTCAGAAAACACTGCTCAATCTATTAGTTTTTTACTTTACTAAATTTGATGTAATTTGAATTTTCGACGCAATTTAGTGGGGGTTAACCGGCGATGACAGTATGTTTTTCTGCAAGTTCATTGTTACGACTACTTACCAAAGAATTTACTTTTTATTTCCCTACAGCTTCTATGTACTTCTTATGTACTAAAATGTGTGACAGTTACAACTGCGTGGAAGTTTTTATTTATTACAAAAGCAGCTACTAATTATATACTCGAAGTAAAGAAAAAGTAAGAAAATCTGTGTTAACTTTTTCCCATTCCTTGTGGAACAACTTCACATCATTCCCACTTAAGGTAAACGACGGGTTACCTTAGTCCTCTAGCCTCCGCGCACTCTACACTTAAATAATACTATTAACTTTTAAACCAACCACAAAAAATTAGGTCAAGTAATTTCCTTTTCAAGTTAATTGTTCGTTTTCTTTTCGTTTTTTATTTTAACTTACGCCACGCTTAAACAAATTCACATAAATTTAAATTGCATTGTTTCGCTAAAGTTTTATTGTTATTGTTTTGTTGCTTGCTGTTATTGTTTTTTGGTTATTGTGAAAATTTCGCAAAGTTTACGTTGTTTCCGGTTTTTCAGTTTTTGGCCCATATGGAATTGCTGTGCAAGTGAAAAGGTTGTTTAAATTTCAAATTAAAGTTGTGCGTATGTAACTAACTAAAGTGCAAGTGTTGTGGAAAGTAGTAGGTAATTAAAAGGAAAGATGCAATTATTCACATTGAAAGGTATACAGTTACAGGCATAAAGTATTGATTGGCGGTTCTAATATGAAACTTCACTTTAAGTGGGGCTACATCCGCTTCACAGATTTAACTTTTTCATCTATTTAAAATCACTGCCATTCAATTCAGCTCGGCAATATTCTAAACAAAACGAAATCAGTTTAAGACGTCATAATCCTTTGATATTGATCAAGGTAATATGATCGCTGATTTTGCGCTCCGGTGGAAAGGTGAACTAGAAAATTTCATAGAACCAAAACAAAATCTCGTGCCTATTTAATTTTGTAGTGTGCGTATGTTACAACTCTTCGTTCGTACTCGACTATATCGACAGGTGTAGGATTGGGAAACTATGCTGTCATCCGCCGGCAAATAAATTATTTGTTAATGATAAAAGGTCATTAATGAAGACAAGAAAAACCGTGCCCTACCGCACGCCAGCATTAATAGAACTATCGTCCGAAGCAATACCGCCGTCTATAACATCACGTACAATCAGTTTCGACATTAGTTCGACACTCGGCCAAACGCCTTGGAAATATCCAGAGCAACCCCTTTGCTCTCACCTAAGCCTCTCTCGGTAACGACCGCCGTAATAATCCAGACTGCCATATTTTTTAATCGATCCTGGTCGAACACGTTTGAGATAAGTTGAAATTATCTTCCTTTCTCGGATTGGTTCCATCTTTTCTGCTAATCTTGGGAGATGTGTTGGCCCTCCGATGCACGCCTTTTAATCGTAGGCCTCTTTTTTGTTGACGTGCGTAGGCATTCCTTTAGTACGCAAGTCGAAAGGAATATTTCCCACTAGTACGCAAATGTTATCGTTCAAAATGGTCCGGTATCCACCACCATTTATCTCAGGTATACCTTCTTTGCGCTGATCTATATTTGAGTTAATGAGCGCATATATTAGAACCGTCTTCTCGCACGCAATATTTGGCTTAATCTATACAAAAGTACCTTCGACTTTGGAGGACTTTACGCTAGCAGCTGGCATTAAAAGACATACTCGTATCTGTCAATACGCCCAGCCACATCGGAAATGGCTGCACTCTTATTTGGTTTCCCCCAAATTTTATTCACGAGTTCCTCACGCCTTTTCCTGAAATAAGAAATTTCTGCTTGACTAATCACAGCAATGCAAAGTATCAATGATGCTTGTACTAGCCTGTATAGAATTGGTGTTACCATTCCGGATTTCTAGAAGCTTTCGAACGCTGGCGGACAAACTAGAAATCGATCTGAGGCGATTATATATTTGTTGTAGGTACTGGACGTGCTTAAATGTGGTAGTGTAGACTAGTGGTTAGTGTACTGGACTGTTATGCCCGAGTTCAATGCCCGGCATAAATTGTAAATAAATTATTCTTCACGGCACTACCTTTAGGCTGGCAATGGCAAACATTCAAGAGTAAAAATTACCAAGCATAAATGGATGCAAAAAACTCGGTCTAGGCCCTCCATGGCGGTTGTGCCATAAACAAAAATGAAGCCTGGATTTGTCCCTTGCCTTTGCCTTGTACTAAAAGAATCAATAGAATCATATTAAGAAATAATCACAAACATTTCAGAAAACAAAGCATAACAATAGTGGAATTCACACCAGACACGTTAACTCGGTAGCCCTTACTTGTTAATATTTTTACGTGCATTTGTTTTTGTAAAATATAATTTTAAAACTTCCGAAACCTTTAACAATTTCGAAATGTTTTCTCTTAATATTTTGGGGAATTAATGGATCCAAAGAGGGCTTGGGTATAAACACAGGGAACTACTTTTCTTCCTGAGATATCGCTACAAGGAAGAAGAAGGTTCACCAATTAATCTTGCAGGTCTATGATAGACTTAAATTTTTACAAACCAGGCATCAATTTGTTTTTTTTTTTCACCAAAAATTTTATCAAAAAGTTTAGTGTTGATTGATCCATCCTGAAAACAGATTTTTAATATTAGCCCGAAATTTATCATTATCACCAATCCATCATTATCACCAACCTTCTAACCTAACATAAACTCAACTTAATTATAACTCTTCACAAAACGGAGAACATTACCAATTCGCGAAAATTTTTAACACTAATTAGTTTCCTTAGGGTAAAAACTTACAGTCTCTCGTTCCCTCGCTCGCTAAATGAAAGTTATGAATATTTATAAAACCTACAAAATTTATTTATATACTTATGTGTGTAGTTGGTGCATACCTAAATATATTCTAAAGTTATGAAATGCATAAATGCACAAAACGTTCTCGGCAATTGAGTGAGTTCTAAACTAAACGCTGGTTTTGCCAAAAAAAAAACGTAATTTTTTTAGTTATTTGCCGCTAAAATGAATTTATGTTAAAATATACAAGTATGCATACCTATATATATTTATTTACACTTAGTTTTATGTTTGTTGTATATTCATGAGCTTATATTTGGCTGACTGCAAAAACAGCAATTGTAACGAAAATTGCCAACAACTCAATGAATGCAAATATTGCACACTAATATACGAAAATGTGATGCATACATATGCATGCATATGGTATATAAAACAAGAAGCATAATGCTCATTGCAAAACCAACAATTACAACAATAGCCACAGCAATATTCATAACTACAACAAACAATTTTTAATTGTTGATTGCATGCAATGTTATTTAAATGTACTGTGCTTTTTTTTTTGGTTTTGATTATTTGTGAATGGGTGCTGTTTCAAAATACATGTTAATTCAACAAAGCGTTCCTAGGTTAAGAATTCATATTTGAGAAAGGGGCGATGTGTAAAAAAGTATCCATATAATTAAGTGAATGTTTACATAAGTAAGGGAATGACATTCTTTATTCGCGACCCTAGCAACGGGACTAAATTGGAAAATACATAAATATTTTAACAGTAAATACTTGCATGCGGTGAAATTTTGATATTGTTTCATAAAATCCCACATCTTCACACAAATAACTGATTCTTGTTACTAAGACAAAGTTCAGTCAAAACTCTTACAACCTAGCCCTTCCAACGGTTACTAGGACGTACAGTGTAACGTCTCCATACAGATGGAAAATAGAAAAAATTATAGCAGGAATCCATCACAAACAAATATTAGGGAAATATTAAAAAATATTGTAAATTTGAAGTAAAGTGAGCAAGGAACACGCCAACTTTCCATATAGTTTCCATCAAAATAATTAAACAAAAATATTTTTGTTAGATAAATTGATTAAGGAACTGATAATATTAAACAGAACAACCAATTAGAATTTGTTGATTTTTACGACGATGAACTGACGATTTTAAAAATAGATAAGTTCCTCTAAAGACACATATAGACTGGTACGCCACAATATTTTTTGTGAACGCTTTAAGGTCTTGGTGGGGTCTGATGAGAGTAATATTTTCTTTTTTTTTTTTGGAAGCAAAACTGCTTGCTATAAGAGGCTAAATATTTCTGTACCACTTTGTTTTTGATTTTGATACAACTTTCCATGAAAATGTTCATATAGCGTAAATTTCCTTGAATAATGACATACAACCTTCCGTAAAATTGTTTATAATGAAAAAAGGGTGCAACAAACATTAATATAACTCCCTGACTCGCTGATGAAACTAATTTACAGCCTAGAGAATATTGCGAAACAGTCAGACAGTCTGTCTTGCAGAAGATAGTATGAGTGATTTGATACCAGAAATTCGAAATATTTTCTCTATTATAATGCCTGGTTTTCACTATACCGTATTTCATGTCAAAGAGAGAGAAAGAGAGAATTTCTATACGAAATTGCCAACATGTTGGCAAATTTGATTGAATTTGACATAGGGAAAACCACACATAAGTTTCATACGAATTCTTACAATAGCGAGTGGAGTGGTCAATCCAAACATTTTCAATAACATAAGGAATAAAGTGAAAGTTCAAATAATTTGTCAGAAATCTTATTTTCTAGAAGAATTCTCGCACCTCATTCCTATCACAAAGATTAGATTGGATTAGACTATGTCGTTGTTCATCAGAACACACTTGGGCTGCTAAACGAGCTTTAAAAAAAAACTTGATTGTTCATAGCAGTTAAACTTTAATGGTTAAAAAAATTTCTGAATAATTTCCTTAACTCCTACTCACGTATTCATTGGCCACAACGTTTTTATCCCGGCGTCAATGAACATACTTTTTGTTACATAGCTAATGAACTGGGTGTGTAAAACCCGAGTAACAATAAATCTTGAAAATAAAACTAGACGTTTTTTAAGGTTTTCTCTTTTAATTTCATAAAACATATTTTAAATGCAACTTACTGATGAATAATAACTATTCATACATCTCCCAATCACGTTTTCGGGCTTTTCATAAGCATAGGGCATTCTCCTAGAATGTCTTTTGGTATCCTCCTCACAAAATCTACATTACTCATTATTGCATATTCTGAGTTTTGTCAGGTGCTAGTTCAGTCTGGAGTGCCCTGTCAGAATATCTGAGAATATCTGTTATAGTTTTCAGATTCTTTTTTTTATAAATTCACACATTTTTTAAATCTTTTTAGTTTATATAAAAGAGTTTTTGATTGTTCTATTACTGGTAGATTATCCCAGTATGATGTTCATAGTTGTTCTTCTTCTTTCTTTAACAGGGTTCAGGCCCTACAAATACTGGTTTTGCCTCCTTTTTTGCTAGCTTACATGCCTTGTGTGGTCGCTGTAGCCTAGTGGTTAGCGTGTTGGACTGCTACGCAGAGGTGCCTGGGTTCATATCTCGGCACGCTCAAAAAAATCAAAAATAGAAAATAAAAATTTTTCTACATGGCACCACCTCTTGGCTGGCAATGACAAACCTCCAAGAGTAAAAAAATGCCTATGAAAAGCTTTCCACTTTGCCGTTCGGATTAGGCATAAAACTGTAGGTCCCTTCCATTCGTGTATAAATATAACTCACACAACATGAATGGATGCGAAAAGCTCGGCCTTGGCCCTCCATGGGCTGTTGTGCCATAATAGTAGTAGTAGTAGTAGTATATACCTTCTCATTACCTTCTATTCCTTCATGGCCTGGAACCCAAAGTATCCAGACCTTGTTCTGCAAGCCAAGCGTATTAAGTTTCTCAAAGTAGTTAATAACCAGTTTAGAATTTACCTGATAGGTTTCGAATGCCTTCATAGCCGCTAAGCTGTCAGTTAGAATCGGAATGGAATATTCTGAACCCGATAGTTCAGCTTTTGGTTGAAGTAAACACACCTGCCTATGGCTTATATTTCTGTAAGCAATGGCCTGACCCGATATATATTCCAGACATTCTATAAATGGCCCTCTTCGCCTGTGTCTGTGTATAAATGTGAAGACGTGTTATGCAAACACATGCCAGTCTTTGAAGCTAATTCAAGTCATTGACAATGGTTTGCCGTTTTGTTCTTGGTCCTACAATTACCGTATACATCCATCGTAGTATTTTTGGTGTACATCCCCTACTTTTTCCAGCAATGGATCTACAGGTCATAAGTTCATACAAAGGTAGTCTCTTTTTTAAGATCCAGTCTAACATCCATACCTCAGAGTTAAAGAGCATTAAGTCATAAATATAACTCTTCCAGAAGCGAATTGGACTAAATGCTTCATAATATGCTGTTTTCGTTATTTAAGCCCAATCAATCTATAGCACATTTTGTTGGTACGAACCAACAAAATATTTGAGAAAAATCTCCAAATCAGGGATAAATTTCATGATCTTCACTTACACAAAAAACTTATGTTACACCAAATTCACTTAGAGATGCAATTAGGAAAATTTCACAACATTGTTTGAAATTAAATTTTCTACAAAAAACCGTCTTTTTTTCAGCTAATTTACCTGCCAGGCTAATCTATTTCCGACCATTTTGGAGCTCTAGTTACAGGAGAACATTTTTAATTAATTTGCTCAAATTGCCAATGTAACTAAAAAATTAGCAAAAAAAAAAAGAATAAACATATTTCTGCTATCATCCACAATTATACAAGTCATCGGCAACGTAACCTCGAAACTGAATCTCAAAGTCAAATCAACCCAAATACAACTAACCTCTCTCTATCACTCTCTTGTATACTCCCTCTCTGCTGAACAACGATTGTGTGAAGTCCATCTACGTTTGCATATCTACCTTCTTCATCATCATCTTATATCTATTCGTATTATACAAAAAAAAGAAAGTCTCACTCTCTGTTCAGCTTGCTGTTTGCCTTTATTTTACTTCGTTTACTTTGAGGTTTTACTGTGAGTCGTGTCAATAACATTCAATATTGAAACAAGTCCATCGGATCTCTCATCTCTTCTCTCATCGTTAGACGTTGTGGACAGAATACAAGTATATAAATACATATGTATGGATGTTTGTATGTATATGAAAATGGTGATGGACGAAGAAGAAGAATGTATATTAGTGCTATGAAAACATTTTGTAAATGAAAGGAAAAATTACAGCAATAACAAAAACAATACTAACAGCAAAAACGAGAACAACAGGAACAACAAATAAATTTCTTATGCTGTTTGCTACTGAATGTTGCTCTTCCTTTTTTTGTTGTTACTTAGATATGTATGTTGGTACTCTGTGTGTATGCATTTTTATTATTGTAATTCTTTTGCTTCTTGCTGTTGTTGTTGCACTGAATAGTTTTCAATCTATAATGAAAACAAGAGAAATGAATTCAGAAAAAAAACAACATCATCAACTACATAGATACCAGGTACAACAATGTATTGAAGAATTTATAGAAGTTTATTTCTGCTTTGGAAATATAAGTGAATTTCTATGCGCCTGTATGTATGCAACAATTTTTGTACATATTTCATTTTATTTGTATTTTGATGTTGATGTATTTTGTTCTTTTTTTTTCTTTCTGCAAGAAAATAGAGAAAAAGTAACTGTAAAAGAAGGTTTACCTATGGGTAGATAGATATATAGATATTTATAGTAAAAATGATAAATTAGATTTCAGTTAACGACAGGAGCGGATATTTTATTTACCTGGAAGGTATTTCGAAATTACAAAAATATCTGAAACTATTACAATGAAACTGTGTGTGTGTAAATCCAGGCAATCATTTTTGTTTAATATTTATCAATAAAATAAATGCAATCATTATATAGGGTACGGTACCATGGCACCTAAAATGCATTCAAGTGCAAAACTTTCATTAGATAGCAGCACTCTTGTGTCATTACCAGCAATTGAATGTGTAAGTATGTTTAAACTTTAAAAGTATGTAGAGTAATAGTAGAGATCAAATATTTGAAAAATGGTTTATGTATGTTTTCATTTAAAATGAATCTATGTAATGATAACTTTATTCTTAAAATAAATATGAGTTCATATCAATAGTACTTTTGGTTTTGTTGTATAGATGTAAATATTATTGTACATATTTTTTTAAATGTAAATTTAACACATAAAATGTTTGGCATTTAACCCAGTAATGCCTAGCGGTGCCATATGGCTGAGGCGTTCCTGAGCCAGGTTCAAAAAGAATTTTTTTCTCAAGTTACTTTCCTGATCAATCTACTTGGGTTACCCCATTAAGGACGAGCTCAGGAACGGCTTAGCGACAAAGTGCCATATAGCATCGCTAGGCATTACTGGGTTGAGGAAAGTATTAAACATTGAATAAACATATGTAACCACTCTAACAAATAATAGAGAAACTATCTCATTGAGCTGATCATAAATGTATGCCAAAACCAAATCCAAATTCACACCAAAATTCAGACCATAATTAACCTAATTCAGGCCAAAATTTAAACCAACATGCAGACCAAAATTTAAACCAACATGCAGAGCAAAAATTAAACCAACATTCAGACCAAATTTTAAGGCGAAATTCATATGAAACTCAGATCAAAATTCAGGCCAAAAATTGGAGAAAATTCAGCCCCATCTTCCGACCAAATCTCAGACCGAATTTCAGACAAAAAATCAGACAAAAAATTTAATTGATATTCAAATCAAAAGCAGACCAAAATTTAGATCGAAATAAGTCCAAAACTCAGTTCAACAGTCAGACCAAAAGGAGACCGAAAATTCAGACCAAAAATCAAATAAAATTTATCGGAAACCGAACGGAAATTTAACCAAAACTATGTTGCACATATGTATGTGAACATTGTTGGACCCCTCATTCCCCCTCCTCTGTATCAACATGCCCCAACACCATCCTTTCGATAAAAAACTTGTGATACAGTTAATAAATCTTTAGAAATGACCCAGGTGACTTAATTTCCTTAAAGTGAGAAGTCGATGATGCAAATATTTTTTTTGGAAGTAAGAGGGAGATTTCTATGAAACTACGCTTTGGTAACAAATTCCCTTACTTATCAGAACTTGCTTTTAAAATAGAATATATTAAGAAACTTGAACAAGCCTTTTGCAGAAGCTAAGCTTACGAAAGATTCTCTATTAATGATATCTAGTCAAAAGCGGATTACCAAATTTGTTAGACGTATAAAATTTTGTTCAGATAACACAGAAACTTCCAAACAGTTTTTAACAACTAAATTTACAAGATCCTAAATGATTCGTACTCTGTTTAGATAAAATTCATTAGTAACCGAATTTACCCATGAAATCATTTTATAATTATATTTTAATAATTTTGACCTTTTATTATTTTTATTTCCGCAAGTTAACAAGCCTATATATTTATGGAAACCTAATTATAATTTCAGTAAAAATCATATTCATCTATAAAAAGAAAAAACTCATTTTTTTCAATATCTACAAAATCTAAAAGCTGAATGGCATCAAGATAATTTATTACTGAAACTGACAATCTAAAGGAATGATGAATTATTAAATATTTGTACGAGAAATATTTATGCTAGTTTTTGGCAGGTAGTACATACTCAGAATTTTAACAATAATTTAAATACTTGTATTTCAATTTTGATTAAATTTATCATTCGTTGCACGTTCGGTTTTCTTAAGGGTTACATGTTAAAATACTCTTTTTAATGTAGTAGACACAGAAACATTTACACACGGAGAAATTTTTCTTTCGATCAGAAATCTGTAATAAATTTGTAAGTATTTCAGTTACATCAGTCTCAAGTCTTTCATACTCAAGAATCTGTAAAAATTTGTTTATAAACGTTTACAAACGTGATATTATAAGAACCCCAACACGCATATGAAAATCCACAAGCAAATTCGGCTTTAAAAGATTTTTCAAAATCTTGTTTAGTTGCTTTTATGGTTATATGTAGAAGGGGTCTTTAATCCTACTAAGTTTGACTAAATTACGACTATTTTTATGTTTGACAAAAGAATGATCCTTAGTTCTCTAGATAGTTTTAAAATTTCTGCCTCGGGGATGTCTTCGAAATAGAGCTCTCTTTTCCCGAAGAAAAAGAAAACTAATGGACTTCCGAGTCCTAAACTTTATGGCGAAACAATTAATTTTTCCAAGGAAGCTAAGTATGTGTTTTGAGAGTCATACTTGACAACGCTAACAGATCCTAGGGGGTATGATCGTTTTAGGGGTAAAACCGATAAAAATCTTATACATTTTGATCGTTGGTCATGAATTTAAAACAGAAGTTAAAGGGTCAAAAAAATAAGAACACTCATTTGTGTGTTACTGGTAGCATGTCCTTCTTTAAGGATGTAGTCTGGTTTTCGAGTTGCAAAAAAGCGATTTTTTTAATTATGTAATTCAAAAGTATAATATATTGAAAGTATACTGTAAAAATTTCAGACCAAAATATCAACGAAGTTATAGCACATAGTCGAGAGCACTTGTTGGTTAAACACTATGTGCTGTTAAAGCTTTAAAAGCGTTTTTCCCGAAACAACGTTCTTTTGATCGGTCCAGGGGTTTGAAGAAATTCTATAAAGCCGATTGGGCTGAAATTTTAATATGCTATTTTACATGCCAATGGCTGTCGCAGGTAAGAGAATTGTTTATTTTGAATCAAAGTCTGCCATTTTGTTATTTTTTAATAAAAATATTTAAGTCTGCTACCTGCCAGAATGGTAAGTTTATAAAACGATATTCTATTTAAATTTTTTGTCTCAGATGACTTCAAGTGTCGCAATCACCCGGGCCATCCACACTCCTTTTTTTTTGGTGTCAACTTTGGACGTAAAAAACACGAAAAAAGTATTGTAAAATAAAATCCAAACATTTTTTTTTGTACAGTTAAAGATATCAATAATAACATATAAAAAACTGAAATGATTGTATTTTATTTCATTATAATAAAAAATTCCCGAAAAAATCTTGAAAATTAGGCCAGAACACTATAGTAGACTACATCCTTAACTCATTATTGGATTAACTAAACTCATTGCACATCCATGTGCAAAAAAAAAGCTTCCATAAAATTGCACAGGCTTTATCATTTAAAATTATTAAGGTTAACGCGGTATATATTTCAATGAGACATCTTTCATTTTGGAATGAACTTTGTAGTTTTACCGATTTTACGCTACCTCTTAATGATAACAAGATACCGACTTATCTATAAGAGAAAATATTTATAATAATCATTTCTACTCAGATGACTCCAAACAATTGATGAAACTGACTCTATTTGTTATTCGTTTCTTACGGTGCGAGAGAAAACCTTGTTAATCTACTCAGACAGCAAAACTGCTCTCAAATTTTTAACTCTTGATTTATTAGGACTATCAGTTCAAATCGTTCATGATAATAGTAAAAACATTATAAGAAATTATCTCAGAATAGTTCGGAATCCCCATACCGTGTATTTTGAAATTTTACACAAGATGGTAAAATTCAAATTATTAAGCTTAAAATTTTCACCCTTTTGATAACACTGTAGACCTTTTTGAAGAGTGAGATCTAGCAGCAGAGTAACCTAAAAAAATAAAGGGAAGTACCCCTGACCATGAAGTGGTATCTAATTTGGCTGTAAAAGACCATATTTCTTAGACCTTGATCAAGTACAGAAAATGAAGTGCAGTAGGAATATCTATTGTTTCACGCGACTTCCGCTATGGGACGCCATTGAAAAATAAATTTTATTTTTCGTTGTTTTTTCATCAAAATGCGGTATAAAAGGAATTTTTGGGGTCGCGAAAATTATTCTTGATATTTGTTTTTTTCTGAACCCTCTTATAGATCGAGCCTTTAAGTTTTTCACGGGCAAGGGACATATGTGTCCCAAATTGATTTCGCAATGTTTTGAGTTATTTTGACCGCCTTTTGCTTTCATTTGTGTATGATATCACTCATTATGATCCAATTCTGCATTTTCCTTTTAAAGTATAAAAAAAAAATCAAGTTTAAATTTTGTTCGTAGTTGAAGTTAGCTGTTTTTTTTTTGTGATTTTTTCTGTGTTTTTAAAACAGCTGCAAAATCTATAATTTTTATACTTTTGAATTCAGCATATTTCTTGTATTTAGTTTTCATAAAACCGATTCTATTTGCTATGAACTAAAATGTGAAATAAACTGTGATAAATACCACTCTTGACGCACATAGGAACACATTTGCCTTCACAACTTCACAATTTTAAAATTAATTTTTCAAATTTAATCAATTGTAACTTACAAATTAAAAAATATTAATATTAAAATTCCGCACAGTTCTTACGATTGAAATTTTTTTAGTAGTCGGGTTTTTCGTGTCAAAATGTGTTACAGAAGAGGATCAGAAGGTTTGTGAGATGAAGAAATGCAGTGAACAGCTTTTTTATAATATTTGGAACGTTAGTTTCGAATATGGTAATAGGTTTCACTAGGCAGTCCAACCGATGGAAATTCGATATCAAGGTAAAAACTAACTTTAAGTTTGTTGGTGACTGAAACTAGGCTTTTGCCAAGAGTCAAGAGTAGGTAGATAATGAAGAAGATGTTCCACTATTCGATTTTGAAGACGATTCTGAGCCTGAGGACCATAAAAAAAAGCGAAGAAAACAATAGGAACTCGAAAAAAGGAAAGTTGCGTCATTAATTCATGTCAATTTGGCAAAGTACAAACGACATTTTAGAATTGCATTAATTCCTATTTATAAACAATTTTTTCTTTTTTATCATTACAATAAAGTAAATGTTATACACAATATTGATCTTGAATCAAAAACCGTATTTCTTTTCCTCATTTGGATGCGAAAAAACTGACAAAAATTTCAATGGTGCACTCTCGCGAAGGTCTGAAGGAAAATAAATATGCAAAAAATATTTGTCCACTCCAAGATGCCTGTGTTCGGCAGTTCCCTAAGACTCTTAGCGGAGGTTTTTGGGGAGAAAAACTCCCCAAAAATGAATTTACTTCTGCTGCTAGAAAACTGTTCCATTGTGTAATGTTAGGATTGAAATTACTCAAAACACTTTTTTTGAAGCGAAATGGGCTGAACAACTCGATGTGATGTAAAAATTTTGAGCCTCTATTCAATCCAAAAAGGTCAAAGAAAATTCTAAAATCCTATTACAGAAAAAAGTCAAAAATTATTTAACTGAGTGATTTTTAAATATAGTTACTCTTCTTTACAGCAGCTTTGGCTACTATTAGATGGGTTTAATTAGAGAAGTCGTATATTGAAAAACTTAATAATAATTAGGGCAAAATGTAACTTGGGAACGTGTGAGGCCAAAACTACTCTGCATTCAACTCTGGCTGCCCATCAAACTTAACATTTTACTTTGAAAAATTTTGCACAGTGTATTTAATGTTTATACACATGCACGTACGAAAACAAATACAATAAAAACAATTATGTAAGAATAACAACAGCAACAAAAACAACAATAATAAAGGCAGCAAAAATAACAGTGGATAATAATATCAATATACAATTGCAAAAACATACACACATACCAAATTGTAAAAATATACGCATACATGCGAATAGAGATGTGAGTTGTGATAGTAGATGTGGTTATATTAGTGGTAGTTTAGTAAAAATATACACACACACTCACATGCACAGAAACCTATACGTTTAAAAGAAAATTGAACATTAATACATTTAGGAAAAGGAAAAACAAGAGGAGGAAGAATGCTAAAGACAACAATAACAAAAGTACAATAGTACACACACACACACACGAACATACATATAAATATGTACATAAATATATTTGCAAGTAAATCCACATACATAACTTACTTCGAATATATTCAACATAAAATAACACACTCTTACACACATTCAAACTCCTACTCACACGCACGAATACATACACGCACCATACATAAACATAAAAAATAATATAAAAAAAATAAAACCAAAACACTTTAACCACTTTTCGGTATCAATTTTTGGGTTGAAGCTAATCGAAAGTGGATAAACTTTATCATATTTTTTTTTTTTGATTTTTTGAGGTTATAAATAAGTTGATAACATGGCGTACGTTTTTCGCATGCGAATTGAATGAATGAATGAGTGAACGAATTGACTGCCAGAGGTTTCACGCAAAACTTTTTCAGCCAACCAACCGCAAAAATAAAACACCCTTATGTATGCCATAGCGAAGTATATACGAGTAGAGCGAGTAAAATTATTTAAACATGACTCGACCGTAATCATGTCGATTTCATCAGTAGATAAAGATTACCTAAATTTCAGATTCGAGTAGTAGGAACAAGTTTTGATTTGTGTGGCGATAGAGTATTTTAGAGGTGGATATGCTTAAGTAGACACGGGTAGGTAGGTACAAAGATAGGTGCTAAATACTTAGTGTATAGCAGTCAGTTTTGTTAGTTAAATATGAAAGCAGACAAAAAAAAAACATTTGATGAGGATAAGAAATATACGAATAAATTGTTTGGTAGCTCTAAAGTTTAGTGCGAAATTTACTCTCTTGCTATTCCTATGTGCCATTCAATATTTACAGTTAATATCTAAGTTGGGATTTTAATAAATTTTGTTTTCAGTACAATATATAATTATTGAAATTTATTGAAGTCTTTCAATATATAGATCATCACATAGAAATCTCTAAGAACGTAGGTATTTTCGAAAAGTAAATAAAAATTTAAACCATATATTTATTAACCAAGTTAGATTTCAATTTAATATTTTGTATTGAACTACAGATTTCAAATATTTGAATTTTTGAATACTTTTACGTTAATATCCAATTTTAAATTCGATCATAGATGTTACATTGGACTTAGTCCAATCTGATTTTACCACATTTTGGTCGTCACTGTACACTGGGGCTCTACTATCTCTTGCATAATTATCATTTTAATTATCCACCTACTATTAAAGTGGATTAAAGTGGAAGCTTGTCATACAATGTTTTAAATCAGTTATGATTCTCAGTAGGTGGAAAGGATAATGGATCCACTTCAACCATTTGGTTCTGAAAGCATGGAATTTGAAAAATCTGAGGATAACGATTGGGTAAGAAACTAGCTTTGAATGCTCATGTTCAAAAAAAAAAAAAAACAAAAAGCGAAACCAGGGGTGCGGAATCAAGAGATAAATAGGCCAAAACTCCAACCAAATTTCAGACTAAAACTCAGACCAGACTTTATACCAAAAATCAACAAAAAATTAATACCTAATATAGTCTAAACATTGACCAAAACTCAAACCAAAAATTAGACGAAAATTTAAGCAAACTCAAAATAAAAGCAGAGTAATCAAAACTTAAAACAAGTTTCAAATTAAGACTCGGATCACAAATTATTAAAAAATATACCCAAAATCAAACTAAAACTCAGAACAAGCTTTATACCAAAATTCAGACCAAATTTTAGACATGAAATCAAAACGATTATTATTATTTATTATTTAGGGGAGCCCAACCAGGCAGGCACTGCGACCTAAAAGATCTTTTGTGCCATTCCCCATTTTATGACAAAAGACGTTCAGCTGACCTAATAAAAGTCAAGACATCTTTTGTAGAAGAAGATTTTATGTGATTTTGCCTGTCTTAAACCTGGGATAGAGTTCCAATACTCTAGCCATTTTGCCTTAGACCACTCCTCAACGATAGATTTCGTAGAGGTCCAGCCGACTCCGCAGAACGGATCGGGGCCAATGTGCTTGGTAGATGAACCTTGTCTAGCCAGTTCATCGGCGGTTCATTACCAACAATGTCACAGTGGCCGGGTACCCAACAAAGCGTCACTTTGTTATGGGTAGACAGGCGCTGGAGACCCTCAAAACACTCTTTCACCAGTTTAGAGGAAAAACTCCATGAAGAGAGTGCTAAGAGAGCCGCCTGGCTGTCTGAAAAAATTACAATATTTGCGCCTTTAAGACCTTTATACAGGTTTATATGAGCGCAGGTATCAATTGCGTATATTTCAATACTCAGATCAAGTTTCAGACCCAAATGCACACAGCAAATCATATCCAAAATTAGCCCAAACTCAGACTGAATGCTGATCGAAACTCAGGCCGAAATTTAGATCAAAATTTAGATCAAGGTTAGACCAAAATTCAGGGCAGATGTTATACCAAAATCATTACTAAATTTGGGCCAAACCGAAATTCAAACCGATATTTGGATCAAAACTCAGATCAAAGTTGGACCAAAACTCAAACCAAAAATATAATTAAAAATCAGACCAAATTTTGATCAAAACTCAGACCAAATGTTTGGTCTGAGCTTAAAACTCAAACCGAAAATTGGACCACCACATAGAAAGTCAGACCAAACTCAGAACGGAATTACGATCAAAAAAATTATCAAAATAAATACTCAGACTCAGACAAAAATCATACCGAAATTCGGGCTGAAGTGTATCAAGTCCGGAATGTTGTAAGAAGTATATGATATTTCATAATCGAGCACAAAAACACCCCGCCAATCATCATATTCACAAGATTTAATTTTGTTAGATCCAAATTTCGCGGTAGATAGTTAAACACGAAAACAAAATCTTTTTCGAGTTTTTGATTGCTGATATGAGCTATAGATTCATTCCTTCCAAGTCATCAGCTTTTTAGTTTTACTGAAAAAATGTTTAAAAAAAACTTGAGTTTGCATTCGATTACACTGGCCCCTCGTTTTTTTTATATATGAGTCAATGCCAGTAACCGGTTGTTTGGGATAACCTTAGAACATTTTAAATATATATATAATTGTCGTTCCATTTCTCTTTGGGATGTTCAATGTAATATGCCCTGCGCCTCAGAACCGTCGTACTACGGTTGGTACTCAATTGGGTTGCTAAGGCATACGAAGTGAATAACGTTTTAATCTGCTTCAATTTATTAATATGTATTACTTAAATTCACAACTACATTTTACAACTCGAACATTTAATAGAAAAGGTTAGGTATATATTTAATAAAAAGCATAGATACAAGTAAAATATGAGCCAGCACCTTGAAGAATCTGTAAAATATATGAACATTTTTATTGGTCTTTTTTTAGTACATAAAATTTGAAATTACTTACCGAGATAACAGTTTCTAAGCTGACAGTAAAAAAATTCAAACCACTCAAATAAAATGGTCGTCGATTTAAATTAATTGCAATTTTAACTAATTGCATTATTTCAACATTTTCCTGTGCATTCGGTGAATTTAAAATAACATCTTCCCAATTCGAAAGATAATATGTGGTGCTCATTTTGTCGGTCTAAAAAAAAGTAGGAAAATTTTATAATATATTTGAAGTAGTTATAGCAAGAATGGCCTAACTTGAAAACTAAATAATAAGGATCCAAAAGCTCAAAATTTATCTCGAATATAGTTATTTCTTTAATTAATTAAAGAAAATAAAACTTACTGTGTGTATGAGCGTTGATCCTAAATCACCAAAAACTAGTAACTCAACAATTTTTGATGAAATCCATAATATGTATTTCAAGTTTTCTGAGGAGGCACCAAGCTAAAAATTGAAGTAATTATATTAAAAAAATTAGTAGTTATTTTTCTGTTTAGAGATTTTGAGACCAATCCCAGTACGAGTCTAAACACAGTGCTTTACTGACCATATTTTTACCAGTCCAGTAGCAGAGTATTAACTTTTTGTTCTGACTCTTCAACGCCTACTTTTTTTTCCATCTCAGAGTGCCTTATATTGGATATTAAAGCATTGAAACATTGAAAATAACGAAATAGATTGACAATAGTTGACTCTAGAATAAAGCCTTAAAATTCAAAAAGTCAAATATATGGGGAAAAGTCAAAACTCAAAACTTTATCTCTCAGAAAAAAATTGCTAATTTTTTTTTTTAAGGTCTATAGTACTATTAAGAAAACAGACGGCCACAAGTTTACGAGTTTGCTTTAGAGTGTCTCACTCTAGTCTAATAAAAAGACGAGAAGGAATCAAAAAAATTTCAATATTTTGTATGTTGAATACTCTCGAAAGCATTAAAACACGAATTTCGATAGAAGATTCTTGAATACAGATAGAATTTCACAAAAAATTTTTACTTTAAATAAATATGCATATAATTTCTTAATATCAGCGGGCGTTAACGTTGGAGCTCTAAGTCCTTTTGCTAAGCTTTCACGAAAAAAGTGGTTTCAAATGTTGCCACAAAACTGAAAACTAAAAAATTTTAAATCATATCTATTGGTATACATATGCCCCAGCAAATCCAGAGATTATCTAAGGGGAAGCTTAAATTTTTGATGTGTAAACATTTTAGCTCACGGTATGGGCAAAATTTCAAATGTGTAAAATGTAAGAATAACTGTATCGTAAGATGTAAGATAACTGTAACGTCCAGTTCACCTCTCGCTCGCACTACTGCGCGGCATTACTGTGCTACTCTAAAAAACAAAAAGAAGAAGAGAGGGAGAAATTAAAATACGAGCGGAGTTTGTTTGTTTATGTTTCGATCAATTTACTCACACATATATGCACATACGAAAACAAAATGTGTGTGTACATTTATTCGTGGCAGAATTATTTGTTGGTGTTAAAATTATGGAGATCGACTGTACAAGCAGAGAAGTCGCCGTAGCAAACACAAGCGTTTGATAGGTTTTACATTCGGTTAGTTAGATTGGATTAAAATTAAATATTTTTTAAAATATAAAATCAATACAAAATGATAAGTAATAAAGAATCTAGGTTTCAATAAATGTATAAACAAAATGTAGTGATAATGATAGCAAACCACGGCATTATAAAAACTTTGCTTTGTGCATTAACCTTAGAAAGGCAACACTTTTTTATCTATGTAAATAGCAAATATGTTAAACAGAAAAAATCAAACTTATTTATTATAAAATCACTTATTTACTTCAATAAAAATACATTGTTTCTTATTTTTATTAAAAGCAGTTAAGGCAAATCTCTTTGCGGTGCTTTTAAAAAGTACTGGGGTGACTGGTCACCCCTGTTGCCTTTCTAAGGTTAAATGCGGAAAGCAGTTATCGTCGACTGTGGATTGATTTGGAGTATGTGAGTACAAATTCATATACCTATACGCCAAATAATTTCTCAGGCGACGTTATGTAAAATTTTCACGTCTAATAAAATTTCAAATCGACAGGAGGAAAAACTTAAAGTACGGAAAAAAAGATGCAATTACAGCTGCGTATATGCGAACATATCGTGCCCGATGCATTCAGTAAAAGAAAAATAATGCAACTACGATTTGGTGCAATTGCAAAATATTTTTGCATTCACAACAACAAATATATGCGATATGGAATAAAAATTTGCATTTGCAATGATGCAAGGCCAAGGCAATTTATAGTGAATTGGGCTATTATATATAAAATAATAAATTTTTAAGTTTATAAAATAATTGTTTTAATTTGAATTATTTACCTAGCATACATACATACACACATTATACATCAAATCCCTATATATGGCTATACATATGTGAGCTTATGTACATGGCATTCAGTTGGCTTAACTGTTTACACATCAAATATCTTGCGTGCCTTGCACATCCATTTTTTTTTTTCTCAAAATGTATGAGAATTTCATCTGGGACGGGTTCCGCTTGGATCCGCTAGTGAATATATGAATGTGTGTTGCAGATTTCTAATGGAAACTTCGCATTGGCTAATAGAACCAGCTCGATTTCGTTTCTTGTTCGTAATTTTTGCACACCTACAAAAAGGATGTCCTTGAAACACTTTAAATTCACTTGGATATAAAAGTATCTGCCTTTGAGGATCTTCACGACTTTTCATAATACTTTTTAACATGTAAAAACCAAATGAGAATTCAAGGTACGAATCTGAAGTCGGCTTTTAGCAACTTCTTGAATTAAAGTTGCATTAATCTGGGAAAAGAAATCATAGGGGAAACGAATGCCTCTACAAAATAAATAGCTAAGGACTGTATCGATGCTTTAAGCACTCTTTCTTGTAATTTTCTGCGTATATAGTGATCTTTGTAAGAAACGGGATGGTCTGAAAGCCGCAAGAGCAAGAGCCTAATTTGTCCACTCCAATTATATACACTGACTGGTCGATAGTACATACTTTGTGTTTTGTGTAGAATTGGAGCTCTGGTAATGTTCTTGAGTCCATTTTAACATAGCTTTCATCCATTACAACGCACTCATCAATATTTAGAAGCAAACGGTGGTATAGTTTTCGAAGCCAAGTTTTCCCAATTTGCAATTGTCATAAACATTTTTTTATCATTTTTTTATCTTGTAAGTTTCTAAATTATGTCTGTCTTCCTCTTGCAATCATAGAGGGACTGGCTACAGCTTTTTTTGCCAAGTCGCGCACTGGCATTGTTTTGGTTTTGTTTATTAAGGCCCATTACCTTTGCTTCAAATTCGGATTTATTGAACATTTTTTCTTCCACTTTTCGGCAAATATTTAAGAGAACAGATATCTCCAAAGTTGATTTTAACATTTTTGACACCATTTACACTGACTTTGTACCGTTTAGCCAGCTGTCTGTGAAAAAATTCCTTTTTCAGTACAGTAATTGTGCACAATTTGCTTGGGCATCGCAAAAGCTATAACAAGAATAGCAGACAAAGAATAAGCAATAAAAACAGGATCAATCACACTTTCTAAAGGTGGTTACCACATTTTGATCAAATGTCAAGACTGTGAGAAATATTGAATTGAAAGTGTGCAGTTTCTTTCCGATACAGTCCTTATTTGGAAAAAGTAGAAAAAAACACTTAAAAAAAAACAAAAGCCGACCCACTTTTTTTGGGTTAACGACTACAAAATTCTAAATTTTCAATTTAATCTTTCTTTGTATGACTTTAAGTTTTTTTGCCTATATGCATTTCACAAATAAAATAAATGTTTTCCATTTTACTCACCCAGATGAGGATTCAGGTTGTAGTTTTGATATATTTTGGGTCGTTGATCACGAATCAGAGGTCGGCTTTTTCTCAGAGCCAAAACCCATCTTCAGTTATATTTTGCATATAACTTTTTTAGCGTCTGAGAGAAAGTTATTTGTTATGAAATTCTGAAAATTTTTTACACCTCACCATCGATATCACTATTCACATTTCTCCCTCATTTCGGAATTTTTTAATGAACCGGTTTTGAACATGACTCAACCGAAAATAAATAAACTTTCCTCGCAAAAAAATGTTCTTTATTAAAAATTAAAGGATATCTTTAAGTAAACAAACGATATCAACCTCACAATTTGAAATTTAACGGTTTCAAAAGTCGAAATTTCCATTTACTGATTCTTTTGTTCTATAAATTTAATAAATAAAAAAAACTAAGAGAAAGGATTGTGATTAAAATAACCTTTTCCGGCCAAGATTCGTATAGGGTTATAAAAAAAAAAAAACAACTTCCGATTCGTGATCAGCGAGCCAATCCCAAGTGGGTGAGACCCATAGTTTTATACCTATACCAAACTCAGTAAATTTAAGGATTTCCATACCAATCTTTTAGTTTTTGCGCGGTTCCTAATAGAAGGTTAATTGGTACTATGTTTGATTAGCGACTGATGCCAGTATAAAAACTGGAACGTCTTACTGAACAGAAATACAGCAAGCGGATTTCTATAAACTCGTAAATACCTCATTAACCTCGTAAACTGTATAAACACGTAAATTTGCTGTTAAATTTCACATAAAATTTGCAAAGTTTACACACTTTACGAGTTTACGAGGCATTTACGAGTGTTTATGAATCCGCTGAGTTTCTTTATAAGACACTCAAATTAATTTAGTGTATAAAGATTGATGTTACACGAAATGCATGCAGCGTCATGTTAGGTCTTTAGATAGATAGCAGAACTTAACCCAAAAATGCTGGCGTTTGAACGCGTGCGTTTGTGCACACGCAAAGCGGTTTTACCGCTGCGAATTCATACCATCTGCGGGCATGAAAACGTAATAACGAAATATCTTACGTTTTCGAATATTTTCGCTCTGTCAAAAACATAACGAATACGTAGCGGTTATAAAACGCCCATGAGCATTTATTCTGCTCACCAAACTTACCGTAACAACCTTAAAACTCAGCACACACAACAAAATGGCGCTCAAGCCCATCATTACAAAGATACGAAATGAATATTGCTTTTGCAATTGAGTAGCAAATTCATTCAATTCCGCATTACGACGTATAATCTCAATCAGCTTTCGGCGATATTCACGTAACGCTGCTGTACCCATCTCTTCGGCAGTTTCTGGTGCCATATCCGGATCCATACTAAAAGTGTTGGTATAGTTTGAATTTAATGCAAGCAAATCGAGCTGCAGCAACGAATACTGTGCATTTAAATGTAAAATTAACATAGCCAACGTATTTGATTCACCAACGAGGTCTGATATAACAGCATTGCCTATATATAGCATAACGATAAACGTTGGTATGTATATATAAAGTGGGGTAAAATCGTAGTGGAAAGTCATTTTAAATGGAAGCAAACGTTCATTATGAAAATATCCATTAATCGGTATGGCGAAATAGGTAAATAAAGTGAGTATATAAGCATTTGAACAGAACATCGTTGGAAATAGGTTACGTTCGATTTTGCGAAAAACTTCTGGTTCAGTGGATCTGTCAGGTAGTGAAGAGATAAGGAAATGATTAAGTTTAAAATTTTTTTAAAAAAATATGTATTTCGTTTTTCTTACTGTTCGACATAAATCTTCAAATAGAATTGCTTTATCAGCTGTTTGAAATGTTGATTATTGAAAGCCATATGAAATATGCGCAAATGTGTTTCAATTAAAATTAAATATGTTGCCATAGCATTAAGCATTTCACCAATATCATGTCGACTTGCAATTACATAATGGAACTCAGCTTCATTGGTAAACATGTACATTAAAAAACTAGCGATAATCATTGATTTACTAAAAATAACACCACGCCTTGATGCTGTATCACTCAGCGGCCAAGGAACGTTCAGAAAGAAAGCCTTTATGCGCCATGACAACGGTGCTTCCTTGCCATTGGGCAATAGTGGACGATAATACATGGACATTTCAATTTGATGGTTTATGAATGTTTTTTCTTCTGCTTCTTCCGGCTCCTGTGTTTTCTTTTATGTAGATTTTTGTAAACTAAACTTGGAACCGGCCGGTATGGAAAGTTCACAACTTTTAAAGCGGAAAGACATCAATCAATGCTATTTTATATGCTATTTGTATGTACTTTCACTTCTCTACTGAACTTTGTCGTTTCCTCTTTTTATTTTGCTTTTGTAAGGTAGAATGGTGTTATTTTGATGGAAAGTTTGCAAAGCGATAATTAAAAGTTTGCAAACAACTTAATTGACGACATATGTATGTATGTTTATGTATGAATGAGTGCATATGTGAATTGCAAATTGTGCTCGAAAAAGTTGAGACTGCATTGTTTGAGTATTTAACTTTTCCCCTACCCCACCCTTTATTGGTTTTATGAAAAGAATTTGCCAACATGCACTAACGTAGACTTGGGGGGATTGGGACATAAATCTCTCACCCTCGCCAATGCAAATCTCATAAATTTTAATCGTTGGTCATGAATAAGAAAAAGAGACGAAGAAATTAAAACATCCTCGTAGGAAATGTTTCGTTCCGCTACTGCCAACATGTTTAATATTTAATTTTAAATACTATGAAACGTATGCAATTTGCTTACCGCTTGAGTACAGAATTTCACCAATTAGTCATCGATGTTGTTGAATATTAATTTAAAATAAAACATCGCGCTCTGACTGTTCATTTAAATTTAATTATTTTGTACAGTAGTTTAATTTCAATATGATTGTGTTGTATGTAGTCAATAAGATATGGTATTTTACTTCTTTTGTTATCGATAACTCGATATATGATATTCGTATTCTCTCAGTAACGGACAACAGGAGTCGGGGGGGGGGGGGGGGGAGGGGAAATTCTTTGCCCACAATCCTTTTATTTTTATTTATGAAATAAATAAATAATCATCCTTTACAAAATAGCAAACCCAATTTTTTCTATATATTCTTAGGTTTAGAGAAACTGAAAATTCGGTGGTGTATGTAGGATTTTGCAATTCACTGTTTATGGATAATTTTTAGTATTTATTATGCATCCACTACTGTTACCATTTATAGTAATCTGGCCAGAGCTAGTAGATAGTAATTTTCTTTTCATTATTAACTTTTCATTTATTTTTGACTTGAAACATTCCCGGGAAGCCTTTTAAACTTATCTCCAAAAATTTACTATTATTTTAGGAATTGAATTTCTCCTGAAATCCAATTGTTTGGAGTTGTAATTGGTAACCAACATTTCCAATTACTTGTAATGAAATTATTTTTTTCATACTTGAGAATTTTTATTGGTAATAAGCCTTTCCAATACCTCAGTATTGGAAATGGAAAAATCTTCAATTCCATTACTGAATTTTTTCAGAGGTAGCCCCACGTTTTCAAATATATTTAAGTAAACTAAAATTGGTGTTACAGTTGCCCTCTTCAAGAAAACGGATCTTACTGGTGGGAGATGTCTTGGATTTTCCACTGATCTAAAACAAAAAAAAAAGACAAAGAAGTTACAGTCAATATGAGTGTAGTTATCGCAGGAACTAAAATGAAAAAAAAAAAAAAATTTGACAATTTTTGACCATTGACCATTTTTTCATTACTTTTTGTATGTAAATTCAACGTAGAAAGTTTTTTTTTAAATCCTGCGATAAGTGGTTTACTGAATAATACAGTAAAATTTGAGACGAATCGGTCGAGTAGTTTTTGTTTTTTATCTCCCACCGTTCAGGTCACCTCGGTGGCCTGGTGAATGAGCGCTAGACTGGAGTTCCAGCTGCCTCAGGTTCGTTTCCCAAATATGAAGTAAATGTTTTAAAGTGTCCGTAAGGATTGTTCTAATAAAATGAGTCACTACGGTGGCTTAGTGCTTAAAAATGCAGAAAAATATAGTTTCGAGATAAATGAGTTTAAACTTCAGTCGGCCCTTTTACCTGCTACTGCGCCCACCTGCTAAATAAGCTGTAGAAGCCGAAATACTGAAAATATTGATACGAAAGCATACAGTATACTTTTAAAAGCTTATACTTTTATAATACATAAACAAAAAAATATTTTTTAAATCTAGACCAGAAGGTGGCCTTAATACCATAAAAGCGAAAAAACTGAAATTGAGAAAAAGCTGGATTTGGTTGAATTTTGGTATTTCCACACAGTCGCTTATAACTTTAGTGTTTATCCATGGATTCCTACATATCTTGTTCTTTTCATAAAAGGGAAAGCTTTACGCACAAATTAAGAAACTGAGCACATTTTTATGACTTCTATGTTCCGCAGGTGATTTAGTGAATGATAGTTTTTTTAGGAGACTATGAAAATTAAATCTAGATGTTAATTTTTCAAAGTCATGACTTAAGTTCATGTTGATTTCGTTATTTGAAGTTTTATATAAACAGGTTAATGAACAAATGTAGTCATCACAATCCGAAACCGCCACAATTCCTCATCCATCATAACCCAGAATTACGGATTTGATTCCAAATGATCTTCACTGAATAGAGATATTGAAAGAAACTACCACTACCGTTCTATATACTTCCGAAACGGCCGTCTGATTTGCCCGTCTCTATACACATTGTTGTTGTGATGACTAGATTTAGTGAATTTTCAACTTTAATTTTGATAAAATATGTAATATTTTCCACATATTTTCATTGACTGCACCTCGAACTACTAAACCAATTGGAAAATATTGTAATTTAGGAAAAATTTTTTCACAATTTATTTTCTGTTATTTTAATGTCTCATCTAACATGATCAGATGATTTAAACTCGAGATATATTTGAAAACGTGGGGCTACCTCTGGAAAAATTCAAAAAAAAATTTCAAAACCCTATAACTCAAAAACGCTTCCATAAAAAAATTGTTAACTGTGATTTTCTAGTTCAGCAGACCAATTTACATAAGTTAATAATAACAAAAACTGCTTCACAAAATGGCTGTTGCATAGTGTAATTATTTATCATGTAAGAAAATACGAAAAATAATATTTTTACAAATAAATATGCATAAAAGAAAAGAGAACCAACCAACGATCCACATGCGTAGTTTCTTCCAAAAATATTTTTAGTGAAACATGAGCACTGTGCAGTATGCGGAAGCCCTGTTGTACAACGACTACTGTATTAACAATTTATTGTCATGAGCATAGAATATAAATACAATGAAGGACAAAAGTCTACATACACCACCGATTTTTCAGTTTCTCCAAACCTAAGAATCTAAAGAGAAAATTGGATTTGCAATATTATAAAGGATGATTATTTGTTCCTAAAGAAAAAATAAAAAATTTACTTCAGTTGCACAAAATCTCTTGAAGAGACCCCAAACTTAGTTACCTTAATATCACGACAACTGCATTGACGCCCAAAGAGGACCCACTAAATATTGAAAGAGGAATATAATGTTATTGCTCATACTAAATAGCTAGTCCTTCGATAATTTCGTTGTTAATGAAGACTTTTGTCATGTTAATTTCTTGTTATGCTTGTGGATTTACCGTTATGTTGTCATGAAATAAATTTTTTCTTGTTTTTTTAAGAATAAATAGTCAAATTGCAAACCTAATTTTGATTTAAATTCTTTGTTTTTACAGAAACTGAAAATTCGGGGTGCTGTACGAAGACTTATGTCCTTCATTGTGTGTAAAATATATACTTTATTATTATTTTATATTATTATATTACTTTAAATACTGCAAGTTCTTTTAAAATAAATGTATTTTTAAAAATGTATTGAATACGACCAATTTTCTTTTGAAATAAATGAAAAATACATAGTAGGTCATTTCGTGATCTTGGGAACACAAGTGTGATTTTTTCTTAGGGTAACAGAGAGGTTAAACAGTTATTCTTTATTTAAAAAAAAATCCAATTACCTACCCACATTTAAACCCCGTCCACTGAAACGAGTGAATTTTACCACCATTGCTCTACGCTGCACTATAGTGATTGCAAATATTGCAGCTAGTATGAATATTTTTTTAATTATCTGTCGAAATGGCATAAACAATATCTGTTTTAAGCATTGAGTAGATATTACTTATTGTAAAAATTATACACTGTTTGGGATTTGAACCTGAGGCAGCTGAGACTCCAGTCTAGCTCTCTACCACTATGCCACCGAGGTGGCCTGATAATATTGTTAACATATACAATAAATGCGTGGAATTGGTAAAAAATATCGATTTTTGTTGTAATTTGTAATATTTTATAAAAAAATAATACTTGTAATTAGGAAATCGATAAATAAATTGGAATGCCATCATCAATCAGCTGGGTTACCAAATAAATTACTACATAAATTTCGAATTAGATTACTACAAACAACCGATGTCTGACCCAACACCTTTCCTTTTTAGGTTTTAGTCCATTTAGCATAAGAAGATCAACATTTTTCTATTGGCTTTCACAAATTAAATTTAACCTGCATTCTAAATATTTAATTAATGTCAAGAAGTTTAGACAACAAGTGCAAGTATATAATATAAAAACAAATAAATAATATATAAATTAATGTTTAATTGTGTACTTAAACACATACATATATGCTCTTCTATATACACGAAAGTTTAATGGATGTGCGTGCGTGTGTTTGTATACGTGTATACAAATAATTCTATCATATCCGATTTTAATTATTCCTCGTAAATTAATGGCTGACTGTCAATATTGAATTACTATGATATTCATGAGATTCAATGCATTTTGCATTCTTAATTATTTGCATTTCATTACAATAGAAAGTTTATTGTTATTATAGGGAGCATTGAGGTTTTTATTATTGTTGTGAAATTTAATAAAATGTTATTAAATGTCAATTTTTAGCCTATTTAAAGCCAGCAGTTATTTTTTTTTTTCATATTCAATACCAAGACCTGGTAAGGGACTACATTGGAGTTTTTCCATGGAATTCGAATATATCAACAAAGCCACTCATAGATTTCTTGGTGAATTGAAATGGTAATCCCATGAAACATTCATATATTCTCTAAGGCCGTAACTATTGCTATTTATAAAATCCTGGAAATCTTGGTAAAATATTATGGTCTAAAAAAACAATATGTGACTGTGTTTATTGAATAAATCATTTGGCTTTAGAATATTTTAAGTAGACTGTGAACAGTTAATCTAGGTGTTAGTTTTCAAAGTCTTAACTGCTGTTCCATGTCTAATTTTATTTTAAGTAATGTATAGCAGGCTTAGTGAATGTATGTAGTCTTTTGATTAACAATGTATATAGAGACGGGCAAATCAAACGGCCGTTTCGAAGTTCACCACTATTCTTAGTGATAGTTCTTAGTCTTTCAACATCCTATATAAGCTACTAATATTTGAAATCGTAACTTTAAATTAAAGAATTCAATTAATTGGTATTATTATGTTATTTTAATGTACCATCTTAATTCATTTAATATTTAAAATCTCAAATGATTGCATCATTTCATAACTCAGCGAGAACGAAATTTATTGAGCTTTGCAAATAATGGGTTAATTAAACTAAAAAAAAAATACTTTATTATACTGAAATGAAATTTATTACAATATATATACAAAAGTTTGTCAAGTATTTCATAAATTATGTAAAAATTAATTGCAGATTAATATTGACACAAGGAAGGGAAATAAAAAATGGGAATATATTTAATTCTAGGTATTTAGTTACAAAATGAAAAGCGAGGAAATGATTTTTATTTTTAAATTTAGTATTTTTGTCATCCATTTTGTTAGACAACATCAAAAATCAAATTTGGCAGTTAGCCTATTAATTTTTGAAGAACGTTTAAGTCGAAATTCATCCCGGAGATTATATCAAAATTGAATCCAAATGTAGTGGCTTCAAGTGGCTTCAAGTTTAAGTCACTGAGCAGTCATTGATTTTGAAGTCGTAAGATTTGCCTTTACCTGCCTCCAAACGAGACTAATAACCGACTGGTAAAAAAGACTGCTAAATGCCTGGATAAAAATATTTTATTGAATAACTCAGGGCCGTAGCCAGGATTTTTTTCGGGGGGGGGGGGGGGTTACACCAATGGAAAAAATAATTTTAAAAATTTAACTTTTTATCCATTTTTATTGGATATAAAAAATAGCAAAACAAGAACACTTCATTTTAGGTACAATAAATAAGATAAAAATAAATAAATAAGAAAAAAAAACAAAATATTAAAATAAAAGATTAACAAGTTATAAATAAGAATATAAATAAATATTTCGGTTTGATAAAACTTATTTTAAAATAAAATTAAGATGTCTAGATTTTTTGACTGCAAAGTCGTTTATTATTTCTTCAGTGTCAACATCAAATCGACGGTGGACACTCATTAGTGCTAAGCCATTCAGTCTATCTTCTCCAGTCGAATTCCGTAAATAAGATTTCAATCTTTTTAATGTTGAAAAAGATCGTTCAGCAGAACATGTAGTTACAGGCATTGTAGCGTATATTTTTAGCAAATAAAAAATGCACGGAAAAAATTGTTGGTTATATTCATTTAAAGCTTATATTGCGGATTTCGGGCGTTTTGAAGCTTCTTCTTTGATCCATTTCATTTTCCACAAAGAAAATTCTGAAACAAGTGTTGTCGTGTCAATATTTTTGTACATGCCAAACTCGTTTGCATCAGAAGCGTTGAAAGAAACTTCCTTTTTACAGCATACGGATGGAATGAAATTACTTAGTTTTATAAACGTGGATTTATGTTTAATAAATTTGTCTTCAAGTTGTGAACGAAATCGTTGGGAATAAAACACTGAAAGATATTGCAAATATGAATAAGAACACACGAGCTTTGTTTTTAGAATTACAAAAGAATCACACGAGATGTGAATTTTATTGAATATGAGTTTTATATTATTCCAGCAGGAGTTGCTAGAGAACTACCGTTTTCGAATATTTTCGTAGCAAGAGTTGCTCGATAAAGACTTAGAAATTCCTCATAGCCATAGAAATTTATACCGTATGGCAACAGGTATAAAATCCTTTGGGTCAAGGAAATCTATTACAAGTGTAAATATGTACAGAGTGTACATATATATAACATATTATACCAAAATCAAAGAGACAAATACCAGAGGTTTATTCTGAATGAATTTAACACGAAATACCAGAGTGGTATTTACAATCAAAAAGAGAAAAGAGATAGTGCAACAATTTAACTATAACAAAATATTAAATATAATAATGTACTAGTTGGTGGTGGAAATGGCGACTAGTGACGGGAGTACTAATCGAACCACATGAGAGGATCTTAAACAAGTTGTGTAGAAATATCATCAAGAAAAGGAACTGCAATAGCTGCCCTATAGTAAGCTTCAGGATCTGTTGTGCTAATATTCATTCAATTTTTTTGCATGCAAGCAACGCGTGGAAGTTTTACTTCTCCATTTACAGACGCTAAAATCTGGCAAACTGATTGGAAAATTTCATTAAAACTTTTCATCTATACTTGTGCGAAAATCTTTAATAGTTTGTGACACTATTTCAATGTGTTCAATTGCGCTAGGTAGATCCAAACTTGATGATTGCAGAGTCTTGCATAACGGCAGGGTAAAGGAAAACACGGTCGATGTCAGAAATAGGCTCACTACAAATTCGCTTGTGATTAGAGATTCTCCACCCAACGAGTTGCGCACATTGGAATTAGTCTGCTAGATCTAGCTTCTGGAAACAATGTCTTGATTTTTTCAGATAAAATTTGAGTTCTCTTAGCTGACTTTCTGAAAAAAGATCCAACCGCCTTCACAACACCAATACAATTACGAATATATTGAACATCACAAGCATGCCCCAACGCCAAGTTTAAGGAATGGGAACAACAGTGCACATACAGGGCTGCTGGATATTTTTGTTTTATAATTGCCTGTACTCCATTAAAACTACCTTTCATTGCTGCTGCACCGTCATAACCTTGCCCCACTAAGAAGTTTGTGTCTATTCCTCTCGCCTTCAAGGTTTGTAAGATGACATCAGCCATATAACGGCCTGTATTGCTTTTTATTGCGACAAATTGCAAGAAATCTTCGCGGAGTATATATTTCTCTGTATCGTCTACGTCAATATATCTTACGCACATTGACATTTGTTCATTTTGCATAATGTCCGTAGTTTCGTCCACTAAGACTGAGAATGCTTTTGCTGAATTTACTTTTTTCACAATTTTGTTTTGAATAAATTCTCCGCAAGATGCTATTAATTCGTTTTGTATAACTGGACTCAAATAACTTGCGTTTTTAGCAGCATTTTCAAAGTGGGATTTTGCGTTCTCATCCCCACATGAGATTCGCATACGTAGAAGGGCACGCAAATTACCGTCGTTATGCTCCGATTCCGTACCAAGTGATCCAAAATCGTTTGTTCCACGTAATGCCAATTCTTGCCGCCCACATAACTTTATGACTTCAATTATAGAGATTAATTTACTTCTGTTTGCTTTTATTTGGTCCTTACGTGTCAAATCTATTTGCGATCGTATGTCTGGCACAGTCTTCTTCATTGTTTTTAAAAAATTTTGCGCATAAAGAACGCTGGACAAATGATATTGGGATTTTGAATGAGCTTCGAAATTTTGTAACGCATCTTTCCATTTACAAAATGGTTCGTTCACAAAGGACTTTAATTTTTGGTGCATACCTTTACCGGCACATTCGTGTGCAAAAAGTGCACAATATTTGCAAAGTGCACCTTGCCCTTTGACTTGCGTATAAACAAGCCATTCATACCTTTTCAGCCACTGATGCTGAAATTTTAGGTTTCGTTTTCCTATTTTGCAAAAACTAAAACACTCTTCTGGTATCCATGGCGAAGTAAGAAGGTTATGTTTAATATCTTCTGCAATCTGCTTTCCCAAATAAGCACCAATATCAGAATTATTTATGTCTATTTGTTTGAATGACGGATCGGCTGTTTCTGTTGAATTTATCGCATTTGATCCACTGCAAGTGGGCTGGTTTTCGGAATCACTCCATCATTTGAGCATTTTTGTTTTTTGAAACCATACTCCAGCAGCGATTCTCGTTTTTTAGACATTGCTATTTTTTTATGCAGATTAAATGAAAACAAGAAATACAAAATGGAAAACAGCTGATCGATAGGGTTTCTTGATTGCATTATTTACAGCACATGGTTACATTCATGTAAGTAAGTATTTGTAAATTGTAACGAAGGAATTTTGATATGATCATGGATAATTAATTTGTATGAAATTGATACGAAGATATATTTGACCACACCAAAAAGTAGAGGAATGTGTTTAAAATGAAAACAAATCGGTATTTTAATTTTTAATAAAAAAGTACTATTCTTTACATTTCGGGGGGGTCAGAACCCCCAAAATCTCCCGCCCCCCCCCCCCTAAATACGGCCTTGGAATAACTGCAATCACAAATTATTATTAAATGCATTCTTTTACATCTCTTATAAAGAAGAGTTGATGGATTTTCAAGCTGGTATTGACAAAAGATCGACAATGGTAAAGAAAGTCTAAGAAAGCCTTCTTCTCTTCCAAGACAAGAAAGAATGGTTTACATCTAAAAGAAAATTGCCGTAAATTGCTGAAATTTTTTTTTTTTTTTTTGAGAGTAAATTGCTGATGTAAACAAAAACGAGAAAGAGTTTAAGAACTCGCGGATGAAGTGAAACTTCTCACGACCAACTTTTTTCTTTTCCTTATCCACACGTTTTATTGAATTTTCGGTACTATCCTGCAAAACATAAAATTTTGGCACATTACAGAAATTCAAGCATCGTAATTGTTGTTTTTTACTTATATTATTTATCACTCTTTCACACTTCAATCGTTTTGTATGTTCCCTCATTTTGCAACGCCCTCTTATTTCGTTGATTTTTCTTCTTTTCCATTTCGACTCAATAGCCCTATTCACGATATGGTGCAAATGGTCTTCCATCATTGGTTTTTTCAGTTAGTGGCTCAAAATTTTTGCAAAACATGCTTTTCGAGCTAAAAATAACTGTAACTGTACGGCAGTTGTCATTTGTCCATTCTTATTTATACATATCGATAAGGAAAACTTTAGACAGTAAGATCAGATGTTTAGTTAAAATGGCGAAAGTAAAATTGCAGCACAGGCAGCCGTGCAAGTGGTTGGTCACTGCAGTGACCAGTGGGTATTTATGGGTTAAATTATAACGAAAAAACTTGTGCATAACCTTGGATTCAATAAAATTACGTGTAACATTTCAGTTTTACTCCTCGAAAGCACCAAAAGAAGTTTCACTTCAAAAAAAGAAACTTACTATTTCTCGTTGAAAGCAGCTTACACTCAGAAAAGCGAAGTTTACATCTACAAGAAAATTGCCGCGATTTCTTTCTGAAAGTCTTTTTGAGAGTAAATTGCCCTATAAACAGTAAGTTTTTTTTTTTTTTTTTTTGTCTACATCAGCAATTTACTTTTAAAAAGGCTTTCTGAGAGCAACTTCCAGCAATGTTCTTGCAGATTTAAACTCCGTGCTACAATGTTTCTTGTACGGGATACGAAGTCTGGCGACATGTTCCTATTGTTCATAGCCCGGTCAGCACTGAAGTCAGTCTGGAAGGAGATATTTTGTCCATGTTTTCCAATAGATAGAATAGATTCAAAAACCCTCACATAATCTTGCATGCGCTTCGGACTTAATCCCCCTTCTTTTGAATTCAAAAACTATATTGTCTATGATGATCAGTCAGCCAACCCTTCCCCCCCCACCCCCTCTTTGCTGCTACCTGTTTCCACCCGAATAACTGGAGATATTCCAACTTAGGCCATCTATATTAGACGACCTGAAACTTTTGGTTGACCAAAGATTGTTTGCTCTGTCTGTATTTTTTAAACTATGGACAATTCACATAAATCCAAAAAGCTTATAATACCACCAATTTAATTTTCAACACCTAAATTAATTCAGCTTTACATTGATTGTTGTATGTATGGCTGCACTGTACTTAATTTTTCAACATTCAAATAATAAAAATATTTGACTTTTAACCAAAAAAAAAATTGCGTTAAATTATGTAACTTGTTCTCAAAATTTTAACATATTCACTAATTTTTTTTTTTTTATTTTGAAGCACGCTTTCATCATCAGCTTTATCATCGTCAGCAAAATACCTACAAAAATAATGAATAATAACTCAATAGCTCATTGCTCAACTTTCTAAAATTCGCAACATTGATGAAGTTTTATCCTACGCTTTTATGCATAAATGCATTTAAAATGCTTAGCAACCATCAGCAATTTAATTAGTTCAACTGAAAATTATGAACATTTTAAAATTCTGTTGACAGCTGTTTGGACAGAAAACGCAGAATATTAGGGGAGGGATGGAGGGCAGACAGGGATTCAGTTGAACGAGCCCATCTGTAAAAATATATAGGCAGGCATGAAGGCAGTCAGTTGAAAAGTTAAATGGAAGGCAAAGTGTGCTGTAATATTGCTGCTGTTTTAGATACTGATGCTGTTGCTGATAGTAATGCTAATGTTGATGATGTTTCTACTCATTTGCATGAAAGTTATTATGATCAACATCGTCATCATTCTTATAATGAATTTATAAAATTCACGTTTATGTATAATAAAAAATTTTACGAAAAATATGTAGAAACGCGTAAATAATATTTTTATTAGTTGCGACATTCTTCTTTTTTTATTATTAAAATAATAACTTTTTCTAGTAGTAATTGAATTTACAAAAAACAAAAATAATTTTTGTCAGCTTGCACTTTATTTGACTTTATTAACATTCCTAAAATAATATTTATTGTGAACTTATACTTATAGAGAATATACTAAAAAAAAATGAAAGAACTCGAATATACTTTTCTATATAATTCGGCTACGCTGAACACGATGGCGTTTTTCTTATACGTCACAATTTTTTGAAAAATTGATTTGTAAAAAAATGTTTGCTGCTCAGGTTTTTAAACATCTTTGCCAATATTATAGTATATAGGGATGCAATATTTGATTGTTAGGAGTTAGGAAAAATGTGAAAAACGTTTGAAAAATGGTAGTTTTTAAGAAAATAAATGGCAATAGTTAACCTAGAACCCTCAAATTCGTCATTTGTGAGTGTATATATTTAGCTAGTGCTAATCGCCATAACGAATTTGGAGGTTCTAGGTTATCTGTTGCCATTAAAAGCTACAATTTTTCAAACATTTTTCCCAACTTAGATAGAGCTTGGAAATGTACCTAACCCTCCAACTCCTCAATCCGCCTCTAGACGGACTTTATATAGCGTGCTATAACAAACACCTGTTTATGTTGTACGAGACTAACGGTAAACATGTTTGTAGTTGAAATTTATTTGTATTTATGTGCTGCTATGCTTGGCGTCGCAGTGCCACGAGTATTCGAAAATTTATATCAGTTGAAAGTAAAAATTGGCCAAAATAACTAATTTCGTCATTATTTCGTCAAAAACATATGTTATTTGAAAAATTAAAATTAGACCAAATTCTAATCCTATCGCGTTAAAAAAATTATCACTGTACAACAAAAACTATTTTCGTTATTTGAAGTTATATATAAACAGGTTAATGAACAAATGTAGTCATCACAACAACAATGTATATAGAGACGGGCAAATCAGACGGCCGTTTCGGAATCCGCCACAATTCCTCATCAGTGATCTTAGTGATAGTTCTTAATCTTTCAATATCCTATATAAGCTACTAATATTTGAAATCATAACCCAGAATTATGGATTTGATTCCAAATATCTTCACTGAATAGATATATTGAAAGAAACTACCACTACCGTTCTATACACTTATGTTGTCGTTTTTTTCCCATTGTAGCTAGTCTGCATAACAGTTCGTTATTTGAAAGTCTAGTACATGGGAGAGTGTGTGTGTTTGCGAGAAAATGATTCTAGGTGTCATTTTTTCTGAACGGTCCCCATTCGATCAGTTCATGATAGTTTTTTAGGAGACTATGATAATTATTTTCTTTCAAATTGCATTGTGAATGATTTTATAAAAAGCATTTAGATGGCCAAGACCGCCTAGAGGAGGGAATCACTTTTTCGGTAGCACAGGTTAAAAACTACATTTAACTGAAATTCTGAAACGACCGATATTTATTTTTAATTTTTCTAACCCTAATTTGAGATTGTGATCAAAAATTTGGGAGTAGAGGGTTAATATTTAAAATATATTATGGGAATCATGAAGCTTCTAACTACCAAATGTTACATCCCCATATACTTTAATATTGGTAAAAATGCTTAACCCTCTCAGGAGAATGTGAACTTCCCGTGGTAGAAAAAAATCGAGATGTTGATTTTCGTGTTTAGAAGCCCCCAAATAGTCAAAAAAAAACTTTTCACGAATTTTTACCTGTCAGGGTTTAGCCGTCTCTATCGACAGAGAAAGGTTCTACTTATCTACATAAAAAATTTGTTTTTTACACATCTTTTTATTATTTAGTATTTTTAATAATTTTTTGAAATTGACGGCACAAAAAAAAAAAGAGAGCACAAAAAAGTGAGGTTGTCCCACAATAATTTCGACAGTAATGCTTCAATTGTAACAAAATAAAATTCAGACGATAGAGGAAAAAACTACAAAGACGCCAATACCAAAATGGTTTGGTTGGCATTTAAATCGAAGCCAGGAGAAATGTTCAAATTCATGTACAAAATAAAATACAATCATTTAAATTTTTTTTATATGTTTTTATTGACATCTTTAACTGTACAAAAAAATTTTCTTGGGGCCTAGTTTACGATACTTTTTCAGTGTTTTTTACGTCCAAAGTGGACAACTAAAAAAAGGTGTGTGGCTGACCTGGGTAGAATAGAATATTATTTTATAAACTTTTTATTCTGGCAGGTAGCAGTTTTAAACATTTTTATTAAAAAATAACAAAATGTCAGATTTTTAAAAAAAATTTAAAAAAATCGCATTTTTTTTGTTTAAAATCTGGATAATAAATAGGAAATAATGATTAAAAATATACAATTCTACTACCCTGTGCCGATCAAGAAAACGTTGTTTCGAGAAAAACGCTTTCAAAATACATAATAAAAAAATTAGATTTTTTGAAACTCGAACACCAGACTACATCCTTAAAAACCTGAGCAACAAACATTTTTTGTGGAACTGTGTTATCAGTATGTAATGTATTGTATTGTATTGGAGAGGCTTATATTGATTGTAGCGCAGCCTGCAGGATCTATTACGTCTCTTACGTCCCTCTTCTCTGTCTATTTTAATCTGTCTAACGTACCTCATCCAGTCCAGTAACCCTTAGAAACTGCGCCCGGATCAATGGATACTAGTTCAGTGTTGGGCACTTGGTGCATGCCCAGACATTTTGTTCTTTTGTAAATCAGTGCTCCAAAAGGAGCTAAAATATGTTCTGATGATTCCTCTTCCCTTAACACTTATCTTAGAGAGGTGTTCTCTGAGCTCGCAGTACCCAGTCAGAATACCAGCTAATATACTCAAACTATTTTTGTTAAGACCAATAGAAAATGAACATCTACTTTTATTATAGTTACCAAAACGCGCTTTTGATTGCCTCAGTCCGGAAAGATTGGTGAAGAGTTCTTGCCTCTTCCTGCTTAAGTACTTCCCTAATCACGCTGTCTCTTATTCCAAAAAAAAAGTTCATGCCCCATGAATGCGGTCACTACCCTCTTTTTAGCTAGCTCGTCTGGTTGTTCCTTTATACCTACATATCCAGGAACCCAATATAGAGCGATTGTTTTGTCCTTAGCCATTGGATTGAGCTTGCTCAAACAAATAGCACACTAATTTAGAAGTGATCTCAAAAGAGCAAAGTTGTGCGCCGGTTGTGCTAATTTTTAATTTTAAGAGCAAAATCAGTTAAAAAAAAGTGATTAAAATTCAGACCAAAATTCACACCAAAATTCAAACCAAATTTAGACCAGAAATCAGACATAAATTGACATCGAAATTTAGACCCGAACTCTAACTAAATTCAGACTAGACCGTAATTCAAACGAAGTTCATAACAAAAATTGGACCGAAATTCCAAATAATACTCAAACCAAATTCAAACCAAAAATTAGACCAAAAAAATCAAACCAGAATTCAATTCTAAACTTAGAACAAAAACCAGACCTAATATAAGACTAAAAATCGGACAAAAATTAAATAAAGTAAACCAAAAATCATTATCAAGCCCTCCATAAGTAAGGCATTTATAAACTGGACCTAAAATTTCAGATTTAATGTACCCAAGTGTATCCATATATCTGCCCTGCAAAGAAAAGATTATAAGCAATCATATTTTTGAAAGAGGCTCAAAGGCCCCACAGCACCTTCTGTATCTGCCTTTGGTGTTAAGCGATGGGATCATTAAATGAATCGATGAAATTACATAGATTTTGTCTGAATCAGTGCTAACTTAGCCTGGAGGAGAGTGAGGCAGCCGCCTTAAGGGCCCGCTGTTCTGGGAAGCAGCAAGGGAAAATTTGAAAAAAATTCAAGAAAAATTTGCACAAAAAATAGAAAAAAACAAACAAAAATAGAATAATTCTATAATATATTTATCGTGGAATAGGTTAGACTAGGTTGGCCTTCTGTTTGAGAGCACACTTAAGCACATAATTTGGCTCATTGTGATACCACAGTACGGCGCGACTCCCCATTTACGGAGTGGAGAACTATGAGGATTCCATAATGAATCTGGCTATGTCCTTAATATTTATGGATGATAGGTCGGACAAACAAATGAAGAAATGTGAACCCAGCAGTTTTAGTCTCCTCCTGGCCAGGGATGGGCATTAGCATATGAAATGGAGGACTGTTTCTTCCTCCTTCTCAGAGCCGCAGCCCCGACAGAAGTCATTGAATGGTAGTCCAAGTCTTGCAGCATATCTCCCCATTATGCAGTGTCCCGTGAGCATTGAAGTCGTAATGCTGATGGAGTTTCTGCTAAGGTTGAGTAGCTGTCTAGTTCGTCTATTGTCCATAGTGGTCCATGTTAGTCTGGTAACACTTCAGGCATGCTCCGCTACCCAGGATCTTTTCGTGGAATCGCTCTGGCCCAATTTTTAGCATAGATTAAATCATAAATAACTTCATTGAAGTTCAAATTATTCTAAATTTCATCCGTCCGTACTTCTTAAATAATTCGTAATATATCTTAAGTTTGAGAATAACCTTTCATCGGGCACATTTGTACAAAACAATAGTAAATAAATTTTTAAAAGGATTTCAAGATTGGGCATGGTGGAAATGAGACCATCTTTTTTGATTGTTGAGTAAATTGAAGAATAATAAAAGTTCGGAGAATTAAAAACAAAATATACACTCTTCAACTCTTCTTCGTTTAAATTAATTAGAATAAAATGAAGAGACTTTTGTACATAATTGTAAAATTTCATCATAACTTAAATATTTCAAATTGATCACAAACTGAAATGAATGATGAGAAAGCTGAATTTCATTTGTATAAACTCAATCAAAATTAGCACAGTATTCGAAATTTTAATTTTTGTAATATTGAGAAGAAAGTGCTAAGACAGCGTTGGTCGGAATAATAAAGGCCCAAAAGCGAATGGAGCCGTCTATGCATTGTGTGAACTTTGATTATGAGTATGATTTCAGATGAGATTCCTCAGGGAATCCTAGATGCAGTTTCAGTGTAAAGATTAAAACTCGGTATTGTAACCCAAAAAACCAATACGATCCGTCTAATTGATATGTTAAACACGAGAACGGTTAGGTTTAAAGCTAACCTGCTGTGCTTTCTAAATGCTGGATCTAGATGGAGGTTGATGAGGATGAGAAGAGTTGTAGTCTTTAATATCCTGGTGAGAACAATTGAAAGTATTTGAAGTTACGGAACTGACTTACTTAGGGAAGTGGAAATATTATGTCTCACATGACACTGTCCGTCTAAACTCAACTTTGTCTACAAAAACAAGCTTCTAAAAATGGATAAAAGAAATAAATTATATGTACATATTTAAATGTTTTAAAAATTTGTATCTGATTTATATTTTCTGGAACTTATTAACCCTTTAGTGCCATTCTTTTTGTTTTTGCTTTTTCCAAAAGAATTTTCAAGGACTCAAATTTAGTTAATATGCTCCAGAGAAATGTTCATAAATGCTCATAAAATTTTATTACGAGTTCACAAGATTCTGAGTTATAATCTAAGCAATAGTGTCACTAAATTCTCGATTATTCGGTTACTTCTTATTTGAAGCAAACACGAGCAACTTCCATTCATTATAATAAAACCAGTACATAGAATAGCCTGTAAACATTTTAGGAACATGAACTTTTAATTTCGTTTTTGTTTATTTCAAATTAAATTTAAATGTTTTTTTCTTTTACTAACTTGTTAATGTTAAACACAAAAGCAAACAGTAGTTAAATTTTCTTTTTATGGAGTATACATTATCCAAGTTACATAGCATTAAACCCTCTCTATTACCACCCATCCAAAAAAATAGAAACAATTACAACAATTTTGTAAGTTTTGTAATTATTTTCATATGGCTTTAGTGTCGCTAACAGAAGGCAAATACATGCAGATGGAGACGGCTTCAGCACCGCACCCCAAACTCAGTCATTACTCCCATAACAAACACACATGTGGCAACAATTGTACAAAGGTACTTCTGTATGTACCTACCCGCATATGTACATATACCTATTAAAGTCAAGGTAAGCGGGGGTCAAAAACTTTTTGCAAAAATGTCACACTGAGTTCAGTTTAATTAAACGGGAATGATTTATGACTTTCGTAAATGGTGGGGGGAGAGAAGAACTCCCCATTTAAACATGGTCTCGTGCACACCTATGGATAAACGGATGGTTAAGGGTTTGTGAGTGTATGTGTGTGTGTGTACAATTGAAATAACCATTGACATAAGGAATTTAGTATGCTATTTGATTCTTTGGTTTGTTGGCTGCTTGCCTAATATTACTACCTACCAACTACGTATGTAGAGCTGCCTCTCATCTTCTCTACACTTTTCCCCTTACTTCTACTTCATTTCAACATAAGCTCTTCATATTGGCTACTGCTCCTTCATTCAATTGTTCAAATGAGATTCACTAAAAAGCGTAACGTCTGCTTTAGGTTCAGCATTGTGTTAGTATATATGTATATATGCAAGTATGTGTATCAATGCGGTTCCCAGTCAGTTTGTACATAGTTCTCCGTTATTACAATCGAGTCGTACTACGCACTCATAGTTGAAGTTGTAGTCGTTGTTGTAATTGTAGGTGTGCTTTGATGTGAAGTTCACGTTTCCGTTTTAACACCCTCTGCGGTTTGGCAAAGCAGTTTAAAGCTTTTACTGACTTCTGCTACAGTTACTGCTGCATCTATTCGTACTGAAAACTGCCTGCTGCTGGTGCTACTGCTTTTTCAGCAAAAAAATGTTCGTAATTTGAAGGTACCTAAGTGTACATACCAGCAGGAGCTACAGCAGTAGCATAACAGCAGCAATCCCCATTCAGCAGCATCCAGCCAATGGGGATTTTGTTAAGTGGCAAATGTATATCACAGTCTAGCAGCAACATGCTGCTATTGCTGCCCCTGCTTCTGTTCCTATTGTTACTATTGTATAAAGGTCAACGATGTCGTTCTCGACCATTTATATTAGGTACTCTCACTTAAAGGAATCATTGTCGACATATTTTCAAACTTCCTCCACCATCCCCCTTCATTATGCTCCCGGCTGTTGAGAAATTTTTGCTGATTTTACAGTGTAATGCGATTAAAGTTTGTACGTGTTACATTTTTCGTATATATTTTGTATTTTGCTCTTTTTAAGTTTCATTTTCTCGATTTTTTCTCTTTCTTTTATGGAATAGTTTAAGTTTTCTTTGTGTAAAAGCAATTGATACTATTACCTGAAAATAGTCATTCAATTAGCTTTGAATGTACTTTACACATTATACTTTTTAGCAAAACAAATCTATAGATACTTTGAATATTTTTCTTCATAACTACCATGGCCCTGTATAGTGTCGTGGTTATTTAGAGTGGGACTGTTGTTAATTAAATATCAGTAAATGTTTCCCAACGATAAACTTTCTCCACAGGTAATGGTAGAGCTCCTAGAAAATTTTGCTTTACAACAGGTATAAACATATTTCAAATTAATTTTGAATCGGTGTTTACGAATCTGGTTCCACGAAAGAAATGCATCTGATAAGCATTTTATAAGCAAGACCCTACACAACAAACGGTTGACTCCAGAAACTATAATTTTCAGTGAGTGACCAAGCAGCAGAACCCAAAATTAAGCATAAACTTTAAACATCTGGGCGAGATAAGACGCGAAGCTATTTTCTGTATTGTGGCACTTTTAAAAATGCTTGTCAAATAAACCAAAAAATGAGTGGAAATTTATTACGAATAACTTTTTCTCCAGCACTAAACATGTAATAATGAAAATAAGCTTTAAAGACGGTCTTTTGAAAACTCGAAAAGCTTTAAAGAAGCTCTTTTCAGATTGTCACCTTTACTGTTCTTCTATTGTGAGGATGTAGCCCTTAACACTAAGGGGGAAAACAAAAAACTTGTAAGAATCGTTTAGTTGCCACACCTTTATTTGCATAATTTCATTATATCGTTCGTTGTAAACTTTGAAATGTTATCGAGAGTGAAGCCTTGTTCTAAATCCGGACAAGTACATAGAAAGTAAGTGAATGACTGTTTCTTATTAGTAGTAGTAGGAATTAGAATTGTACAATTGAAAATTAGCACTAAACCCACTCTTGTGTTCACAAATCTACTAGTGCATTGTAAAGATTGCTATCAGCTTAGAAACGTTTGGTTGACGACAACCAGAGCTGTAAAAGATTGCAGTATTTTTAAGTTTGAAGTCAACTGACTTCTAAAAAAAAATGATTGCAATAATCCAGTCTTTTTGTGAATGCGGAATTAAGACTTTGAAGTCTCAAGTCATATTGAAGTCAATGACTTATCCTTCATCTTTGAAATCAATTTTTTGAAATCATGAATGATCAGTCTCTTATTTGCAGACCTAATCTCAATAAAATATTAATTGACTTAAAGTCATTAATTTTGAAGTAATTTAAAGTCAATTTAAGTCATTTGAAATCAATTGATGTCATTTGAAGTCAATTGACTTCAATTTATTTCAATGAAGTCAATTGACTTCACCGAAATAAATTGAATTCATGGAAATAACTTGGAAGTCATTTAAGTTATTTTTTCAGAATTTTACACATTTTCATGTTCACACTTGTTACGAATTATTTTTCCTGTTGCAAATATACGCCCAAACCCAATACGCTATATAACAAATAGAGATGTAAAAAATAGAGACACGCGTGTACATTCGTGAACGTGACATAATTTTCATGTGAGCATGCTAGAACATGATTTAATTTTTATAATTCCCACGTGAACATGTGTGAGTGCGATATAATTTTCACGTAAAAATGCATGAGCATTAACTTCTTTTGCTCATGATGCCATTTTATTTGTATATGTTGGTACCTAAATTTACATATTTTAGAATAAAAAGACAGCGTGAGTAAGCATGCGTGAAATATTTGGAAAATATCAACATTCGTGAACATACGTGAAATTTTTTTTTTTAATGTTAGCGTGCGCGAACATGCGTGAGCATTAGTCAAAAAGTATTCACGCGCCCATCTCTAGTACAAAAATTGCTCCCATCTCTAAGGCTTGTTCAGGTGTACAACGGATAATACGTAAAAATAGAAATTACTTGTTTTTTTGTTAGGTTTTTGTGCACTACATTTTAAGATACAGCATTTTGGGTTGAGGCAGAGATTTCTAAAAAAAAAGTTCGTGGCAGGTACATAGTCCTCAAAACCAGAGCTGGGAGGTAATGATTACTTTTGTAATATAATTACTCATAAAGTACCATTACTTAAAAGTACAATTTCTCCAATAGACTTCGAAATTGTTTGAGCTATTCCCATTACTTAATGCAGAGTATAATTAAGTCGACTTGATGAACAACAAAGCTTTTATGTATTTTCGGTTAAGCACATGAAGAGCTTTTTTGTTTAATTAAATAATTATACTACTTATAAATACTGTATATTTTTTTTCAATCAATAACAGACGTCACTTAGTGAAGGTGAAGTCTCAATTGACTGCAAAACTTCAAACCTATTTAAAGTCATGACTGTGACTTCAAACCAATTTGAAGTCAATGTCAATGTGAAGTCATGTGAGTGATTGTGACTTATTTGCATTGAAAACTCAAATTGATTGACAACCCTGATTAAATATTATAATATAATGATAATATATAATTCAATCTAACACAAGAAGAAAAAACGAAATAGAATGAAAAAAAATACAATAGTTACTTGTTGCTTTTATTTTCTGTAAATAAGATATTTTTTAAAATTTAATTTATAAACTATATTCAAAAAATTGTGTCTATTCTGTATCCTGAAGAAAAAATGCAAGTCCCACATATTTGTTTCATTTTAATAATTTGTTCCGGGATTAGAATGGCAACCGCAATACCAACGCATATTAGCCCTTGTAAGAAAATTTTAATGTCGAGAGATTTTAGAAACGAAGAAAGGAACCGCCTTGAATCAGAAATTTTTGGCAACCCTATCAACGTGACTCATAGAATCCACATCAACTTCATTAGACTTCAGACCCCAGGACAAGCTCTACAAAGTTTACATTTTTATTGAATTTCAGCTTAACTCAAGCTACTATTCCAAGGTAACACACAATTCTAAAACTTTAATTACTTTTTTCATACAAAAATAAAATTTATGGTATAATTTATTAAATTAAAAAAAAATCATTAAGTTCACAGCAGGTTATTTTTTAAATTTAACAGCTCATAAATTATATTAAAAAAGAAAAATTTTGCAAACTGCGCATTGCAGCAGTAACTCTCCTTCTTTATCTCCCTCAGCCCCTTGGCCCACCATTTATCTCTTTTTTATTTAGCTGACAGTGTTGCTGCTGCTGGTGCAGTTAACAACTTTGTTGCCATCCTCGTTGCAATAACAACAATGGTCGCTGCTGTTGCCGCTGCAGGTTACAACAGCCGTGTTGACAGAAAATCTTGATTTATTATTATCAGGTAAAAATGTTAAATGCCAACAGCTGAGTTTAATTACAGTTAACAATAACAACAATCAACAACTTGCTACATACAACAAATTGTAGAGCTTTAACTATAAGAAAAACTTAAAATATTTTTCTGTTTTTGTTTTTTTGTAGAGTTTCAGAGGTTTCTGAAGTTAACTAGGAAAACGAAAATTCTTAAAAGGTTTGATTTTAATTTATTTTTATATGAAATTTTTTAAAATTAAATTTCACGCCCTATCCTTAATACAATTATTTGTTATTGCTTTTTACACTTTATGAACCTTTGCTTGACTTTCATATCTAATCAGAAGACAAGATTTCAGGTCACGTTACAACTGTAGTTATTTAATAATATGGTATAAATTATTTAGATTTATTATCAGGATTATTCTCTAATTGCAAATATACTTATGTAGGGGAGTGTCGTCATGCTTGGGGCGCTGTCAGGGTCGGGATAGTGTCATTTTCACCGTTATATCTCACTGACGTTCGTTAAGTTAATATACAGTATTGTTTGTCATCACGAAAGTAAACTTTTCATGTCATTTCGAGTTCAGAGCGTGAAGTATATAAGTGTTACGTGACCTCGTGTTAAAAAAACGTAAAAAAAAATTTTAACAGTGCCAGAAAAAGTCGATTAATTTTAAAAAAACATGCAATCATCAACGTAAGTTAACTTAAATTCTTCGATAAAAATTAAGAAGTGGAAGTATGTAGCATTTTATGGTATTTGCATCACGCGAATATGCTGTAAATGATGCGATGCTAGTTGACGTGTGTTGTCAGGGTCGGAGCAGTGCTTGTAATCAGGAACACAGAAAATTTTGTTGTAATGATGCGTTTTGACTCTGGAAATAAATTTTTTCACCCGTGCGTATTTTTCGCACGTCATTTTCTGGCATCGTATCGTGTGTGTATAAAAAAAAAATTTCCTTAAAATTCTCACAGAGGGATTTTTATTTTGATTTCAGGTCTTAAAGTGTAATTTTTCTTTTTTCAATGATTTTCATGTTATTTTCAATCATATTACATCATTTCTTATTGATTTTCTACAGTGCTCCGACCCTGACAGCAGTGTTCCGACTCTGGCTACAATTTTTGTTTTTTGTAAATGTCCACAACTCCTGAACTAAGAACTATTAATCCAATCATATTTTAATGTTCATCGAAAACATAGCAAGTGAGATCTTTTCAACGATATGCATATTAAAATAATAAAAATTTTCCATTCAACATGCTCAAACCCTGACGACACTCCCCTATATCTCAAGCATATACAACATACTTATTAAAATTTATATATATTATTTTGAATTTTCTATATATTCTGCTTTTCAAAGTCAGAAATGCAACTGAGCACCAATGCAAATTTTCCAAATACCACTTACCAATGCCAAATTTGAAATAACAATCACTGAAATAGATGTACATACATACATTTATTTGTAGGTACATATGCATATGTAAATATGTATGTCCGAGTATAATCCGATTAGTGAATATTTCATTAAGCTAATTGGAATTAGAAAGACCTAAAAGTAAAATTTAAAATTTGTGGACAATAGGAGGAGTTTTATACGGAGTTGGAGAAGTGTTGTCATTTAATATTTTATATGTATGTATGTACTATGTACAGTATGCCCAAAAATTATTGACACCACAATGAATTTTTAAAACAAAGCTGGAAAACAACTCGTGAATGATTTTCTAAAAATCTGAAAAATACACAAATTTTTAGTTTGTCAAAAAAACTTGTTCACACTCCATCACAACTTTCATATTTAAAGGCATACAATTTATAGACTCATCTTGGCATAAAGAAAATGTCCTAAATAATTCGAAATGAGTGAACAATTTTTTCTTTATCCGACGAGAAAATGTTAAGTTCAGGCTCGTCTGATCTTTATATGCCCAATACATCCAAATTATGCGATTTTGATGATAACTACAATTTTATTCCAGAAGATTCAGAAGTGCTACGATAGTAGCCAAAAATTATCAGATTTAAAATCGGTTTAGCCAATTCCAAAATATGAGCGTCGGAAGTTCTTTAAAATTCACTCATTGAACAACGCATTGCATTCATCGTTGTAAAAATCATTGCATTCATCGTTGTAAAAATCATTGCTTAAGCAGGAGTAAATAACAAATGAGAGAGAGAGAGAAGACATGAGTAACGGCATTTCTCAGAATTATCTAACGAATTATCTGTATACACAAATAACAAAACAAACACCAACGAGTAGTTTGGTTCTCTTTTGATATTTGTTTTTTCATAAAGAGTTTTCTTGAACAAAAAAAAATAGCCCCAGTTACTGGGACCTTACCGACTAGTTTTATTTATTATCATAACTATATGCCATTACTCATTGAAGATGGCACTTGCATATATAGAAGTAGGCGTGGTTATTACCCAATGTTTAAACAACAATTATACTACAGAATATTTTAATGAAGTATACCGAATTTGGCGATTTGTTTTAAGATTTATTCCACGCCTCAATTGAAAAAATTCACTTATATAGGAGGTATCACGCTCACTTAAGCGATTTTAGGCATTTCGGAACTTAACCTCTTCCTAACATTCTCAAATTTGATCAAGATTTGTTTCGTGTTATATATAACTACATATACATATGTTTTCATAGATCTGTCCATACCTACGTCGTACTTTGATATTACTTAACTTAATTCTACCGGCGGTACCAGACCTATTGGCGGTACCAGACCTATTGAAACGATTTTTATAGTTTTTGCATGAAATATTTTACTTAAACTTGATTACCTAAATCGATTTACGTTGTATTGGTATGAACATTTTCTTTTTTATTATTTTTTAAAGATTTCACTTGTATGGGAGATAGGCCTGGCTATTATCAAATAGTGATCATTTTCACAACAGTTATTCGAGAAAGACTATTTCAACGGTGGGCAACGAATTTTGATTAATCTTATTTACTATTTCCTTTGATATGCATATGGTTTAGAAAATTTAATTTGTATGGGAAGTACCATGCCGAGATGACCGATTTTCCCCATTTCAGAACTTGACCTCTTCCTGATTATAAGAAATGTTTGTACAACGTTTAGTTAAGATTGCTTGGACGATCAGACGAACATGGCTATAAATTTTTATAACATGTTTTACAAATTTCCCAAATATAATTCTATATGAATATTTTTAACGTCATGGTGATTAAAAGAATGGATCAAAATAGGTTTTAAAAAAAAAAAATTTATACAACTTTTTTGAAAAACTAATAGAGTTATGTAATTAATTCATAACATAGTGTAGTTTTATATACAATTTTCAATTTTTAGAAAATCATTAACGGTTTATTTTAACGATTTGCTTTATAAAAATTCGTTGGAGTGTGAATAATTTTTAATAATACTGTATATTACGTTCTGTTTCATCTATAAAGTACTAGCTCAAACATGAGCAACCAGCATCAATTACAACCAGACAAATTAATTAAATTTCATGTGACATTCAAAATTATAAGCACTTTAAAATTTGAACAGTAATAATAGATTTAAATATTTTACAGAATGCTTCTTTGTTTTACCAATGGATACAAAGAAAGCTCTTCATAGCCAATAATAATATGCATTTCATATTGTTTCCTAAGTGGTGAATGTATTGAACTATTAATGTTAGCACATGATATGCGCAGAATGAAATATGTGGAAAATCAAAGTTTCAAATAAATAAATCTGTGGTCAAAAGCAATAAACGCTTAAGTCGACTTAAGACAGAATTGAGTTATAAATGCTATCGTGTTCTTCTTATTTCTATGCACATTCACGTGAAATCTCCGAAGTTCTATGCTTTTTAAAACAAAAGTTATAAAAAAAGAAACGTATTCGCTTACATAGAGTGGCAACCAATCACATTAACTTCAAGCCGTGTTTACTCGAAATGAATTTTTCAGACTTAAGCGTTTACTGCTTTTGACAATAGAAATGTTTTAAAAATGTTTTCCATGATTGGATTACTGTGGTCAGGACCGGTTTAAGCTCTTATGATACCTCAAGCATTCGCATTTTTTGGTGTGCATCAAATAAATATAAGTGGGCAAGGGAGTCAGTTAAGATACTGTTTCGGGTTATGCCGAGTTGCATGCCCTTTTGTTTTATGATTGTAATTAAGAGTAACCGAAAAAAGGGAGTCGCTCGTTATTCAAATATAATAAGATTCAATTTATTTAAATACATTTTAAAAAGAATAAGTATAAATTTATAGGAAGAGTTTGAAGTGCCAGTCGGTGACTTTCTTTTACGACATATGATAGATTAATAAATTCAATTTTTAATTGCAACATATGTAAACATAAAATAGTGTTACACGCCCAATGTAGCGGAAATACACAATATTCAAAACAAAAATTCAAGAAACATTGGGCGAACAATGTTGAAACCAGTGTTCGTAAATTCAAAAATACAAAGTTTAGGAATACAAAATGAAATATAATTAAGTTTATAATACAATGTTGTTCAATCGAATTCGATGAGGTTCATGTCCTCAACATGCCGCGCCTCTTGCATCGCTGCAAGTTCTATTAGCGAATCTTGCAGTTGCTGTGGCGACGAATAGGCAGCGTCGATAGTTTTCCTCAGTCAGCGTTGTTTCGAGCTTCTGCTATCTAGCTTCGTGCAGGTTTTATATAGTTGATGGCGCCAAGTGGAGATGTTAGCATAAGCCCGAGGGCGACAGTTGCAATCGTTCGCTGGCCAATGAGGTGTTCGTTTCTGCCTATGCCTGGATGTTTTGCGGACATTCGATAATTGCACAACATTCCGGTGCAGCATTGTATGGTGAGCGAGTCCACAGCGGTAGCAACTGAGTGAGTTACATGCTCCGCTGCGATGAGAGGTCGCCAAACAATTGACGAAGTAATTATATTTACGCGCGGCTGTATAACGTTCGTCCACGCTCATGTTTTCTAATAAATTGCAGTACCGCAAGGGTGAAACCTCTCACACAGTCGGTATCGGGTGAGTTCTGCCAAGCGATTTTGCTCTTTTCTGTAAATAAACAATTATTAGTGATTGCCAAAAAAGTACCGAAGCATGTATAGCAAAGTTTGATGTATATATATAAGGCGAGTCTAGGTGGATTAGAGTTGGTTAATACGCGGAAGATAATATACATAACTTTACGATGGGTAGGGTGATTGTTCCGTTCTGGTTGCGAACGTCAACCACACGGACATTTTGATCCGGGCCATGATAGAGTTTAAGGATACGGCCGAGCCGACAACATAAATCTGAATGTATGTTTACTGGTCATAGTATAATATAACCACAATATTAGTTTTTACTTCATTACAGTAACTTCTGAAGACTTTTTGAACATGAAGTAAGTGCGAGTGTACACATATTCTGCATTGAAGCATTCGGTTGAGGAGCTACTTACAAACGGTAGAGGAGCTCCTCTTCCGTTTGTAAGTAGCAAAAAGTATTTGAATTATAACAATATATTTTTTCTTTACATTCCGTCATCGATTTGAAAGGTTGTTTCATCCTAAAGAAATCAAAAGAATAATTTTACCTCTGCAAAACCTTTAATAGTAATTTATACCACAAAGAGTTTACTTTAATATAACAAGAGGAGGCACAGTATCGCATGTTTTCATTTTTCTTGTTTTTTGTCTAAACGGAAATTTGAATCCGTTAAACAAAAGTCCAAAACACTAACAACTGAGCTACGACAATGACACGGGTTATTGTGACATATACAAACCTACATTTGAGTAAAGTATAAACAATAAACATAAAATCTGCAAAATAAACAAAAAATTAAAAATATATTTTTCCATTTTACAAAATTCATTCCGTATATGAATGCAATTACAATGGAATTCTTAAAGCAAAATAGCAACAAAAACTACAACAACAACTAGTATTAGATACACACTTTTGTGCTTTACAATGTCAACAATAATTTGACAAATTGCAACTACAGTTTTTGAATCTCAAAACAATTTTCTACGAGATACAAGTACATGGAATGAAAATTAAATCCTAAAAATACAGAGATAGTACATACTCAAATATACAAACATATGTATGTATGATTGCTAGTTTGTTTGTATTTGTATGTACATGAGCAAAGTTTAAACAACAACACTGGTTTGCATACAGCTTTCAAAACATACTGTAGTTTTTTTTTTTGGAGGGGTATCGGAAATGTTCTCACGCAATTATGGTTCTATTTAAAGTGCAGTTTCAGAAAATACATACATGCAGCAAACTTATCATGCAACCATCTACCCTCTCTACCGCCCTCCCTTGCCTCTACCTCCCTAAAAATACAATGACAATATTTACATATGTATTTGCATGCTACTGCCCACTGTGTATAGAATCGAGGTACGACGGTGTGTCACATATCATTGTATGTGCGGTGTATGTTTGGTTATTGTGACTATTATTATAGCCATAGTCATAGTTATAGTCACAGTCATAGTCCCAGTTTGTTTTTACTATTGTTGAAGTTTGTTTGATTTTTATTTTGATTATGTTGTTCACTATGTACGGTACACTAAAAACAATTATGTAAGTATACATATGTATACAATTTTGTTAATTTTAAACGTTGCCAATGGACCTGTAGAAAAGTAAACACTTCACTCACTTTAGATTGATATCATCATTTACATTTTACTAAAATGCTTTTTTAAACTAACAAGTACAGGTAGACCTCGCTTAACACGGGGGGTTACATTCCAAGATCTTAAAAGACACCCACAAATAATTTTTTCTTTGATTTTTCACACATTTTTTTAATTGAAATTATAGTTATACTTACATAAGAACATAATAAAAACATCTATCGACCCCATAAACTTGGAGATTTTTCTCCTTTACTCCTGTCTTTTCGGCAAAAACTGGAAAACGCGTCTATTTCAGCATTGTTTTACGTACGACAGTATATTCTCCAATCCATAACTTATGCAATGAAGGGCAAAAAAAATTTCTCAGCATTCCTGGTGCTTCTAGAATGAATTATTTTCTGCAGCCGCTAAAAAATTTATTTTCCATGCAAAAAACCGAGCCCAGTAACCTTTAAATTTTAAAATTTTTTGCGCGAAAATTTTAGGACGCATGTACGCATACATATCGCTACCTTAATTTGCTAAAACCTTTTTTCAATATCGAGTTTTTAATGGAACATGATAAAGTGTTCATCTGCACCGAAAATTTTGGAGACATATACCGAAAACTTATGGTCTGTTCTTTGAGTTTAAATTACAAATTTTGAATGTAGTGACTACTCTAAATATCAAAATGTTTTTTGATTCTCCTGTAAAATTTTAAAAATGCGTGTTAGGCTTTTAAAGCAGCGATATATGCATGTGGTTAAACCAAACAACATAACGCGCAAAATAAAAACTTTTTTTCCGAAACCTTATTAGAACGAGGTTTTTCCGTGTTAAACAAAAATGTATCACAAAAAGTGAAACGTGTTGGAGCGAGACCGTACTATAAGAAGTACGTGTTAAGCGAGGTCTACCTGTATATGGGATTTGATGCAATTGAAAAAAAGGTAGTCGGCACAACATTAGATCCTCACAATTAATTACTTGAGATCCCTGATTATTTTATTTGGAAACTCACAAGAGAGCTGACATAATTGCACATTATAAGTTACGTAAATCTGAGACAGTGTCAGTTTCTTCTTCGTCTTTTATAGAAACCCTATTTCTTTCTTCGATGTAGAAAATTAAAAAAAGAAATTTTAAATGGAATTTTAATAATAATAGAATACAAAAAAAATTACTCCAACACAAAGCCATTCACATTTTCATTTAACTAACTATCTAGTATTGCCTCCGTTTTTACTAATTACTTCGAAAAACCTGTTTGACATAGAATCTATCAAAAATTTCAGGTCATTGAGTTTTATTACAGGCTTCCCCAACTCCAATTTTTAGTTCATTCATGGCGTTAAATTGTTGACTATTAACCTACAGCTCGGGTTAAAATTCTCCAAAGATTGTAAATAAATCCGGAGTGCAACCTGACCAATTCAAAATTTCAATATTTTTGAAATTTAACCATGGTTTAGATAGGTTAGTTCGTTGGTATGGCTATCTGGAGACACACTTTGGCCTGCACGGCCCACTTTGATACCATATAGTAGGACCTATAGTTTAAAGTCGATTCCAAACGGTGGTGTGGCAATCCGTTATCACTTGGTGGCTTGTACAAGCACACATCTTGGTAGGCAATGGTACCAAGATGTGTGCTTGTACATTTTCTTATAATTCTCATAGACTTCATATCTATAGTGAATATAAGATGGTTATGAGAACTTACCACCAGGCCAAGACGGGTCTTGGATAGATTTGAGAGTGTAGATTTAATTTTCATCCAAAACTATTGCTACTAAATTCTATTAAAATATTTTCAAATAAGGCCACATGGTACCCAATTATGAAGAGTTCATGAGAGTAGAAATCTAGCTTCAAAGAGGGCTGCAACCTCTACTAAATAATTAATGTAAAAATGAAATAAAAATTTCGAGAGCGCACAGTGGTCGAATTCTCTGATCTAGCGGCATTTATTTCAAAATTTAAGACTTTTAAATCGATAAATGTTTTGCATTGTATTGTTTACCGATACTCCACTGAGCAAATTAACGTTTTTACTTCTGTTTTGATTTCAATATTCGCAGAGATGTTAGCTGTCTAATGTACTATACGTTGCAGCAAGTGCATTAAAGAATTTGACGCCCAACTACTCAGTGCGTATTTTTTCTTAATGTTAAAGCAGTTGATTAATAATTTTATGAATTATAGTTTTTATTGAAAGTAGAAGGTATGTATTTGCTAAAAAATAAATTTTTGGGACATGTGTTTATCTAATTTAATAGAAATAAATTGTAGTAGTTAACATTTGTGGTAGCATATTTGAAGTATTATATACTATAGTTTCTGAGTGCAACTTCTGGGATTCGATTGGATTCGGTCCAAATCTTTCGTTTATTAATTTGTTTTTCGTTTATTAATTTGTGAAACGTCCAAAATGATCTGTCCGTTCTTGCTCGTTTATTGGTTATTGCATTTTTTAGGCATAATTAATGTTTCCGAACGCACTTTTTTTTAATTTGGAGCAATGAAAATGTCTACTGGAAAATTTTCGGTTGTGGAGGTCCACGCATTTGATATTATAAATAAGATTTGATGAGGAGCAGTACCGAGAAAAAAAAATTAAGAAGCTTTATAAGCAAAGTAGTGGAAAAATGGAAGAACTGCAACACAACGTTATCGAATTTTAAAAAACGTAATAAAGATTGGTTTGACAATGAAATTATATTAATTGAGCCGACAAGTAGTAACATTGTTGATCGATCTGCAAAGGAGTTCGCAGAATGTACCTCTAAAACCCAAGTCAATACAGTTTACAGCTTGTAAACATTAACTCACGGTGCTGACATCATAAATAATGTCCCTTCTCATGTCAGAAGAAGCACAGGAATAGCGAAATAAGGATTTAAGGAATTTCGGGCAGCATCATACACGCTAAAGGAATACAAAATGGAGGATTTAATGCGCCCACTTCTATTCTCTTCTGACAGTCTCATATCCTAGCTCACCAAATGACCTTCTAGCTTCTCCCGGAACAATATCAAAATAGATAGAGATGTACTAAATTTGGTTTCATAGCCAATATGTGTAAAAAATTTTAAAAACTCTAAATGCGTTTTTCACAAAACTGTGTTTTCAAAGTTGGTAGCCAAAATTTTTCAGAAACGGCTCAACCAATAAGTCTCAAGCTTTAAAAATATATTTTTTAATAATTGATGGAAGGATTTATTTTTCCGACAAATATGGTATTTATCATTTTATAAACAATTTAAGGCCAACATTTTCGTCTAGTCCAGATTGACTTCCTCCACAACTTTGTTGAACATGCTATAAGTTTGCGTGATCTACGGAGCAAAATGCCCAAAAATAAGTATGGGAACTTCAAGTGCTCAAAACAAAAAAAATCAAAAAATGAGAAACTGGCCAGACCAAGCTCTTTGCGATTTTTGATTATTATATGTATGTATAGGTATGTCTATTTTTTGTTGGTGCTCGAATCATTCACGCACAAAAATTTATCGCACAGTGTAATTTGTGGTTGGAGTTATTAAACAACATATTTGAACCCAGAATACAAACAGTTAGAAGTTTTTTTGGAATTGTCGATATCGTTATACATTTAGTAAAGTCTATTTTGGAGGCAAGGGAATGCAATATTTTTAGGAGTCATGCGAATGCATACTAAATTTTATGACTGAATCATGACTGCTTTAAAGTCACTTGCTATGACAAACCATTCATAATATTTATAAAAATTGTACGCAATATTCCCCATTATAAGAAGCATAACATAGCGTCTTGACTAGCTATGAAGTAGGCAAATTATGTTAAGACATTTCATTTTACAAAATGCTTTGAACAGTAATCAACAAATATGCCTTAACCATCGTTTCTCGTTTTCTCACACACTTTTCTTTTCAAATCGATTCTTTTATATTTTTCTCCTTTATAATTTCATAAACTCTCATATCCTCGATTTTTATTTATGGAATTAATCATTTTAACATTAACCCTTATATTGGCACCACGGTTTTTTATTATTTGTAATATAATTTTTATTTCCAAAATCCATGATATCCTCAAATGACTATTTCTAAATAGATTTATAAAAAAAATCGGAGTCCTGAGGTATGAGGCAGGCAAGACTTTGGTGATCTTAAAATTTTAGTCATATTGGTACAACCACGGTCTGGCCAGACCGTATGCACTTTCTCATAGCTTTTCCGATATTTTTTTTTTTGCTTTACTTCGTCATTATTACGTGTTGTTTGTATGTATATAAACATTATCATCGTTTCTTTCTGAAATATAAACTTATTTTACTATGAAAACAAAATTTTAAATCAACACACACCTAGTGATGATTCGATACAAGTAAATACAAGTAAATACTCGATACTTTTCATTCGAATAAAGTACTTTTTTTACTCGATGCTATACCATAAGTATTTTACTTGGTATCGGGAAAAAGGGTCAGTATCGGATACTCGATTTTGGAAAAAATGTATTTAAAAAACTGAAATATTGTTATACAATATTTAAAATTGAGGATCGTTTTACAATATTTTACAGCAATCAATAATATATTTCAAAATGTTACTCCAGAATTATTCAATATCCATATTCAAAATATTTCAGTCCATATTGCAATATTCCAATGTATGAAAATATTGCAGTACAGTATTGAAGTTCTAGAAAATATTGCCGGCCATGCATGTAGAACATAATGTTTATTGAAACCTTTTCATTAAAATAAAATATTTTTAACAAGCTTTAATCTGTTGATTAGTTTTCCTTCTATTATATTATTCTAGCGATCTGCTAATATCGTATACATAAGTTAACGTAATTTCTATATGAAATTCTATGGAAATATCACAAAACCATGATGTGTAGCCTAAAAACTCGTGTTGAGCAGTGTAAACTGTAGGCTCAACCATGTGGTAACACAATGGGCCGTTCTGGCCTGAGTGTTCTCCTCGACAGCCACAGGAGGGGCGTGGTCATGGGTGGGTTTTTTTATTTTTACATCCTGGCATTTGTAATATCAAAATTTGTAGCTCTACGACGACTTCTTCTATTTTTATCCAACTTTGGTTGTATGGGAGGTGGGCGTGGCATTTTGACATAAACAACTCCTGTACTTAAATTTGTAACTATACGACGAGTCCTTCTATTTTTGTCCCCTCTTTGTATGAAGTTCAACCACTGTGCGCCGCTGTCTCAGCCAGAAAATGTGCGTAAGTTCTATGTTGCTGTTTTTCATTGTATCAAACAGGAAAATTATCCTATAGTTAAATTTTATTCCTGCGTTAACGAAATTTGAATTTCAAAGAACGGAGAGAAAATATTCTCTGCTCGGAAGAAGAAAAAGTTTTCAGGTGATGAGAAAAATTGCTTCATACCAAACTGACCTAACCCACCATGACTCATGAATTACTAAAGTCGGTTGTGCCACTGTCCCGGTGCCATTTCTTTCTCGGGATTAACCTTCGTTAGACTGTTGGCAGAAGTCCAAAATGACTTTCTTTCTTTCCTCCGTCTTTGGCACAGGTTATTGGACTATCGACCAGCTACAGCATGGCTCGATTAGCAATGAAAGTGCCGCCTTTTCATATCGTGTGTTCAGCCTACTAACATTTTTACCTTTGAATGATTGAATCAATTTATTGGTTAGCCAAAATATCAGCTTTGATTATGAAGGATTACATATTTTAGTTGTGTTGGTTGTGCAACCACTACAGTGTGCCATCAATTGGAAGCCTCAATAATACTGAAGTTAATTACCTAAGCACCATACTATCTGACGATATATTGATCTATCACATGTGTTTAAACAAATATAAATTAATTACGTTAAGTGATAAAGATATCAATCCCAATTAACATCTTTGAATTTAGTTAATACAACAAAAAAAAAAGGAATTTCATTACTGATGTGCCAACACTTTGTATCAACAAATGTTACTATTACTTACTTAGTTTCTATTTAATAAAGAAATGTTGCGACAACATTTGCTGCGCTTCATTGTGAAATTTGCTTATTATTATTCATTGATAATTGGAATTCTTCCAGCACCATTCGATTGGAAGAGTTTACAGTTTAAAAAATCATACATTTACCTAGGATACAGTGCGTTACAACATTTAAACTTCATAGTAGCAATACGGTTTATGGGTTCGTATCTTATCTATTCGAAAAGTTATTTAATCGGATTAACTTGGCTTCAGTTGAGCATTTTTGCAACGCATTTATTTACAATTTTGGCCGTTGTCGCAACAATCTTCCAAGTATGGAGCAATCGTCAGGAATTTATTGATTTATATAATTCATACTTTGCAATTTCGCAACGCTATAGCAATTTTCAAGCGACAAATAATAAATGCATACAATATCGTACCGATTATTATGTGCTGTCGAAAAATTTGATCGGTTATTGGATAATGATTTTGCAACCGTGTATGTCGCTGTTTATGAATGCAAATCCGGATCGTGAATATTTGATGAACATTTTTATAAATAGTGTATTAACGTCATTTCTATTAATAGCAGCAAATCATATGTGTTTTATATTAAGTCAGTTATATCGACAATATGCATATGTGAATGTGGCGCTTCACGATTTCCAACGGCAATGGGAATCACTATCTCGATACCAATGTATTCACCGACTACATAACCATGGCCATCAACGTTTTATAGCTAATGTAAAACTGAATATATTGGTCCTGCGTCTGTCGTCATTGAATGCCATGCATTTCGAAGTGTATCGCTTAACGATGAAATTTTTTCGCTTAATCGAATTGCCCTGTATTGCGGTTATACTGAAAATGTTTGCCACCAATGTTGATATTGTATATCATGCCATTCAGGTAATGAATGACCGTATTACTCTCAGTGTAGTTGGTCATTTGAATGGAGTTTTGTTTGCAATTTCTTACTACTGGAATGTGATTGTAGTAGTAAACACGCTATCGAGTGTTTTAACAACATGTAACGAAACTGGAAAGATATTGCTTGAGTTTAGCGGTACTGGAGGGCTGCGGGAACCTGAAAATCTTCAAAAAACGGTAAGAACTAAATTGCTATTGTAATTTCGCGAAAAAATCGCCAATTAGTTTAAATCATTAAAAGCATTTTGATTATAAATTAATGGATTAGAAATTCGCAAGATATCCAGGAAATTTGTCTATATGAGAAGATTATATATTACGAAAAATAAATATGAATTAAATCATGATCTCATTCTCGATTTATCGTGGAATTGCCTAAACATGATTAATATCTTTTATTATATGTATGTTTTTTTTTTTCTTTCTTTCAGTTGGAACAATTTGCCGATCATTTAAGATGCAATAAGTTACGATTTCGTCCTTGTGGATTTTTTAATATGAATAAGGAAATATCTTTGAAATATTTTGTTATGGCTTTGGTACAAGTAACCGTTTTAATGCAATTTGATTTAAAAAAAGAAATTGAAGAAAAAAATAAAGTTTGAGTATTAAATACTGAATATAAATTTAAAGAAATTGTTATTAAATTTAAGGTTACGGATTCAGAAGCTTAAACACCGACTCCATCTTTGTAACTTTGATTACAAAGAATCAAGAAATAAAACCGAGATTACAAAATCTTTTTGTTATCGGTTTTGAAAACATTCCGTGTTTGAATTCCTATACTCAGATTAATTTTTAGACTCTGGTTAAAGCTACGATTTCTTTTTTTCGTTCCCTTGCTAAAATAGCATTGAAATTTAAGTATAGATCTTAAATTAAATTATTGAAAAATTTAATGAAAATACTTGTGTAATTGTATAATATATGAAGATAAAATTTAATATAAGGTTTTCCAAGAGTTTTGGCATATTTGACTATCAATTAACAAAATTATGTTAAGTATTTTTAATGTACGGGCAAAATGTTCGCCTTAAACTACCTGAAAGGTTCGAAATACTAGTATGAATGTAAGCAAGTTTCTGGACACCACACAGTGGTCAAAACGGGGGTATTTTTAGGAAAAATTCTATAACTTTTGATCCAGTGGAGATAATTCCAAATTTTTTTTTTTAAATCTTATTGAATATCAAGGCAAACAAATTTAATATATTATTCAGACTTAGAAAATGAAAAGTATTGATATTTTTTATAAAATTTTAAAAATCTAAACTAAAAAATATGTTACTCTTATTTAAATGGACGTAAAAAATATACTAGTCATAAAAAAATTTCAATTTGAGGGCGTATCATATCCCTCTATATTGGCTTTAATAAAGTCTATGGCTTTAGCACGAAACATTATATAAAGATGAAATCTGAGGAAGAAGTTTACGCAATGAACAACAATATGCACTCTAAAAATAGGAGTGATCGGATCAAGGGGCGTGGCACCTTCTATACAGCGATGGTTTGTGTGTAGTTGATTTACGTATTCATGAAGCAAATACTAGTAAATATGTACTTAGTTCATGAAACCAGTTTCAAAGAAAATTTGCAATTCAGAAATAAAACAGTAAAATTTTAAAATTTTTTACCATTGATAACCCAGAATTTAATTTAATGTACGTGCATGCAGAAAAATATTTTTCGTTTAAAAAGCAACATAAACATCGAAAATCTAGCGTACAACAAAAGTAAAAACCACAACCAATTTCAGTATCTCTCTCCAATTCTCAAATCTTTAAAACGATAGTATCCTTTCTTTTTTATGAATTTATTGTTGTAATAATAGTTTTAAATAATAACTTGCATCAAAAAAATTGCTTAAATCAGCTTCTATCATAAGAGAAAATTCGTCCTAAAAGTATACTATAACTTTTTTTTACTAATTTAGTTCACAAAGTGACTGTAATTATCGGGGTGGTAGGTGGGGGCAGTGAATCAATGGAAAGAAGAAATTCCATTCTTTATTATAAAATCAGTTAGAACGTGGAAATCGACTGCCATCATAAGATACAAGCTATCTAAGTTAGACTAAATTGTATTTTTATGTGCTTTAATAAATTGTATTTATTCAATTAATTAGTGATACAATTAAAAATATGTTTACTTTGGTTATATATAGGAATAACAATCGTAGCAAATGTTTAAAAATCCCGACTGAAAAATGTAAAGTGTTTTGTGGAAGATAATTTTATTTTAGGGTATTTTTAGTCAATTTTTGTAACGTCAAAGACACGCATATTTAAATTGCTTTTACAACAACAAATTTAACAAAAAAATTTATATTCTTAATCATCAGATATTTACCTAAAAAACTACATCATTACATTTAAAAAAAAAAAAAACAGCTCGAAAAATTGGATTTTTCCGCAAATAAACCACTGAACGCTCTGCCTGTCAAATACGCTAAAGTGTATAGTTTCCGATGGCAATGGGATAAGGAATAATTAAATATTCTAAATTCCTTCGATAGCATCTGGCGTTTGAGAATTAAATAAAAACTGATATTTGCAACCTTTGCCAACACATGTGAATTAGAACCCAATTGAAGCATCAAACAGGTAAGTCAGCATCAGCTTCTTAGCGAGCTCGAAAATAGTTTGTGTTTGCCTTCCAACCAACAATATCTTCTACTTTTGACCTTCTAAAAAGACCCTGTTCTTTGTAAAATTTATTCATTGAATGTGTTCTCTTGCGATCCTTTCACAATTTTCCAAATATTTTAACTTAATTCTCCAGCGTGCTCTTCCATGTGTCTTCTAATTTAATTACTGGCGACATACCTCATTCGACTGTTTGTGGAGAGTATGCTCTATTCAGCCCCATTCAAACAGCTTTATCTTGTTAGCTTCTGGAATCTGACGAGTCTTTCATGCTGTTTTTGTGACCTGCTTTTAAGGATTCGCCGTAGGCAATCAAGTAGGGATTTGTTATTTTGGAATCGATACCGAACTCGTAACAAAAATATTAAAGTATTTATAACGACCCCGGTCTATAGAAATGTTCATTCGTTCCCAATAACATTGAAATGACTAACTCAAACTAATTTACTTCGATGTATCGACCCGAAACCTTAAAAAAAGTAAGAATACCCTATTTAACCTTCATGTTTTCGGATGAAAGTAAAAGTAAATACAATTAAACAAATTAATTATTGAAAGTGCTGAAGATATTAATCATCATTTCAATACTCCTCAAATACTTAAATGAAAAACTATTTTAATTGTTAATGTGTCGGGATTGTGACAACGATTGACAAGTATTTAGTAATTTCGTTATTTTCATTTAATAAAAATGTTGCGACAACATTTGCTCTACGCCATTTTGAAATTAACATATTATTATTCAATGATAATTGGAATTTTTCCTGCACCATTGGATTGGAAAAGCTTAAAATTTAAAAAATCCTACGTCTATCTGGGCTATAGTGCAATACAACATTTACACCTCATGGTGGCAGTCCCACTCATGCACAAATTCTATTTCTATACGAAGAGTTATATGACTGGCATGTCATTATTGCAATTGACAACTTTTGCAACGAATTTCTTTAAAATTCTGGCCATTTATGCAATAATTCTTCAAATATGGCGAGATCGTCAAGAATTAATCGATGCATGCAACGCTTACTTTGCAATTTTGCAACGCTATGGCAATTTTCAAGCGGAAAATAATGACAACATAAAAAAACGTATTGACTTTTTTGTACTGTCCAAAAGTTTAGTCGGCTACTCGAGTTTCATTTTTCAATCTACTGTTATGCTGATTATGAATGAAAATCCTGATCTTGAATATATTATAGTGATAATAATTAGTAATTTTCTTTCATCACTAGTGCTAACAGGCATAAATCATATATTTTATATATTTTGTCAATTATATCGACAATTTGCATATGTGAATGAGGCGTTACGCGATCTGCAAAGACAATTGCAATCGCTATCTCGGCATCGCCATCAGAAAAATAAATCAAATCGTGATCGTTATTTTGCAGCTGACGCAGCAGTGAGATTGAATCTGCTAGTGTTACGTCTATCTTCGCTGAATGCTATGCATTTCGAAGTTTATTGTTTGACACTACGCTTTCTTCGCATATTCGAATTGCCCTGCATAGCAATTATATTCAAATTGTTTGCCACCAATGTGAATCTTATGTATTATGCATTTCAGTTTTTGAGTGGAAGCATTGTTGTTGGTATTTCCGCTCATTGGAGTGGTTCTTTCCTTACAACTGCATACTATGTGGATGTGATTTTGGTCGTTGGACTGATAGGTAGTATTTTGTCAGCATGTAACGAGACCGGCGAGCTGCTACGTGAATTTGGCGATATGGTGGAGTTGCGGCAATCTTTGAGCCTGGTCCGTGCGGTAAGAGTTAGTCATTTCACAAGAAACCAAAAATAAGTTAGAACTCTATACCTCTTAAAACTAAAGTAACATTTTAAATATTCGAATTTTTTCCTCCGAATATATTTTCTTAGATATATCTGAACTGACTCGAAAAAATATAATTCAGGAGCAGAAACGTCTTATCTGTGAACGTAGTACTCGTCACGTAATTTGCACAAAAATACATGCAAAATACTCGCTTTTACGTGACGAGTTGTACGTTCACGGAACAGACGATTAGCCTCTAGGTCATGATATTCTAAAAATCCTTTTTTGAAAATGACTTAAATATATTTTTCTTCCTTTTTTAGTTAGAACAATTTGCCAGTCATTTAAGATGTCATAAGCTGCGATTTCGTCTTTGCGGTCTTTTCGATATAAATAAAGAACAAAGTTTGCGCTATTTTGTAACGGCACTGGTACAAGTAACAGTTTTGATGCAGTTTGATTTGAAAAAAGAAATTGAAGAAGGTTAGGTTAAACCTAACCTAACCTATGCCAATCGAAAAAAACGGTATAGAGCTTAAGATTTTTAGAATAACTTGTTGAATAAAAATTGTTAAAATAATGCTATGCCTTGGTATAGGATTTATAGATGTTTGGAGTTGCTTGTATTTTCCTTAAAAAGCGATCTATTTTGTGTTTCCCGGTACTTAACACGATTGGTGCAGCTAAAAAATGTGTATATTGTCCCCTTGTCGCTTATGAAAGATTCTATTAAGTCTATTGTGTAAAAAGCTGAAGCCCATTGTCAACAAGCTTGTTAGACCGTATTAATGTAGTTTTAGGCCTGAAAAGGTTCAATTAGTCAACCATTGAATACATATTCGCCAAAATCTTAAAAGGATCCGAGAAAAACAGATCGGCACAACTTTTTGTTAGTCATTTCATTAAACAAATTTACCCTATACCAGAAAAATAGGTATATTTATGTTGACGTTTTTTATGTAGCTCACGTAAAGAATGCGTGAGAAAGGCCAACTATGACCTATTGTGAAATCTCCCGGGGAATTTATTGTTTTTATAGTTCTGCTATGAGTTCATTTCTTTTGAGGAATCTAACATCTCTTCAGAAGAACTATCCGCTATGTTCTGTTGTTTCTTCCTCCTTGCTACATATTCGGTACGTATCGTCTTGTGCTAGACTCAAAGCCGATAAGTGATTAAAATGCCCTGGCCAAGGCGTGTTGTATTGGAGGTTGGCGTAGTAGTTAACTGATAAAGCTCTTTTCGTAATTCTTCTATTCTACGACCTAAAAGTGGCTTATGCTAAAATTTCTTGAGCTCAGACGATTCTTTATATGTGACCTGGAATGAATGTTTCCTAAATTTGTATGAGAAAGTGGGGATGGCTGCTGACCGATCACACCAACTTTTATATTGGAGTCCGAATGGAGAATGAAAAAGAATAAATTTTTATCTCGATATTTTGACTGCAACAGTGGCCACGCAGGAGCGTTTCGACGTCAACGCAGAAATGTTGAAGCAATGATACATACAGGGAGCAAAAACATAGTTTCTATAATTTCATGTTTATAACAAACATTAGAAACTTTCACAACCTTTAGATAAGTTGCAACGGAATTTGCTGAACATGCCTTATAAACTCATCAAATTTTAATAAAATATGTAAGCAAACAATAAAAAATCAACAATACTATCATAATAAGGGTAGACTTCTATCGATTACATTAATAAATTTCTAAAAATACTAAAAGGAAACTAATAATAGCGAATAGTATTAAAAATGGAGTACATCAAACAACTGCTTCCAAATACTTTTATTGTGGCCACAATTCATTTTAAAAAAATATATGAAAAATTCATACAAAAATGTATATTTTTCATTTTGAAAGCGGTCTACTTCCATTCATTGCTAATTGGGATCTTCCCGGCACCATTGAATTGGCAAACGTTGCAATTTCAAAAATCGCATTACTATTTAGTATACAGCGCTTTCTTCCATATGGTTTTCACAATGGCAATACCACTGGCTAAGACATTCTATCAGGTTGAGGAATCGTATATGTCAGGGAATACAGTGCTGCAATTGACCTACAGTTTAACAAATTTCACAAAACTAGTGTCTATTACTTTTGTTGTAGCACAAATTTGGCACAGACGCCTACAATTAATGAAAGCATTCGAAGCATATATTAATTTTGCAAAGCTTTATCACGAATACCAACTTAAAGAGGAAAAGGACACAGAAGAGAACAAGGACAAAGAGCAAAAGAAGAAGAAAGAGGAGGTCTACTCTAGCTCAACTTATACTGATATCACCACTCGCATTAATGTTTTAATATTCTGCAAATTCATCTTTGCCACCGCTAACCTCATACTTGTTAGCATTTTCTATTTGGGTATGGATCAGGCCCAGTATCCTGTAATGGTAGTTGTTAATGGCTTATCAAATGCATTTCTATATACAGCAGCAAACCAATTTTTCTATGCACTTTGTCAATTTTATCGACAATTTGCATATGTGACTAAAGCACTTGTTAATTGGCAGCAGCAATTGCATACACTATCGAGATCGAAGTCATCATTGTCTCAACAAGAGTGGCCACTTTTTATTGAAAATATAAATTCTATTTCGTTACATATTGTCGCATTATCGGCAATGCATTTCGATTGTTATCGCATGACAAATCGAATTTTTAAATTGATGGAAATCTCCACCATTGCCATTCTGCTGCGTACATTCTCCACTAATGTACGCGTTATTTATACGGCCGTCTTGGTTATAGATAGTAGCGTTACCTCCGATACATCCTCAACTGGAAATGGATTTCTTCTATTGATGACATTTTTATGTGATGCGGTACTTCTATTGCATATCATTCAAAAAGTTCTAACATCTTGTTATAAAACAGGACAATTACTGTGGGAGTATAGTGATTTATTGGAGGTGCGTGATTTGTTAAATTTAGCTCGAGCGGTACGTAGCTGCGCTCGATTCAAAAGTAAACTAGCTCATTTACTAGCGAAAATAAGAGTGCTTTCTTACTAGATATTGCTAATTGAATATAATCATAATTCCATATTTTTTTGCATAGTTTTCTATAAATATTTCCATTTTCATCCTTCCAGTTGGATCCATTTGCCGATCGCTTAAGATGTAATAAATTGCGATATCGCGTTTGTGGATTATTTGAATTGAATATGGAGACAGGTTTACAATATTTAATGACAGTATTTGTGTATGTTACTATTTTAATGCAGTTTGATTAGAAAAATGAGATGAAACATTAAAAGTATCGAATTGAAAGCAAACTGAAACTATTTTGAAAAGAGTGTTCATTTTTCATCTATGGAGGTATGAGTAAAAACGATAAGAGACAATTGAAATGCTACAAATTGATTTAATTTTTACCATTTATAAAATCGTCACAAAGCAAAAAAAAAAAGTTGGTAGTCGCTTTGATTGTGTTTGGGCACTTACTTGAATTATTATGTACGACTAATATTTCCCAAGAAATTTTAAGCGAGTTTTTTTTTTTTTTTTTTTTTTTTTAAGTGGCTGTCGAGGGACACACTTGGGCTAGTACAGCTCATTGTGATACCACATGGTTGCTTTGGCCATTGCATAAACAGAGGTGTACTTGGTACACTTTCTTAAAATTCTCATTCACTGCATATCGATAGTAAATATTTATAAGGTTATGAGAATTAACAACCAGACCAAGACGGTAATCGAATCCACTATTCACTAGACCATCTATATCGTTTTGAAAGGAGTTCCTCTAAAGATTAAAAGTTTGTTAATTTGCTTTAATGAAAATTTATATTTTCAATATATTTTTAATACGTAACTACACTTTGAATTTATATAATATTTTGATTTATATTTCTAGTACCTACGAAGGAACTACAGGCGTCATGCGTCCCAATAGATCTCCTTGTCTAACGAATGGCGACCATGAGGGCGTTGAGGTTAAGGAAAGCGGGAAGCTGGAAAGGAAGACCCTTCTACCATAGTAGCTTGGTTATGTTGGATGGGCGACAAATAACCAACAAACTAGACTACATTGTTCCATCCGTAACTTTCAATAGGAACTTCACGATACACTTGCCTTCCCAGAAGGAATAGAGCAGCGGCATAATAATAAATAACTTCAACACCACAGTATTCACGAAGTATTCATGGATGAATCCTAGATGGGCTGTGGTATTACAAATGGAATTCCTCTCCCAGAGGCTAGGCATCAATAGATTAGTCTACCTTCCTAATTCAACAAGTGTAATCCAGGCAGAAATGTTAGTTATTAGCGATGCATGATTCAAGAAGCTGATCATACGTTTAAAACAAATATCCATATGCTATCGGATAGTTAGGCTGCAATCATGGTTTTCGATTCGGCCGTCACAACATCTTGTTTAGCAAAAAATTGTAAGAAGAGCTTTACAGATTTAGCCCGACAGCACAACGTTGCACTAATATGCGTCCTAGGACCTTCAAAATAATATACATACTTACTAACCAATTTCAATCACCTCTCCACCCTGACCTTGAGCTCTCCATAAAAATAAATTATGACGTATCAGTCTCAGTCAGTGTTTTTTTTTTTTTTTGAAAAAACATCGATTCATCATCGCGGATGTCAACAAATTGTAATTTGTTATTTTATGTAATCAGGGCCCATTGTCTAAGTCTTTATAAATAAAAGACATGGTAACAAATGGAAGACCTTAAGTGTCTTCGGGATGACAAATCGTATGCTTCCTGCTATTTTGAAGGCCTCTTCTGTTTCGCTTGACAGGAGAGACTTTCAGCTACTGGTGAGCCAAAGCAATTCAACGTGGTTAGCTTGCTATGTGGTAGATTATATTGCGAATAAGAATCCCATCCTCCAGAATCTATTCTAGTGTGCTCATAAATCTCCTAAGTTTTAATAAAATTTGTACTTTGTATGTTTACAATATATGAAAAGCATCATGAAATTTAAAAGAGCTTAGTGTCTGTATATCTGATGGAAAGTATTCATCCAAGTTTTATACAAAAATAAAATTTCATTAAAATATTAGATAATGAGATATTGAGTGAACATTTTCCAAGAATTTTTCCACTTTTCCTAGTATTATATAAGAATTTTGGATATCGAACCAGAACCACTAGTTTAGAAGGCAACATCAAAGGGAACGTTGTCCAAAATTGAACTGATTAATAAGATATTTTAGAATCAGCCATAACAAGCAAGCGCCCAACCATAACTTTCGTTTATTTTTTATGTTATTAACTCGAAATTTGATCGGTTTGTTTGGGAGCGCAGAACTTTAAATCTAGTACTCATATAACTTACGTTTTTTCCTATTTTTTCCACAGAAAATTTGTTGTGCAGCCATTGTGAAAGTGGCTCACATTTCTTCTTTATATAATTGAACTATTCTCGTTCACAAACCACATCGACAAGGGTGCCTCAACTGCAACAGTGCAAGGATATTCATTCATTGTGTTGTTTCGCAAAACTCAAATTCCATGAACTTTTTAATGCCTTACACATCCTCACTAAACATCCTACACTTAAAAAAAAATACTATTAAAATAATTGATCTTTCAACTCAATCTTAAAATGTTTGCTATTTAAATTAATAAATCTATGGAAACTTATTGAATTAATAACGATTTTTTATTAAAACCTATACTTTTAAATCAATAGTCGTTCAATATTGTTCAAATTGAAGATGTTTTTCTCCGTGTGTAGTGTGCATGTGCGGCAGCAATCAAGTGATACCAGAAAGCCATTAAAATTATTAATTTTACATTGAACTCAATGCAATAAGGAGGAAGCTGTGAAGTTACTTGAAGAATTTCATTGCTGCTGCTTCATTGTATGCGATTGACATTTTCAAGTGTGATGGCACTGTGGAGGAAAATTGGTTTATGTAGAATAAAATCACGTTACAACGTGGCGTCGAATTGAGTGTAATTTAGTTAGTATTTCATAAAGCACTTCAGCGTCTAACGGTAAGTTGCTAGTAGTGAAACCTAGCTCTGGCCAAGCACATCACTTGGTTATTCACTAATGGCATTAAAAGTCATTTTGCTGTCTCCCTTCTTGTTTCCTGCTGTTGTATCATCAATACATACAACGACTCGTAATAATTTCGTTATGAGTTATGCGACTATAATGATTTCACGTATGTTTCGAAAAACACCACCGTTTCACATCATTAATCCTCATCTTCAATAAAAACAACAACAGCAACAACACCTTACAGCAATTGAAATATCCTTACGCTTGATTGCAGCCTCATGCAATGCACTTCGATTGCCATCGTTTAACGCAATGCAATTTTTCGCTTGTGCGTTATTTCTTTTGCAATTATGTGTGGGTATGGCTGAAACTGTTCGCGCCACAAATGTGAGAATCATTCAACAGATGGTGCTGTTTGTCAGTCACAGTCACAAAACACAGTCGTTTGCTTTGTATGGTCTGTTGTTAATAATCTGACTCTACTCGGGAGTCGAGTGCTGCTCTTCATGAATGGAAAGTGTTTGGAAATCATATAGAAAGGATAGAGTAGAAGCCACATGAAGCTATGCAACTAGTATAGCGTAGATATTCAAATACATTGAAGTGCAATTTGGAAATATTTTCCAGTTTGAAATTAATTAGATATCCACAGGGTTATTAGGTAATCAGGGGCTAAAAGAATAATCGTAATTTATTAGTAAATTAAAATTCCAGAAATTGTAACATTAGCCACAGTTTTGAAAAGTGATAGGAAAATAACTAAAAAACTAAATACCATATATATATGTAGATGGGTAGAAATTTCTGAAATGTAACCCCAAAACTCAAACGCAAAATTTGAAATGTTCTATTACTGTTCCGGTAGTATTAGTGACTAAAAAACAAAATTAAAAAAAAATTTTGTAAAATGTTATTTTCCTTGTTTGTTATAAACAATTAAACTCTTACATAGCTGTTTTTTCAAATTGAATTTTTTATTGAATTAATTATAAATGTCGGCTTTACAAAATATTAAAAGTTATTAACATAAAACTTTTTATTAGTAAAAAAAATCAGATTTGTATAAACAATTGAATTTTTAACAATGTGTCTGCACCTGAATGTTTTTCTTGTGTAATGTGGGTACAATCGCGCCAAGCGCATCGTTTTTTTTTTTATTTATTTATTTTCAAAGCCACAAGCGTTCTGTACTGATAACACAGTGCAACGAAATTTCAACATCTGACTTATGCACGAGATTTTCTAACAGTCTTATAATAATTTAGGGTCGCTGATTACGGCTGCGTACTCAGTTTTTCTCCATCACATCTAGTTCTTCCACAATATGGACCTGAATTCGGAAAAGTGTGGTCTTCAGAGGCTATTAAGAAATTTCTTTATTTCAACAGATACGAATTTGATGCCTGAAGCAAAATTGTTAAACATAAAGAGATAAACAATTTTTGAGTATTCACTTTTCCTCCGTCTCCTACCCTCCTTTTGAAAATGGGAGTTTAAACCCCATTTCTCGATAAAAAGTCGATAAAACAAAAACCGTTGAGAAAACTATTATGCTGTCTTTGCAAAAAAATGTTTTTTGTTAAAAATTATGAGGGGTCATAGAACATTTGAATGACCTACGAGATACACATTTCCCAGAATAATGCAAAAACTGAATTTTTTGCATTAAAACCACGCCACTACCATTACGTAAGTGTATAATGAAATCGTTTGTTGTTGCAATTACATTAGGTTTCCATGTGGAGCCAATAAAATTAAAAAAAAATTATGTAATTGATTAAAAAAAAGAAAGTTTTTTATTGGCTCCACATGGGGAGCCCTAGGAAACATTCAAATAAAGTTTTCAATATTTTCCATTGTACGAATGGAAAAAATATATTTATAAAAGGCCTCAGATATGGTACCTTTAATTAGTTTGGTCATAAAAACTATTGTCTTTCTTCATTTATAAAATTTTTCTATCGCCTCAATTTTAGTTTTTGAATGCACCTATTTTCTAATTCGTTTACTTCGCGTGACTCTAATGACTCAAAATTAGCATCCAGTTGTCAGATTCTAAAAATAAAAAACTCGAAATGATGAAAAAATTTGTCAAATGGGAAAAGATAGTCTTTTTTTGGCCATTCCAACTATATAAGTCTGACTCTTTGTACATTTTAGTAAAGTATTATTATTGGTCCCGCATGAGCGTCAGAGATCAGAAGTTTGGAGCAAAACTCAAAATCTATACATTTATTAGTGTAACTACACCCTTATTCCAGAAGATTCAGAAGTACTTCAATATCATATTATATATTAATTTAAAGAGCTTAACGAGTAGGTTGGCTAAAAATTAAATCGGCTTTAAAATCGGTTAAGCCAATACTAAAATATTAGAGCCGGAAGTTTTTTAAAATTTGCTTATTGAACAAAGCATTGCATTCATCGTTGTAAAAATCATTGCTTAAGTATGAGCAAATACAAAATGAGAGCGAGAGAGAAGACATAAGTAACGGCATCTCTCAGAAATATCTACATACAAAACGAAACAAACACCAACGAGCAGTGTAGCCAACTCAGCGCTTTTCCCGCTAAATTTAGTGCTTTTTAAAAATTAAAACGTGGAAAAAAGCGATTTAGCGGTCAGCGGGTTTTTTTAAAACGTTTTTCAACTTGAAAGACATAAATAATCCTAACAACATTTTTTTATCGAAACAATGAGCCATGAACTTATTTAAAACCAAAGTTCGTAACCGTAAGTCAATCAATTCAAAAAACTCTTTACTTCATATAAAAAATGGATTAAAACACGAAAATTCATTTTGTGAAAACTAAAAAATACCTGATGACGTAAATAAATAGCACTAGTGTTTATAATGCTTCTGAATTCAGGCTAAGGAGTGTGTTATGGCCAGAAGAAGCTGATAGTAATGAAGAGAAATATAGTCTTCGACATCGATATGTGATATTATAAATTATTACTCTGTATATTTATTTGAGATCAAAGTGTATAAAATACTTTTTCCATTTTCTTATTTTAGTTTTTCTTGTGATCGCATAATTTAGAAATGCTGTGAATTAAAAACTTTAAAAATAAATGTATTTAATAAAAATTTAATTAAATTCTTCTTTAAATGAACAATTTTTTCCAAATTAAAAATACGAAATGTATTTAATTAATTTTCTTTTTAATACAGGAGAATTCCGATAATTCGTAATCGTAGGGACCAGCAATTTTTTACGAATTACAGAAGTTTTCGATTTAACCCTTTCACGCCGTGTTTTTCCTCAAAATCTGGTTGAGTTTCTTCAATATTTTATGCAAATATTAAAATAAATTTAGTAAAATAATATGTCCAGGACTCTTAATCCTTACAGCTATCCTTAAGTTTTCCAATGGGGCATAATGTCTGCTATAACCTTTGTAACCAGGAATTATAGCAAAGCCAATTTACGGCGATGACACTGCATGTATACAATCCACTCATTGACAGCAGCCAGCATCTGTATTTTAAAGAAAACTCAAATAAAATGGAAACCGTACCTCCCATTTTGCTTAAGTTTTCGAACATTATTGGGATATATGATCCCAGGGTTAACGAGGTTAAAATAAGAAAAATACGAATTAACGGTTTTGTAGTTTAAAGCTCTTCTCGCGTATCTTGTCAACCACGAAAATCACAAAAAAATCCATAAAAAAAATTAAACGTAGCTATCTACAATCAAAGTTCCATATAATTTTGCTTTGCATTACGAATTATAAGAGGTTGTCAACAACCAATTTCGTTTTATAAGAGGTTAAACAGACCTTGTATTGAAAAAAAATACGAATTAGCGAGGGGACCAATATGTGTAGAATTTTTGCGAATTAAAGCTATTTTTTTCAAGGGACCAGCAGTTTGTTATGAATTATTGAGATTCTACTGTGTATAAAAAAATTGTATTTAACACTTTTATAAGTAAAAAATTTAGCGCTTTTTTAAAGAAAATACGCGTTTTTTCTTCATTTTAGCGGATTTTGAAAAACAAAAGTCATAAAGAGAATGATATTCAGGCTTAACGACAAATTTACAAACACCTACTAGATTCTGCTTATTTTTTGTTTTTTTTTTTTTTCATAAAAAGATTTCTTCCGCAAAAAACAAAAATAGACCCGGTTACAGGCGCCTTCCTATAATTTCCAGACCCTTGCGACACAAATTAACTTTATCCAACATGAAAACATTTTTTTGTCTTTTATTTTTATTTATAAAGAGCAGTTATAGATGGGCTGAAACAAATAACAAATAAATAAATAAAAATCGCCAATTATCTACGATCGAATATTTGTTACGTTCAAGAACCCTGCGTGATCTGAAGATATTACCTTTTCTGATTTTATGCTGCTTTGTTGATTTTCCAACATTTGTGATAAGTTATCGTGCCTCAAAAAATTTTTTACCCAGTGAACAGTTTTATAGCTTACTGCCTGTTCCATACAGGCAGGCGAACAAACCCAAACTCGCAGGTTACGAATATAACACTTTTTCCTTTGTCAATTTTTCTGTACACTTTTTTTAAGTGGCTGTCGAGAGACACACTCAGGTCAGAACTTGAGATACTAGGGGCGTAAACATTCATATATACGAGTACCCATTAACGTATACGTATGATATATCATACGCAAATGGAGTGTTTTTTATAAATTTCTCAAAATGCAGATTTCACTTATTCGTTTTGACCGTTAACAGCATAAGTGGAAAAAGCTTTCACAATTCCATTATTATTTTTGTACTGTTTAAAAAAAGTTTTAAATGGCTTGAAGCTAAGTATTATTATTCAAAGTAGTTTGAAAAAAACAATGAAACAGAATGCGTTACTTAACTTAAAATTTAAAGTCTAAGCTACAAAATTAATACAAAGGGGAGTAAGGTAAAATACTTTAAAACTGATTTTTTAAATTTATAATCAAATCTTAAGATATTTATCTGAAAATTTGTAGTTTTCTATTTAGGACTAATGCTAAGAAGTGCTGAAAATGTCAGTACATTCGTTCAATGAGATCTGAGTGCTGACATTAATGGGTTAATGTGGGGTGGAAAAAAAATTCATGTTTTTGCCACCGCGATTGGGACATTGGGTCATTGTGAGTTTAGCGCCATATTGACAGATAGATTTTACTGGGTGTAGTGTACTGCGACCAAATTTGGTCTATTGTACCCCCAGTATATGCTTATTATAGTCCGATACCACTGAAAAATCTCATTAGGGGTTTCGGTTTCGTCTTTATGATGTCCAAACTGTCAAACAGTGTTCCTCCTGCGAGTAAGTACAGTACCTCGTAGCGTAGAAGTATGGGCTCTGGTATTTCATATGTGGTTTTTTATATGATACTCCAGTTTACAATGCCCTGAGAGGAATCCCGTGACATTGAGTTTGTTTTTGCTTATCTTTAGACATAGAGCTGCTCTCTTGGAATTAAAGTCCCCAATTTGATTGTCTAAGCACAAGGATTTGAGCCCGTGGGTATTACTATGCCTAGAAAGGGCTCAGGGCCAATGTAATTCTTGGCCGCTACCTTCCTTGCCAGATGATGGGCCACCTCATTTCCACGTATTTCTGTATGTTCAGGGACCCAGAATATGGTTACCTTATTTGTCTTCCTTAAATCATTTAATAGCTTCAAGCATTCCCAGACCAGACTAGCTTTGAAGTTATTTCAAAAGACGCTAGTGCTCTGATTGCGGCTTAACTATCTTAGTACATTATAATATCCTATCATTTACACTTACGCTCGAGGTTGAATTGTGCTCACAGCTTTATGGTGAGAATATCTGCTCGAAAAATGCAAGGAGTCTTCCCCATGGGTGTTTGGTTTTCGGGCTATAAACTCCTGCGCCGGTTCCAACTTCCGTTTTCGAGCCAGCCTAGCGCTATAAACCATTTTTCAATTGCAAACAAATATAAAATCAGTTGTTGTATAAATAGTTTCAATTTTTCATCATTTTTGGCCGGCTATAACAGCTAAAGACGTGAACTAATTCTACGACATAAATCTTTTATAATTTTTCAAATTTTTTCATTTCCCTAAAATTTGGCACAGTTTTAGGATCAAATTATTAGTTTTCATTAAACAAGTGAAAAAAATAAAATGTTGAAGCCAACTTTTAAGTTGATATATTTTGTAAAATCTTAAAAAATTGGAGATTATTCATGCCAACACATCAACTGTGTTTTCCAACACATGAATCGCGGTTTCCAGAATCATATATTCTTTGAAAAATAAATAGTTTTAATGATTCTACAACAAGCAGATTACAATGCATACATGCAGTAATTAGCGAATCCAGAAAGAGGGGTGGGTTAGGAATAAGGTTATTCAAAAAGGAAAAGACAGCACATATTATTTTCAAAAATATACTTATAAATTTCTACAGAAAATAAAATATAAAAATAGAATGTATAAAACGAGAATTAGTGCAATTTATTAGTAATAAATATTAAAGTTAAAGCGATGAACCAAATTGAATTGTTTAAATTTTCTTCAAATATCTTGGGAAATATATCAAATATACAAATAAATACATATGTGCGAGCATAAATATGTATGTAATTGTGTGTGCATGAGTGTGTCTATCTGGTAACGTTTTGAAAGTTACAATTTACATGTGAAATTGAACATGAAATTTCCATTAGATACGATATGCAATATTAAAAGTTGGTTAAGTAGTTAGTTTCCATGCCATTTCCCTATAGCCACGAATCCACACACACACACACATACATACATTTATAAAACACACTCAAGCTGACACGAATAGTTCTACACTTACTTTTACATAAATACATAGCAAAAAAGGAAGATTTGCTATTCGTATTGCATGGCATAATGTTGTAGCAACAGTAGCGACTATAGCAGCATCAGCTGAATACCTTTCAATATTTGAACTGACACTTGATGGTATTGGTTGCATTACAATGGAAATAGTTGCTGCTACTTTTGAAAAGCAGCAGTGAAAAGCAATTACATTATTACCCATTATATATTGTAGTGCAGATTGAATATCAAATCTATATAGCCTTGGGATTGAGGACATTATGTGGTACGATTTTCAAGGTGACATATTCAAATACATTCATTTGAATTTCGATAGCTTGGCAATCTTGTCTATATACTCGTACAACTTCAAATAATATTTTATTTCCCACAGAATTTATTTTTCATATATTTTAGCCAGTGATTTGTTTCTTGAAATTACACTACAGTAGATTTCGCTTAAGTGAATCACCAAGATTTACAAGATTTCTTGTATCCTTATTAAAAAAATATCATTAAGCGAATGAAGCGCTCAGTTAATCGCTCAATTGATTCACTTGAAACTACAGCTTCATCTGTATAGCAGACACGCAGCTACGTTTAAATAATAGTAATGACCAAGGTTCGGACTTTACAACGATCGTAGTAAATTTATTACGTTTTTCGGAAAATTTTAAATTCTACTCCATATCTCCGCTTGAGCTAAAATCTATCAGCAAAAAAGGTGAATGTAAAAATCAGAGGTATCTACCGGGAGCAGGAAAGAAGATGTGAACTGAGCAAATGATTATAATTGCTCATTTAAGTATGTATTTCTTTTAATATACATACATATTTCTATTAAAAAGATATTTATTTTTTATGTTAGGAAAACGATATTTTTTAGTGGTATGTTATACCTAATACTATAGGTATTTAAATCGAAATTGTGATATTGAGTAGCGATGGCACAAATAATTTTTTATTTAAACAAGAATGAGTGTATTATTTTGAGAAAATTGTCAATGTTTCTACTCAGTTTTTAAAACTTAGTAGAATGGGTCTTTGACTATTCCACTGACACGGTATAAGTCAACTAAACCTTTGCATGATGACCTCAATAGTCTAGTGGGTAGCGCACTAGATTAACATCCGGTAGGTCATAGGTCCGTTTCCCATCTCAGTGTGGTGGTGTCAATCTCCATGGGAATCGTCAAGATGAGTACACACTTTCACTACTTCAAACTGACTGAAAGCAGGTGGAAGCAATTAACATCCTGTTTTACCTCGCGTGAAAGCAGGTTTCGCAAGTTCATTAGCAGGGATCGTACCGAGACTGCTAAGCTTACAGCAGTTTACACTGGTCACTCGTGTAGGGGCAGCGTGCTAGGCTATCATCTCAGGGGTCCCGATTTAGCCGCAAGGTAAATTTCATAGTATCGACTGAAATTTTTCTTATTTATAGGAAAAAAATCATTAAAATAAAACAAGTGATTGCATTCTAGTGATATTGATATATATTTTCAGCATTTATTTTCAAATGTTTTTTTTTTTACTTTTAACTTTGAAAAAATGTCTGCAAGCTACACTTGAATTTTTTTGTTACGCGCTGCGGCAATTTACCCACAAAAACGAGTTACCAATTTTCAAACACAAATATCAGCTAAACGATGTAATGCAGAAACCAACGGCTAACGGTAAACAATGCTGCATCTCAAAACTTACAAAGTCACTTGAGTGGCAGCGGTCAGCTACTATGATTAGTATTTTAAAAACATAAATTAAACAATTTGCGACTTATTTGCCGCAGCGACAGTGTGACGAGTGCGGCCAAAATCAATAAAAAATCAAGTAATAATTTTATAAAAGTAATAATGCAATTTTAAAGTAAAATAAAAGTACAAACAGAAAATAAAAAAAATAATACAAACGACAAGTCTTTCTCAATTAACCAAGCGCTGGTTTTGTTCTATGATTTAGAGTTATCGGTGAGAAAATACAACGTTTTACGATCAGCTGTGAATTCAATCCACCCTACATAATTGCTTTCCAAGCTACAACAGACTGAAGAAAGCAAAAAATGAATTACTTCCATACCCAATTGTTACTTCAGAAGTTTCAGCTGATGTTAATTTACAAGAGACAACACAAATGAAGCAGAAATTAGTTATGACTCGAATATAGATTTGGAACATTTTATTTCAAGAAAGTCATTAGATGAAAGTGAACGAAATTGTTGAATGTACAATGAAATATCATTTTTGATCGTATTTTTTACAGATTTGTGTGGAAAGTGGGCGCGGCAGTAATCAGATTATACCTACTTTTTGCAATGGTTATAAATATAAAATAATATAAAATATCCAAATATTAACAGATTTTCATAGTCATATCTCACATAATGTTTAAGTTATAACCTTTTAATTTATAAGTTTATACGGGGTGGGGGCGTGGCCGTAGCGGGATTAAGTTTATTTTTGCACCATATGTTTTTATGGCCCAAAATTTCATTTATGCACAATTTCTTCACATATGTTCGAAGATGTGGCTTTTTTATTTTTCTGTTTATATAGGAGGTAGGTGTGGCCATGGTTGGATTAAGTTAAGTTTTTGACCATACATTTTTAAAGGCAAAATAGCCTTATGTTCATAATTTTATCGCTCTATAACAGTTTTTTCTAGTTTTATCCATCGATTGTATGGTGATGTTACACTGTGCGACGCGCCCTCCGAAGGGTTAATAAATATATAAAAAATATTATATTATAAAACTAATATCCCGAATAATTCCACTACTTAAACTTAAACAAATGAACAAAAATCAAACTAACTTGGCCTAATGCATTTATTCAATAAGCGGCAAAATATTTCAAACAATGAGTGAAAGGAAGTAACAGCAGCTGCTACTATTTCGCATTTATTTTATTTTGCTTACTGCTGCTGCTGCTACATACTTCCGTTTTCGTTGTACGCCTTCACTGTGCACTCCCTCCCCCTGATATCGCAGCAATTTAATATTTAGCTACTGCCAAAACCAATATTCCAACAGCTTTTGTATTAATTCCAATTATACGCACGACTGGGAATTTCTACCACCGTCACATTCACCACCTCCAACTACTCCAACGGCCACCAACATTCAGTCATTCGTTCGTTCGTTCATTCAGTTATTCATTCATTTACTGATGCACGACACTAGGATTTAGGTCATTACTCTGTGTTAGTGCCTACAAAAATTTCTATCTCTATCTTGCCTGTCTGTATTTGGCTTTCTGTGTGTGTTTGTGTGTGTGTATGTTTGTATTTTGTGAATATTTTGGACGCCTTTGCCTCTTACTTATATGAGAGTTATCTGCTGAAACTAATTGGCTAAGCGTGTATTTTTACTAATGAAACTTAAGCTTACCCCCAAAAACAACTAATACCATGATTGCCTACTACTTGCTTTAGTATTTGGGAAAGAATATTCAAAGAATATTATAAGATAGATAGTAAACAGCATACGGGCAAGTATGAAATAGTATGGGGTCAGAAGGTCGACAACGACGACTCCGGGTCGAATGAGGAGAACCCGCATGATGATGTGAGCGCAACAAAACATTAACTAATAAGATTTCCATAAAACTAATTAGGAACTTGAACTTTTTCTTGATTAGTAAATCCCAAAATGTTAAAGTAAAAATCAAAGCAAATCGTCTCGTATCTCTATCTATCGTTCGTCTAAATTAAGAATGTCGATAATTGTTATCCTTAAATGGGCAATATGTAAACCAGTAAACCAAAAAAAAAAGAGCAAAAACAAATGGTACAGAAAAATATTTATTAATGAATTTGTCTGTTTTGTATTGACATTTTTTTTTTTTTTTGTTTGTTTATTTTTGGATTTTATAAATGGAAATATTTGGTAAATTTTATTGGCCAATCATCATATTCAATACAATTTACTATTTGTTCTTATGCAAATTAATTATTGTGGTTGAATTAATTACATATCTACATATAGAAATTAATTTTATAGAGTATATAAATTAAGTTCATAATATCACAGTGCATTCTATAAGTAAATATGACCGAAATGGCCAGCTCCGAATGAAGATTGGTCGCAATTTTTAAATTTGTTTCGGGTTTTAACATTACATCCCACACTCTTGCTACTTTGACACACTTTGGCTTTGATTACTCACTCTGGCGCACAGCATTGGAATTTATCCTTGCATTTATTGAATTGACATAGACGAAGGATAGCACCACTCTGTTTCCAAGTGGATTCATATCTAACGTATTAAAAAAAGAACCTCTCGCTTAAGATACGTAGATTGCACGATTTACTTCGGGTGTAAACCGTGTAAAGTGTAAACCGGCATTCAAAATTTAGTGGTAGCATACTAGACTATCATCTCAGAGACTCCAGTTTCGATTTCTGACAAGGTTACAGAAGTGAGTCGGACACTCTCAAACAATTTTTTATGGCCTTGTATTTTTTTACAATTTACAATTTTCTGTAGCGGAAATCAGTAAATCAGTTTTTAAATTTGCATGTAAATCACTTTTGACGATCGTTGGTCGTGAATAAGAAGGGAAATTGAATAGGGACCGAAAGAACCCAAATGAAATTCTGCTCCAAAAGCCCCCGATTTATTTCTTCAGGTTGGCTCGAAAATTAAAATTAAATTAAAAAAATGTTTTCATACGAAAAACAGACATGGTTCAGATGTCAGATGTCAGAAAATTTGACCAATATGTAATGAAAATGTTAAAGAAGAATGGCAAAAAGTATATAGAACGATAGTGGTAGATCCTTTCAATAGTATTGTAATATTCAGTAAAAATAACTGTCTTTGTAATTCTCATTTACTGTACAGTATTTTCACTTATATACTTAGATTGTGGAACTATCACAAAGATCACAGATGAGGAGCCGTAGCGGGTTCTGAAATTATCGTCTGATCTGCTAGTTCTATGAACTTTTTTGGCATTCTTCTGGCATCATTGTTCATTTAAAGCCTATTAATTAAATTTAATTTTATTTTATTAATAAAATTATGGTTGTTTGAATTTTTTTGCTAGTTTAGAATTTCAAACACTGAACAAAACAAAAATATAAATAATAAAAATATATGCAGTTTTATATATTTGAAATTTTGGTTATATGAGGTTTTTCTCGATGCTGTACACGAATCTTGAAGATCATTCGATTCGCATGAAGAAGAAGAAGAAAAAAACGAGTTGATCGATGAATACGTAGATTCTGATGATAATTCAAAGCGCGTTCAACAAATTGATTGTTTCACCTTTTATAAATGCTAATTTAAATTTTCATTTCTTTAAAATTAAATAGTAAACCCAACATTTAATAGAGTTCAATGTATTTTTTTTTTTTTTTTTCATTTATTACAATTTTCAGGTTAAAGTAAAAATTTAAATAAATGTCAAAATATGTACAAAAAACTGCGATAAATCATGAACTAACTGATAAATATCTAATTGCATTGAGAATTTCAACAGAATAAGTATAAATAATAGTTATGTTAGTTTCATTCATCATTTATGTTCAATGAAAATACTTGAAAACAAAAACCTTGTAATTCTCGGTAACGTTTTCAAACATTAAACACTTATATAGAATGTTTAAATGCTAGTAAGAACCATCACAAAGATCACTGATGAGGAATCGTGGCGGGTTCCGAAACGGCCGTATGATTTGGCTGCCCTTTACACATTGTTGCGACTTAGTCACTTTGTCACTTTGATAAAAAAATTACGTTCCATTAAGCCCATGAATAAACCTTAAACTATTTAAAATAACTTAAAAATAACGTTTTAAATTGCTTTGAACATAAGTATGCATTAAAATATTGTATTTAAGTAAATAAATTTTTGCTGACCAAACATAGTGCGGACTTGTGCAATTAATCAATTCTTTGGCCATCATAATATTATTCAGTGCCCTAAGGGGGAATATACACCTAGAATGGTAAAAAAACGAATTTTTCAATTTTTGTGCTTTCTTGAAGCCTGAAGTTTTAAAAATGTCTGGTAAAAATTTCAGGAAAAAATTCGAAGAAATATGTAATGGCTGCTTACCGTTATGCCAAGTCGTTGCTGAGCTTTAAAATGCGTTTTTCTTGAAACCATGTTTTTCCCAAAAATGAATATTTGCATTTTCTCTAACAAAAGGTTAACATTTTTTCTAAGATTTCTCCGAAAATTGACAATTTAAATACGATTTCTTGATATTCTAGCAAAAACGGATTTTTATGACTTCTCCCCACCCTTTACATTAGTATATGCGGATTTTCCAACGATCTGCTCTGGCAGCACTACCTCATGTGCTCTCAGGGTTGTAGCAGCAATTTCCTGTCGTGCAGCTGTTTGATCGAGATGGACACACACTCCAACTCGCATTACAATTTTGAATTTTGCCAATACCGTGAGCGAACACATAATGGAAGGAGATAAAGGGTTAATATGTTGTATAAAAATATTTTGCTTACAATTTTGCAATAAGTTACTTTAATGACTCTTTGATAATCTGTATAAAGCATAATATAAAGTAAAGGCTGCATAGGAAGTTCCACACCCAATTGTCTAATCCCACCTAGTGTCTGACCAGTGTAAATAGTAAGTTATTCAGTATTAAGTATTTTTATTGTATGGTTGATGCCATTCCCAATCAACGCATGCCGCCCTCATATACCCTATATTATGCCTAGGTACTATAGAAACATTGTACAGTAGAATCGCGATAATTCGTACCCCGTTAATTCGAAAATCTCAATAATTCGTAACAAACTGTTGGTACCTTGAAAAAATCGCTTTAATTCGTAAAAACTCCATACATTTTGGTCCCCTCGCTAATTCGTATTTTTTTTCAATACGAGGTCTGTTTAACCTCTTATAAATTGAAATTGGTTGTTGACAACCTCTTATAATTCGTAATGCAAAGCAAAATTACTATGTATGACACTATGATTCGAAAAAAATCAATCATAGTAGATAGCTACGTTCACTTTTTTTATGGAATTTTTTGTGTTTTTCGTGGTTGACAAGATACGCGAGAAGAGCCTTAAACAACTAAAAATTACAGGCTTTTTAGAACATAGTTTCTAATGGGGTCCAATATGTGTACATACGTGCATACATATTTCAGTTAAATGAAATTTCTTTCTATTAAAGAAATTGAAAAAAAACATCAATTCGTATTTTAACTTCGTTAACCCTGGGATTGTATGTCCCAATAATGTTCGAAAACTCAAGTAAAATGGGGGATATGGTTTCCATTTTATATGAGTTTTCTTAAAAAAGCTGATGCTGGCTGTCAATGAGTGGATTGTATACATGCAGTGTCATCGCAGTAAATTGACTTTGCTATAATTCCTGGTTACAAAGGTTTTAGCAGACATTATGCCCCATTGGAAAACTTAAGGATAATTGTAAGGATTAAGAGTCCTGGACAAATTTTTTTTTTAATTTATTTTAATATTTGTATAATATATTGAAGAAATTCAACCAGATTTTGAGAAAGAACTCCGAGATGAAAGGGTTAAATCAAAATCTCGTTAAATCGAAAACCTCTCTAATTCGTAAAAAATTGCTGGTCCCTTGCGATTACGAATTATCGGGATTCTACTGTATTAAAATTTCATTCGATTCACAAATAAACAGTAAAACTTCCTTCAGGCCACTTTTTAATAAAATCTATAAAATTAATTATATTTGTGTATCTACTAAAATTATATCACTATCTATTTATAGGATATACTCCTCTCCTATAATCCCATTATAAAGGTAATTGTTGATAAAATTACACTTTATAGCAAATACATATAAAAAATCCCATTTGCTGAATTAAATTCTTTTATAAATTATAAATGCACAAAATCTCTACAATTTTATAGCTTTATCTTATATTAAAGTTTATAGCACCGTTAACTAAAAAGGTTTCAAAGCTTCCTTTGGAATTCCCATATTCCGGAAAAGCTTTGCTCATATACAAACTATTAAAGGTGCTATAATATTTTGCTCTGACCAGTGTCAGATGGCGTTGTAATTCTAACCATCATTTTTCAACAGGGATGCTCAAATTTTCAAAATTTTCAATGACCTTGAACGCCTTGTGCGCCTTGTTATTTTAGCCACCACTGTGGAAAGGGCTTAGATTTCGACATAGTCCTTCGTTAGGAAAAAAACATCATAATTTTTCTTGGCCTTGGACTAATTTTGACCCTTGTACAGTACGACAGTAATTAGTGAAAAAATACAGTAATTTGGAAATATAAAGTTTCACTATGGTCAGAACTTTTTCGGTAAGAATATTTTAAATTCTACTACTTTCAAAAAATAACATATCCAAACAAAAGAATAATTTTTATCAACAAAATGCAGATAAGTTTAAAAAATACATAAGAAAAATATTCCAAAAACATTGTTTTTCTTATTTATAATCTTTATTGTGTTTTAGTCGTCTATTCCAAAAATGGTGGAAATGTATTTACGAGATGTCAATATATGATCGTCGACCAAGAGAGCCGTCAAATAAAATTACAGCAAAATCTACCGACTTCTATTTTTAATCAATGGTCAAACATTAACCTTAGTTACATGACGTCATACATCATTTTGGCAGGGTCGCCATTTTACCCCCAACATGAGAAGTTATCTTAAGGAATGTATAACAGGCTTAAAGAACGTATATATGTAATCATCACAACAACAGTGTGTATAGAGACAGGCAAATCAGACAGCCGTTTCGGAATCCGCCACGATTCCTCATCAGTGATCTTAGTGATAGTTCTTAATCTTTCAATATCCTATATAAGCTACTAATATTTGAAATCATAACCCAGAATTATGGATTTGATTCCAAATATCTACACTAAATAGAGATATTGAATGAAAACTACCACTACCATTCTATATACTTATTTGTTGTTGTGTTTTTCTTATTACTACCAGTTTGGTTTGAAAATTAACAACTATATTTAATTTTTATAGTCTACTAAAAACATAATAAAATGAGAAGTTATGCATTGCTCCTTCTTTTTTTAAATTCAGCGTCTTAATATGTTTCTATCGGTTTACGTCCATTTTTTTACGTGACAAGCGGAACAAAAAAAGTTTCCATTTGTGGTAAAAATTTCATTCACAAAATATCGGTAATTGAAAATAGTAAAAGATTAAAAAGAAATAATAGGTAGAAAACCCGAAAAAAAACATTTATTACTTAGAAAAAAGCACAAAAATTCCGAAATAGGCACTAAAACAGTGAAAAAGGCAAAAGCTTAGAAAAGTAGAAAGAAAAAAAGGGAAACTCGAATATATTTAATCAGCCATCATTAGGATCTTGCAGATAAAAAAAGGATAATTCCTCATAATCCGTTCCCTGGTTATTATTATTTTCTTGTTTTTGATATTAAATCTAAGTTTGTTTTTCGGTAAAAATTGTAGTTTTATTTCATTTTTCTAAAGTACACTAATTTAACCAAAAAAAAACAGTAATTTATTTTTTTATACAGTAATTTGAAATTATAAATGTAACAACACTGGTTAAAAATCCCAAAAATTTGACCATAAATTACGATTTTTCATAAATTTACTGGCGAAAATTTTTTATAATTGCACAGCTCTGCTATGGCTCCTTAGAAATACAAACATTATGCAAGAAGAAATTCAGTAAAAATTGTATGAAAAATATAAATTATGGTCGAAACTTCTAAACTTTGAAAATCTTGCGGAACCAGTAAACATTTAGAAAAGTATTTTTGCATAATGTTTGTATTTGTGAGGAGGCATAACAAAGCGATGAAATTAAAAAAAAAAAAAACTTTCAGCAGAAAAATTCGGAAAAATGTCGGGACTTTCAAGACTATTTGGGAACCTGAAGATATTATTTGTTTTCAAAAATTTGTTTCCACTTCTGTTCATCTGGATGAGTAAAAACTTAACTGTGTTGTTACTTTTTGATTTGATGCCATTTTTGAGAAAAATGTGGCTTTTTGTGATAAATTTTATGAGTTTCTGAACATGTAAAAATAGTCACTTTTTCGCGATGATGGCGAAACGTATATTTTTTAGAAACTCGGCAGCATTCCCTGGCATATATATTTTCACTATTTATGGTTATTAGATCACTTTCATCATTGAATATTATTTTATTTCCATATCTGATTTTTTATAGTCCTCGTTGTTATGGACTGTTCGCCATTTTCATAATCGGAAGTTGATATCTGTGCGAATCACGGTATTTTGGTGCTCTAAGCATCTAATATATCCCGTCGGAGCCCAGTACCCTACTCCACTGCTTGGTCTTCCTTAGGACTCTAAAATAAAGGCATTTATTTTATTGATTTTTGTTTTCAGTTAATTTTTTTCGGGCAACAGGTAACCCAATTTGCTTTATTTAATCACGGCATGGTGGTATGCGAATTTATTGTTGGGACGATTTGTATATTTTCGTAGTTAGCAACCTGTCGTGTGACAATTGTTTCGTATTAACGCGGATTCACTCTTAATTTTTTTTAAATGAAGTTTTTCTTTCTCTTAAATTGAGAGTGTAGAAACTTCATATAAAAAAATGAAAAGAGTCCGACCAATTTTTTTGGCCGAACCGATGCCTATGATTGTCTATCGAAAAAGATTTGAAGAAGTCGATACCGATCATTGGCCGATAAAATTTATTTTATTTTCAAAACAAAGAGAAATCCAAATTTCAATAAATAAAATTTAACAGAAGTATAAGTTAATTTTGCATGTAAATCAAAACAAAAAATAAAAAAAAATAAATATATTGTTAATATATTTGTCATTGTTTCGAGAAAATGTTTATTTTTTTTTATTAAAAAATGGTAAATTGATGTTATGAAGCATTTCAGAATTTTGAATAAATCGAAAGAATCTAAAATAACATTAAAATAGAGGCGAATAAAAATTGTTTTATTAAAAGATTGGGCTAAATCATTAGCCATTTTTTTTACCGATAACGAATCAAGACTGATCCCATAATTTTAGGCCGATGCTGGCCGAAGCCCATGTCGATCAATCGGTTGGATTCTAGTTTCTATAATAAACCCAAAACTGCCCACGTTTGGATAGACTATTTTAACTCGTTTACTTTCGCCTCTCTCCACAACAAACGGAAAATCTTCGAGAAAAATCGGCCACAAATCGGTGTTTGTAAAGCAGACAAAAAGTTCTATATTGTCGTTGGGTCAAATTATGGGAGGTCCTTGAATAAGGGAGATATTGTCAAGTGTTTACTATAGTTTATAAAGTACTTTAGTTAAGGGTGTGCTCCAGGGTATGAGACGGGTTTTGTTTTTGAGCCATAAATTTTCACTGATTAAACCAAATCGAGTGTTTTATATACTGTAAAAAATGTAATGAAAATACAATTTTTATCCGAAAAAAGTATAGTGATTCCATTGGCACGCAAAATAGTCTGACAAGTTTCTGAGAATGAGTATTTTTGCCAAAAAAAATTTGTACCTGGGTATGAGACACCTGCAAAAATCCACTAAAAATTGGGAAATATGAAGTAAAAACCCCATAATTATTTTTAAATATAAATTCATTTATTTTGTAGGCCTTCAGTGGCTAAGATAAAAATAAATGGTAGTTTTTATTCATCATCTCCCTTTAAGTCATCGCCTTCGCCATCCAAATCGCTATCGCAATGTTTGCACACTTTAAATGAACAGGACGCTTGCACGTAATTCATTTCATGAACGATTTTATTTTTTGGGGTTAACATGGCTAAAAATACAAAAAAATGGATCAAAACACTAGTTAAGTGGTTTCTCATACCCGGTGATGTGCTGTGTCTCATACCCGGAAAATAATGCCATTTTGGAAATAACAAAAAAAAAAAGGTTTTCAACCAAATAATGGCATAATCCAAAATTGGATCGGAAAATATACGTAAAACACTAAATGCAAATGCATTGCACTCACCTTTTTCAATTAATTCACTCGTAAATAAATCACTCTGAAAAAAATCAAAAAAAGTTTTCGTGATCGATTTTCACACACGATGTTAGCAGCTGATACAAGCAATAAGTCTATTCCCTCCGCTGTTATCACAAAAACTGGCTCATGTCAAAAGAAAGGTTTGACAGCAGTCAGATCGACTGTCTCATACCTGATGCTGTCTCATACCCGGGTACACTCCCCTACACATATGGTGTTGCAAACTGTCTTTTACAGTAGGAAGACTTTTAAAACGACTTTTATGATGAAAAAGTTTTCAATGACCAGTGTGGCTAACTCAGCGCTTATCCCGCTAATTTAAAATATCTTCGAAATCGAAATCTAAGAAATTTTCATTGACTAAAAGTATCAGATGTGTGCCTGTATTAGTGAAAAAGTTTAAATGTATTGAGTTTTCTCGCACTTCTATAAGAAACAAAATTTAACGCTTTTTTTTAAGAAAATACGCGTTTTATTCTTAATTTTAACGGATTTTGAAAAACAAAAGTTGGCCACACTGTCAATGACTCTTATGATATAAAAGTCGTTGAAGACTGTTAAAAATAGAAATCACCAAAGACTTTTAAATAAAAGTTATTAAGAGTTCAAATTAAAAATTAAAACTCTTGCTTCTTTCTAACTTTTATGAAATAAAAGTTCATGAAAACTCTTATTTTGAAAACTTTTTGATAAAAGTTATAAAAGTCTCAAGCTCTGATAAGAGCTACTCATCACTAGTGCCGCTGTATATTCTTAATAAAAATAAAAATATAAGCAAGATTTCATTTTTGTTTGTTAAATTGCTAAAATATAGATTATTGAAAAGTGAAGTGCAGAAATTAAAATTAAGAAAATTTAAAAGTTTAATCCCAAAATCTAAGGTTTTCTGGATTAATGTAGGCAACGAAGACTATGTCGAAATCGAAGCCTTTTTCACAGTGAAGGCTAAAATAACAAGGCGCACGAAAAGTTTCAATATCATTCGAAAATTTTGAAATTTACCACTGGGCTGAAAGCTCCCATCTTAGACACACACCAGCCATAATTAATATCCTAAATAGGACCCACATTCAGCATGTTGAATATGGATGGTGTTCAGCGTTTTTTAACTTACCACAAGTTGGGAAGCTCACATCTTAGACACAAACCATTGACAATTAAATCTGCTGCATATGATCCATATTCAGCGTATTGAAGGAGAGGCTCACATTTTAGACATCATCTGTAATTCAATATGCTGAATGTGGGTTACACTCCACTTAGCCCAGACAAAGCAATATCATAAATTCTATAAAGCTCTTTTCGCTGAATGCAGGCGATCCCAGTGAAAAAATTAATGCAAGCAAGGGAACATTTTTCTGTAGTCCATATTCAACAATTTTATTCGATTACTCAGTTGTAGGAAAATATTAATATTTGGATTTCGAAGGTTTGACTTTCATGGGATTTATGTTTGATACTTTGTTCTTAGCTATGTGAAGATTGTTGAACAGCGCTAGGTGTTAAATGGAACTGATGATGACTATAAAATTGTGGCCCCAAAATTTATCTCTTCAACTTTGGTTAAGATTTGAAATTGATTCAACCTGAAATTAAATTTTTACGTCTGTTATGTGAAAGGCATTGCCACGCCTTTTTCGAGTTTTCACATATATTTCGAAAACTGAACTTGACTCAGAAAAACACCTATGATAAAATCAGATAAAAATGTAGATCAAAACTCAGAACAAAATTCAAACCAAATTCAGGAAACCGAAACTTAGACAAATAATAAAACACAAAGTCAGACCAAAACTCAATTCAAATTCAAAATAAAATTAAGACCAAAAACTCAGTCCAAAACTCAGTTTAAATTTAGATCAAATTCAAAGCAAAAACAGATAAAATCTCAGTTCAAAATTCAGAAAAAAGTTAAACAGTTGTATCGTGCGGTTGCTGTCACCGATAAATCGGGTAGCCCATTTTATTTGGATGAACAAATTCCTGCTTGCGAAGTCGTTGATGAACGAATTTTTTCGCTAGGATAAGGACGATGGAACCTTCTCCGTTAGAACTTAAAGTGAAGAAACTTGTCGATTTTTATCCTCATGATTTAGAAGTTGATGTTGATTTACACATCGAATTGCTACTTTTTCAAAAGAATATGAGAATAAAGAAGGAAAATCGATAAATTTTTTTTTATCATATAATTTTACAAAATAATGTTTAGTCCAATGCGGAAATAGCTCTTCGCGGGTACTTATCGATGATGAAAGATCTTTTTCAAAACTAAAGATTATCAAAAACAGATTACGAATGAGTGTTGCACAACATCGCTCGACCAATCTGATACTCTTTAGTTTAGAGAGTGATATTCGTCGCGGTTTGAGTTTTGATGATCTCATAACTACTTTTGCAAATAAAAAATCAAGGAAAGCTCCTCTAGTTTAGAACTTCAAAACGTTTGGAAATAAGCACAATTATAAAAACATGAAATAATTACTATGCAGTTTTATTTTTCCGAAATTTAAAATTTTTTAGAAATTTTGGGACCCCACAAAATATTGGTCACAGGGCCTAAAAATTCTTAATTCGGCCCTGCAAGAGAGTATAATAAATAGTTGCGTTGAAGAATGATTTTTTTAATTTAACTCTACTAAAATTCAATAGTTATACTTAACTAAAAATACTTAAAAATGGAAATTTTGCAACACGTGTTCGCAGTTTCCTCTATTATTATTTGAATATAATTAACTATCATATTCCATGGAGAATTTCAAAGCAATTACCCCCAATCCACAAGTGCATACGCAGACTTAATTACTTTTACGAACGCGTCAATGATGCCGTTTTGAAATTATTTTTAGTAAACTATCAGAGTGCACTGTCGCAAGTCCTAACATTACTCTTCAACACTAAAACGAGAAGCGGAAATAAGTGTGTACAAAATGTCTCGCGTAATACGCATCTACATAATGCTGACCCACCTCATTGGCATCAACAATCTACGAATTGATTTCGCACAGCGCAAATGTGATCTAAAACACAAGCCGACAATCATCTATTGTATAGTGGTGAATGCAGTTGTTATCGGTATATTGCCAGTGGCAATGAAAGAGTTAATACGCGCGTACTATGGTACTGAAAAGCTAGACATAATTTTGTTCATGGATAATGTAGCAACGTTAGTGAATTTTATTTCCTACTTCATAGGCGTACTCGGTACATGGTATAGGCGTGTTAAAGTTCAACGTATTATAGTGTTTTATATGCGAATGCTTCAATGATATCAACATGAAATTTATGCGAAATCAAGAAATGATAAAAATTTAAGAAAAACGCGTACTTTACTCTGGGCAAAAATCACCGCATCTCTATGTAGAATTATTTTTTTATTCTTCTATCTTAATGGCCATGTCTCGGTATCTAACGGAAATTCCAGTGGCGGTACTAAGGACGGTGATAATGTGGAAGAAACATCAAAATCGGGTTACTTAGTTGCTTCTTTATATCTTTGTCTCTTGGAGGCCCAGTCGATGTTTGTCGATTGCAATATATTTTTTGGCTTATTACTTGCTCAAATGTTACTTGGGTTTATGTTGGAACAATTAAACGGAATCTATCGTGAAGTTCATCTAATGCATATAATTGAAGAAGGTCGTCGTCGTGACAGCTTTGGTCCAACAATTGCCCTTGATTGGCAACGTCGTGTATGGCGCAATAAGTTGGCTTGCGCTATACACTCCCTTTGCAAGAGACAACGTCTTTTGAAATTTACCATCAATGATTATTTTGGCATGATAGAAATTCTATTGCTTAGTTTCATCGCCTGTACGTTCGTGAATTTAATTCTAATGTCCTTCAAAATTTTGGTCTTTTTGAGAGACACGCAAAATGTTCACCGCATTTTTAATACTTTATTTTATTTATTCATTGCATTTGCATATTTTGGCAATTCCTTGTTACTCTTCTATGTGTGTGAGCAGATACGTTTAAGTTTCATATTAATGCGTCAGCTTGTCTTTAAAATATCGATGCATGTGACACCCTACAATAATATGCACAGCACCAGCAATAACATCAAGAGTAGACAATTGGAATTGAGTGTAAGTTTAATATTAAAGCATTTCATTATACTTTATATTTGTTTGATGTGATTTTCCTTGAATTTTCAAAACAATAGTGGCATTTTTTCCACTCGTTTACTCTGTGATTTTAATTTTATCTCCTAAATTCCTTAACAATACAAAGGTTTTGAAAACATAGTAAAGGTAAAAATTATAAGCCAAATTGGAAATACATATTCGGTATGTAATGCTCGAACACAATGGACGCGGCAGCAACTCGATGGCATGATGGCGTCTACAGTTGTGTCCGGCCGAAGGTGATTTTTTAGCCGTAGCCGAAGCCGAACTTCGGCCACTTCTCTGACCGTCGGCCGAAGTCAAAGACAGAAGGATTTATAGAATATAAAAATCTGAAAATATAAAAATAAATACATAACGTAAATGAAGGTAATTCGGATCGATGCATATAAGTCGGAGTGATTTTGTTTTGCTAACAAATTTTCTTTGGTATTTTTTAAAATTACTTCCTTTTTTCGAAACGAACGAGAATTATTTTCCCTTTCCAATGGTATGCAACACTTTTCAAATTATTTTAATTATTTTTCAATTATTTCAAATTAATCAGTTGTGAGCGAAGAAACAAAGAGTGAGCGTATTTTCATACAAAGCCTTAGCAAATAAAATAAGAAACCCTCAAATTTTATAACAATTATAACTTTCGTGCTGGTAAGTATTTTTATATAATTTTTATAAGGGTTTTTTCACTACATATTCTGCTATAGTTTGCTAAAAATAAGCATCTTTTTAGAAAGCACACTAAGAAAAAAAATTAACTTTTCAAATCGATCCGAATTACCAACATGCGTTTTTCTAATTGCATATAAGTTGGATGATGATGATCCGAATTACAAGCAAATGAGGTGTTTGCATAATTACAAAATTCAGGAAAACTGCATAGTTTTAATAAATTAAAGTTTTTTAGTTGTGAGTTAGATATAATTATAATAGGTGATATTTGGATGTAATTCGGATCGACCCTTTGTTTAGAGAGTTTTTGTGGAATTCGAGTTCGAAGTTTAGTTAAACTTGAAAAATATTGGGAGTATGAATGTATAAACTCGTAATTGTGACTAACTTCATATCTATCATACGCGCCATTTTTTTGACATTGACAGCTATTCTATCTCTCAAGAGCGCCAAAAATACTATAAGAATTGATCTGTCAAATAATTTTCATAATTTTACAAAAGTGTTTTACTATAGCTGAAAATGTCGAATTTCGTGCCAACCAAACAACATTTGCGGGAAGTTTTAATTTGCTTCTTCCATTTAAAGAAAAACGCAACTGAAGCACATCGTTTACTCACTGAAGCTTATCCTGACTGTGCTATAGACGTTAGAATGTGTCAGGTGTGGTATGCCCGTTTCAAAAGTGGTGATTTTGATGTTGAAGACAGGGAACGTTCAGGCGGCCCGAAAAAGTTCGAAGATGAAGAATTGAAGGCATTACTCGAAGAAGATACATGTCAAACGCAACAAGAACTTGCAGAATCTTTAGGAGTTGATCAATAAACCATTTCTAAACGATTAAAAGCATTGGGAATGATTCAAAAGCAAGGAAATTGGGTGCCGTACGAATTGAAGCCGAGAGACGTCGAACGACGATTTTTCACATGTGAACTGCTGATTGAACGACAGAAAAGAAAGGGTTTTCTGCATCGTATTGTGACTGGCGATGAAAAGTGGATACGTTACGATAACCCAAAGCGTAGAAAATCATGGGGACCGCCCGGACATGTATCAACATCAACGGCAAAGCCGAACATCCATGGATCCAAGCTCATGCTGTGTATTTGGTGGGATATGAAAGATGTCGTGTATTATGAGTTGTTGAAACCGATTGAAACGATCACTGGCAACCACTACCGACTACAATTGATGCGTTTGAGCCGAGCATTAAAGGATATAAGGCTAGAATATGAGAATAGACACGACGAAGTTATTCTTCAGCACGACAATGCTCGGCCGCATATTGCAAGGCAAGTAAAAACATACTTGAAAACGCTGAAATGGGAAGTGCTACCCCACCCGCCGTATTGTCCAGACATTGATCCTTCTGATTACCACTTGTTCCGATCGATGACATATGGCCTGACTGAACAGCACTTCCGTTCTTTCGAAGAACTCATAAAATGGGTCGATTCGTAGATAGCCTCAAAAGATGAGGAGTTGTTTCGACGTGGAATCCGTATGCTACCAGAAAGATGGGAAATGTTGTGGCTAATGATGGACAATACTTTAAAGAATAAATTTATAATCACTTTTTAACAATAAATGTCCAAATTAAGAAAAAAATACGAGTTTATACATTCATACTCCCAATACCATATTTTGTTTAATTGAAATATTAGTTGAAATTAATAGCGTTTCTCAGAGTTATACCAATTTTGAAACTAACAAGTAATTTTTAGTTAAATTCAATATGAAATATGTTTTTTAAATCTAGTTAAATGATTAGTATTTTTTTATTCCAGACTACATTTTAATTTTTGATTATGTAAATATACTTATAAATTTTAATACAGAAATTTCTTAGAATGTTTCGAAGAAATGATTTTTATATATATATTTCATTGTTCATCAGCTCAGGGCATGGCCACGGACTAGCGGATACAGATATTTACCTTAAGGGGGTAAACATTTGTTCATCCCTTTTAAATTTTTTTTATTATTGATCAATGATCAAATATATGAAATTCTTATCATTTTTTTCGAGTTTATAGTTACTAGGGTAAGTAACTATTAAAAAAAAAGTTATGATTTCTGGTTTTTGGTAGTTAGCAACTTTAAAAGAGGAAGAAATATGCTTTAATTTCATAAATCAGTTATCCTTATTTTTACCGCTTAAAGTTTCCCTTGCAAAAACCGATCCAAATTACCCTCATTTACGTTATATATAAATTTGTAAACGTAAAAAGAAAAAAATATAAATAATAGGTGCTGACCATCAGCACTAAATAACTATTCACTCCACACACAGTTGTTTTTTTTTTTTTAAGTTTTTGCGAAGTTTTTATGAAGGACAATGAAAACATACTAGTTATGTATTTTTATCAAATAGTTATAAACGTCTGGAGCATTATTTAAAATTTTTCCACTCTAACGTATACAGTTAAATCAACCATACATCTCTGAAATGACACCCGAGTCAAAAAAAAAGTTGGCCGATGGCTGTCATGATTCCAGCTGAAACATCGTATCAGAATTAAGTCAAAATATTAAAATTTCAGTTTTTGGCAGAGTTTTGAAAATAAATATTTGATTTTCGCCATGTATTAGGGACGACTAAGATTTTAATATTTTTTCAATAAAACAAAACCTAATTTTAATATTTTGTTAAGATTCTTGCATTACAATACTAACGATCGAAAGTGGAAGAAATATCAACAGATACTTTGCAATTTGCAAGACCATTTACAACTTAATGTGAATAGGGCTATTATATGATGTGTTTCATCAGGGGTGGTATATAAAATTTTGATGGGAAAACGTGATAAATGTAAAATCATAATAAGATATAAGTGTCAATCGAATTTTATTTCGAAAGTTTCGTTTTCAATTTCGATCGAAATCGAATTTTAGAACGAGATTTATTTATTATATGTATTGATGAGAACTAATTTTATATACAGTGCCGGACAAAACTAGAGCACGAACTCTTCCTTGGCAACATTTAGTTCAATAAAATTTAAAAATATGCAAGTATGCACATATTTTTTGTTTGTTTTATAAATTTAGTATATTTATGCACTTGTTGAAATAAAATGACATTCAAAACTGGGTAACTTTTTTTTTTTACTAACATTGCGCAATATGCCTAAACCTGCCGCGACAAAACTAAAGCACATAATCTCTTTCTCGTTCAATTACAATCAATTGTTAAAAATAAATAACAACAACCATATTTAAACTAGAAACCCGTTATTTTGGAAACCAAAAAGAAGATTTTAAAAAAAAATTGGAAGCGTTTATAAGTTGTTGGTTATCATTCACCGTCACCGTTCGCATTTCAAAATTTCGCTTCCCAAAATTGCTGGAAATAAATATTCTGCACAATTTAAAGAAAATATTCTAAGTGGATTTAATAAAGCTGAATCAGTGACATACATTGTAAAATTCGTATTCGCCATTACGTTAATTCCCGAGCTATAAGCCATTTTCGCGCTTCCCATTTATAAATACTAAATATGGAGGTGGCAGACCGCGGGGCACAACCAAACGTGAGGATCAGGCCATCATTCGGTTTATAAAAAAAGATCCTTTTATATCTTGGAAATAAATTGCGTTTAAACATTTCATACAGGTTTATCCAACGACGAGCTGTGGAGAGTGGCTTAGCAACATACCAAAGCGTAAAAAAGCCATTTATTTCTCGAAAGAATTGACAGGCAAGGCTCGAATTTGTAGCCGCGCACTTTAGCTGGGCTACTGCCAAATGAAAGAAGGTGCTTCTTACTGATGAATTTACGAAGGATTAAAGCTAGTGTGCAGACCAAAATAATACGCAGTGCTCTGGTGATTTTTTCAACCATGGAATCGGTTCAATTAATAAAATAGGAGGTATAATGAACCGTCTGATGTGCAAAGATATTCCCCAGAATGTTATGTTACCTTATATTGAGGAAGATCTGCTGTTAATGTAAGTCTACCAGCACGATGACGATCCCAGCACGATGACGATCCCAGCACGGTGTGTAAAAAAGTTGTTTGTTGTCAATAAGATCAGTATTTTATAGTCGTCCACCCATTCACTCAATCTCAATCCCAAAAAATGTATAGGAAATTATAGGTCGAAAAATTCAGCGCATAAAATATAAAAACAAGGATTCTATTTTCTCCCAATCGGAGATTGCATGGAATAACATTTCTGTGGACGTTTTGAGCAATTTTATTTAGTCGAATTTTTCTATTAATATATGCCATATGTGCTTTAGTTTCGTCGCGCCAGTTTTATGCATTTTGTTACTTTTGAGTTAATATTTTTATTTTATGTGATAAATAATATTATATTTCTTATATTTTATTATAACGAGTGTATATTCTTACTACATTCATAAAAAAAATTTCAGTCCAAGTATGTTTTACAATATTACTGAACAAAATGCAAACAAGGAAGAATCCGTGCTTTAGTTTTGTCCGACACTGTATATGTATATGCCTCACTTTTTTTACTTACAGGTCGAATATTTTTCTCTTGAACTGCAACAAGAACGGTGTCATCCAAATATTTGTGGCTTTTTTAATTTATCCATTCACACCGCAGCACAAATGGTGAATTCAATTGCCATGCATCTTTTAATTTTAATACAAATTGCAATAAAACAATTATAAAAAATCCTTTTCTGTTCTTATTAAATTAAAAATAAAAAAAAAATACAACACAAAATTGTATTAAAATTTAGCTTATCAAAATCCCTTATTAACTATGGTGCCATAATGTAAGGGATATTAAGGATTTATTCGTCTTGTTGAGGTTTAAAATAAAACATTTTATTGATTGATTATTTCCACATTACTATTGAAACTGCTTCTTTATGGCACAATAGCCCATAAAGGCCGAGGACTACCTTTCGCATCCATTCATATTGTGAGAGCTTTATTTGTAAATGAATGCGAAGGATCTAAACTTTTATGCCAAATCTGACCTTCAAAATGATTAACTTTTCTCAGGCAATTGTTACTCATGGAGGTTTACTATTTCCAGTCAAAGGTGGTTTCGTGTAGAAAAAATTGTATTTTCTATTTTTGAGTTTTTTAATCAAACAATTGAAGACTTTTCTCTCAAATTATTTTTAATTTTGAAAAATAATCAGAAACCACACGGCGCTAGGTCCAAGGAATATTAGGCTTGAAAGCGCAATATCGTTATGTAAAAAACAGTAGCGCAGTTCCCTTTTTTTTTGTTTTCCAACAAATTTTTTAAAACTTGCAGTCAATTTTCTGTATACCACTTTGCAGTTATCGCCTGCCCAGTTGTCAGGAGAATATCAACTACAATGTTTGCCCTAATGAAGTAAACAGACGTCACTTTAATGGGTGGATTTATAACTTTTGGGTTCCATGGTATATGAATCCGGATTGTACTAATAAGACCAAGCTTCACCACCTTTTATAAATTTATTAAATATGATAGACCCTGTTTTCAAATTTTGTAATCAAGTATTAGGGAAAAACGAATACGTTCTTCTTTTTGACCGTCATTCAAAATTTGTGGAATTCAGATAATTTTTGAATATTCGTGATACAAACAGTCGAAGATTTCGAGCAGACTTCATCCCACAGAAAAATATATCATGATAAATTCCAAATAAAAGAAAAAATCAAGAAATAGACAGATTACACTGGCAGTTCTTCCTTTAAGAAGAGGTTACCCTCGAGAGGTACTATATGTAAAGAGTATGGACTTCGGGAATTTTTTTTTTTTTTGGAAATAAGTTTTAACGCATTTTATTTTTATATCAATAAATAGGGATAAATTCTAGTTTTACTTATGAAAAATCAGCTCCTATCAAATAAAACTATGCACGGCGTGTTTTGGACTGCGAGGAGCCCTCCATAGTCTTTCCAATTCATCCGGAACAAAAACAGGCCAAAAATTATTAATTTTCAATATTTGATATATCTTTTTTCGTTTTCTATAAAACATCAGGATAATAAAATAACCGCTTACACTCGGCCACTGAAACTGAAAATTGAATTTCCTGTCGATTGCGCAGAGATTGATGTGAATCGGTTTATTCGTTAAAGCAGTAGAATTCCCAGCCCCCTGAAAAATTATATTTCCAGGAAAACGCATTTAACCCGTCAATGAATATATTTTTTATTACACCGTTAATGAAATGGGTGTGTAGCACCCGAGTAATATTAAATCCATAAGACAAAACTAGATTTTTAATTTTTTTTTTAATGTTATAAAACATATTTCAAATGCAAAACAAAATATTTTTTTTTTCTTAAATATATTTAAAAAAAAAAAAATCAACAAAATTAACTTAAGATCCACTGAACTGCTCGGGTGTAATGCAACCATGTGGTGAAAGGTTAACGTTATAAAGAACCCAGCTGGCGAACGGTTCTGATCTACAGGCTGTAAATTGTAAAATGTTTTTGATATCAAAATATTCTTTCACCCACGTTTTCTAAACATTTTAAGGATGCAAATTATGTAAAAAGCAAATTGAATTTTTCATCGTCATGAACGGTAGACTCCCCTTAATCCTGGAAGGACATGCTTCGACGAATCGAGGACGCATGTTTACATTTTACAGTTTTCTTTCTAAATTTTGTTTGTTTTGGGCTAGTTTTTCATACAGCGACAGTCGTGGGCAAGCTTTTGCTGTGTGCAGAAGTTCAACTGAATATACATTATGAAAGTATGATTTTTTTAAATGAGCATCGTCGAAACGACGAAGCATGACCTTTGAGTAACTTTTGCATTTTGAGATAGTGTTTTTTTTGTTAAAGTTTTGGTTGTTGGAATGCGAAATGAGCACGACAAAGGAACTGAATGACCAGGAAACTGAAAAATTTCTTCTTGATGAGTGACGAAGACCACCAATTGGACAGAGGAGGTTCAAAATGAAAATTTGGAGGGTGCAAGTTTGTCAGTGGAGAATCTGATTTAGACTATCATTATTAAGGGCAAAGTCGATAATAATATCGTTAATCACATTCATTATACCATAAAATGTATGTATAAGAAACAAAATCATGGGAAAAATATTGTGCATCAAGTTCGAGGACCAACTCGTGAATGAAAAAACACAACTGAAAAATTTTGGAAGATTAAATAGAACTTTTCTAAATAGCTATGCCAATTACGCTCACAACATGTTTTAAATAAAACAAAAGCCCCTCAGTAGCACTTGCTTTCCAAAAAAAGTTCTGTCTTTGTCAAAAGCCAATTAACTGATAGGCTTGTCAACTTTAAATATGTCGGTGCGAAATAAAATTAAAAATTTAATGCTGACTGATGATGAGAATACTGAACAAATAAATCGTGAAAAAATAGAATGATTTGGGCCATTTGTCCCTCTTCTAAACGACAAATGACAAAATCGCCCTGTTCAAAATGTAATTAAACTTGAGCGAGAAGCACAAAATAGAGCTTTGTGCCTCTTGCATATAATGAAACTTGATTCTCATAAAAACTCGTTCCTTTTTAGTTCAGTATAGTATTTTTGAGATGCAAATAAAGGGTTTTTTATTAAGGACATAACAATTTTATCTATTAATGAAACACAGAATTTTTTGAGATATTGAGTTCAAATTTATTGTGGGTATAGTGCAAGAATTACATTTTATGAATGAAATTCGATTTCGGTCATATGATTGACCACCACTAGCCCGTTTACAGCGACCGATTCTTTGGACCCAATTTTCCACCACTCTCGTACACATTTCGGCCGGAACGTTGGCAATTTCGCGTTTGATATTGTCTTTGAGCTCGTCTAAAGTTGCTGGCTTGTTGGCATATGGTAAACCAGTGACTTGATATAGCCCCATAAAAAGAAATCCAATGGCGTTAGATCGCATGAACGAGGCGGCCATTCCACCGGACCATTTCTCGAGATAACACATTCACCGAATTTGCCTTTCAATAAATCGATAGTAACGCGTGCTGTGTGGCTAGTGGCACCGTCTTGTTGAAACCACATATCGTTGATGTCAAGTTCATCCAATTCTGGCCACAAATAATCTTCCAACATAACACGATTACGCTCTCCAGTGACGATAACATGACGGTATTACGACCGAAAATTGGAGTAAGCGCTCTTAAAGTGGCGACCACCGACTCAGAATTTCGGTAGTAATTTTTGAATAATTTCCAAACATTGCTGGTTCGTGAACTTAACCATGATGAAAATGTGGACTTTAACTAACCTTTTGACATTGACAGTTCATTAAAAATGTTTAAAGGAGCGTTCATATAAAGATACCAAATTGTTATGTCCCTAATGTCCCTTTACATTTGATGAATTATATGTGCCTTAAGTAACTTTTTTTGTACACTAAATATAAAGTGTTTTGTAAAACAAACCTAATGAACTAAAGCTGTGAAAATTTAATTTATAAATAAATATTATTAACAAAAAATGTCCGTTGTGGTTTTTCTATATGTTAAATTAACCAAATAATGGAAAACAATCAACTTTCAAAGTTGTTGATGCATAGGTTATGTGTATGACCATTTTGAATAATGCCGTCGTCGTTTCGACGAAGCATGACCTTTACGTGTAAAAAAATAAGCATGTACTTCCAGGGTTAAAGCTACCATTTTCCATGTTAGATTTCATTGCGATATCTTAGCTGCTTCGGAAGTTATCAAGTTTTGTTGCCGAATTGCAACTTCTAGTCCAGTGAGAACTAAGCTTAATTGTAGGGTATAAAATATGTCAGTGTAATAATAATTAAATTTTGCTTTGTTAATACAACTATGCAAATAATTAATAATGCAAAAGCGATGAAGATAAAAATCGTCCACTACGTGAGACGCATTACCAATAAATTTCAAGGCAGTGCTGAATAAATCGAAATAGAAATAAGTTGAAAATATAAAATGTTGCACAAAAAACTATTGCATTTAATATTAAAAATTACCTATTACTACTCATTACTAATTGGACTTTTTCCGGCACCATTGAATTGGAAGACATTGGAAATTAAACGTTCCTTCATTTATTTATTATACAGTGCTTTGATGCATTGCATGTGTCTGGGAGTAGTATCATTTTTGGCTTTTTATTTTTACGAGATTGATTACATGACCATCGAACCATTGCTGCAATGGACTTATACAGTAACAAATATAACGAAAGTTTTAGCAATTTTTTTTCTTATAAAAGAAACATGGTGTAAACGAGAGCAGTTAATTCATACCTTCAATGCATATTGTGAATTTATTAAATCCTATCGAAAGAATTCTCCACGTGGTAATGATGACTATGATGACGACGAAAATGTAACCAAGGCTGATGCGGAGAATACACGACGTATTGAACGTTATTTGATAATGAAATTTTTTATTAGCATTATTTTTTCATGCATGATTGGTACGGTTTTTTTGAAAATGCATCCTGGTGATGAGTTTCAATATCTTTCTATGATATTCATTAGTTTTCTATTGAATACATTTCTGGTTACGGTGACAATACAATTTTTCTATGTGTTATGCCAACTTTATCGGCAATTCGGTTATGTGAATATAGCACTGAAGGATTTACAGCAGCAATTACATGCACAACAGCTTTGTTTTCCAGCTGCAAGCGCTACAACGATAACAGCTACAACACCAAAATCTGATGATGAAAACTTACATCTAAGGCGATTCTCTATGCGTCTGTCTACACTGTCTGCTATGCACTTCGATTGTTATTGCCTGGCACATCGTATATTTCGTATTGGTGAAACAGCAACAGTTACAATTATGCTACGTATCTTTGTGACCAACATACGGAATATCTACAATACAATAATGATGGTTAGCAATAATTTAGCAACGGAGGCATGGACTCTAGTATATGGCATTGCCTTGACAATTTTCTTCTATTGGGATGTTATGTTGCTGATGATCGTAGTTGAAGGCGTTTTGAATACCTGTAATGAAACTGGGCAACTTATGCGCGAATGCAGTGATCTGTTACAGCTAAGGGCGGCCGATCAATTGATGCATGAGGTATGGAGCTAAATATCGCAGTATCAGTATTAAAATATAAAATAATTTTAATTGAGTTCGATTTCAGATCATTACACAACGACATAGTTTTCTAGATACTAAAAAAAAAAAAAACAGCAAAAGATGTAAGGAAGGGTGTCCCTATGTACCAAATGGTATCTGGTTAAACTGCAAATGGTTATATGTTTGAGATATGACCTTGAGAACTTGAGAAGTTGGAGAGATTTATTTATGATATTAGTTTTTCCTTGGGTCGTAAAATACAGTTTCGATATTTATTTTTCCGTACGCGCTTCGTCCTACACCTGAACTATTTCAAAAGTTAGTTGCCAAAAAAATCGGGTGAATATGACTAAAACTTTCACCAGGTGGTCCAACCGATGGGAATTCGATGCCAACGTAAAAATTAAACTTAATGCTTGCTAAGCTTTGCTGGTGGCTGAAATGAGACGTGAAAGAAGAAAATGATAATGAAGGGAAGTAGATAATGAAGATAAAGATTCTAAATACGATTAGAACTTGCACATTAAAAATACCATCCCATCTCAAATCACTATCTTCTCAAGCCAATTTGCCATTAATAGCCCAATCAGATACCAGTCCGTGTTTAATTTAATGTAATGGAAGCTTCATTTTATTGGCATTGCATACCAATATGAGGCCAATTCCATTAACATTCACAACTTTAATGCTAATATATTTACCATTGAAATTCATTGAAAATAGCTGGTGCTAATTTAATTTTGATTTATTAGCATTGTAGTAATACCAACTTAAATTATCATTAAAAATGTTAAACAACATTTGAATTTACTACCATTGAACATTTTAAAACTTATTATTAATTTCATTCAGTCTACAGAAAATTCCGTGCAAGGTCAATGTAAATCCAATTTCAATGGTATGCTAATACAAGTTCAATATCACTGGCATTAAAAGTTTTAATGATAATTCAAATCAAATGTCATTATCATTCAAAATTGCAATGCTATACACTAGAAATAAGTATATTTAATATTTCACAGGATATTATTTTTATTATTAAATTTAATTCAAAGCTAACGACGTAAACATAACTTATAGTCATGGAGTAATGATATATTAATTTTTTCACTTCTCACGGGATACACAGTCCCCAATTATGTACACCGTTCGATTACTGCCGAATTGTCTGATCGAATGAATTTTAATTTGGTATTACTGTGCTCATTTGACTGAGAATAAAACTATGGAAAAAATGTGGAAAAATATGTGATTCTAACTGTAAATTCTGTGGCAATAAGGAATAACAGCTAAACTCAAAAGTCGACTAAAAACCTGTTGCATATTTTTCATTATAAAACCAAAAATATTGAAAGTTCTTAAATAATTAATGGAGTTTAATTAGTTAAAAACTGTAGAGACTGCTAAATTGCAAATATTTTTCAAAAACTTTCGACATTTTGGGGTTTATAATATAAAATACGCAGCAGGTTTTTATTGGACTTTTGAGTTTAGCTGTTATTCTTTATTGCCACATCCTTTGCTGGAGTTGGCAATAGCAGGAAATGGTTTACTTTTTGATTGGAAATATTTTCCTCAAAGACTGTTTTTTTTTTTTTTAACGGTAACTCCAGTATAAAGGCAACAAGACATCGGAGAAAAATTGGACTTAGAAGCTTTTGACCACAATATTTCATGGGTAATATTTTCTCCGAACAATATTTGTTATTTTTTCCAACAAACCAGTATAAAGGGATAATTATAAAAATTATGTGTCTGCAGGCACTCACAGTAGAAGTGAAACTTTGTTGCTTATTAGAAAATTATTAGAAAACATTTATTACAAATTCTGTTGAAGTTTTTGTAGTCTTCTTCTCTCTATTTTGTTGTTGTTTATCTTATGTTGATACTCTCTATACTTATCAACACAAACACGACGTAATACAAATATATAATAAAAGAGAGGAAAGTTCCGCTATATGCAATCAAGCAAAGCCTACTTGGTGGGCTCTCTCAATAAAGCATATGAGATAAAACTACGAGAAGTCGACTCTCTGCATGATTGTATGCAGCGGACCCCCTATGACCTCGTTCGCTAAACACTAACAACAGCATAACTTCGTTTCTTGTTAGTTTCGTATGAGAGCAACAACAACGCCATTTCCGTGGCAAAATTTTCGATTTGCTCTCGCTAAAGAAGTTTCAATTCAAAAAAGGAATTTATTTAACAAGGGTTAATTAAGTTAGACCTTCCCTGACCCAAACTATTTTTTGATGGAAACATTTTTCACCAAAATATTATGATAGTTTTTGCTATCGTTTACCCGGTACAGTTATATATCGAATAGTGGCTTCGTATAAAACCCAGGTAGAGGGAATTGTGAAGTGTTGGTGTCTAAAAATTTCATCGTCCCATTCATACATACATTCATACGGTCACACTCTCAAACTTCTGATTACAGTCTTTTAAAATTTATCTTCTTTTGGACAGCTGGATCACTTCTCCAATCATTTGCGATGCAATAAACTCACCTTTAAAGTATGCGGCCTTTTCGAATTCAATAAGCAGTCATCTTTACGATATTTTTTAACCGTTTTTGTGCAAGTTACAGTTTTAGTACAATTTAATATAAAAAATAGTTTACAATAAATTTTAAGCTTATCAAAATAAAAAGACAGTTTTTAATAATAGGCGTTCGGTTCACAATACTCTACACTGGTCGCCAAAATTTCTATACAAATACAGCTCAAACTGCTAATCATTTGAGAATGAGGTGAATCGAACGCACTTAATAAAAACTTACTATTTGCATAAAATGTGAGTTTTTTATGATATGAATATTTTATTTTGTAATAAAAAGAAAAAAATAAATTTGTAGGTGTATGTATTTCAAAATCATGTTTTTTTTCTATATGCAACATAAGAATTTATATGGCATCATACTGAAAATTCTCCTAAATAATTACAAATTTTAGTTGATATTTTAATAAAGGATTTTCATATACATATATATATATATATATATATATTATTTTATATATACATATACCTGTATACTTTAGCATTAAAAATCTTATATATAAATACTTCGTTTTTTTGCGTAAATTTACTCTAAATTTTTTGTAGTTTATTGTATGCAAAAATTGTGCAATTTACAAATATAATTTGACACATTTTTATAGTTCTGTATTGTAATTTGTTTTTTATTTATATTTTAGCTTTTGTATAGCACGAATGTACATACGAAACAAGTAGATTCGTCAGTGTATTGTAGAAAGGTGACTGTGGTAGGAGACATATAGTAGAGGACACACAGATCGTTACTGCGTATATAATTTTTCAAGCATTAGACTTTTTCACTTTATAATCTTAGAAAGAATTGGATCTTGAAGAAGATTTACTTAGTATCAGTTATTCATTGCAAGTTGAATATAAATTAACCCTTAAATTGAGTTCTACTCTTACTGGAATATTAGCTCTGAGACGAAGGTTCCAGTTAGAAGGAAATCTTAAAGATATAATAGAGAAAAAAGGAAGGGCAAAGTAGATTTAGTAGAACAAATCAAATATGAAAAATCTCGAAAAATAAATAAAACAGAAAAAACATCTGCCATAGACCAAGATTGGTATCAGAAGAAACAGTCCATAAGAAAATCAGGATCTAGAAAAAAATTCAGATCTACTCGTATAAAAAGGCTAACGATCCCATTAGCAATCAAGTGTTTGTTACTGAAACGATTCGAGACTTGTTTCGACCAAGGATTGCTATAAACAGAAACAAATATTAATTCTTGCAACACAACATGAACAGATATAAAATTTAACAAAATGTAAAAGCAGCTCCAATTAAAATTCAGAGTATCTAAGCTTATTTATCGGAGAAAATATGTAGAACTCAATCGAGATGGTTGAAAATATATTTAGAACTATTCTTCTTCTACTTTTATGGCACAACAGCACATGAAGGGTCTAGACCTAACTATTTTTTTAGAACTAGAAAAACATATTATAAAAATGTAGAAGAAAATCTAGAAATAAACCTTGAAGAATATTTAGAAAATTATCATTAAAGGAAAGCTCAAAGGATCTGGAAAAAATCAAGATTTAGAAATAATTAGAAAATATTGAAATGCAAACCTACAAAAGAATTTGAATAATTAAATTTGTTGGATTTGTTAGAACATCAAGAAAAAAATGTATAAATCGATCGAGATGATCTAGATCTAATTTTAGAAAAACACCTAATCAGAATGTAGAAGAAAATCTAGAAATAGACATCGAAGATTTAAAAAATTATCATTAAAAGAGAATATGTCAGAAGATCTAGAAAACGCCAAGGTAGAACCTAGAAGAAATTTGGGAGATGAATGAATCTAGATAACTTATAACAAAGCTCAGATGGAAATAAATATGTAAATCAGTGAGAAAATATAGGAGTAGATCCAGAAAGGTAGAAGAAATCGATCTTGCTGATCAAAATGACCAGGGAAAAGGTCAATAATTGTACAAAAAATGTGGCAAGATCTAAAACACTAAAATATAAATTAGAAGACTTTAAAGATCGGAAATTTACAACAAAAAAAAAAATGTAGAAGTTGATCGAAATGCAAATCCATAAAAAGTTTTAAATGCTTAACAAAACCTAGAAATAGAACTCGAACCAGATCTAGAAGAGTATCAAAATTGATTTATCAAAAAATCAAGAAAAAATGTAGATGTCGATTCAAAGCAATCTAAAAAATTATATCTAAAAACTAGAGAAACACAAAAGAAAGTGTAGAAAAAAATTGAGAAATAAACCAAGAAGATGATCTCGAAAACGATTTAAAAAAAAATTATCAGAAGTTCTAGAGTATCTAACGAGAATTTTGAGAAAGTCTAGAGATAAATCTAAAAAATATCTGTTATCAAAAGAGTTGAATAAGAAACTGGTTTAAATGTATCTTGAAGAAATAGTCTGAACAATCGTATAGTAGATCGAGAAGATATAAACAAGTTGATTAAAAAGATTTTAATAACTTAGAAAAAAGATCGTCAATCTTGTTCGGCCGCGAAGTCCTTTTGGTTTACGCTTTTAATTAAAGAGAATAATTTTAAGATTATTTTTTTTATTGTTAATGAAGATTCAATAAAAAGTAGAAAATAAACTTAATCTTTTGAGAATTTTTAATATTTCCGCGGAACCCAAAGAAAATTTCGTAGATTCTTAGGGATCCATGAAGCGCAATTTGAAGACCATTTAGATCAGAAGGAACAAATTAAATTCTGCGAGATTAGCGCATCATATATATGTACCCCCTTATTATGTAAAACACAGATCGTCGTAATATTTTGCGTTTCTTGTGTTTTGTTTGTGTATTTGTCACTTTACAAAAACTAAACACAAGCAACGCAAAATGTCTCGAAGATCTGCGTTTTACACAATAAGGGGGTAAATAACTTCTGCTTTAACGCTCCAACGACCTGTATACACCTTCAATACCACGACCACTATACGCCATTTCGCGGTACAAATAATAAGATTACATTTTTTACAGAAAAATTATTTTCTGCAAAATTATAATATGTATAAGAAATACGAAAGAAGTATACGTAAAATTCAAAATAAAAATAATAACGATATTCAAAATCAAGAATAAGTGGTCTGGTAAATTGGCAAACAGGTAAATTTCCAGAAACAACAAAATAAATTTTCTCTCTTTTGTATTTCTTTAATGTTTCATGCAAAATTTTATATATTTTTTTTTTTGCTTACTTACCAGACCACTTGCTCTAGATCGTGAATACCACAAATGGTAAAAGATTTATGTAAAGTTCCCTCACAAACGAAATGAAGTTTTTTCTGGCTTGGGTAACAAATACATATCGCACCCTAATATTAATTTATGGAAAATATTGTCTTTATAATAAATATCCATCCATAGCTAAACAAAAACATATTTCTCATCGTTTCCTGAATGTTTTTCAATTTTGAGTTGTGTAATTACTGTGCGGATTTCTCAATATAGTTTGAGGTTTCTGCTTCTTAGTGTATGAGAAAAATAATACGGACGAAAATATTTTTTTTTTCAGTGTACTAAGCACATACGTGGATAACGAGTAATTTTTATCTTTAGATTATTCTGAATGCCGCGTTGTTAAAATTTACCCAATCAAGTATAAGTTTTCGATTTAATAGTATCAATTTACAAAGAGTGCCAAATTTAAGAGATTTGAAGTTATCTTTTTGGTTAAACAGACAATTTTGGCTCTGGCAATTTAGCGTTTTTGCTCTTTTACCAGACCACTTGCTCTTGATCGTGAGTTCAGACATTAATTTTAAAATTCCATATGGCAAACAAATTTTTTCCAAAAAAATTTAAACTACATTTCTTTAGTATCTCCAAATTAGTTTTCCCAAATTATAGATGCAGAATAGACATACAAATTTACAATACCCAGAGGCCGACTTAAATTTCGTTTTTATGAGTGTTATCAGACATGTTTTGAAGTCTACAATTAATTGAAATTGTAATCAACTGCAGGTTTCAGAACACACATGCATGATTTTATTTATAACTACAATATTACAATATAAAAATTTTAAAAGATTTACTTTACTAAATCACATAATCAATTAATTTCAATATAAGTGTAAATGTATATCTTCATATAGTTATATATGTAAATGGAAATGATTATATAAGCATAAGTTGAATTGAAAGAAAATGAAATTTTTCTGTTTTTGTTTATGTAACTTGATGATGAAAAAGCTTAAGAACAAAATTATGAAATAATTCTAATCTAATCGTAGATAATAATAACATTTAAAAAAATTACATCACATACATCACACAACGTTCATTTCGTTTCATTTCATTTGAAAAATTCAAGTTTTCTTCTTTTTTTTAAATTTGTTTCGTTTCATATGCCATCATAATTAATATCAGTAATAATGACTTTTAAGTTTAACGCTTCACTAAACACTACAAATATTTACTAAAACATATTTGTTTTCTAGTTTTTTTCTTGTGTTTCTGCTTTGTGATAAATTATAAAATACATTTTTATGCCACAACATGACTATTCTTATTTAAATCCGTTAATAGTTCAACATCCAAGTCTTCAGCTTCTAATAGATCTGTGCAAGCATCGCCATTCATAGAATGTGGTATACTAGGTGATAATACCATGCTGCCAGCATCAGTACCACCACTGTGTATAGTTATTGTCTCTGATGAATTGTGACGTCTTTCACGTTCACGCACAATATGTGGCGCTTCATTAAATTCATCAAGTTCATCCATGCCTAACAAAAAATCAAAAATAATTTAATGAATAAAAAAATATCTATCTTATTTTAGATGTAAAACTTACCCGCATATTTCGTTCCCGCCAAAAGCAGATATTGCCCACTACGATTTGGCCACAAAAGTCCCGTCATTACACAATATGCCAAACAATCCGCTGAATTTGTAATGCCAAGCAATAGTTTATAGCGCCACATGGGGCTGACTTGCAACGCAACAATGGCGACAATTGGTAAATAAATAAACCATACCAAACTTGAGGCCCCGAGATGTAATAAAAAATCTAGTTTCTTTGTTGAATGCTCGTATTTCATGGTATTACGTAATTCGTATAGGAACCACATCATAAATGAAGTGCTGGAAAGAGAAAATATTTTAAATAATTAAAACGCTGATACATATAAAATACATATACATAAAAGGTCGAAGCCAAAACACCAGAGCATGTCCGGTGTGAAAATAATGTAAACACTTATACTAGGAAACCGATCCCCTTATTTTATTAGCTAAAACGAATAGTTTTGTAATACTTTTAGAAAATACAACTTGAAATTGAATTGAAATCACATCAATTTCACTATTTGGTGTTCTAAAATTTACGATTACTCTGTAGTTCGATTCGAAAAAAAATTTATTTAATTTTGAGTCTTTCGGATCGAATTTGGCATTTGTTGTGGTGGCAATATTTATATTTCTGAGAATTTAAGGTTCAAAGTTTTAAGAGACGTTTTGTTTTTCTTCTTCTTAAGGATGTAGTCTGGTGTTCCGGCCTAATTTTCAAGGTTTTTTTTGGGAATTTTTTATTGTTACAAAGCAAAATACAATCATTTAAATTTTTTTATATGTTGTCATTAACATCTTTAACTATACAAAAAAAAAAGTGCTTGGAGTTTATTTTACTATATTTTTTTATTTTTTTACGCCCAAATTAGACACCTAAAAAAAAGGTGTGTGGCTGGCCCGAGTGGTTGCGGCACTTGAAGTCATCTGAGGCAAAAAAATTTAAATAGAATATCGTTTTGTAGTCTTGCCATTCTGGCAGGTAGTAGATTTAAACATTTTTATTAAAAAACAAAAAAAACGGCAGACTTCTAAAAAAAATTTCAAAAATCGCGCTTTTTTTGTTGAAAATCGGAATAAAAAATAGAAAATAATGATTAAAAAAAAAACACAATTCTACTACCTGCGAGAGCCATTGGTGTTTAAAATAACGTATTAAAATTTCAGCCCAATTTTTAACAACACATACAATGTTTAAGCCACTAACTTCTTAATTTCTATTCTATTTCTTTCTATGTTTGGACCCTTTCCCAACACTCTTTTTCCTATTTAACCAACAGGCGCTCTCGACTATGTGCTATAACTTTTTTTAATATTTTGATTTTGGTATGAAATTTTTACAGTATACATACTTTCAATATATTGACTTTCAAACATAATAAAAACAAAAATCAATTTTTTTGAAACTCGAACACCAGACTACATCCTTAAGTATTAAATCGATTGTGTAATCTATGGAGAATTTCATCCAGAAGCTTGCGGGTTCGATTCCCGTCATGGTCTGGTGGTTAATTGTCATAAACTTCTTATATTCACTATCGATATGAAGTGGATGAGAATTATAAGAATGTGTACAAGTACACACCTTGGTTGATAATGGCAAATTAACCGAGCTGATAAAAAATTGCCACACAGCCGTTCGGAATCGGCGATAAACTGTAACATTGCCACTGTGATCTACTGGCAGAGAGCCAGACTCTTGTTTCTGGAGGCCCGAGTTCGATTCTCGGCTTGGTTATTTTTCTTATCTATTTTTCTTTCTCTCTTCCTTTCTTTCTTGGGGCTTTGGTACAATAGATCTTATAGGTCGCAGTTCCTGACTTTCGAGTCGACCTTCCTTCAAATAATAATAATTATCTATGGAGAATACGCAAATATAAAAGAGAACAAGAATACAGTAAAGCAAGCTAGCCAACAAGACATAGCAAACGAGAACACAGGACCAACACTCATACAAATTCACAACAAATCACTTTTTCTCACTAACTCGTTCCTCCCAACACAGCAATACTCTAAGTGTAGTTTTCTAACATAAAAACGAGGTCCATCTCACCCGAATGAGAATTCAGCGTAAAGAACATTATACTATTGTGTGGGTGATTTTAACGCATTTTTGCGTTTTCGCAACACCAACTTCAAACATTTTTGAAATAGATAAGACTATGCGTATCCCATTTAAGTATTTATTTAAATGATAGTTTGAACTCTTGGTTTCACAATATTTCTTGTAATTTTATTACACCTGCGCTTTTACCTTAATATTTGTATGTTAAAAAGGGTCTAAAAAAATTCATTTTTAAAATGGCTCGTAGCGTTATTAAATTTTTTTTTTTTTTTTAACAATCATATTCGTGTTACTAAAATACCAAAATGCAATATTCCAGGTGTACCGGTCGTTACTTTTTCGCAACAGGCTGGCCTTAAAGCGCGGTTCACGCAAAATTGGCACGCAGGAAAGTTGCTGTATCTTTTTAACCAGAACACTCAGAATAACAAATAATGCATTAAACGATAAGTTTAATATTGTGTTTTAATACTATAATATTAAAAGATTTAAATTTCTTTGTTGTGCAAAAAGTTCCGGGTATTCCTTTTAATGGACCCCATCAACCGTTGAACATCCGCTCTGGATACTTTTGCGACTATTTGGTTCCATTTTAGTAACATTGAATTCACATTTTTAACAATACCTGCATTTTTCTTCAACTTATATTTTGTTATAGCCCAGTATTTTTCGATCGGTCGAAGCTTGGGGCAATTGGGTGAATTCATATATTTGGGCACTACATCTACTTTATTTGTCTGATACCAATCCATGGTTTTATTAGAGTAGTGGCAACTGGCTAAATCAGGTCAAAACTTCACTGGCGAATGGTGGTGACGAACAAATGGGAATAGTCGTTTCGAAAGGCACTCTATGATGTAAATATCAGACGTCATAGAAGAGGATTCACAAATGCCCTGGAATTGAGACCACAGCTCCAAATAGCCTGCCACACCATTGCTTTCTTTGCAAATTTACCCATTTTTATGTACTTGAATTTTGAGGGTACATTACCACGATTCGTTGCCATATAAAATTTTTGACCTGGAAGCTGTTTAAGATCAAATTTTACGTATGATTCGTCATCCACAATAATGCATCCATTGAATTTGGTCAAAACATTATTATAAAGAAGACCAGCAAATTCTGTTTATCTGTTCTATTTGGATATATTATAGCACGAAAGCACTTTAGCCCAGCTTTTATGCGTATTCGTCTAACAGTACTTTTGCTGGTATTGAATTTTTTGGCACGATCGCTATCCGATAGTCCGGGACTGCTTTTGATGGACCTCAAGATCTTTGCCTTTAATTTTAGGTTGTTGGTTCCCGTTTTGTTCACAACTTTTTAGCTCTTTCAACACTAAGTCTCTTTATATCGTTTTATAACTCTACATACCGTTCTTTTGGAGATATTTAACACTTTCGCAATCTTTGAACCAGACCACGACGGATTTTCAATAAATTTGTTCACAATCAATTTTCTATTTGCAACTTCCATTGTGCACAAAATCACCAACGTGCGATCAATTAATATAAAAAATTTATCAACTAACGGTAACGGTATTGTAAACAAATCCCAGTAAAAAAATTGTTGTTCTTATGACTAGGGGCGGCGTGGCGACCACAACAAAGCGTGCCAATTTGGTGTGAACCGCGCTTTAATAACCTCGACGTTCTAAAATTTTCTCAATTGGCTAAAAGTGATCAGTGGAATCTCAATAGTCGCCACATAAAAAATTATGAAGTTATCTCAACGATTTCGATGATTCGTCCATAATGGGTTAATGTCGTTTGGTTTTTTGATAGTTCTCTTGTGATTCGTGATATGTATCAAAGACAAACATGCTCTGTTAGCATTGCCATTTCATCATTAAAAGAAAACGCTCACAAATTATTAAATTTTATTATCAAAATACGTGCTCTGCGAGAAATGTTTTTCGCGCATTTGTTAATAAGCCAAGTTGTAGCATTTGGTCTGATGAGCAACCAGAGGCAATACAAGAGATGCCAATTTATCTAGCAATATATATTGTTTCGTATTGTTTATGGACCGGCGGCATCATCGGTCCGTAATTCTTTAAAAATGACAATGGGCACAACGTTAACGTCAACGGCGCCCGTTATTGTTCGACGATTTCAAGCATTTTCGCACAAAATGTACGAGTTTACATTAGTCGAAATATGGTTACAAGTCGGCGCTACATGCCACGCAGTACGTAAAACAATGGACCTATTGAAAGATGACCGATGATGATCGTGCGATTCGACGTTTCGGGACCTTTTTTGTGAGGTTGCTTGAAGTCACTCATCTATGTCGATAAACCAAAGGCAATTGCAGCCTTGTAAAGCAACATTTCACGTGTTATTAGCGAGATACCAGTTGATATGCCCGAAAAAAATGATTCAAAATTGAACTTTTTCTTCTTATAACAAAGTCGTGGTCAACATTTACATGAAATAATCTTTAATCTTTGGCAAGCATTGATTTAATAACTAAACGTTTAAACAATCACCCTTTACGGTGCCAACTTGCTTTTCATTTAATCTTTCGTGAATATTCTAATTTCTTCTCCTTTTCTTCAGTTTTTCGCATCCATTCATGTATTTGTAGGCGAAAGAAAGGGACCTTCAGTTTTATGGCGAATACGAACGGCGAATTATCTTTGTATTCGAAATAGTATGCCCACATAACCGATTATACTATGCGTATATTTTCAACTTTCCCCCGGGGCATGGGAATTTTCATTAGAATGGAAAAATATATATTCAGTCAATACTCTAATGGGAATTTTTTAGAAAGAAATTTACTATCATTGCTGCTAAATTAAAAGAGTTTTTGAAGAAACAAAAAGACACAGTAGATCCCTTTTATAGCCGCTTTCCATGAATCGCACTGAATTTATTTAAGCTTTTTCTTGATTATATGGGCAATATAAATAACATATACTTGATATCCAATCCCTACTAATCTGCATATTAGTCATAATGAACAATTCCTTATCTCTAAAACTTTAGGTTTTAATATAAATTTAAATATAATTACCGCAATATTAAAACAATCCAACCCGGCCACGTTTGATATTCATCAATATCCGAAATAATATCAACTTCCGTCTGAAATCACAAAAATATTAAAATGAATATAATGCAATAAATTATGTAATTATAAATTTTTAGGTGTTTCTTCTTTTTTTTTTTTTTTGTGAACTTACCCTATCCCAAACATATAGAAATACATGAAAAGCACAATATGGTACCCATATACTCATAAGTATAATCCAACCACTACGATTAATTTGCTGGCGTGTCACAGCCCAACCTTTGGCAAGTAGTAGTAATATTAACATGAATGTTGTCTGAAATATGTACAAAAATGATATAAATTGAAGGACTAAATCGAAAACTCATGCACTCCTTCTTACTCTACTGAATATATCTGAAATATCTCCAGCGACTTCTAAATGCGGTCTACCCACACCGTTCATAGCGTACTTTATAAGATGTAATGTTATAAACGTCAAACTTATAAATTCACTGAACAGACTGACTGTAAAGAGTTTTGTGACAGGATGTTTTTGCAAGCGTACTGCATAGAATTGTACTGGGACCAGCACGACATAAACTAATAAAAATATCAAATACATTTCAAGTAAATTCTGTTGATCAAATGAGAATTGATGTGTTAATGGATGTGCTGCCGAATTATTAGGATGTCCATTAACTACATGTATATCATAGTAAATGTTATGCGATTGTATGATATTCATTGCTGCAGATGCTGCTGTTTCTGATGTTGCTGTTTTTACTGATGTTGTGTGATTGTTTTGTAGTTGATCGTATGCATGCCATTTGCATGTAGTGCGATCGCGGTAGCATGCAACTATGGCAACGTACCAAAATCTGAAAGAAGAAAATATTGAATTAAAGCAGAAATAAATAGAAAACATAATGTTAGAAACTAAGCGCTGTTACAGTAAGGAGAAACATAGATACGGATTAAGCTCCTTTCCTCATTATATGCAGAGTGAGAACTAATAGCAATCAAGACAGCTTTTGAATTCACATCTCATATAATTTTCATTTTCCAGATTGAGCTCAATTTGAGTTCCATTCATTTGAATTGAACGAATAATTAGTGTCAAAAATGTTAATAAAAAAGGCACATATTTTCCCCTTCTTTTTTCTTCTTCATTTTTTGGGTCTCAGTACTACGCAATCTTACAATGTGTTAAAAAAAACGTACAAAATAAGGGAAAGTGTACAGGTATTTCTGCTAGCAAACGTAGAAACAGCACCAGGTGAAAATAATTCGAGGAAACTTCATCAAATAATAGGACGCCTAGTTAAACAGGAAAATACTAGATATCACAATGGAGTATTACTAATGATCACAGATGCACGGTAAGAGCACGACACGAAGACATTAGTTCATATTCCTAAAACTAGACTGGGATTGAAATTACGCCACCTAATATTAAATCGATTAAAGATGAAAAACCCAGCACGTGTAAATAGTGTTCAACCATAATTACTGCTTACCAACGTAAAAACTTTAGCGGAGCTATTTTATGCTTACGTCATAACAGAAAAAAATAAATTCTACCTCCAACATGGACGAAAGACTAAGTCAAACAAGGATCAAAGAAAACTTAATATCTGATCAGGACAGCAGACATGAGTTGGTTTCGAGATTAAAGCCATAAGAATTATCAGCATCAGTGCTGACTACATCACAATTGAATGATAGATTATTAAGAACTTAGGCCAATTCTGCTACCAAAAGAAACATGATGGAGCAGTTGGTTATGTCAAACACAGACTCAACAAAGCCAGAGCTACGTTTGAATGATAACAGTCATTATGGATCAGATCAAAATTTCGGAAAATTTAACGTATGTGCAAAGTCAATCCTTTCACATGAAACTTAAACTTGGTTAATTTTGTACATCACCTAGAAACAAAAAGTATTCATTAACAAAAGCCTGTGGATCGTATGCAAAATAATAACAAGAAATGATAATTTCTGACCTTTTTATATTTGCCTAGTTACTGCAATACCAATTCTGGAGAATTTTTTTGATATTTTTTCGACAAAGTTTTTGATGTTGACTGAACAGATTCTGGATTTTATAAAAAGTAAAAATTTTAGTATGATGAGTATGTAAGGTATCTATACATTAGCGTCCATGAAAACCGCACCACTTGCAACACTGCTGCAATTTCGGTAATATTTACTAACTTAGCCCAAATTGCCCTTACTTTGTAAGGGAAATTGCCTTGTTGATGTGTTAAGAATGTGTTTAAGAGGAATGTACCATTTTTTATTGCGCTTGTTTGGTGAAAAGAAGAATTTTTGAAGAAGTACCAAAAACAACTGCAAAGTATTAACAAATGTCCCGCCACCAAAAGACCGAAATTTTTGTTCTTAGGGCCTGCTGTTGGACTGATCCAGAAGGCAATTTGAACCCGCTGGAAAGGATCAAAAAGACTATTGAGGACAAATACGATAGAAAATGGCATAATCCGAAATATTAAAGTATCGGTTCAAAAGTGCAGTCATAACAAGGATTGAGCTAAAGAGCTATTACAACGTGAATATAATGTCGATACTTTAGGCAGAAAGCACCAAAACTTCGGTCTGTATAGAAGATGATCACCCAAAAATTCGTTATTTATGAAATGAATGGAAGCAAATCGCCTGGCATGGACTGAAAACTACAGCAATTAGACTCTGGAAGACTCGAGAAAAGTTATATGATCGAACAAATCAAACTCAATTTACTATGTGCGTCGTTTAGATATAGAGTGATACAAGGTTAACTGTATAGCGAAAATAGTCAAATTCCCACAGTCATATGGTTTGGATGGATTCTTCTTACTAATTGCGGGCTTCCTTATACTATATTGAAGGGGCTGTGAACGCCCAAAAATATGGGTAAAATTTTAGGGAGCAATTGCTGTAAGCTATTTGTGGTACACTTTCACACATTAATTATGTTATTTTTCCAGACGACTTCTGCGCCATATCATCGTGCCAAATTGGTAACTTTTAGTTTGTAATTAATGCTAAATGTTTGATAACTTTAGAAATAGTAAAAAAGTTAGATTATTGATTATTATTATAGAGCACCTCTATCATATTATGAAATGGAAAGTTGCTCAAAATATGCCAAAGAATAAAAAACCGCTTGTTAGAGTTCTGAAAAAAGTTTGGTATTAAAAAAATAACGAATGATATCCTTAAAGTGATTGTCGACTGGAAGCCATTCAAGATAACGGGCATAATAAATGCTAAGAGAGCGGCACCAACAAATTTTGCTTGTGACTCTAACATGAAACAAATTAATCCTAGTTTGTATCTTCAAAAAATAACAAATATTTTTATTTTTACATACTTTTAATTAATTTCCTCAAAAACGTGAAATTTTTTCCATATTTTTGTTTCAATTAAAAAGTAATGACATTTGTGTGTATGTATGATATTTCCTCCTCATTTTTGTTCATTTTGCTCTCAAAAATAAAAAAAAAATTAGAAACCGAACGGAACAGAAAAAGGAAAATTAAAGGTTTGAAAAGCAACTTCCAGGTTCAAGTGGAGATACCAGGTTGATGACTGGCTCTAATTTTTTTTTTTTTTCATACAAACTCGCTGAGAATTTATTTCTATCTGGATTCTTAGGTGATTTTATACAATATAAGCAAAAAAAACTCAATTTCGCCCAAAATGGAGATGCGTGGTTGAAGAATAGATATATATAACATTATTACATTAGTTAAAAAATAAAAAGCTGAATATTTCTGTATAAATAGCTATAAAATCCAAATTTGTTTAGTTGTGATGGCATTGTACTTTATGAGCGATAAATTATTACATATATAATTACCGTGAATTAAATGCAAAAGCATGTAATATTTAAAACAGTTATTGTTATTTATGTAAACAAATATATAACTGAATATTTATTTACAGATAATTAGGCCGTACAAACAAAAAATAATAAATAAAGTAAGCATTCTGAGTAAAATTAACGTAACATTTCGTATGAATAAAACTTTAATAAAATCAAATAAACCCGCAAAAGTCGAGTTGTTGCTTGAAATATGACAGCAAAATGTTTTAAATATTCTACTAAAATTTCGTAATTTACCGTAATATATCAGCAAACCAAAAGAAACTGAAGAAAAACAAAGTTGCAGAAATAAATAATTTAGTAATATTAGGAGCAAGCACTAACTCAAAAGTGAGTAGCTCCGTGTTACAGACACTGTACGAAAACTGACCAAAAACTTAATTTATGTATATCGCATCATAATTTGCTAAAGCCCTAACAAAATTTTGCAATATCGAAATATTACTACAAACAGCAAAATGTTTTTTTTTTTCTCCTGTAAAATTTGAAAAGTCGTGTTAGGATCATCCATTTCGAAATCAAATCCCAAGACCCACCAAAATTCATATTAGATCAAAAACCAGACTCAGATCAGTCCGAATAAAAATTTGTATAAAAATTCAGACTAATTTTAGACTAAAAAAATCAGACCAAAGTACAAAAAAATGAAATCAAAATTCAAACTAAATTCACATTAAATTCAATGTGGAATTTTTCATTCCTTTAAAATTTGTTTTTTATTCATGAAAGTTTTTTGATATTAACCCCAACCCTCGCCTCCCTCGATCCGCTACTGTACATACATTTGTATGTAACAATTTTTCATTTGTGGCTTATCTTTTGTTAATGACTTTGAAAGGTAATTTACGATACAATAAGTTAAAGAAAAGAAAATCAAAGAAATATAAAACAATTACTTTTACTTTCATTTACGTTTGCGGATTATACAAACAAATAAAAATGAAAAAAAATCAGATCAATGATTTTGTAAAGCGAAAAATTATTTCTAACATTTCTTATTTCAAAATTTTTTAAATCAGATACTGAAATTTATGTACATTTTGTACTAAAAAACAAAACATTATCTAATCTAAAACTATTTATGGAGTGTTTGCTGTGATTTTCAATTTGATTTGCTGATTTTTAAGGTATCTAACTATACACATATATTGTTGTACACGTGTTACGTACAGCTGCAGTAGCATAAACAAGAGTAAATGCAAACTGGTAACTTGTGCAAGCGTTTAAATCACTTACGAACGAAGAAATCAATTGGTTGAATGACGAAATACACTTATTTTGTAATAAATACAGTGAAAACATTTTCATTTAATTACATAGCTACATATCAACATGGAAAATTATATGAAAAATATAAATGTGAAGAAAAATTTAACAAAAAAATTGATTTTTAAAGAGAGGGAATGAACTATTTTCAATCATATTTTTATAATTTTCAATTAAACTAAGTTTAATAAGAAGCTTTTAGCTTTTTTCTTTGTGGGGATATAGTTTGAAATAGTTTCTTATACTGTATATGATTTAAATGGGGTGGTGGTGCTGCGTGATGGTTAAAAAGTTTACTATTGAAGTTATTTGTATTTGCCTCTATCTCATGTAGGCCAAAACCCACCCAAAACCGCTCTCTAAGCTACGCAGACTACATATTTATTTTTACGAATGTTGAATTTACTTTGGTTGTTTATAGTCAAAGCAGATGATGTAAAGGCAAGGAAAACGTGAAGAATGCAAATCCATTAAACAAGTTATTTACTCTGTTTATAAACTCATATAGCTTACCTTGGTCGCGCTACTTCCCGTACCACATACGTAAATTGACTGCCCTGTACAACATTTGCCGGTGAATCCTCATCTACACACAATTGCCCTTTCGAGCATGGTATACGTCGTAAGTAATCACGCTTACCATGCACATTACAATCAGCATCGTAAACAAGTAGCTGCAAATGTGAAAACATACGCTGGCATGCCAATTCACGATCCGCCAGTGAATTTGAATCGCTACGATTATTATAGAACTTAATAAATCCTGCTTTATCCAAGACTACCAGAGTTATGGGTGATGTTTCTATTGATGTGAACGAATCCTCCGATGTTATATTTCCATAAATATAACCGAAAGAATCACGTTGTGAATGTGTTTCAGCTTTTTGAAAACCAAATTTGACAATGAATTTAAAGAAATCGCGTGTTTGAAAGGACCCTGAAACATGAGTGCAATCTACAGCAACACCACATAATTGCTGGAAAGCAAATAGCCAGCAACAAAGCAGTAATAATTGTGATAGGCGTGGGCGTGGCAGTCGTTGTTTTTCTTGCGATAATTGCATTGTGATGTTAGGTATATTAATAGGCGTTCTTCGTTGCGTCGCTCCTTCGTTGACGTTGTTTGCTTGTCAGACAACGTTTTGATAAGAGTGTGAAGCAGCAGCAGAATTTGAATTATGGCCACGCTAAGTTTTTCGTTCTTTCTTCACCTTTGGCGGCTGCGTCACTTGCTGCTTTTTTCCCGTTATTGTTATTATTTGTAAAAATTGCTTTCCCGCATTGTTGTAATATTTATTAATTTTTGTTTTATTTTTATACAATTTTACAATGTACTATTACAAATTCATGATACGTGCAAAACTATGATAAAAAATTACAAAAACAAAAATCTGCGCTGTCAAAGTATTATTTTTATTCACCAGAGTTAGGTTTTACTCACCACAAGCATACAGATTGGCTATTTCTTTCACTCTTTCGCTTTTATTTATGTAAACAAACGAAACAGCTGTTGACGTAGTGTTGCCAGTGTTTTAATTTCAACGTTGTTCAATCAAAATGTTTAATTTTTTTGACTTGGTTTAGCACAACATTTAGAGCAAAATTAAAAGCATTTACCTCAAAAAATGTAAGGTTGGTTAGCTTCTCGCGCAAGTCGAAGTTTCATAATTTACGATCAGTTGTAAACTTGCTTGCATAGATCATATTTGTAGGAAAGTGGTTCGAGCGAAAAAGGAAAATTCAGTTCGCACATTACAATTGATATTTTAGCACATACACTAAACTTTACTACAGAAAAAAAGACCATTCAAATACGAGAAGCATTACTTTCTTATCCACTTCCACTCCAAAGTTCGCAGCCGCAACCAATAAGATTCTGTGATAAAGACAGTGAGTGCAAAGTTATAAACAAAATTATTTATTTATTTTCTTGTAAGATTTAACAATTTTTAATTCATTAAATATCACATGAATTTAACTGTCGTTAAAATTTAACGTTTTGTTTCGTGCAAGAATAGTGGTTTTGTGCGTTCCCGTACTTTTGTGCATTTTTGTGTATCAAAGAGAGCATTTTATGTTTACTCTCAGTTTATCAGACTTTACCCAAAAAGTACGTGACCGAACCTAATATATATCATTACGCTAAATTTATATTCAATTACTAAATGCAACGCTGTTGCTTCGTCGCCCGACGAAAAATTTAAATAGTTCCATCACCGTAATCATAACGGCACGTGGAGTTTTATTTTCAATATGTAATTTACGTTACGTTTGTTCATAGGATGGTATACTGAGGGATTAGTCCATTTTAAACTTTTGGCACGTAATCAGACGAATACCATTGAAATTTAGTACCAACAGATACAAAGACTAGAGACATCACTAGAGCAATAATGGTCTAGTCATTCGGATAAGAATCACTTGCGTCCAGTTGTAAAAATTTGAGTGGGTTAAATTTATTCGATTCCCATTTCTTTCAAAACCTTCAGAACTTCCAGTACGAAGTTGGCAACATGCAAGCTCCAAAAATATTAATAACGGCATCGAAAATTTACCAAATAGATGGAAGGAAGTTATAAACAACGGGGAAAATAAATCAAAAATAAATTTTTTGGAACTTTTTTCGATCTTTATGAAAATAACAATATAATGAACCATAATGTTAGAATCTGATACTTGTCATTGCAACGTATAATCGCTTAAAAATCAGAAAAATGGATTTTGACCACCTGTTATTACATAAATTTAACCCTCCGATGGGTACCTCTAACACCTCTAACCCTTCGATGGGCGCTAACAACCTCCTGGGCCTAATTAGGCCCACCTGAATAAACCGGTAATTATGATAATTAAAATAAGCATGTTATTGGTCAAAATTTATATAAGGTTTTGTTCACTAAATATTCTGCTATAGTTTGGTAAAAATAAGCATCTTTTTTGAAAGCATACTAAGAAAAAAATTAACTTTTCAAATCGATCCGAATTACCAACATGCGTTTTTCTACTTGCATATAAGTCGGATCGATGATCCGAATTACAAGCAAATGAAGTGTTTGCATAATTACAAAATTTAGGGAAACTGTGTAGTTTTAATTAATGAAAGTTTTTTGGTTGTGGTTTAGATATAATAGGTGATGTTTGGAGGTAATTTGGATCGACCCTTTGTTTACAGAGTTTTTGTGGAATTTGAGTTCAAAGTTTAAATAAACTTGAATTTTTTTTTTAATTTTAGTTTAAAATTTTACATTTTAAGATCTAAAAATAGTTGTTTTTTATTGAAATATTAATTAAAATTAATAGCGTTCCATAGTGTTATACCAATTTTGGAACTAACAAGTAATTTTTAGTTAAATTCAATATGAAAAATATTTTTAAGAACCAGTTTGTGTTAAGTGATTTTAATTTTTGACTATGTCAACATACTTATAAATTTTAGTTCAGAAATTGCTTAGAATGATTCAAAGAGATGATTTTTTTTATATATTTCGTTGTTCACCAGTTCATGGACTAGCGGATCACAATTTTATTACTTTAGCTTGATATGATATTCGAAGATATTGATACGGTCAGATTTTATAGCCCACAACTTGACATACATACAAGTGCATCTCTACACCAAATTCGACTAAGATCAGACAAACGGTTTATGATTGCATAAGCAAAACACATAGATGTTGCAATAATTTGTATGTATGTTTGTGTATGTATTTACGCATACATACATACCTTTTGCGTCTGAATAAACCTCAAATTCAAAATAATTTGCTATAAATTTTACGAATACACAAAATAAACACATGGCCCTTTTTAAGGCCCAGGGGGTAACTTTAGAGGTTGAGACAATAAAACAAATTTTATTCTATCAACTTATTCCGATTGAAACAAATTTTGTTTATTGTGCTCAGAAAACATTGGCGCAAGAAGTCATGGAGTTTCAGATCAATTCGTCAAGAAACAAAAAAGATATACGTGCTTAAACTCAAAATGGGCCTAATTAGCCCAGGTGCTCATCCTAGGGTTAAAAAAATAAATTAATATAAGATAAGATTTTCATTTTTAGTTTATTTATAAAGTGAGAAGAAAAATTTTACATCTTTTGTATGTTTGTGTAATGCATAACATCGTAACTTTACAGTTATAAACAAAATAAAAAAATTCATATTAAGTAAACTGACTGAAAAAATGACGTATATGCATACGTATAATGAAAATAAATACTGACGACGAAAAAATTGTACTTCAAATGCAATTGAAAAAAAAAAAAATAAGTATGAATATATCAAAATGTGCTTTTATGTATTTAGTACTTAAGTACGCATCTATATCATATATTGATTACGGTTCTCGCAATTAAAGTGCTTTATGCGACCAATATTAGACTCAGTTATATTTAAATTAGGCTCTTGATGCAAATAGAACATAAGACGACTAAGGCCATAGTAAACAATACCACATACGCTCCGCAATTGGTTATCTGATTTGCCCGTCTCTATATACATTGTTGTTGTGATGACTACATTTGTTCATTAACCTGTTTATATATAACTTCAAATAACGAAATTAACATGAACTTAAGTCATGACTTTGAAAATTAACCTCTAGATTTAATTTTCATAGTCTCCTAAAAAAAAAAAAAAAAAAAAAAACTATCATGATATGAGTTTTCGTCTACAAATAATGAATGCTGCGAGCCAAATATGGCGTGACTACGTGGTTGTAATATCAGCCAATTACTTACATCTAATTTTGGATTTTGACGTTCGATAACAGATAGGAACTCATTGTTTGAGGGAATAAATTTATTCGTATAGAGTTCAATGCGTTTCATTTTGTAGAAATCTAAATAATTCATTGCCACCAGATGACAACCAGGCCACAGTGGTGCAATGTTGCTTACGAACTCTTTTAGATAGTCCCGTGATGCTTCGTCCATGCAAGTTATATTTAAACGCCCGCAATACCAGTAGATATCATCGTATCTAGATATGGGAATTAAACAAGTAAATTTAAAATTTAGCAATTGTGAATATAACATTACCTAGGTGTAATGCCGCTGTTATTGTTATCATATAAAATTTTCAGTAAAAAAGTAGTTTTGAGAATATCCTCGAGAACGCCCTCATTTTCTCGTAAAATTCTACCATATGGTTGAGGCAAATCGATGATACTCAAACATAAATCAGATGGTGTGATAGCACTTTTTGCTGATCGGCTAGCTCTTTTTTTAAGTTTTTTTTGGGCTTTTGAGGTTTTTGTACGACTCTTCTTTGTAGCTTGTTGCAACTTTGCACTTTTCTCTTTGCCTCTTGTCTTCTTTTCAACTTTATTGTATTTCCGAGACGGTGTAGAAATATTGAGAAGCTCTATCATATTTTGTACCGTTGTGATTTCCAGAATATCATCGTCCTCTTCAGGAATTTCAATGCAGATTGAAGCATTCGTTGGTTGTTTATTTCTCAGCACATCTCCTCTTGTTGCTTTTATATCATTTTCATATAGATCTACAATTTCTTGTTTTATTTGGGTTGCTGGGAAGGTTGATGTAGTAAGTTGCTTTAGAAGCTGCCCACTATCCGACATATTCGAATGTTCTATCCCAGTGGAACCCACGCAAGAATCATGTTCCAACTCAGTTTTAAATAAAAACTCCATTTTAAATCATTAGAATAACAAATAAGCAACCCAAAAAATAAATAAACACAAATGCAATTAGGCCCACAAGACAAAATTCTACCGTTTTTTCTTTATGTTAATTACACCACAGTTTTGAAAAGAAGCAGCACCGATGTAGAAACAAGCAAACAAAAGCTTTTAAAAAACAATAGTGGGAATTTTCATTGTTGCCAGCTCCTCAAGGATAAAATAATTTTAAGGGAAAAAGGCTAAAAATTGTTAAAACTTTTTTTTTACTCATATTTTAAAATTTGTTTCAGCATTGAAAATATTCATATAAGAATAATTCCAGCAAATTAAAACTAAAAAGTAAGAAAACTGGATCCAACACTCCTTTAAACATGATGATTTCTAAAAGTTTAAGTGTTACAATTTTTCAACAATTTTAAACGATAAGAAAATTATATACCATACCATATAGCACAAAACTATTTTTATTCATGTCTGTAGAGTTGTTTTTCGCTAATTTAAAAAAAAAAAAATCAGAAAGTAGAAACTACAAAAAATTACTAATTAAAAACCAATAGCTAAATTAAAATGGAAAAAGGCTAACCCAGCATCTACACCTGCCAGTGTTGGTATTCCAATGCTAACACACTTACATTTTTTCATTAATACACTCACATTTTTCTCATTGGCAAAGTCGTTTGCAAGCAAATTCCGATGCCAATGAATTCTGCCAATGATTTGACGTAAGCGGACAATATTTAGCGTTTCTCCCATTTGTGAGAGGAAACAAAAACAAAGTAGAGCGAAGTGAGCAAATTATTAGGAATGGAGTGAGACATTTTGTTAGAAATGTATTGGCATGATAATTGGCAGGACGCCTACGTCACAAAGACAATTTTTCTTTTTTTTGACAGAGAATACATATTCTGAATTGGCATGCCAGCACTGGCAGGTGTAAACGCATTGTAAAGTTCCGTTTTTTCAAAATTTGATGGCTAAACATTTCAAAAAAGGGTTAAATCTAGTTGTAAAATGACTTAATTGGCAACACTGGATATTTGAAGCGAAGTTGACCAGTGCACTGTAGCTTTTTCACCACAGAGCTTAACCACCTTAAAGTCATTTTTTCAAGCTTTCCACCACAAGTATTTAAAAACCGACTTTACACGCAGTGTTGCCAGAAACTTCACTTCAAAATCGTCAAAATTGTAGAAAAATCGTCATTTTCATTTCATTTTAAATCGTTATCAGAGAAAAATTCCAAAATCTACATGTCGTTGCTCCCTGTATTCAACATCTAATTGGTGAAATTAATTTTCGTCCCCCAAATTTTTAAGATGTGACATCAAACTTTGTAATGAATTGACTTCTTTTGAAACACACTGTCAAATTTCATATAAATTTTGATAATAATTCAAATAACGAACTGTTATGCAGACTAGCTACAATGGGGAAAAAACAACAACATAAGTGTATAGAACGGTAGTGGTAGTTTCTTTCAATATCTCTATTTAGTGAAGATATTTGTAATTCTGGGTTATGATTTCAAATATTAGTAGCTTATATAGGATATTGAAAGATTAAGAACTATCACTAAGATCACTGATGAGGAATTGTGGCGGATTCCGAAACGGCCGTTTGTTTTGCCCGTCTCTATATACATTGTTGTTGCGATGACTACATTTGTTCATTAACCTGTTTATATATAACTTCAAATAACGAAATTGACATGAACTTAAGTCATGACTTTGAAAATTAACCTCTAGATTTAATTTTCATAGTCTCCTAAAAAAAAATACTTTTTTTTTTTGCCCAAATGCAAAAAAAAAGAGCAGGTTATGTAAGTTTTAGGAAAAAATTAACAAATTTAAACCATATGCAGTGAATATTGTCAAACATTAATTATAGAATAGAAACATTTCTGCACTCCAAATAGAATAACAAAAAGAAAGAAAAAATTAAAAAACTGTTAAAATTGATGAAACTGCAAAAGGCGTTCATCGCTTGTTTTAGCCAATTTTGCATAACAAAGTAACTAAAAAAATTATATAATTATTAAAAAAAATTTCGTGAGCTGCCTATGAGTTCACTGTGAGGCGTCTGTTTAACTGAGTAAATCGAAAAACTGACAAAAGACAAGCTACATGCAATTGAAACACAATAAATTAAAATAACATACAAATAACAGAAAAAGCAAAAAAAAAAAAAAAAAATGTGCCGACTCAGGACCACCTGTTTGGTGCCGACTCAAGACCACTACGAGTTTTTACACATTTCATGCTATTACACACACAGAACAAATCCGAATGAAAAATCGATTTTATCGGGCGAAAGAACACAGAACCCAGAAACCAAAGCACCCAATCAATTGAACTTTTCAAATATTTACACACCTGTAGCATCTTCACAAGAATGTAAGAAAATAGAATTCCGTTTGCATGAAAAAAGTGGCAATTGTCAGCGTAAATTATGTCCATGTCTATAAACCTGTCATACGACAAAATGGTTAAGCCTACATGCGCGCCATCTCTGGTGTCGGCTTAACCAACTTAGGACTACTCTCCCCTACCGACCGTGTAAGGTCCACTAAAGAAGACGATGAAATTGATAATAGTGCAGTCCACGATCTGATGCAAATGTTCTAAAATCATTGCAAATGCAAATTTTTATTATAGGCCTAATCACGATATGCTGCAAATGGTCTTGCATCAATTTATATTACACATATTTGTTATTAGCCCTATTCACGATAAGTTGCAAATGGTATTGCATCATTGCAAATGCAAATTTTTATCGCATATATTCGTTGTTGCCATAGCAGAAATATTTTGCATTTGCAATAATGCAAGGCTATTCTGATACCAGAAAAATCATGCATTTGCATTGATGCAAGACCATATCGATGGTTATACGTCGACCTGTCGTAAATACTTTTTCACCACTTTTAGAAGAGACAACTGAATCGCGATAAATATCTATAAATGATATGCAAAAAAGGTTTAAAATAAGAAAAATTCGTGAATATTATTTATTGCCTTTTTGTCTTCTCTTTTAAAAGTATGTGAAAAACTATTTACGAGGCTCCACTAATGTTTTTAATAATTAAATATGTGGCTGTTCACACAGGCGCAAGCATGAACGCCTGTCTGAAAAAGAGAGGTAGAAAAAATAAGTAGTAAGAAAGAGTTAGAAACTCGCCTGTGTTTTTCTACCTCAATTTTTACTTACCTCAATATAAAGCTTATGGAAAAAATAGCTTATACAAGAATCGTTAATAAGCTTTGGCATCATTGCCAGCTTCAAAAAAAAAAACTAATCCTTGTAACCCTCAATTTTCACAGGGATGTTATCTCAATTTAAAATTAAAAAAAAATGACTGAAGTTTCGTGCGCCTTGTTATTTTGGCCTTCACTGTGATACATTATTGTGTTTGGTCGTTGATACCAAAAATGGTGGGAAAGTATTTACGGGGTGTCAACGTATAACCACCCACCAAGGTAGCCGTCAAGAAAAACGTTTCCCTTTTCCAAAATTTCTACATCCAAAATACACCAACCCCCATTTTTTATCAATGTGCCAATGTCCAGCCTTGTCGGTCGTTTCATCAATCGAAATGAAAATAGGGTTTTCACTAATTTGTAAACGGATTTTTAAAAGAACTTCATCATAGTAATCTTGAACATTATTTTTTCTACTGTGGACTCATTGGAATGTTTCTTCTTTATGTATTTCCCAAACAGCTTTAAATTTTGGACTGTGGAGCTTTTTTCAACAATACGTCTCACTTCAGCATCATTTTTGCTCGGTTTTATATTATATATTTTATCGGATTTCGCAGAAAAAAGAGAATTCCTCATAGTACACATCTAGGTTATTACTTTTTTTTTTTGATATTAAATATAGGTTTGTTTTTCAGTTAAAACTGTAGTATTATTTTTCAAACGCACAGTAATTTAACCAAAAAAATAGTAATTTATTTTTTTAAACAGTAGTTTGAAATTATAAGTGTTTTACTGCTTGTAAATATAAGATATTTGCTAAATTGAAATTTTTTTATACATAAATTTTATTAGCGGATGTGTTAGAGGTAGTATTACGTCGTTACCACGATTAATCGATACCTGTTACTTATTAAAAATATGGAGTAAAAGTATCAATGCTACTGAAAAAAAATGGCCGAAAATGACAAAAATTCGCAAAATAATCAATTGAAATTTTTTATTACCTTTCAAATAAATCTAATTTTACGATAATTTTTTTTTACTTTTTATTAATTTTTAAACTTTTCAGAACGAAACTTTAAATCAAAAATAGGGAGGTTGGGGTCAGAGCCCCTGAAACTCCCCCTAAATACGACCTTGGTGGGAATGAGGGAAAACATTTTTTTTTAAATATCGCGCGTTTATGTTCATATTTTCTTTAACCCTTTCATTCGTGCTTTTTTTATGCGTAGAAAAAAAATAATCAGGGGTTTTTTCTTAAGACAACAACTAGTTTCCTTGTGATATCCTACCCCTACATCCCTGAAGGATAATGTCCACAGAACACATAAAGAATTGAATAAATTGTTATTTCAGCCTACTTTTAAATAAAAAATTAAGAAAATACATACAATACATACAAGTCATTTTAAATGAAATTTTAAAAAGCAATTTCGTTCCTTACTTAGTCAAAGACGAACTTCACATTTTTAGCATTCAACTCGTGTTCTTCCACTGTATTTTTCTAATTTGCATCGAGTTGCATTTTCCTGATCACCATGAAGTGGAAAATGACCCAGTTATTCGAAAGTGACTCAGTTTGTTAAAATTGTGATGACTTGTGGGTAGATCGTTGTTGTTTAGATTCGAGTTTCTTCTTTCATTAACCGTATTTGCCAGAGTAAGACCTCTTCCAATCATTTCGTCGCCTGAGAATTGATTTGGCGTATAAGCATACGAATTTGTACACACATACGCCAAATCAATTCTTAGGCGACGATTTGGAAAAAAACAATTAATGACATGAAGGTTCCCATTAAAATATGTACACCAAAAAGCTTCATTAGTTCATTAAAACATGTTCGGGAGAAAGCCTTTGCAGAAGTATTTGTTCCGCGTAAATGTTTGTGCATAAGGACATTTCTTCAAATAAACTTACAGTAACATATCGAAAAAAGAAATCCAGAAGAGTCATGTCATCTACTAAATTATTTGTTTATTCAATCTGATTTTTAAATGGCATCCGTGTAGACAGAAAAGGTCGTCTACGAAATGACACTTCTTTTTTTTCAGCCACTTTAAATAGCTCTTCGATAATTTTAATTCCAGAACTGAACTTAAGGGTCTCTTCACTAGGTTCTCCTGAGAGACCTTCGACTCTTGTTGGTCTTCATTAGAGCCCGATTTCTTTTTCATAAGATGTAATGCACTGAATGTACCAATTCATTTTCATCAAAATTTTCAGTGTCTTCCAAACATTCAAATGCTTCTTTAGTCTTCACGGGAAATAATTGTCTTATGCAATCATTGGTTTGTTTATCAACTGCAGTTTGAGGACAGTTTCATCCAGATTGGCAACTTGCGTTTTTAAATCTGTAATACATTAATTACAAAAAATTATTGAACTTAGAATGAAATGCAATTCATTTTGAATATATATCATAATAACTCTTTAACTTTTGCATAAAATTTTCAAAAGCAAATGCTGTAAAATTTGGAATTGCACCCATGTCCTCCACAATTTTCCTTATGTGAAGTATATTGTGTACATTAAATGTCAGATTGGTTTCGCCAAGTATAAGAGGAAATTTTTCAACAAAAAGCTTGAGCATTTCGTCCACAACATCAAAATTGGAATAAGAGCTTACTGGCCTCGAAAGCAAGCGGTAAGCTACATGTAGCAATAAAAATTCATAATATGTGTCGTCGCTTAAAACACCCTTAAATACAACCAACCCAGTGTAGAGGGCAAATTGTCGGAACTCGGTCGCCTTTCATCTAGAAATTTCGTTTAAAGATCGAGGCTTCCTCTGAAATTCTTTGGGGATAAAGGGAACAAGAGACATTAATTTTAACGACATCACATTTTTTTGCGTATGTCCAATTTTTTCAATTGATTTTCCATTTAAAAGAAATACTAACATTTTTCGTAGAATCCCGAGATACATCAAATGCATAGGCTCTATAGGAAATTGACTTATCATTCTAGTTCATATCAACTCCAATTCACTGTGTTTATTTTAATGCAAACTCTGGAAATTCTGGTTGCTTTCTTTCTGAAAATTCTTCATCTACTTTCAGTTCTGACGACGTTGTTGAGAAGGTTGTGATATTATTAATTCTCTGCCCCCTTTGATAGCATTTTCCACAGCCTATTAACACATTGTGTCTTACAGTGCTACACATGAAAGATCGCGCGGGCGTATCACAAATAAACGCTCTTAACTCAACGTGAAAGTTTCGGTTTATTAAAATTAATATTTTATTGTCTTCCCACGAAACACAAAAAATTACAATCGGATGCTGCTACGGTAAACTGACAGATGACAGTGTTGCCAGATTTATATGTACTTTTTCGATTAGATCTGTGGGATTTTCGAATAAAAAATCAGAAAACTTTATGTATGTTATTTATATACAAGATGCTTACAATTGCATGTAAAAAGTAACGTGTAGCGTAAAATGTAATTGCTATAACAATTATGGAAATTTATTACATATTTTTTAAAACAAAAGAAAAATCGGGTTTCTTGTAAAAAGCTCGTTTCCGGATTTGGCAACACTGTGTAATAAATTTCTTTTACATTTTCGACGATAGTTGTTTTTTTATTTTAAAGCATTTTGCAATTTTCTCTTCTCACAATAACTGTTTGCTTATCCACATGTGTTGCTTAAAATCATATTAAAAGGGCTTTCAAGATATGGCTTCTGGTAATTACTCTCCAGGAATGCCTGCCAGAAGGATATTTCTTGAGAAGGCCTTTGGAAATTGTCTACTGGGTTGAGATTGACCTTTGGTTTCAGAAAAATCTAACTTCAAATAGCTTCACTTTCATGATAAGTTTAAATAAATGATCGAAATTGAATGATTGTGATAACGTGATTAGAGAGTTCTCAGGTATTTTCATAAATTCCAATTTGAAAAGAGTTTCAAAGACGTGATCGCTTCTCTTGAGATAACACTTACTTACTACCATCAAAATTCCATAGATGAAAAAAATTACAAAAAATCGGAATAGGATAGATTCACACTTGAAAAATTTATGTAATTTCCATAATTTAGATTTTGAATTTTGTAAAATGAAATTTTTATGGACACATCTGATTGCATTCAAAATTCATACTAATTCAATCAAATAAATAAATACTAACTACCCAAGTCTCATACTTACTAGTAAATTAAATAGTCTAATTTTGTCCTTTGTAATTTCATGTTATTCCCTCTGAAAATTTTTAAAATGTCCGTCTACTTGGCAAAATTTCATGTCCCCTGATTATAAAAATCTTCTAACTTTTTTATGTATGTATGTAAGTTTCGTTTTAGAATATCCACGCTAAAATTAAGTATTACACTCATAATAATTTTCAGACCTATTACACAGCAATCCCTCAATAATGCCTTCCAACTACTTTGATGTTTTCGTAATGTACTCCTCTTTATTAATACAAAAGCCATCCTTAATCCCACATGTTAAAAAAGTTTATCATGACATTTGAATTAATTCCAATTGTTCAATTGGAAGCATTATACCTGAGACACTAAAGAAAGAAAGTTATTTTTTCACTAATTTAATTTAATACAAGCTTCCTTGATGCAAGTTCTTTTAAAGTGTAAAATTTTTAGTAGAACAGAGTTCGATATAAAAAGAAACTGCTTATCTCCCCCAATTTTTCTTTTATTGAATCCTCTGGGAGTTGTGGTTTTTGGCATGCATGCTCGTACGAAAAAAGATAAAGGGGGAAATCACTACCAAATTTTTATAAGGTTGCCGCCTTTGGAGAAATGTGTGAATTTATTATGTAAGCTTCCAATACAATACAATAATGTATGTATATTTATTAGGGGAGTGTCGTCATGGTCAGGGCGCTGTCAGGGTCGGGACAGTAACTTTTATTCGTTATATCTCACTGGCGTGCTGTAATTGTTAATATACAGAATTGTTAGTCATGACGAAGCAAACTTTTCATGTCATTTCGAGTTAAGAGCGTCAAGTGTATATAAGTATTACGTAGCATTTCATGGAGTTTGCATCATGCGAATATGCTGCAAATGATGCGGCGCTAAATGACGTGTGTTGTCAGGGTCAGAGCAGTCCTTGTAATCAAGGTTGGAACACCGAAAACGTTGTTGTAATGATGCGTTTTGACTCCGGAAATACATTTTTTCACCCATTCGTGTTTTTCGTGTCTTTTTATCGTATCGTGTGTGTATAAAAAAATCAAATTTTCCTTAAAATTCACACAGAGGATTTTTATTTTGATTTCAGGTCCCTTTTTCTCGGTTTATAAGTGTAATTTTTCTTTTTTCTTTGATTTCCATGTTATTTTCCATCATATTCCTTAATTTTTTATTGATTTTCTACAGTGCTACGACAGCAGTGTCCTGATCCTGGCTACAATTTTTGTGCATAGCTCCTGAAATATTAATTCAATTATATTTTGTTGTTCAGCAAAAACATTGCAATTTGTGAGATCTTTCCAACGATATGCAAAAAAAATAAAAATTCGGCATTCAACGGAAGTAATGAGTCAAAACATACTCCAATCCTGACGACACTCCCCTATATATAACTACATACAAATCGCTCATTTACTAAAAGACTGTCATAACTCAAAAAACGCGATTTTGCAGAAAACGCATTTAAAGTTTTCAATTGACTCCCAATTTGCAGAAAAAAGAAGAAATCTTATAATTCTTACGCGCAGAGTATACAAGATATTAATATGAAATTTTTACACAATATGAAGCGTGGTATAATGAATAATTCTACATCATTAACTCAAAAATCGTGTTTTTTGACTTATGACAGTCTTTTAGTAAATGAGCGATATCTGTAAATGTAAATATGTAAACTTTTATGTAAATTCATTTATGCTCCATAGCACACACAAAGCATTGTAAAGTCGATGTGAGTATTTGATTTTGAATATTTTTCGTCTTCATTTTACTCTATAAAATATTCTTAAAAACTTTCCTTTTTGTAGACTATAAACTTGAAATACTATCAATCTGAAATGGTTGATTTGAGGCTGAAGAGATGCTGTTGGTATTTAACTATTGACCTTTTGGACTTCAGAGTTAACGCAAGACAGAAAAAATTTTAAAATGATGTGCAACCAGGACCACTGAAGTAGCTACAGTAAGGGTTGTGTGTAATGTCTGACCGAATACTCGGGTTCGGTTTTGGTTTTGGCCAAGTTCAGCAAAAAATATCGTGTTCGGGTAATGATTGGTTTTCGCTATAAAATGAACGAGAATTTGGCCAAATAATAAAAGAAATGTGCAAAGTCTAAGGAATCAATGAACCATAGACAAGATTTTTCAATCAGGAGAAAAAATTATCATTTGGTAAGCTTAATTGCTTTTCTTTTTTTTTCAATTCCAAAAAATTTCGAAAGTTTGTTTAACCCTTTCACGATCGTAAGAACTTTGGCGGCATTTTAAATTTTTTTTTTTAATTTTTAGGTTACATTTGATCAAATCAGAAGAATTAATTTCAAAACTGTGAAGTCGAAAAAAAAATATCGCATTAACTCATTAAAACCTAAAGATGCGTATACACATAAAAAAGAAGTATATTTTAATGCAGATAAAAAAAGTTACCAGAACACGTCACCAGAACACACAGTTGTTCTAACGGGAAGAGAAAAACTAAAAAAAAAAAAAAAATAAATAAAAAAACTCGATAATACCATTTGCTGTTTTAATTTGTGACGATAAAGACGTGTGATCGAAGAATTTTTGTTTTTCAATTGCTCTCGGACTTAATGGATTAAAACAAATTAAATTATTTTGGGACATCTGTTCCCCTATGTGCGTCAAAAGTGGCAGTTATTACAAATAGTATCGGTTTTATTGAAACTAAGTTGAAAATTATTTGAAAAATAAATTAATTATGGTATTCGGCAAAACAATATCTTTAGGCAGAGAAACAAAGATGTACAGCTTCGGTCAATAAAATAGCAGTGAGGGATGAAAAATATTTCATTTCTCTCAAAACTTTTTTTAGTTATATATTTATATAATCTGTAGATATTAAATAACAACAGCCTGAGTTTGCATATTAAAAGCTTCAAAAAATTATAAAAAATAATTTTTAAGACTTATGTTTTGATCGGTAAAAAAAAAAAAAAATAGCAGTGCTTAGTATAAAAATAGGGATAGGAACAATATTTTGGAAACAACTTTCAAGTGTCTACTAAGTAATTTTAAAACTTATTGAAATGACTAATTTTGGCTATATTAGCGACACGTTGGTGGAGCGTATAATCAACTAAGCCTCCGTATCTCCCTGCAAGAGTTGCGATCAATTACATAATACAAAAATTGCTTTTGCTGAACATAGGGTCACATATGTCCCAATTCGTTTTTTTACCTTTTTTTTATTCTTGATAAAAAAATGTTATAAATTTTTAGTAATATTTAAAAAAGACTCACCTGAGAATATAAATCCACACGCTGATTTTAAAAATATAAAAATTATAGATTCTCCAGCTTTTTTAAAAACGCATAAAAAATCACAAAAAACAAAATTTAAAATTGATTTTTTTTTGTTTCTTTAAATGGGAAATGCAGAATTGGAACATAATACACAAATTAAAACAAAGGGCAGTCAAAATAACTCAAATCATTGCGAAATCAATTTGCGACATATATGTCCCTTGATCGTGAAAGGGTTAATTTTGATCTTAAGCTGATACCAAAAATTATTTTGGAAAAAATAGTTGCCACATTGATCCATCAGGATCAAATCCTTCTAAGCTCTCGTTAATGGCTGAGATATTTGTAAAGGCAAAAAAAAAATCTATTCATCTGCTAGTCGTGTACAATAAATGTCTGTAATTCAAACCTCGAAAGATTTTTTTTATTTCGTTTTGCTCGAGCCGATTGATAATTTCGAATTTTGCCCGGTTTTCACAACGCCTTATTCAATAGCAATGATGAAAAGATAGAGGTTTTTGAATAAAATGGCCAACATGTTAACATGTTGAAATAACACCCCCGCTGGCCATGTGTCTCGCAGAAGATCCATGGGTGCTTAAAGTGGCACCGAAAGTGCCCCAAAAGAGTTCAATAAGTTGCTTTTCCAGAGGGCGAACGTCATGGACAGGACTATCGTGCTCATATGAGTGCAACCATGATAGACTTTTTGTTATGAAAAGGAAACGGTGGAATTGAAATTTTAACATTCCCTTTTTCTTATGTTCGCAAAAAGGGTTTTTTTCTGCAAAAAAAATATGAAATAAATATTAAATATGTACATAAATCTCGTCACCCAAATTTATACATAGCCGCCATCAAAATTTCATGGGGTCGAATAATATTTTAGTTACGCCACTGCCTGCCAATGTCATGTTCGGATGGACGTCAATCTAATGATCTGGTGGAATTATATGTCGGTCATATCTATTTTGGTACGACGTAGATGGTGTGTCTTTTTCAGATATTTTATCTTAATGAAGCAATCCATTTTGGGACTGCCTGTGTCTATGCCCGTTGTGCATTCTATGGTTAGACTTTGACTGTAAGTAAGTAAGGATTTTTAACGAAAAAAGAAACTAGTTTATTGTTAAAAAAATAGAAGTTAAAAAAAAGAATTCTCTCTTTAAGTACCAGTTCTTTATGTTTTCAATAAGCTGGATAAATTTCATTAAAATCCGTCGAGTGGTTTTTGAATAAGAGTGGCCACCGACTTTGAAAACATAGTTTCGAGAAAAACGAACTAACTTCGTCACCAATTATTTTTTTTTTTTATTTTGGTCAGTAAGGATAAAACATATTTATAGTTTTCAAAAATAAATATAATTACTCTAAAAAAAAATTATTTAAAATACTTAATTTTAAGTGGACCTAACTCCTTAAGGCGTCTCATAGTGGGGCAGCATCAATTCAAAAATTAAAAATGGTGGTAGACTTTTTTTGGTGGTGTTCTTACTTAACTTGGGAGTGATGTTGTATAAAGTTAAACCAGTTTCCGCAAATTATAACGGCTTTCACAAAATCGCTATAACTTCGGATTAATGAGAGATATTTATATGAAATTAAGTACATTTATTGTTGTTGTCAGTAAAAACGAGTGTGCAAGAGAAAAGCATTCTAGCAAAAGCCGTTGATGCCAGGCTTACCCCTCGTTTGTCCCACTGTGCGTCTGCTATATATGATTGAAAATTCGCCGGAAAATGTGCACACTTTCGGGAGTTTTGTAAGCCTACTCCACTTGCTTAATAGAGCATTTGAAAAAAACAAGTGTTTGATGTAAAAGTGTAGAGTTAATGCATGGAATGCAATTAAGTGAAATACACTAGCACAATATAACTGTATGGAACCATATTAAATTAGAAGTCATCTGACTCATACACATCTACTCAATTTCAATATTACATAGGTGCCTACATACATATTTTCGTTTCATAATAAAATCAATGTAACCCTTTAAGTACTTCTCAAAAACTTTGACACTTTGACCTTCCTTCACACATAATATTGGCCAGTAGTTCTGGAGTTATTATGTCATAAATGTGCTGCTACAAAGGACACCCTTCTAAAATTTTCATAACTTGCTTTCAAAAAAAAAAGAAGAAGACAAAGCAATAAGAGAAAGGTTCCCTTTTTAATTGTTTGAAAATAAGAAAACATAGAAAATGTAGAGAATAAAGTGCGGTTTCTGCATACTCATGCATATCGCTGCCTTAATTTGCTAAAACCCTAACACGTATTTTTCAAATTTTACAGCAGAAGCAAAAAACAATTTGGTATTTGGAGTACTGCTTCAAGAATTTGTAATTAAGACTAAAAGAAAATGTCGTAAGTTTTCGGTGTAGGTCTCTAAAATTTTCGGTACAGATGAAAGTGGACACGCTTTATCATAATCCAACAAAAACTCGATATTGAAAAATTTTATGTTAGGTCCTTAGCAAATTAAGGCAGCGATATGTATTCTTCAGGTCTGTATGAAAACTTTTCCCAACAGTAAAAGTTACACAAACAATCGTAAACGAATTATTTGCATAGTTTACATAAATATACAAATAGGTCAAATATTTTAAGTGTGTGTGTCTTCATAAAACTTAAGGGTGAACTAGTAAAATTAAGTGATGTATGAACAATAAGTAGTAAAATGTTGGTTGAAGAATTTAAAAGAAAATTAACATGAAAAGTTTAATTTGTAATAAAAAAATTCTAACTAAAGTTAAATATTTTTAAAAAGTGATATTATTTTTGACAATAATCAATCTGCATCTGTGAACTTTTTCCACATTTAATATGATGTTTCTCACTATCTCCCTCGCCGCTTCTCAAGTGTCCTGCATGATTGCTTGTAGCACAATAATAAATTTATAAAACTCTTTTGTTACATTGATTTGTCGATTAGTGGGCCATTGATAGCTTTTGTTGGAGAGAGTTGATGATGGTCATCTTGACAGTCAGTGCGCCAATCAATTTTGATCTCGTAAACTATCTATTCATATTATGAATAATTTAGGTTATGTTGAAATATCTTTACATTTATTGTGTTGTTTGATTTTGCTTAAATTACAATTTCAATATCAATAGAAAAACAACATCTACACAACTACAACGACGACGATGACAATCCTGCCAATGTACGTTAATACAAACATATATCCTTATATTGTAACTAAATGACAAGCGCTGATGTTGTCATTTCATTCAATCATAAATATTAAATAAAATATAATCAAGATAAACCCAAAAGCAAACCATGACTATCCACATACATACATAGGTTGGTTCAATAGTTGACAATTCATGTTGTTGTTTTTCTTGTTTTTCTTGTTGTCATTGTTATTGTTATTATTATTATTGTTGTAGCTGTTTCTTTTGTTATGTCTATGGTTTGGGTTGAAGTTAAGGATGTAATATGAGTATATACTAAGTATTTACTATATATAATCGTGCAATTCGATATGCCAATAATTGATGACAAGGCAGAAATTACGAAAAGTTAACAACAGGGTATTGTTTATTTGGTATTTTTGATTTTTTTTCGGTTTCTTTTTCTGGAATGGGTACAGGGTGCTTAGGTACAAAAAGTAACATAAACTAAATTCACTGCTAAATCTTGCTTGATGATATCTCAAGAAGGAATAATATTTTGCTATTAGAGGTAATGAAAAATGGAGAAACACTTCGGTTTTATTTCCAAAACATGATTTTAATTTTTCATAGCGCTTTTTTTTGGCATTTATTATAGCTCGATAGATTATTATCTTTTTGCATGTAGTATTATATGCCAAACTTTCACCAAAGTCACTAAAACGTTTAAAATTCTCCAAGCAACTTCTATTTATGTGAAATCGATCTTTTATATGGCTTAATGAGAGATACTACCAAAGAGAAAAATTACAAATGAAGTAGGACAGGCAAATCTGGAATTTCAGCGAAATGCGAATTCTTAATTTTGGTGTTCACACTACCAAAATTTAAATTTCGCCAAAAATAAAATATCATTTAACTGTTGTTTTTGTTTTTTTTCTGCCACAGCTCCACCAGCACTTGTTTCTCCATTTCTAACCATAAGAAAGTTTTTTGTTTTTCTTCTTTTTGGTTTCCATTATTTTACTTATAATTATTTCTTAATTTCCACTTTTTTAATACATAAAACAACAAAACAAAGAAGAGAATTGATTGTAAAATCTCAAAAAAAAATAAACTTTATTTTTTCCTGTTTTTTCAACCCTGTGTTTGAGCTTGTGTGTTTCAAGTGAATTTAGTTCAAATCCGTTTGAAATTGTGAACTTTTTTTCAGTTCTTGCATGGAACTTGCACTCTAGTATGAACAAGCTACAACAAAACCTTCATTCGGATTGCCGTTTACACCGCCGCATGCTTGGAGGCCATCTATATAGCTTGTACGTTCGGTGTAAGCAACTCAATGCAGCACAGTATTCACCAAATTTGTTTGAACTCTCTATGATTAATCCGAACTATTGACACTAAAAAAGTGTAGATATTTTGATTATATGAGTATTTTATTTCTATTTAAGGGGTGTCCTGAAGTAGAAAGTCCAAAAAATTGGTTTTTTTTTATTGTCTAAATCGACAGATTAAATTTGTTCTTTCTTTTTTTTTAAAACTATTTTTTTTTAAACCCAAAAAAATTATAAATTCACAATTTTTTCTACATTTTCTTAGTTTACCCAGAAGAAAAATAAATAAGAACGCAATTTTTTTTTGGTTTTTTGTTTCAGTCAAAAATTACGAGTTGGATCTTTCCCTCTGGTTGAAGATAGTAAATCTTTTGTAATTTACTGTAAGAAAAACTGTTCCATATACAAAAATATGTACAAAAATTTACCTTGAAGTTCAATAAGTACATTTCTTTTTTTCCCATCTAAAAATTACGAAAAACGCTTCTTTTTAACCTTCTAATTCAGGATATCCCCTCAAAATTCTGGAATTCGATACTTTTACTCATACCTCTAGTTTCGGCATAGAAAAAATTCTCGAAAAATGTAACACTCCCCGACAATTCAGAACGTAGAAACTACTTAAATTTGAATTGAAATAGGAAAATGGGAAGACCCTAAAGTCAGGTATTGCGATCTATAAGATCTATTGTACCAAAGGTTATGAAAGATAGAATCCGGGTCTCCAGAGACAAGAGTGTGGCATGTTGCCACTAGACCGCGGAGGCGATACAGTTTAATAACGGTTTCGAACGGCTGTGTGGCAATTTCTTTTCAAGTTAGGTTAGGTTGGAGTGGCTGTCGAAAGACACTCTTAAGCCTGAACGTCCCATTGTGATACCACATAGTTGGACCTACAGTTTCACGCGGAATCCGAACGCCGGTTTCTTTTCAAGTTACTATTGATTAAACTTATCATAGCAGTGTGCAAGAAAGCAAAGCATGCCATTCCAATTTGTGTACTTTTATACGGTGTTAGAAAGACTTGGTATACAATTATACTTACACATTACTCGGTATTTTCGTTTTTAATTAATTAGTCTCAAATCAATATTGAAGTTCATTTATCCTATGAAGTTATGATTTGTTGTTGTTGTTTTCGCCTTCCAAACTCATTGTTGCTAAAGATACTCAATTTTTCTGTCCTTCGACTTCATTTGTTCATTTATTCAGCTTTTTTTTCTTTTGTGGCACAACAGCCTATGGAGGGCCTTGACCGAGTTTTTCACATCTATTCATGTTGTGTGAGCTTTATTTGCATGAAAGGAATTGAATGAAAGGGATCTACAGTTATATGCTGAGCCCAAGCGGCAAAATAAACAGCTTTTCATAGCTATATAATTGAGTACTATAATTACACTAGTTTACAGCCGAAATTACCAATGAACATCACTATCCAATTTCTATGTAAAATTGGTCGCTGAGCCCGAAAATTCATTTAATGTCTTTAATTTCAAATACTGTTTGTTCAAATCGAGTTCCTAGTTTCCAAGATATTGGTAATTATGTGGACAAACCTATTTTGCTCCGATAAAAAAAAAATTCAGCCACCAATTTTACATAGGAATTGCATAGTGGTGTTCATTGCCCAGAAAAAAAATAATTATTTGTGAACTAGTGTTATTAGGCCACTGGGGTTCAATCTAGAGTAAGCCACTATAATTTTGCAATCTGACGTGAAGTTAACCCAGTAATGCCTAGCGGTGCCATATGTCACCTTGTCGCTGAGCATGAGTGGCATGAGCATATATTTCCCTCGAGCACAGTTGGTAAATTGTGAGACTCCGAAACAAGTAATTTTTTTCTTTCATATAGTGAGGAAGTGCAATACTGGATGAAATTTTAAAATAAACAAGAAGTCCTTAGCCGTTCACATATTACGTAACGCGATTTTGGACTAATTTTGACCTTACCCTCCTGGTCGTAACGCAACATAACAAAACTCTCTTCATGTAAGTAAAGTTGAAACTTTTAGACAAAAAATGATGCCAGCCAGAAGAAAAGAAGAGGGACAACGCTAGAAGAATTATATTTTCTTTTTAGACAAGAGGTTCGTATTTAAAGTTGTCTTTGCCCACTGTGACGTTCTCCCTTTTTGGCCAGTTTTTTCTATAATGATCAAGATCTCTCACAAAGCAAGATCCACAACTTTTTCTAACAAATTCAAATAATATAAAAACACCACCAAAAAAGTGTAGAGAATGTGTTGCAAGCGTTTAAACTCAATAAACTGTCAAAAAAATTAATATATTCAGAAACTGTCTGATTTGGATTTATTAACTCAATCAGTCACAACTTTGTCATAAACCAGACTTTTTTCATAGTTTTTAATTATTATTCCGTGGCCATAGAATCAGCTTTAAAATTAGATTTTTTAAAAATCTGCCCTGTTCTTATCGATATCTTTTGAATCGGTTAACCAATTAAATACAAATAGTCTAACCCCGTTACGTAATATGTGAATGGCCCTTAATTCTACTAACCTAAAACAATATGAATGCTGAACTGTTTTTCTTTGAGAATTCGAATTCAAAACTAACTCGGTTATGTATTCATACACGAATAATCTTTTCTTTTTTTTTTTTAAAAAACTTAAACAATAATTAAGCTCTAAATTTTTCTCTCTGTACCATATTATTTCTAAGGTGCTTGGAGTCAGCTGGGGTAGGCTGATCCTCCCGGGTCCATTCCTTGGAACGTTAATGCTCTTTTGGATTAGCTCTGTGTATGCAAAGAGAATAATTAAATATTAAGCCAATCATTTTAGAGAACTTGAGGTTACCAATTTATTTATTAACCGGATCAGTATTTTCAACTATAGAGTAAAGAGATGGCAAGCAATCAGGGTTCTCATTCTATTACAAGCTCTCGCTTCAAATTTGTGGAAAAAATAAAAAACAGCGTAAATTGAATTAAGAAGGAAAATATTTTTTCATATATTTGTAAAAAAAATAGCCTTTGATTTAAGTCTTTTGAACCAGCGCTATAGTTTCTTTAATATTTCTATTCAAAGCTATTAAACCCGGCTGACAAGAAAATAAACTTAAGCTGTTATTCTTTTTTACCATAGAAATGCAGGGCAGACTATCGTTTGCTTCTAAAATGCAATATTTTCATAAAAATTACTGGACGTTTCATTAACTGAATGACTCCAACTATAAGCAACTAACTATTCACATTCATAAAATCAATCAATTTATATCTCACCCTATATTTCCGATTAATATATTACTTGCATTTACTTGTTCTTATATGAAAATAGAAAATATTAAATTTATTTGCTAAACTCTTCGCATTTGCTCTTCGCTTGTGTGTAAAATGTCCAACCTTAGCAAAATGAAAAAGAAGAAACATTTACCCTTCGTATTTTTGTTTATTTTTTTTTTTGCCCTTCTCTCTTATTGACAAATTTGTCGCCAAAATAAGATTTTCTTGAGTTTATTTACAATAATTTCATAGTGACGCCATTGTTATATTAATGAAAATACTCGCACAGAGTATGTACATGTGTGGGGCCATTTGGGAACAAACCCAATGAACTACTTACATATTTTCATTCGTACAGTGGCATGAGTTAATAAATAGCGCATGTTTTTGTTGTTGTTGTTGGTGTTATTGTTCTTGTTAAGTCAAACATGTTGGCGACGTTTCCGGCATAAATAAGTATTGACAACATTTATCAAAGTGGTTCATTTAATTTTTATGCGGTGAAGTAAAAACCAATTTGAAGAGTGGGGTTTAAAGAATTATTGACATGGAGTTGATTATTCAGTTATGAATTTGTGTAAGTAAGAGGATTGGAAATTTTCTTTATAAATAACTGATGACTATATTTGTGTTAGTGTACTGTGTAGAAGAATTATAATTTTTAACTTAAAAAATATTTCACTTTATTTTTAAATATAAAGCACTTTCAGAGAGAAAGCTATTACAAATTTTATATTAAACATTTTATGTTTTTTTGCTTGTGCAGAAAAATTTCTAAAATATTTGCAAAGTCAGTAAATTTTACACAAAATATTTGACCAATTTAAAAGAATAAGTATACAAAACTAATTTACCAAAAATTTTAAATAAAATCGATTTACATAGATAAACATTTTTGTGGGTAAATTTTTAATTCTCTTCACATTCAACTTTGTTTTGTTTAAGAATGCATTTTATGCATGTGAGCCTATGATTTCAACTCAATAAATTTTCTTAAATAAATTTAAATATACCATATTTAAAGAACTTTTAATAAATATTTCAAACGTAATTTTAATCTCTGTATGTAGGTACTTAAGTGTACAAACCAAATATTTTTTTTTTACTTAGATAGCATACGTCTTATGAAACGTACTGTAAAATAGTAAACCACTTCGGTAATACTTAAAGCACTACAGCCTAAAAAGAAGCCAACTAAGCCACCAATATAAACTGTAGAAATAGAAGAAGAAGAAAAGTAAAATATTAACCTTTCATATGTATGAAATTCTTGACTATTGATATTTACCCAATACATCTGCAAATGAGAAGAGCACATCACGACGCAACTGCATTTTTGGATAATCGATAATACCCCATTGAAGATTTGCACCCAAGAACCAAACTCTTGAACGCTTTATGACCGTATAAAGTAGCAGCACCAGCAGCATCATCAACAGTAACAGCAATAGAAATAGTAAATATCGGCAGCCAATAGTTCGTTGAAAAATGTTGAATGATGAAGCATAAAAAAGACCCCCACCATCGCCCAATAAAAAGAACAACAATAAAAGTATGAAATGAGAAATATTATTGAATGTGAAAAGTTTGCTGGAAACTTAAGTCAAATGTGAGAGTTTGTGTGTGTTAACTATTTAACAGAAAAAGTTAATAATATTTATATCTTCTTAATACTTTGCACGTATCGATTTGTATGGAGTAATTTTTTTTTGACGAGCAACAAAGACAATTTGTTGTCGACTTCTAACAAACTTTACCGAACAAAAAGTATGGCATAAAATGGACCTTGATCCCACTACTTTACGATATAAGAATATGAAAAAGGAAAAAAAGTACGAACGAATGTAGCTTTCAAGGTTCATACTGGATATCAATGGAATAACTCACAAACAAGGAAGGTAGAACCATGAATTGAAACCAAGGAATTGAATTATCTCGAAATAACTAACATAAGCTAAAGGCACTAAAAGTCTCAAATCAACCCAAATAAATATGTTTTCATCTTTTTTTTTAGCTAATTTTACTTGGTCCAGCCCATTTATCAGTGGTAGCTCCAGGAAGAGACTATGAGAGTTGCAGCCTTCCCAAAAAGGTAAAATCTTACAGGTTCTACAGTGGAACTAATTACACTGTACAACAGCCAAAAAAGCTCAAGAGTTTTGAAAGTGTATCTTATATATTTCGAGTATGCTGAACATGATGGCGTTTTTCAGTTTTTCTCTATATTGTCTAATTATTTTATAACGTTTAATAAGTTTGCGTAATTCCGGATACATATCTTATGCAACTTCAGTAGACAGAGCTAGTAGTGTGAGTAATATTTTATTTAATGTGTTAGGAGATGACGTCGGAGCTATTGTTTTTTTGCTTATCATTGGTGTTACTTTTCAAAACTATATTTCACAGAAGATTCAAATAATTTTTGTAATACACCCCACAATTCAAATATTTTAACACGAGGAGTATCTTTCGTTTAATTTTCTTAGAAGTCTATCTTTGCTTTAAGCTTCTGTGTGTTAGTCTGTAAGGATTTGTAATTCCATAGACTGAAATAAACTAAGACTAAAACAATATATGTATATGTGAGATCTAGCGTAACCAAGTGGGGCTTGGGTCCGCTATAGCATAAATAACCGATGAAAATCTTATGCATTTTGGTCTTTGGTTTGAATCAAAAAAAAAAAAAAAATGTGAAAGGGACGAAAAGGTAAAACTCCTCTCTTGCGGCATCTCTGGATGAAATTTTTATTAACTTTACAACTGAAAGCTATTTCATATTTTAACTCTAATTCCTCTTTTTGTTTTTGGTTTTTTTACATAATTTTTTTTTGTGAGTGTACATCGGAAATTCACTACATAAATAAAAAAAGTACAAATATAAAAACAGAATATATCCGTATATGCATTTTCGCGATGCTATTAAAAACTCATCGTTTGAGTAACAAACATTTTTTATAGTTTACATTTTCGAGTAAATTTTCCACTTGAAATATTTCAAGATATTTAAATTTTTATGATACTTTCTCGTAATTTTGCAGCAAAATGGAAATGAACAGAAATCAAGCTTTTAAAAGAAATATATTTACTAGTAAAAATCTTGTGCAAGCGTATTTTTATAAGAAATGTTATATATGTATATAACTCCATGAGAATGAAATTAACAACGAATTTCTAAAAATAGCAATATTAGCATTTTCTTTTTCTATTATTGCATACTCGAATATGGGAACACTTGCAAACAAAAATGGAAGCAAAATCAAATCACACATTTGCTATTGCTGCTTGCAACATATTGTCACATTGTCAAAAATAATCAAAAAGGAAAACAGCAATTTTTTTCACAACAACAATTCTGCTATTGCTATATAAAATGTGTCAAATATGGAGCTATACAACATACATAGACATAGTAGGGGAAAGGCATGCAGGTTGAGACGGATTTTGTTATTATGTCCAAAATTTACCGTTGCAAACGTTATGTCTTGGGCTACTCCTTTGCTGCAGTAAATAGTTGCATTGCTTGAAAAATTAAAAAGTTATGGCCAATTTTCCGAACATATGTTTTGCCAAAAAAAATTATTGTGTGGTTGAGAAATTGAGAAAATGTTGGAACAAAAAAAAATTATGACGATGAATTTCAAAGTATTATTGTTTAATTATTTATCATAAGGGCCTCAGCCATGAAGAAGAGAAAAAAAGATGAGAAATTTCATTAATTAATTAATTAATCAATCAGAGTCGCAATTTCGGCACGTGAAATAACTTCGCGTTATTTTGGCACACTTTAAAAAGAATGGTTGTTGACACTTGTTGCTTTCCATGGAATTCGTGCTAGTCATACAGAAATCAACATCTTCATCTGAAGACGACGTCTTCTTTTTTTCGACTGCCCGTGTTCGCTTATTATAAAAGTTCAATAACAATTCCAAACATAAAACAAGCATTAAAATTATGCCTCTGACGTTTTCCCTCCAAAATATATAACGGCACATAGTGTCTCAACCTGCAAGCATTGCCGATATTTTGAAATGATGTAATATTATTTTCACCATGCAAGATATGTTCAAAATTTCTTCGAAACATTAAAATAGAGCAAAAATTGTGGTACGAATGTTATATTAACTTTTTTTACGTTTAGAAAATTCTTAAATTCACTTTTTTCACAAAAATTGTTTGGATATTCTGTTTGAAACATAAGGAATGGCAACAAGTAGGTCTCTCTATAAAGAAAAATTGAGTACTGATGTTATATTAACGTGACAGCAGAAACATTCGTACCGTTAGTGGAAAAAAAAAGTATTTTACTGTCTCAACCTGCATGCCGTTTCAACGTGCATGCCTTTCCCCTATGTATGAGTGTATGAGCGAATGTCAAATAGGAAACGGAAGTCAGCAATACTAGCAAATGGCAAATAGCAGTTGTAGTTATAGTTGCAATAATAGCAACAGTAGCAATAGAAATAGCACCCAACAGCAGTAACATAACGTGTTAAAATTGAAATCTAACGATTTTATATATCAAATTTTACACTCCACGCAAAAAAAAAAAAAAAAAAAAAAAAACAATAATATCTGGTATATATTGTAGTAAAACTAAAACTGTGCTTTCAGCAATTCTTTTATGCTGTTTTTAACAATGTATGTAGGTATATATGTATGTGTGTGCATAATGCAGTTTATGCTTGTCTCTTTTTAACACTTCATTTTTCATTTCATTTGTTCACCCTTTTTTTTACATCCTTCACTCTTTATAAATGTAGCTGTCACTCGTTTTTTTCTTTTTCTTATTTTTTGTTTTTATTCCATGGATTTTTATTGAGTTTTCATGTTTTACGTTATGTCAAAAAATATACACTTTGATACTTACATAAGATTGCACAAAAAAATTGGAATCATCACAATTTGACAGGCAATTGCAATCGATTTTATGACGTTTCGATTTAAGTGAGATGATTTCATCTAAAAAAAAATACAAAAAGTGAGATCATTTTATAAAGTTATGTTGATAGTTGCATAAAGTTTATTATTTGTAAGGCAGATGTAGCGGCGATATGCTTCTGAGAAGCAATAGAGACCCAAGTCTCTTTTGTCTACTATAAGGTTTTTTTATGTTCATTCGAAAATAGCTGACATTTCTTCGCGTTGTAGTCAAGATTTAGAATTACAGTTTTCAATTATCATCGTGAAATCTTAAAATTTATGTAGCTTAATGTTTGCTTTCTCTTTCAATGAAATAGTCCCATAATTAAACTTTTTTTTCTTGCTTACAACAGTGTAAGATTAAAGGGGATATTGTTCTAACTAAATAGTCAACACAAATTTTGGTCATGATTAAAGAATAAGTTATGAGTCATGAAATCAATCGTCTTAGTCATATTGACCGTATTATAATAAAATTTTAAGCCGAAATTTATTAATTACTAAGTTACTCTTTTGTTTTCGGCTGATATTTTCTTTTAGAAATAAAATTTGTTAAAATCTTTACGAATATTTATATTAATCTTCAAATCTTTCTAAATTTTTAAGTTTATTAATTTATTTAAACACCAGAAATATACCACATATTAAAATATTTTACATTAAATGGAAAAACTAAAACTTATTTCTACAAAAGAAAATTAAATTTCATGCTAAAATTTATGCAATTCACATCATTTGTCAAAAATTTTGCGTGTTTTATTATTTTCAATTAAGAATTTTTTACACTTTCTTCAACAAGCAGACACAAAATGCATGGAAGAGAAGAATTGCCCCAAAAAACACAAAAAAAATTATCATTGTTTCAGATGAGATAAATACTTGGTCAACGCACACATGTGCAAACACCAATAAATATGTATGCATGAGCTTACTATAACCATAGTTATATGCAAACAAATGATATGGCAACACTGCACAGTTGCTGGCATGAAATCAATGGTGCTGGGTGTTCGCTCACATCGTATTCTACATAACAAACACCACCCATCACAAAATATGATAAGAGTAAAAAAATCACGAAATTGTTGCATGCTGTAGAAAATATAATCAAAAAAGAAGGGTGAAATGAGTGAGTATTAAGGAGGAGAAGAAAAAGAAGGATATGGGAAGTTGAAAGGGAAGGATATGAGGAGAAGAGAGGGAAGTAGTAGTAGGAGTAGTTCAACACTTGCCTTACATTGCCATATCGTATTATATATGTACATATGTATGTAACCAACATTGAAAATGATATTTTCATGTGAACACCTGCTGCACTCGCACACATGCATGCACAGCTATTTTTTTTTTTGGCTACATGTCTGTCGCTCTACTTAAATACATACAATCATACACATGCAACTCTGGACGGACGTGGCATTTGGCCAAAACCAAAAAAAAAAAAACAGCAAAAATGTAACGAAATACATACTACAAATTACAAATAGTTTTAGTTTCACTTTTGGGAGTTTTAGTTTAGTTTGCAGGAAGACCGGCGCGGGGTATCTAAAACGTGCTGTGGGAGAAATTTTCGGCATATGAATAAACAAGAGAAAAAGAGATGAAAGTATATGGAACAAAGAAAAACTACTGAGTTTTGTGGTCGGTTGTGCAAATTACTAGAAGATTAGTAGCGGTGTCGTGTAAGGGCATCTGCAGTTCGCATATATCAGAGTCGTCTCGTATTTATAGAAGGAATTTAATTTTGGAATTTTTCAACATTTTATTCTCTCCTGTGTAATCCTTTTTTGCTTGTTCTATATATATTCATGATTTGCTTTTCACTATATATTTTCAAATGTATATAACGAACATAGATGAGAGATAATATTTAAATTTACGCTTCATTTATCATATTTAGCAAATAACATTCATTGTAATGCTATCAGTAGATGACGATGGAAGATAGAAAAATTTGAAAATTATTATAGGTATATACCTAGTTTTATGTTCATTAACAACAGTTATTTAAAAAGGCTTAAATTAGGTTATGTACATGATTCTCTAATTTACTTTTTGAAAATTTCACATGCATGGGAAGTATCATCCCCACTTGACCAATGCCATCCAGTTCAGAACTTAACCTTGCTATAAGGAATGTCTCGTCTTGGTTAAGGAGATATTCTTTGACCCTATAACTTCTTTTTTGTTTCGTGTTCTGTTATTTAATGAAACTCTAAAATATTTTTCTCAAAATTGCTTAAATATTGTCACCTCCAGATGAAAATTTATGTTTTTTTTTTAATACAGCTTTAAATGCGTTAAAAAAAGGGGAGGCTTAAAATCTTCTGCCTGTCAAACCCAATGAGATGTCCGTCTAAGTTTTACTGAATATTTCATGTAGGACTACTAACTATATTATATGAAGAAATAAAAAAAAAATTGAGATCCATCTTATTGAGATTTTAAAGATAAAATATCCTTCGGTGTCCTGTGACTATTTTTAATGAAAAAAATTATTTTTGTAATTTTTGTATGAAAGCTTTGTGTAATTACTTTAAAATAAGATGCAGATCTTGCATCAGTATGTCGTTCGGTGCCATCCCCTCTTCTGCGGAAACAAATTTTTAGTACACTCACAGGGTGGGCATAAGCACAGAGTCCTATGGAACGCCTAGTGTCACTTAAATCCTTAAAGTAGTCTGTGATCATATGCCGAATTTTTCCAAAGTTTGCAGAACAAGCATTTACCTTGTCGTTGTGAATGCATTTATAATATCGAGCGAATCACTGCGCAACGTTATTAATCGCCACCTCTCCATCTTATGATACTCATTTCACAGTGCTCAGTTCCCACTACCCTCTGATTGGCATTGACGGTGAATATTTGGGGGCAAAACTCAAGCTATCTGGTTTCCTCCGTTTCTTATCTAACATATTTATTAATCTGCTCCTACACCTTGCCTAAGGAGGTAAGCATAACAGAGGTCGATAAGCCGATGCGTAATACCTTATGGCATGTATTTAAATTAATCGAATCTATATACTGCTTCTCCAAGATAGTAATGAATTTTTGAAGAAGCTACTTGACGATATCGATGGCGTGGACAAAGAATAGTTATCATGATGTTTTCATTAGTCGTCTGTTTATAAAAGCCTTTGAATTTAGGTGCATTACTTAAATCATAGACCTCGGTATTTTTATTACGATCATCTTTCGTATGAATAGGGGGAGGAAACGCAACAGACATTTATGGGTCTAGGACAGACAAACTTTTCACATTTTTTCATATTTTGTGTTATAATTGTTCTCGAATAGAAGGGAAGTATAGTTTTAATGCCGGATTTAACTGATGAATATTTTTCGTAGCAAATAACAATTTTTTATATTTGTCTTAGACTAAATTAGTGTCTATAGAATGTAGTTCATAAAACTTACATAAGTTTCTTTAAAATTGGATTAGGGCATTCGAATTCCTTTTGAGTATACTAAGTTATGATCCAATTGACTGTGATTTTTAGTAGAAAATAAAAATGTTTGTTATTAGTGAACCTACGTTTTATATCCTGTAAGCATGCAAGTCCTTTGAAACCACAAACAGGTAGAACTCTTCCATTTTTCACTGTAAAAATTATAAAAATTTATATTTTAAAAAAATTGTAGCAGGTAAGTATATTTATTAAGGTGGGCGAAGAAAAGTTTATGTGTTGTCTCAGCGTTTGATACACTGGGTTATTCTAAATATTTTTTCGATTGCAAATACTCATCGTGAGCTGGATGTTATTTGCCAAAATTAGATTGGAAATGACTGATTTGCAAAAACATGGACTTTTTCTTCGCTTTCACGAAAATCTGACACTCAAATTCTAAGTTTGGCTTTAACAAACTACATTGTTTAAATCCTTTTTAGCTGAATATATTAAAAGCTAGACTTTATGATATGAATATTAATTTTTACTACTATTTTTCTATTATTTTATTATAATTTTACACAAATTTATACTGATTTTTAATATAAAAGAAAAAAAAAATCAAAACTAACTATGAATTTGCATAAAAATGGTTAACCATAAATGCGCAACATAACGGTACCAATTAGGTAACATAACTGTAAAACTGCCAAAACCTCCACTACAACAAAACAAAACCGATGAGAAATGAAAAATAATAAAAAACATGCAAAACCTCAACAATGGCGACGTTGGTAACGTTTTAATGCACAAAATGGCGACACATGAGATTGCAACACACAATGAAAATGGCGTCATCACGCGTTACGATGTGAAAATAATTAACTTTTTAAACTGTTTTTAAAATAAATAAACTAAAAAAAAGGGTAAAAAAATTAAAAAAATGTATACGGGTCGTTCCATTTCAAATCGTCAAGGTGGGGAAATTCTGATTTCTTTCGAGTACAATTTTTTTTCTCAAATTCCTTATTGGAAATAATCAGATACATATTTTTCTTTTGGTTCAAATTTTCGTTATTTTACACCTAGGCTTTTTATTAAAATTTTATACCCAAAATTCTGATATTTGCTAATTGCTTACGCAGTGCCAACGATTTTTTAAGACTAGTAACAAATGAAAACTTTTTTCATAGGCAATTTTCTCTCTTGGAGGTTTGACATTGCCAGCAAGAAATGGTGCTGGGTAGAAATGTTTTTTTTTACTCTTTTTTATTTTTGAGCAGTAGCAGTCCAACACATTCCACTAAAACTTGGCATGGGTTTGTTGAGAAAACATTTACTTACACAATAAAAAAAATTCTAAAATCGGATCATTTTTGGTAAAAATATAAAAATATTTAAAAAGGATGGCCTTAATCCTGGAAGTATATGCATATTTTTTATACTTGGTTGAAACGACAACGGTATTATTCAATTTGGTCATACACATGATCTATACACCTGTAACTTTGAAAGTTGATTATTTCCCATTATTAGGTTAATTTACTGTATAGAACAACAACAGACATTTTTATAATAACATTTATTCATAAATTAAATGTTTACCAACACTTACTTAGAAGGGAAAATTGTAAAACGTAAACATGCGTCGTCGATTCGACGAAGCATGTCCTTCCAGGGTTAAGTACGTGAATAGCGAGAGCCAGAATTTTGGGCATAAATTTTAAAAAATCCTGACCCGAAAAAAGAATTAAGCCAAAAGAAAAAATATAAAATATTCCAATAAAGATTTTTGGGGGGAAAATTAGGACTGGAAAAAAATCAAAAACTTCCCACCACAATTTGAAACGGAACGACCCATATACAAAGCTTACGATGGAATGACATTTGGTTTGCAGTGAAGTTTTTAGAAATTGTAAAAATGGCGCCATGATAAAAAAACTATTGTTCTAATATAAGAAGTGAATTTTTTTTCTATTTGAAATTTATACTTTCGTGAAAACAATTTATTTAATAATTTTTATAAATATATGTATTTATGTGCACTTACAACGATTACGATAGAAATGCGGCACACATTCGCAAACTCTCAGTGCGAAAAACATACGACATTCGGCCAGGCACAAGCCGAAACTGTAAATGGGTGCAGTGAGCATATCTTCAGCCTCATATTGAAAACGACATTTGCGTTGTTTTGTTGTAAAACTACAAAAAAAAAAAAATTCAAATTTATTTTGTACTTAAATATTGAAATGCGAGCTCTGGCACTTACGCCCGCGCATCTTCGGCCGTATAAATTTCCAATGCTATCAATTCCACTGTTGTGTAATCACTTTCCGGAAATGTATAACGTTGTTTTGATATATTTGGTATGTCGCCCGCTCCATGAAAGTAAACATCATATGCAGTTGATAGATTTATAATTTGTGCATAAATTTCACCATCCAGTGGGTGTACGGTAACACGATCACCATGATCAAGTATACTCCATTCGTTCTTCCTCCAATAACTACAATGATAATGCAAGAAAAAATACTTATACGAGATGTAGTCAAACAAATTCTCTAGTGCCGTGCTTTGTCAAAATGCCAACTAGTGAAGAACCCGTCAATACCAACCCTTTCTCATTGCCGCCAGTGACACTCATTCAAAAATGAAAATGTCGTCTTTGCCATTGGCAATTTTAAAATACTTTTGAGCTTTTGTTTGGCTAGAAATAGTTTATAGAAAAATTTCCCCATACGTAAGTTGATTTTTAGATGATTTCTTTCAAAATCAGTTCACAGACGTGCTACTTTTGGTGAGCTTGATTATTTTTATCTGATTTTATATTCTGGTTTTAGATCTATTTTTGCTTTGAATTTTAGTATGATTTGTTTTGAAGTTTTGGCCTGCTTATGATCTCAATTTTAGTCTGAATCTGCTTCTGGCCTGAACATTAGTTTTTTTTTTTTTGTCTGATTAGTAGTTTGCTTTTGGTTTGAATTTCGATCTGAATTTTGATTTGATTTTTGGACTGTTTTAAGGTCTGGTTTTCCGTCTTGCCTCTAATATGCTTAAGTTTACTTTGGACTATCTCAAAACCATTGTTTGTTTTTAGAATATATATATATCTGTCAAAAATTCTTTGGAATGTTTCGAAAATATATTTAATGCTTAATCCTTTTCTCTAATATAGCTAAATTAGATCGCTCTTCCAAAGCCAAATCCAAAGTTCGCTTCTGTCATCCTGACAAAATAGTATCGTAAGTTTTCATTTCAATTGAAATAAAAAAAGCTTAAAAAATGGTGTGTGAGCGATTGGATTTTGTTAGCTTTTCATTTTGTTAAACATTACTGGTGCCAATCAAAGTAAAAATTGAACTGATGATTTTTCAACCATTGTGATAGATATTTATAGATGTTTATAAATACATTAAATGATAAATTATGGGCAACTTAATTCTTTTGAAATCGTTCAAATGGTAATGTGTCAAGATTTAAACTGTGTGCAAAAAAACTTCTAAAACTTACATTAAATATAATTTTTCCAAAATTTTTCATACTTACTCATATGAATTGTAACGTGCCACTAAAGAGTTCACCGAATGACAAATACCAAATTCGGTTAAACTTTCATAGATATACATTTGTACAGCGGCGCCGCTACTCATTTCCGGTTCAAAATTCCATTTCAATTCATATAATATATCTAAATATTTCTCACTTGGTATACCAAAAGTTTTATTTATGGGTAAAGTTTCAATATTTTCATAGGTGAGCATTGCAAGTTTCTCAATAAAAATACGAAAATCGTCCTTATCCTCATCGTTGTCAAATACTTCCGGATGTAAGCTGCGAAATATTACAAAAAAAAAAAAAAAACCAGTAAAGAACACAATGCATGGCGACTTGTAAATCTTTGCAGTGTAATAAAAATCTATGTGTATATAAAACTTACTTCATATATTCGTCCACTTTCAACTCATCGATACGTTTATGCGGACACACTGTCAACGATGGGAAACTGGTATTCCATACCAATTTATTACGATCCATTGAGATTACCATGGGTGAAGTTTGAAAACGTTCCCAGGTGCGTTTACTTAACGAAATGATGCTGAAGAGTGCAATGCAAATGAAGGCAAACCATATCATGCTGTAATGCGAGTGTGGGGTAAAATAGAGGGAAATTATGAAAATATGATATCATCTTTATATTGGCATTATAAATGTCCTTTTTAAATTTTGAATGCATTCATAAAAATCTATTGCGTGTAATGCTTTTTTTATGTATACACATAAAAATTTAAATAGCAAACAATAGAAATAAAAAGTTTGTATATTTTAGAAAGTTTTTTTGGTATTCTTTTTTGACACAAAAAAAAAAAAAAAAATCAGAAGTCATTGTACGTTTTTAGTGTGAACCCTTTTTTCCTGGGGTCGATGTTATTGTTGGGTTTACGCTGTATGCTGCCATCAGCAGTCGTAAATTAACGCGAAAACGCGCAAATATACACAAAATTCGAAATGTGAAAATGCGGAAAACTGCAAAATGAAGCCAACAAACTTTTACATACACGTACACGCACATAGGATCAAACATTGAGAGGCATATGAATGGGCATGAGATGAGTAAGGGGCATGCCGCACAAACCTCATGAAGTTATCAACGCGAGACAACTAAATTTTCGAGTTGACGCCACAATGCCTCATAAAGCTTTCGACAAAAATCCGTAACATTAAGTTTTGTTTCCGCAATTCGAAGAAGCAGCAGCACCAACACCAACAATAGTAACCAGAAATTTTGTTTTTTATGTTGGATTAGGTTAAATTCTTGCTTGCTTCATGTTATATTTGAGGCAAGTATTGTATATCATCAAGTTTGTATGTGTGTTTATTTTTGGATAAAATTCTATGATGTTGAAATAATTTTTTGAAGGAATTTCAATTGTTTTGAATTGCTTTGATGATATGTTGATGATATCACCACATTGCAGTTATGAATGTTGGTGATAGTTAAAGGATTTATTCATCATAGTGTTACTTACTCTCTAATACATTGACGGTTGATTAAACAATGCCAAACTATGTATGGAAGGGTGATCCCAAATCTTACAGAAGTTTCAGTAACCATTGATAGTATGGTTTATTTATCCCTGGTGGCAGTGTCGGGTCCAAAGGGGGGTTGAGGAGGCATAGCCTCAGTAACTATTTATTATTCGCACTTGGTCTATATTGAATCTGAAATTTCATGGTAAGTTTATAAATATAATTTTTTTGGAAAGTTTTATTGTGGTTTTTGATCAGATGGTTTTTTTTTTTAATTATTTGGTCAGAATTCTAGTTTGATTTTTGGTCCGAATTTGGTTTAATTTTTTTCTGAACTTTGTTTGAGTTTTGTCTAAATACCGATCAGACATTTGGTCTGAGTTTTGGTCCGAATATCGGTCTAATTTTTGTATCTGATTTTAGTATTCTTTTGGTCTTAATTTTGATTTGATTTATGGTCCACTCTGATTTGTGATTCTGAAATCATTTGTAGTCTGAAATTTGATTCTCCTTTGTTTTAAATTTTGGCCTGAGTTTTGGCGGTATATCGAATTGATTTTTGGTTTAAATATCGATCTGAATTTTTGATCTCATTTTTAGTCTGAGTTTGTTCTAATTTTTGGTTGAGTTTTGGGTTAAATATCGGTCTAATTTTTTATTTGAGTTTTAATAGGAAAAGTCGATATGGTCTAATATCAGCTCAAATTGTACTCTGTATGTTTGGTCTGCTTTTGGTCTGAGCATGGCTTTGATTTTGACTTGAGTTTTGGTCTGAGTATTGGTCGGATTTTGGACTTAGGTATTCAGACCGGCCTGATTTTGATATGCTTTTGGTTTGAGCTTAGCTCTGAATATTGAGTAGTAAGTTTTGATTTTCGGTTTAAAATTTTGCCTGAATCTTTTTGCCAACATCTTAGTTTGACCAAAGGATTAGTCTGAATTTTTGCTCTGTTCTTGATCTGATTTTTACTTATCCGAATTTTATTTGTATTTTTGTTGGCTTTGGACTTAGGTTGGGTCTGAATTTTGGTGTGAGTAATAGTCTGATTTTAGGCTGAATTTTTTTTTGAATTTTTTTGTAAATTTTAGTATGAATTTTGGTCAGATTTTTAGCCTGAGTTTTGGTCTAAGTTTTTATTTAAAATTTGATGTGGTTTTTGGTGTATGGGCTTGGTATGGGATTTTCCAATAATTAAGTAAAATCAGCATTTCCTAAATCCAAATCTTCGATTCGCCAATGTTCACTGCTATATTAAAAAAAAACTCTTTGATAATAAATTCTACGTTTGTTTTATCACTTTATAAAAAGTTCCAATTTTGTAACTTATCCACAGAATTTATCATGAAATTTTTACCGCAAATCCCCTCCAAAAATAGTTCTTGAATGTTTCTTTTCAATTCCACAATTCTTAGTTTGCAATTTCTATGTGGCTTAAAATCTTCACAATCTTAACATGGCTATTAAAACTTCTATTCCATTTTACGCTCTTTAAACTTGTTCAACCAGAAAGGAGAAAATCTCTTTAATTCCAGAAGCGTTACAACTATAAAACGAAAGCATTAAAAATACCTTCAGAACTTTGTTCGTGTACGAAAACAACGCATATTTAATAAAACTCGTATAAAACTTAAATTACAAAACAACACAAAAAGCGGCAGCTAAAACTAAATTCTTAGCTTAAAATTTCTGAAAAGAAAAAAATTGAGAGGATGAAGGGAAAAGGAGTAGGGAAAACGCATCTGTGTTTGTAGGAAGTTGTCTTCCAATCTGCGAAGGAAAATTTTAGGTACATACATACATTTCCATGTATGTGTGTAGGGTATTTATAATTCGCATTGCTGCATGCATACGTGGCGTTAACATTTTTGATACATTTCATGCATAAAATTACACACGAAATATTTGAAAGCATTTTTATTTGCTAGCAATAAATCCTTAAAACTGACATGACATGACAAACAGGATTACATGCGCAAGGATTAAATAGTAAAGCTTCATCAGTAGAGTAGAAGTAGTAAGAGGCAGCGGTGGTGGAAGTAAAAGAAGAAAACAAAGACAAAAAAATTGGACCAAACTCGAAATTGTTCAGCATCACTCAGATAATTAGTGGATAAGTTTGTCTCTAGTATGGTGTTGCTAATAGTAATGGGGATGAAGATGGTGTTGCATGTTGCAGCATAAGTTGAAAGTGGAGCGAGTGTGCATACTAGTAATGTGAGGTTGTATTATAACTAAGTAGTAAAACTATTTTTGATATTCAATTGTGTTTGTTTTGTGCTTGTTAGTAGGGGTGGAGCACGTTCGTGTTAAATGGTTGAACTGTAAAAACAGTGGCACAAATTGAAAATTGTAGCAACAGAATTCTCAAGGTTTGGGTACTTACGAACTTTTTATGATTTATGGACTTAATACACGTTATTTCTTTGTGAATGAAAATTAAATTTAACAAATATGAAATTTATTTTGTAATTAAAGCTTTCATTTCGTTACGGAAGTGGTTAGAAAAAGATTATTTTGTATTATTTCATTGACACAAAATAATGTTAGTATCAGACAAGGGCACATATCAGTGAATCAAGAACACACCTGCAAACTTATTCTAATCTGTTCAACGCTTTATCCACTAATGATAGGTATTGAATATTCGATTGAGGTTTAAAAAGTATTATGAATCCAATAAGTCGTATCTGCAAGGTTTCAATCATCATATTCAATCATATTTTGACGGTTCATAAAACAGAAAGTTAAATATTAGGCAAGGTTTTAATAGTAAAAACTAATATCTGAACCTGATACTAAGAGATGCTCGAGAGCTCTGCTGATGACAATCAATGCGATCCTTTAATTTTCAAGGGATTTAATCTAACGTGACTAGATTTGTTGGATTAGAATCCGGGACGCTTAAAAATAACTGTTTTTTGTTAAATTTGTCTAAATTTGAAATTAAAATATATTTTTGTTTTTCCTTTTTCTTCCTACATATTTTTAATTAAATCTTAAATTATTTTAGAAAAATGAAATTAACGAAAAACATTTGAAAAATATATTACACACAAAAATTTATAATAAAATGGTTTAAAGAAAATAATACAATTAAAATTAAGTCTACTACTGGTTGGTTGTACTTAGTTTTGGTTTTGCAGCCTCGGCTTCTATTGGTTCATTAAAATTTACATATTTTTCAAGGGCTTTGATTTTTTTTTTTAAGTAAAATAGGGTTCGTTTTAAGAATGATGTAAAAATCAGGACAGGAATATTTTAAATTATGTTTCAAATACAAAATTGATTTTAGTGTTATGATTTGTAAACGAGGTTTTTCGGCAGTGTAATATTTATTAATTGTCTGCGTTTGCTCCAAGAATACAAAGCACATACTGAACAATCTTTGCCGTCAAATACAATGGCCTTGATTTTGCATATGTTCCAAAATGTCAGCCCAACTTTTATTGGCTTTAATTTAATTAGTTTTTCGCCTCATTAGATTTTTGCCCAAAACCAGAGACAAATGACATTTACACTACGTCGACACCTGCCAGTGCTGGTATGCCAATTGAGAATACGTATTACCTGTCAAAAAACAGCAAAATGTCAGGCCCTTCATTTCTAACAATTTGCTCGTTCTACTCTACTTTGTTTTTGTTTTCTCTCACAAATTTGTAGAAACGTCAAATATTGCCAGCTTACGTCAAATCATTGGCATCGAAATATGCTTGCCAGTGACTTTGCCAAAGAAAAAATTGTGAGTGTATTAGTGAAAAAAGTAGGAGTGTGTTAGTGCTGCCATGCCAGCACTGGCAGGTGTAGACGCTGGGTAAGGAACGGACTAGTTAATTTTATTTTTATCTCTACTCACACTTTCTTATATATAATATGTATTAAAATAAATCCAAAACACATGAATTTTTATATTCAATTTTATTAAAATAATTCCACTGTCAATACATTAACAACTTTGAACTTTATATTTTTGCAAATGTGAAATTAAATTCGTTGCTGTTTCGTGAGAATTTGTAAACTATTCAATAAAATATAAATTAACGAAAATGCTAAAATTCTTGAAATTTTTTTTAATGAAACTACAGAAATATTGTTGGTATAAAAGCACTTAAACTCATAGTATATATGAATGTATATGTATGTAGGTGAGTATTTTAAATTTATTTAATTTCTTTAACATCGAAAGCAAATAGATATGTAGTTCAATACTTATATAACATTCGTATAAGTATTAATAAAGCAAATGCTTCATTTCACATCAAATAATAAGATTTTTTTTCTGGTTTGTGTTGACAACCACGAATGAATATATGAAATAACGAAAGGAAGAAGTGAAGGCAGAAAACAAATAACTAACCACAAAAATATAAACAAAGAAGGACATATTGCCAATTTCTTTTAATATTGAAGTTTCGTCTAGTAAGAGATACATGTGTATTAGATTTTTCGTCTTATTTATTATACAGGGGTTTTTTTTTTTAAATCTCTTTATGTTTCCCTAGATTATTTTCATTCCTCTGGAAAATATTTTCACTTTCAAAGTCTTTTCAAGATTACTTTCCCTAGATAAGTGATCAAGGTTGGACAAATATTCTGTTGTCAAAAAATATATAGAACATCTCTTCCGAGAAAAAGTAGAACATTTCTTTATGAAATGTCATACAGTTTTATCATCTTCAAGTTATGCATCACACAGACCAGATTCTCTGATATTGATTTTTCTTAGAAAATCTTTATTTAGGTCTATATTGTTATGGAGAGTTAAAATCTAATCTTACCCATTGTCATTGTGTAATTGATGCAACCTCAACTCCATTTTATGTTTAATGAAAGAGAGACTGCATTTAATAGTAGGCTGTAAACCAGTAAAAATCATTGGCCATCCTTTTCTAACAAACATCTCAGTCATCCCATTAAATATGATACTTGCGAGCCCAGACTACCATACCAGCGTTACTGATACAAATCTATAGAGTTTGATAATTCTTTGCCTTAAAATTTCGAAGCAATTCTACAAACCGAAAGGGCTTTAATTTGTCGTTTGCTTATTTGAGGATATGAATATACTAAATATTTTTATAAATATTTTTTTTAAAACATCTTCATGGGAATACTGTTGAGCCTGACTAGGGAACATGGTTTTTAGTTCACTGAATCCTGATTTAAAAACAAAATATTGATAATGAACATATAAAAGCTAAGAGACGAATAAAAATATATAATAAGTTAAAAAGTAATGGCTGTTTTCCTAACATTCATATATACCACCTTGATCAAAAAGTTGCTGAAATTTATTCAGAAAATTAAAAATACAAGTTTATTCATCTAAATCTATATTGTCCCCTGCAAAGTAATCCCCATCAACTGCAACACACTTATGCCAGCGCTTGATCCAATCCTCGAAACATTTTATATATTCGGTTTTCGGTACGTCCATCAGTGCTTCCTGCGATTTTTCCATTACATCCTCTCTGAAACGCTGCTGAAACGCTTTCCTCGTAATGGTTTTTTAACTCGATTGAACAGAAAGAAGTCACAGGGAGCCAAATCAGGTGAATTCGGTGGCTGTTAGATGGTATTTGTTGCATTTTACTGTGCGACGGTGCGTTATCATGGTGCAAAATCCACGAGTTTTCGGTCCACAATTTTGGTCTCCTTGTTTCACCCAAACGCCTCATAACGCCCAAATATTACTCTCTGATTGATTGACCAAAATTTATTTTACTTTATCAACGTTTTCGTCGGTTTTCGATGTCAATGATCTGCCACTGCGTTTTCTTTAGAGAATCGTTGCCAAACTTTTCCAACATTTCCAATGTTCGCGCACCATTAAATCCGTTTTTTACGCAAAATTTAATGCAATACAATTCAATAAAATTGTAAAAAATCGCCAACACACACAGAGATAGATGTACTCTTGGCTACGTTACTTTTGCAAATGTCAAGCTATGATGCTAAGATTTAGAGGGCATATTAACAAAAAAAACAGAACTCAAACCGGAACGATGGGAGCGCCACACGGTGGTTATTCCGGGAACTTTTTGATGAAGGTGTTATGTAGGTAAATATACTTTAAAATCTTTGGTTTGTTCTACAAAGCGTAAAGGAACAATGGTAAGCCCATTTATCTGTCTTAGAAAATTTTTAAGAGCTTGACGGGACACTGTGAAATGAACACAACAACTACTCTGCCTCCCTTCCGAGTAGTTTCACCGTGACTGTTTATATCTCCACCATTTTTAATTTTTCAAAAGTACCTATGACCCCTAAAAGATATATACATTCCTTACTCTCAAAAAAAATCCTGAAAATCGACTAAGAATTGGCGTTTTACATAAGAATCCCCCTTAAATAAGTTCTAAATGAATGGAAAAACATTCACCCTGTTTCTTTGGAATATACGTATGACGTTATACAATCAAATTCATACAAGATGATTCATTCCTTTGGAGGTATACAAGTAAAATTTTCTTTTTCTTTTGGCCAATTGCTTCCATCGAGATATTTACCATTGTTTTTTCGCTTTTGTTTGGCTGAGTTTATTTATTTAATTTTCTTTAAGCATCTACAGGTAACTATATATTTGTATTTATATTAATATTTGTTTCGTTTTATTTATTAAAAATTCTAAACTTATTTAATATTGAATTTGCAGCATTAAATCAGAAACCCAATTAAAGCCTTTTCTCTCCTCTTATTTAAAGTTTTTCCTTTCAAAATACGAGTGTTATAAAAATAAATTTATTTCAGAAATCACATCATGAAATCAATGAACTATCTCAAATAATTAAATTTTCCCATTTTGTTTTTGATTAATTTTTTTTTTATTTTGTTTTAACTACTAGTAAACTTTATTTCAACATAAAATATGCGCTAGAGAGATAATTATAAAATAAATAATACAAAAAATAAAAAAACGTAAACAAAAATGACAAACAAATTAAAAAACGGAAAGTTTCCGGCTTTTAGAAAATAAAACATACGCTTTTTTCTCTCACATAGCTCAGCATTTTGGTGCACTACTTCATTCTGTCGTTGTTGGGTTTTTTTAATTGTGATGCCGAATAAAGAAAAACTGTAGGATTAGAGTGTCATGGTGAAAAAGTAGATTGCAACAGCAGCTTTATACGTACAAAAAAAAGCGATAGCGGTTTAGGGGAACAAGGGGCACAAGATAAAGGGAAGTAGTGAAATAGGAAATCTCTACGGCATATCACAAATTCCTACGACTAAATGCGCTCATGCACATACAAACATATAAACATATGTATGCATGCACACTACAGTTAACTAGAATGTGGCAACATCTTGGGAGTTTTACTCGAGCACAGAATAACTTGCCTTATAATTGACAGAAACAGTATGGTATCGGCAACAAGGATACGTTACACTACCATGGATGCTCACAGGGTATGTTAGCAAGTCATATCAGACTATTTCCATGAAGCTGGTTTTTTTATAATGAGAATTTCATCATAGTTTTGCATCTAAACACTTCTGCGGGTGCTCATTTACATGATTCCGAAACAACTCTCCTGATTGCGTTAGTCACAGGCAGCATTTCGTAGGTTTAATTTGGTTTAATTCACAACAAGTCATATGGTGCTAGTTCGAAGGAGTCTGAAGTAGTCAAACTCTACAAAATGGCATTCGGTGCAAAGCACATTCAGTTAGAAGATACCTGAAGTGGACGAACTAAACTAGAAATAATCTGAAGAGGTGAAATGAGTTTAGAAACAGTTTGAAATATTAAAAATAAGCTAGAGGCACCCAATGACGGTTAATGGCATTTATATCCTATTAGAGGTTACAAGAAATAGTCAGAGATAACCAAGAAACCGGCATTTCAAATGAAGATTGCACATCATAATGGCTGAAAATTAAAATTTTTACAACCATTTAATTGAAGTATGTACTCTCAACTGTGCCCTATTTTGATTTTTGCCATCTACATGGAAAATTGGGGCTAATCGAAAAAAATCATTAGAATATTTAGATTCTACGGAAAATTGTACTATAGAAAATATTATCGCCATTCGTTGTGGTGAAAGTTTTTGTAAATTTGTAGAGTAGTGTAGTTTGTTTTCGATTGAATTTAATACTTGAATTTCGAATAGTGGGCCAAAGTTTTCCCAAACTTTCCCGAAACAAATTACAATTATAACCTGAGCTAGAAACTTTTTCAAATACAGCCGTTACTTTCTACTACTACTACTACTACTACTACTACTACTACTACTACTACTACTACTACTACTACTACTACTACTACTACTACTACTACTACTACTACTACTACTACTACTACTACTACTACTACTACTACTACTACTACTACTACTACTACTACTACTACTACTACTACTACTACTACTACTACTACTACTACTACTACTACTACTACTACTACTACTACTACTACTACTACTACTACTACTACTACTACTACTACTACTACTACTACTACTACTACTTCCACTACTACTACTACTACTACTACTACTACTACTACTACTACTACTACTACTACTACTACTACTACTACTACTACTACTACTACTACTACTACTACTACTACTACTACTACTACTACTACTACTACTACTGCTACTACTGATACTACTACTACTACGTTCGAACAGCAACAGCAACTTTGAAAATTCTTAGAAAATACATTTATAAAAAAAGTAATCACTGTATAATATTTCTATGCATACTGACTTTAAAATTGAATTTAAATAATTTAAAAATTCATGACTCAAGGCCAGGTGAACAGACATAATTTTTTGGAAGGTGGTTTTTGAAAATCAAAGAAAAATAATTATTTTGCATTGAAATGACAAATTCGTCTAGATAAAATAACAAACTTGATTTGAAAATTATAATTTCACAGGTCCTAAAATATTTTTCAGAGGCTACATCTGACCAAACTTTTGTAAAAAAATATATGGAGAAATAGGCAAAATTCAACAAAAATGCAAATTTTCAAAAATACTACCCTGATCCCAGGGAATACTTGTTGCTCATGATGTGGAGTAGAAACATTTTTAATTTTTTTTACATCCGGTCACCTTATTCCTTCGGAGAAAGCCAAAATTACTATACTCTCTAAAATTCAGAAACATTTTTTTTTTTAGTACTAAAATTTCTTACTGAAGACATATGATAATTGCGTTTTGAAAATTTTCCAAATTTGATCATTGCATCTAGTACCGGGACAATATGGGTTAATAAAATTTGCACTATAAACGGAAAATAGCGAAGATAAGCATTAGTGCTTGAACTAGGAATGGGATCTCTAATATTAGAAAGTTTTTAAATAAGAAACGGGGGTTATTTGAAAGAAGCTCATAGAATGAAAAAAGCTAGAAGTTCTTAAAAATATAAATCTCAAATAAAAGTATTAGATTTAGGTAGTCTTGATAATAACCTGAGAAGATTAAAATACTTATGGTAAATATAATCGGTTCAGTGAAAAGAATAAGAGTATTTTAGGTGGCTTGAAGAATAAGTAATAAGCTTCGTGAGTTTTGCACAAACTTTGAACTAAGCTTTAGAGAATTAATTAGAGTCCAAAAAAAACAGAATCATGAAATTAATAATTATTAGTCTATAGTACTAGCGGATCCATGAGGTGCTTTTGGAGATAACCTTCACAATTATGGTAAATTGAAGTAATCTTGAGAAAATATAATCTCAAGATATTCGGTTCAGTGAAAGTAAAAAACGCATTTTAGTAAAACATTGAAGAATCTAATAAGCATAATGGGTTACGTGGATTTTGTTCGAATTTTGAATAACATTTTAGAGTATTAATTAAAGCTCAAAAGTAAAAGAATCATTTCACTGAGAACTATTTATTTAGAGAACCAGGGTGCTTTTGAAAATACCCACTCTTCCTGAAAAATGTTTCATACACTGTGACCGTTGCCCGGAATCAAAAGGATCAAATTAAAACTGAATAAAATGGTACTATTCAATTACACTGCGGTGTATGGGTGTACATATGCATGCAAGAGTTTATATGTAAAATGACAGTTGATATGGGAACTATGGCATCATAGATAACGTATAGTTTTGCATAGGATTGTGTGTGCTTGTATGTGTGAGGGGCGTGTCACAGTCGCCCTCGCTATACAGTATGCATACATATGCATATTATTTATTTGCATTTGTAGTAGTAGTAAAGTTTAAAAATTAAAAAAAGCTCATTGTTTTTATTTATGTTTTAGTTTTCATTTATTTTAATCTTTTTTTTATTTTGAATATGTACAAAAAAAGTAAAGAATTAGTGGGCAAATGAGCAAAATTAAAGTATGCCGAGAGATATCTGTAGTAGAATATGTATGTGCGTGTATTTGTGTGTAACGTTTGTTTTAATTTTCAGTTGCATTTAAATGAAATTAAAATTATTTTGAAAAAGTTGGTTAGAATTGTTGAGCAGAAAAAAGTTAAAAACAAAACAAAATTGCAAAAACGAAACGGATTATTATAAACAGTACACACAAACATTTAGATATATTATTAGATTAGGTGTTAAATGTAAACTTATAGTGTAAATCTATGCGGAAGTATTTGAAGTTGCACAATAACTAAAATTAAACTATGTATAGTATTTAGTTATGTGTATACTATATATATGAAAGTGAAAAAGATAGCGAGTTTATTATAACAAAGGGTTTTTGCTTTAGTTTGATGACCTGCCTTTAATAAAGACTATAACCAAACAAAAAATAGACAGAATTCAGTACAGTATATGTGATATCCACTGATACTTTGATTTTCTCATGAATCTGGACAAAACAAATGAATTTACAACTCTACACGATAAATTGCAGCAGATCTAAGCATATCTCAATCCTTTCGTTTTCCAAGTACTGTCAATGTATTCAGACTAAAATTCAAGCAATAACATAATCTCGTATAACTATTGAATAGATTAATATAACTAAAAATTAGCAATCAAGTCATTATTTACGGCAGACAAGCGGTTATCTAAGTTAAAAGATCCTCGGCCATTATATTAACATTAGTATTGCACTACAAGAAGCACTTTATTAAACTAGAAAAATTATTGAAATAGGTAAGTTCTGATTCTGATAAAAACGGGCGGTAATGGATATCTTACAACATTTCTTACAAAAATATGGTGTAGTAAAATTTCAACATTTGCCATCATCCAAAAATTTACCAGCTGTTTTAAGATAATTTGAGGGCGCTGGTTACGAACTTGAATTCTGAATTAAAATTTTTAATAAGAAGCTATTAATTCGTTTTTTACAAAGAACATTTTCTTCGAAGACAGTATGTTTGGGTTTTACCGGTTTTTTTTCTGTCGGATATTTTTGGTAAGTGAGGGTATAAAATTATATTATTGAGGGGACGATTTGAAGATAGAGAGAATGTTAGGCTAGGTAGTACTGGCTGGCTGAAACCTTAGAAGGCAGTTTACCCCCTCGTCCATACCCTCAAACTGTGGAGCTCCTAAGTACGTTAATCGAGTCCTAGCAAACGCGGGACAGGAACAAAGGAGTTTCCTTCGCATCATGCTCCATACATTTCCTGCACCTTTCATTATCAGTTAATTTTAGTTTAAACGCTTGCGTTGCCACCAAAAAGTGGCCAGTTAGTACGCCAATTACTCTTTTGCAGTCCTTGCGATCGAACGATATGCGCTCTAGGGGTCGCATATAACTTTAGCGATTTTGGATGTGAATATATTTCTCCATCTAGCTTTCGCTTTCTTCCACATGTGAGCTTCCAGATTACAATTAGGTAACTGAAGAGGTATCAGTATTTGATTTGGTCCTCTGGCAGCTTAGTTACATTTTTCGCGACTTTGTCGACAATCTCATTTCCCTATATACTTTTGTGGCTAGGTATCCAATAGATACACATTCTAAACTTGGTGGTCAGTTTCTCTACATTGCTGCCCTACACTGAAGAACATTTTTGGATGATGTCCAGTGTGATGTCAATGCCTTTACAGCTGATTGGCTATCTATATATATGTTTATTGATCGTAGCAACACTGCTTGCAAGCTCCGCAACCTTCCCAGCGGCAAATATTTCTGCCTGGAATATGCTGCAGTAATCAGGCAGCCTGAAGCGATTTCTGATGAATAGCTCAGCACAGTAGACATCAGCACCAATCCTTTCAACCATTTTTGAGCCATCCGTGAAGTTATTGAAGTTCAAATTTTATCCTCTAACCAGAACCCGATTTCGGGATCACATAATCTGAACCAGACGAGTTCTGACTAATTAAACTATGGTGGAAGGATCTATAACATAGTTTTCAAATAACTCGTAGTCCTTCTGCTGATAATGCCGCCTGATTTTCTGCGAAGAGATCAATTTGGAGTAGGTTGAGAATAGTTTCAAGTGCTACCGTTGCAGTTGTTCTCATGGCTCCGTGATACATAGCGCGGACAGCCGTTGAACCTTTTCCAAAGGTTTGATATATGTTTTCTTTTTAGTTATGGTCCACCATACCAAAACACCGTATAGCAGTATAATTATTGCCGTGCACAACCAATACATAAAATATAGAGAAGGTTTCAATACAAAAATTTTGTGCCACATTATGCTGAACAACTTATCTTAAATTCATATCATTTAAAAAAGAATATTTTTCTTAAGTTCTCGAAGACCCCAATTTCCTGATTTTGTGACAAGATTGTAGGAGAACTACATCTGATGGAGAATAACTAAGATTCGAGATAACCGCCCAGAAATTCCCTTAAAACCGTTGTAAATTTTGAGAACGAATTTGTTGCATTGTATGAATATAATTAACCACCATTGGGGAGTTGCTTAAGAAACTGGAATAACTTTTAGCTCGCCTGTGTGCCATCCACTGTGCCATCCACTCCGAGCCCGGATTTTCTCTCTACGGCTCTGTACATATTAGATATGCCTATATAAAATATCAATTAAATTCATTCATTTTTTGTTCAAAGCTAACATTTTTGAAATGTTTTTATTGGAATCAATACTGTATCTACTTCACATTATATTTACTTAGTTCTTGATTATCTGAAAAATGTCAATGTTTTATGTTACTGAATAAAGTATTTTTTCATTCTCGATTTGGAACTCATAAGAACTGCGTCTACTTTTCAATTGTTTCAACTAGTGCCATTCTGTTTCGGCTGAATAAGCAAAGCAGTAACCAAAATTAAAATAAAAGAGAAAAATTAAGCTTGAATTTACATCAAGCTATAGTGCCCAGCAGAATACGGCTTGTTTACATCTCTGAAAACTTTGAAACTAGATACCGTATTTAAAGTTAAAGTTGGAAAATCTTTTTCAAAACCATTACAAGTAGTTGTTTTATACAATATACTTAATAAAAAGACGAAAGAGAAAATGAAATAAAAAAAAAGATAAATGAATCCCTAAAAATAAAATTATTCATAATTAAAGAAATGAAACAATTGTAAAAAAGAAGAAGTAGTATCAAGGCTTTCGTCTGACTGGTAATTAAAAATATTTACTTACTTAAAATATTAAATTTGCAAAATAACAATTTACGGTAAAATAGTTTCATAATATTTTGTTTTGAATATTTCATAATATTTATTTTGTTCTTCCAAAATATTTATTTACTTATTTTGTATGTAAATAAATATATTTATCTTGCTTTGTTGCATAATAAACCCAATCTTAATCCATACGCAAAATTATTTAAATATATGTAAATAAATTGTAAAAACAAAATTTGTACTACGCTTATCTCTTAACACCTGTTTAATTACTGGCATAAAGTTTTAATTATATTATTTAAATTATAGTATTAAAGAATTTGAGAGAAATTCGGTGATAAAAAACGCCGCACTCCCAGCTAGCAGTTTTGATACCGAAAGATCTTTTCACGATTCGCCAAAAACGTTATTTAATTGCCGGCGATGTGGCTATCTAATCCCGGAAGCGCCATTCTTCGGGAGAAATTGTGTCATTCTGGCGATTCACGGGGAAGAATTTCCGACGAAATTGTTTTAGGTTTGATTTTTTTATTTATTTGTCTATAAAAAATTTTTTTCGTTGACCTAAATTTTTCCAAAAATTGATAATGGGGTATGGAAAAAAATTTTCTTTTAATTTGTTTTGTTTTCTACACGTTTTTGAGAACTTAGAAATTTTGTAGGTTCATTTGGTTGTACAGTGTCATTATTACACAACAAAAATCACCGCAAATAAGAACCACAGCACATAAAAATTACTTGCAAATCAATCTTCAATTATTCAGACGATCAAAAGATGAGCAAAAATGTACAGAGAAAAGAAACAGTAAAGAAAAGGGAATACAAAATCGCTCTTCAAATGATCGGAGCAAAGAGCTCTGCGAAAGTAAAATACGAAGTCTATGCATTTTGTTAGGGTAACTTTTCTAACAATAAAATGGAAGAATCTCGCGACGATTGCTATCATCCAATAATCTTCTCAATGCTACCTGGGTACTTTACTTCATGAGTATAAAAGCAATTAACTTGTTTTGATTTTTAACAATCAAATTCTAAAATTTCACAAGTTCAAGTATAACTGCGAATTCAAACACTGATTAAAAATCCTTTATATTATTTTTTGTGAAAATCCTTTATATTATTCCAAGTGAAACTTTCATTCTATACAGTTGTAAACTTTTAAACATCATGGCAAAATTATCGTTAATCTTTTTAATTTTAACATTGACTGCATTGGTGGTGGTGATTCCTACTGCAGCACAGAGAGTTCGTAAGTATAATCGAATTTACTAGGTTATAAATTTAAATTATAGTATAATCCTACCCCCCTTCTAATTTATTTTTATTTAAAAAAAAGGATGCCGTCGAGATCAAATTTATAAACAATGTATCAATAACTGTCCCCCAAGATGTGGTCAACCAAACGTCTCTTGCACACAGGATTGTCGTCGTTCAGGATGTGAGTGTCGCCCTGGATATTGGATAAATAGGGCTGGTAGATGTGTGCTTCCAGCAAATTGCTAAACTGCCACAAATTAGGAACGAGACGTATGGACAAAGTTAATATTTTATCTACCGAGGCTCAACATTTCCGGGAATTGGAAATTTACGTTCTATGTAAATTTCTGAATGTAATTTTAAGATAAATATGTATATAAACTTATTATTAAATAAATAAATAAACTTATATTACTACCGTTGTTGTTGTAAAGTGGTGCACAGTGTATGAAACGTAGTCAAAAATAGCGAAAAAGTATAAAAGTAAAATCTTTTAAATGTCTATAATGGCAGTACTCTAAATAAAAAAATTAAGTTGAAATACAGTTAAATTTCAAATGAACCTACTAGTGTAATTACACAAAATTTTACTCTTTTGTATGTGGAATTTGTAATTAAAACTGTGATTTTACTTAATATGATATGAGTCTCCAACTAGATTCCTGCCATCATGATACATTTCATGGTCATTTCGTGACATTACGTCCGCCTTCGTTTACGAATTATCGCTTAGGCTTTGCTTATCGTCATTTTACAAGTAACTGTCAGATCTAAGAACATTTCAGGTATTTCAACTACTTTTTCTGGTAAAATATTCTCTTTATTGTTATTATTTATAACATCTTCTTGTTCTGCAAAACCAATTTCATTGTTGTCTCCTTCGTTCGTTTCTTTGCGAAAATTTAATGAATCGTCATACTTGCGATTTGATGATGACTTTAACAAACGTTCCAAAAATTTTACCTCACGGCCCTTGTATAATTTTCCCGTTGTTGTGTTATAAAATCGATAAGCTTTCGATTCTGAAGAGTACCCAGTCAACACATATGCAATCCCTTTCGATTTAAACTTTGATCTACCTGAACTCTTATTCAAAATAATGGCTCTACACCCAAAAGTTCGCAAATGCGCAACTGGAGGCTTTTTTCCAGTTTTTATTTTCAACTGCTGTAGTTGAACATCGATTCCTCAAATAAACCGCAGTAGCAACTGCTTCTGCCCATAATGGCTCTTGCAACCCAGAACCAATTAGCATACACCGTCTCTTCTCAGTTTTATTAGCTCTTTCAGCTACTCCATTCTGCTGCGGAGTATATTCTTCTGAAAACTGCCTCCTAACTCCTAACATTTCTAAATCCGTTGCAAATTGCGTAGTCAAATTCTCTCGAGCATTGCCGCTACGCGAAATTTTAAAACTGCAAAATGCATTGTATATCTCATCCTTGTTTTTGAGGAAATTGGAACCCAAAATAACGCGCACCGCCACATGAAGTAACACGCATCGATATATATAATCTCAATTGAATATATGAATTTTTCCATTGTAGCATGTCTCGCACTACAGCTCTTCATGAGTTGCTCGCATATTTAAGCCCCGTACCAATTTCTTCTTCATCAGCTCAGACAAGTTTTTAACGTTATGATACCCATAACGTCATAACGCCATAATAAAAAATCGTTATTAGAAATTAAGCAACAATTTTCAATTAACATATCTACTATACTTTCGCCATGGCATATAAACAACTGACCGTGCCTCTTATCAGGCAGGATAGTATAATTACCATTCTCCAATGTCTCACCATCATTTTGAAAAACTATTAAATGTAGTTTTTTAACGAACATCTCCGATGCATTTAGAAAAAATAACGAAATCATCGGCCAATTAAATTTTTTCTTCATGTTGTCTCATCGTTGTGAACAAGTTTTTGTCACAATATAAATGACTTGTCGAACCGCTATTGAAAGCCCACGTGCTACACTGAAACTCTTCCGAATTCATGTAACCCTTACCCTTTGTTGCCGTTTTTTGCATTCTCTAGCAAAATATCCTACCTGACCTTAGTTGTAGAATTTCGGAGGCCAACATTTCCAACATTTCCTTTCCTATTGTCATGTGATTTTGTTAAGAATGCTCGCTCCTCACCTTGAATTTCACAATGATTGCTGCGCCGCTCAAAATCTTCCAACAGTTTTATCTTCAAAGCTTCCAAATCAAGCAAAACATCACTCGACTTAATAGCAATCACAAAATTTTCGTACTCTTCGTTTAAGCTATTTAGCAGAATAATTGCCAGCAATTGGTCTGGAATAATAATATTAACTTCCACCAACTTCTCTACGATACTCAAAAAGTTTTGTAAATCATCAGCCATGGAAGCTGGTCTGGTCATCTTCACAGCAAGCAACTTTCGGAATAATAAGACTTTCCTTGCACGACCTAGTGGACAAAATTTCTGTTTTCGGACAATCCACGCTCCTCTTGCGGTTTTACAGTTTTTGATGTATCCCAACTGTCATCGCTTCATGCTTGATAAAACTGTTGACAGCGCCTTTTGGCCCTTTGGTTTCCAGTCTGTAGAGTTTCCATAACCATCCTGGGCGTTTTCCTATTGGTCTCTGCATCGACCAAATCTAGGCTAATAAGGACGCATCGAATGTGAACTTTCCATCCGTCGAAATTGCTTTCTTCAAGCTTTTCAATATTATACAGCGAAATCATACTTTCTCTCTATGTGTGACTAGTGTGGATTCGATACCCACATGGTATCGATACTTTTTCTCATTACTTGCATCGAATAAAAGTATCGATGCTAACGAAAATATCGGAAAAAAGTATCGAATATGTACTTGTATCGAATACTCGTTTAAAGAGACAAATTAAACTTTTATTTAAGTGACTGTTGAGGAACACGCTCAGACCAGAACGGCCCACTGTGACACCACATAGTTGAACATACAGTTTATAGTTTTCAACACGAGTTTTTTGCCTATACATTATGGTTTTGAGATATTGGATACTGGAAACCCGTGAATCATATAGAAATGACGCTAACTTCAACATATGATATTTGTTATGTTTGGATGCAAATCGCTAGAAAATTTATAATAGAAGGAAAACTAATCAACAGATTATAGCTTGTTAAAAATATTTTATTTCAATGAAAAGGTTTCAATAAACATTATGTTCTAAATACATGCATGGCCGGCAATATTTTCTAGAACCTCAATACAGTACTGTAATATTTTCATACATTGGAATATTACAATATGGAATGAAATTTTGAATATGGTATGCATGTTGAATAATTCTGCCATAACATATTAAAATATAGTAGGTATTGATTGCTGTAAAATATTTTAAAACGATCTACAATTTTTTTTAGATTTTTAAATAAATATTTTCCAAAAATATCTTGTATCCGATACTTACCCTTTTTTCCGATACCAAATAAAATAGTTACGGTACAGCATCGAGTAAAAAAAGTACTTGAATCGAATAAAAAGTATCGAGTATTTACTTGTATTTACTTGTATCGAATCATCACTATGTGTGACCCATAACCTTTGTAAAGATGAAGAAACTGAGACACCGGAAAATTATTATTTAGAGATCTTTTATTGAGCCATGTTCGAATGTGAGTCAAAAATATTTTTCAAGTTTTACAAACATTCGGACAAACAAATTCAATATATGTTTTTCATTATTCAAAACCTGTAAATTACAATTTGTACTTTTGTATATAACAAAAGTAAGTATATATTAGTGTCCGACCGATTATTCGGCTTCGGCTTCGGTTCTTCGGCTATTCGGCCTAAAATTGCACCTTCGGCTTCGGCAAAAAGTGGCCGAAGTTTTGGCCGAAGTATTTGCCGAAGCCGAAGATTATAAGCATTTTATTTTATAATAATTTTTACTATAGATTGGCAGTAAAAATTTATGCAAATAAATAAATGTGAAGTGGTTATATAAAGTATTTACATTAGAATTTCTGTATTGTATTTTCTCCGTTTGCTTTTTCCATTTTTGCTTTTGAAGTAACCCACAGATTTACAACCACACAAACAGTTATCAGATTTTTTTTAACGAACAACCTGCTTGAGCTAATACAATTAGAGGCAGCAGAAGCCAGCCAAACTGTTTTACTTTTTAAGGAGGACTTGAAGCGTATTGAAAAGAAGCGTGAATTGTTAGAGAAGCCGACATTTTCCATTACTGGCGCTTAAATTGAAAATTGTTTTGGCTAAAATCGCTAGAGCATTCATGCATATTTGAACTTTGAAACTAGTTTTTCTCAAAACAGCATTTTTCGAAATGGCTCCCACGATATCTCCAAAACTAATGAACTGATCGGGCTTAAATTTTCATCGTATCTTCAATAAATAAAATACTTTCCTTCATACTTGCCAGATAAAATAACTAGCTGTGAGTAGCTAGGAATTTAAAGTTTTTATACAAAATATTTAGTTATTTAAAAAAATTTGATAAAAAGTTTATTCAACAACAAATACTTTAAGGAATTTAACTTTTCCGGCTTCATGAAACCATACATTAAAATTTATCAATCCCAATTTTTTTTTAAATCAATCAAAAATTTTGGAACTAGAGGGTTCTGGTTCCGGCTACAGGTCTATCGATTATTACGCTGTTTCAATCTTTGATTTTAGATAAGCATTCTGCATGGCAGCCATCGGCCAACTTTTTTTTTGGCACAGGTTTCGTTGAACGACAGTCGTTCTACAGATATATAGTCGATGTTACTGTATATTTTGACGTAAACAAATTTTTAAATGATTCTTGAAATAAATAATATTTGTCAGCTTCTTCGACAGTGAACAGTTATTTAGTGTTACTGGTCAGCTTTTTATTTGGAGTATCTACTATTTATATTTTTCTGTATATGTTTGCAAATACATAGGTAAAAAATATTTACTTTCAGATTTTTGTTTTTTATATATTAAAAATCCTTCGGTCTTCGGCTTCGGCCGAAGGTTAGATGAATGGCCGAAGTTCGGCTTCGGCATCGGCCAAAAAATCACCTTCGGTCGGACACTAGTATATATACAACAATTTTATTTAAAAGTTTTGAGCAATGTTTACCAGTGTTGTTTATAAAAATAGTAATTAAATACATTATGGAGAATGCAGGTGGTATGAGTAATATTAATTAAATCTTAATATGTACACGGGTATTTTATTTTTAGCCCATCTTTCAAAATATATTGGGTTTTCTCATATGCGCAGCTAAAACGTGCATTTTGTAAGATGGTGTCATAGCTGATAGGCGAATCTTTTTTTTAGTGGAATAGTAATGGAATTATGATCAATCGCTCCAAATTTCATCATAAATTTTCTTTCGGTTTCGAAGTTATTAATTTTTGACCGCTCTCCATATAAGAAGCCCCATTGTGTGCTGGTTCGATCCACGAAACTAATTAGCTCTTACGCGCAGTTTTATAGTCACATCCTCAGTTATTATTGGGTAAGTTCTCACGATTGGCCACATCTATTTCATTTGGTTTAGCTATTTAAATACATAGGTCGTTGATGTTGATTTTAGATAGCTTTCCGAGACTGGCGAAGAGTGGTACTTCCACTACTATCGTTTATTCAATTTAGCCATGGACTTTTGTCAAGGCCAAGTCATCCAAACATAAATTTATAATTTTGAAAAGTGTGAAAACCATAAATATTTATTAAAAGTATTGAATTTGCTAAATAAGCTTGTAGAAACCGGTTCAAAATACTTATTTGATCTATTCAAATATTTGTTTTAATATTTGAAAATATTTATTTAACTGCATAACTATATCAAAATATTTATTAAATTTTTTTCTGTTTTGTAAATAAATAATTCCCGTTACCCTGTTCATAAAAAATCCCATAATATTCACCTTAAAACAATCAAAAGTTATAAAAAAATTATCTAATTTAATATTCTTAACTAATTTACACCTGTTTAATTACAGCTGATAATTTCATGATTAATTATTTAAATACGTAATATAGTATCCATACTCTGGGAGAATTAATTGTTAATCGCTTTTCGCCATTTTCTGACTATAAAATGACTTCAATCTTGATAGTTTTTAACAATATCAACTGAAACTTCATAAGTTTAAGTATAACTGCGAATTCAAGCACCGATTAATAAAACGATCATATTAGTTTTTTATTTAAAATAAAAACATTTCAAGTGAAACTTTCATAATATACAGTCATAAACTTTAAGAAATTATGTCGGCAAAATTATCATTGTTCTTTCTAATTTTAACATTGACTACATCAATGTTGGTGATTCCTACAATAGCTCAATTAGGCATAATTCGTAAGTATAATACATATATAATTCGGTGGTTCTTAAATGAAAATTGTATCTATAATAATTCATTTTCTTTTACTAAAAAATAGGATGTGGTCTAAATCAAGAATATAAAACATGTGTCAGTAATTGCCCTCCAAAATGTGGTCAAAGTCCTCTCATTTGCACACAGGACTGTCGCCGTGCTGGATGTCAGTGCCGACCTGGATATTTAATAAGTATAGCTGGGTTATGTGTACTCCCGATAAATTGTTAAGCTACCACAAACCAGAATCAACATGAACTACAGAAATGACAGGATCAAAAACTTTGGAAGGCAAAGATTCTAAAATCTTTCATTTATTTAAATATAATTTATATTATTATTATTATACATAAGTCACTGCCTATAAAGATATTTTAAATTTACGTTTAATGTAATATTCTTAATGTGACTTGTTCGGCTAAGTGAAGCCGAAACAATTAAATAAAATAAATAACTAAATTTACTCGTATTAATAACATATTTTCACTACTATAATTTACCAACTTTGAGCTTGGACTCAATTATTTGGAACAAATTATTTGTACATTTAATGGAATAAATTATAAATAATATGGACAACTAAGGAGATATAAAGAAATTAGAAAATTTGATATGAATTTTCAAGGACAAACATACTTGCTCGGCTGGCTGATTGGTTCGTCAAGCCCCAGCTTAAATCTTTCAATTGATATGAAATTTCGGAAGCATATTATTTCACTGGCTTAAACATCCACTAAACTATGGTAGAATTTGGTGACAAATTTTGTCTGTCTGCTGAGAAAAATCTTGATTTTTGCTGTACCAAACGGTATCAAAGTACTTGAGTAAATTCTGAAAGCAATGGGTGGCAAAACAACGAAGGAAAATTACATTTAAAATTAACTAAACAAAAAAAAAATTGTGTGCGTCAGTGGCACGCCCTACAGAAGTTTACTTCTTCAGATCGTTTGTGGTTTGGATTTTAAAGTTAAAGTTAGGTTGGTGCTAGGTTTTGGGTTTTTTTTTTAATTTTGTTTGGCCGCCATTGGGTCTCTCAGCCGCAGTTTTTTCTGGAGACTTTATCCTAACACAATCTCATTTGTTTGCCTCGCCTTTTTTTCAGTCTATACTGGGTCACTCTTTCAGCTCTAGAAATCTCTAAATGTTTTTGTTTGAAATGTCGAATTTGATCTGAAACTGATGGGCAGCGCCCTCTATCAATTGAGTATGAAAAAATGAGGATTCATATGTGTATACAAATAATTTTTCATACGCTATTTTTGATAAAGGGCGCTGCCCATCATTTCTGTGATAACTTCCGCGGCGACGATCATCTTTTACCCCAGGCGTGAAGTGTCAAAAATTTACTCACTTCAGCACTTTGAAACCATTTGGCACAGGCCATGGTGAAATTATGTATAAGGTGATAACGAAATCACAACACCTTTGTTGTTCCGCACATAACGGCGGCATGCAGTGAATGCCAAACTGACTCCGACGAAACGCAAAACACAATTAAAAAGTACTAGTCGGCAAGGCCCCAGTAACTGATGCTATTTTTTTTGCTCAATAAATCTCTTTATGAAAAAATAAATATCAAAAGAGAACCAAACTACTCGTTGGTGTTTGTTATTTGTGTATACAGATAATTCGTTAGATAATTCTGAGAAATGCCGTTACTAATGTCTTCTCTCTGTCTCTCATTTGTTATTTACTCCCGCTTAAGCAATGATTTTTACAACGATGAGTGCAATGCTTTGTTCAATGACTGAATTTTAAAGAACTTCCGACGCTAATATTTTAAAATTGGCTAAACCGATTTTAAATCTGATAATTTTTTGGCAACCCTATTTGTCAAGCTCTTTAAATTGATGGATAATATGATAGTGTAGCACTCCTGGATCTTCTGGAATAAAAATGTAGTTACACTAATAAATTTATAGATTTGCCAGTCTTAATTTTTAATGCTGTACCAGCCTGTTTACATTTTGAATGTTAAGGGGACCTTCTGGTCTAGCGCCCTTGAATTTGATGAGTTTTTAGGATTAATTTTTTAAATGAAATAATGAGCAATAGTATTTAAACTTTGTAGATATATTTTATTACTTAAAAAATGTACAAAAATAATAATAAAAAAAAAAAATTATAATTTTAAGTAAACTAAAATTGGTGCTACAGTTGCCCTCTTAAAAAAAAAAGCGGATCTTGCTGGTGGGGCAGGTTTTGAATTTTCCACTGATCTCAAAAAAAAAAAGAGGTTACAATTATTATGAATGTAGTTATCGCAGGAACTAAAATGAAAAACCAAAAAAAAAAAATTTGACAAAATAGCGCGTTGTTAAAATTCACTTTACAAAAATAGACCGTTTTTTCACTACTTTTTGTATGTAAAAAGTAAGAAGTATTCAACGTAGAGTTTTTTTTAGTTCCTGCGATAAGCACTGGTTTTCTGAATAATATAGTAAAATTTGAGACGAATCGTTCCAGTAGTTTTTATTTTTTGTGTCCCACCGTGCAGAAATATATAGTTTCGAGATAAATGAGTTTAAACTTCAGTCAGCCCTTTTACCTGCTTCTGCGCTCATCTGCTAAATAGGCTGTAGAAGTCGAAATACTGGAAATATTGATACGAAAATTTTACAGTATAATTTTAAAAGTCTATACTTAAAAAAATATTCGGGGTTGACACAACATTGTCTGTGAATTAATATAAATTTTGCGGAGTTAATACCACTTTTATGCAACCAACACCGAAAAGAGTTGTTTGAAGTTTTTTGAGTTGATTCAACTCTTTTTGTGGTTACAATAAATTTTGTCAGTGTCAGAATGACTCTGAAGGCAATTTCAAATCAACATGTGTTCGATTAACTCTGAAAACGGTTAATATAACCATAGAAAAGGTAAATCAATCAACTTTTCTCATTTTGAAAGGTTTTATAAAAATCTACTATTAACTCTAAACGGAGTCAACTGTACTCCGAAACAGAGTTTCATATAATTCAGCTTTTCCCAAAATGTAAGATTGACTCTGAACGGAGTTAACTGTACTCCAAAACAAAGTTTAAAATAAATTAACTTTTCCCAAAATGTAAGATTAACTTTGAACGGAATCAATTGTACTTTTTTTTCGTAATGTAGGGAATATTTTCATTGCGAATTCTATAGTTCATTGTGAAAGACGTGTGTGATTTATATTAACTTTTAATTCCATCAAATTTGGTGTGAATAATTGTGAATTTTTTGTAACTTTGTAATATGGAACGATACAAGTACAAGACTCTTTTAAGTACATAATAAATTTTGTTTGTTCGAAGTTTTGACATAGCTTATCTTCTTTTTCTCTGTTAAAAAGAAAGAGAACATTTTACAAAATCATCACCTCATTATAAGAAGAAGCAGAGAGAAATCATACGATGCACTAAAAAAACAGTGAAATAAATATTTATTATACCCTGCACATTTGTGTCGTTGTTCGTAACACCTAGAAGGAGTCCAGATACATTTTTACATAAATGTTCAGCTACTTGAGGAGAATCGATTTACCCATGTCCGTCCGCCGGCCGAATGTAATAGGTGTACTTTAAATTAGGAAGAATGAATACTTTATTTGGCAACAAGTTGCAGGGTATCAAATAGTCAGGTTCACTTGACTATAGCTCTTTTTTGTGATACAGTGGGCGCTCGGCATTCTTAAGTTCAGAAATCTTAATTGTTCAGAACTTGTATGTAAAATCTTAAGATTAGATTTAAGTTTTCTAGAATTGATTTTTTTTTTGTATTCAACTTCATAAAATCTTAAGATTTGACAAAGTTTTCTGAGTAGGTTTGAAATTAATTTCTGTATGATTATTCTTCTTGCTGTGCTTTCACCTAATAAAATGCTGCTGTGCACAACATATGTATTACGCTTTGTTTTTACCAAATGCAGCTTGCCTAAATGAAAAGAAATTAGTTCAATTTAACAAATTAAATTTTTTATTTTATTTTAATCAATTTCAATACGCGAGTGTTCCGACACCTTTATGAGTTGACGTTTTAGAATACACTAATTATGAGAGAGGATATCAAAGTATATGTGTGATTAGAATCATGTGTTTAGATACATGTTGCTAACTGAAAATATAAGTAGAAAAACTCACAACATACCGCCCGCCTCGTCACCTCTATGAGGGGACGAAGGGGTCTTACATGAATTCAAATATGCATATAGATTTACAAGTTATAATGATTCAATTATAATGGTATTTACTAAGAATAATGATTTATCAAATTAAATGGGCACTTGACTTCAAATTAAAAAAAATTAGAAAGTATTGAATTAAAGAGGAAGAGGACTTAATTTTACGATAGGTCGTTTAAGAGTTGACGTCTTGGTTTTGACGGTTGCGACTCGGATCAGCCCATCAGGACCAGGGTGCACTTCAGTGATACGACCGAGAGGCCACTTGGTGGTCGGATAGCGTTCATCAGCAACGAGTACTAAAGCACCAGGCTTGATGGGGTCTGTGCTCTGCGTCCATTTGGCTCGAGCCTGAAAGCGTTGCAGATACTCTTTTGACCATCGATCCCAAAATTGATCGAGCATTTGGCGAGTAAGTTGCCACCTTGACAGTCTGGAAGTGGGCAGCTCAATAAGTGCAGGCTCCGGAACAGTATTGAGGGCGCAGCCAATTAAAAAATGACCCGGTGTGAGCGCGTTGAGATCATCGGCATCGTCTGTCATCGGGCAAAGCGGCCTGGAATTAAGGACAGCCTCAATTTGTGATAACAAGGTAGTAAGCTCTTCAAATGTTAACGCAGTATCTCTAATGATGCGTCGTAAGTGAAATTTCACGGATTTCACTCCTGCCTCCCATTTCCCACCGAAATGGGGTGCAGCTGGAGGATTGAACTTCCATTGAGTGCCATCATTTGCGAGTAGAGCTGATAGTCTTCCAATTTGTTGTGAGGTTTTGGCAAAGAGACGTTTTAATTCAGAGTCAGCACCAATGAAATTAGTGCCGCAGTCACTAGTCAGACTTGCACATATTCCACGCCTTGAGGTGAATCTCTTGTAAGATGCTAGAAAGCCATCTATTGTATAGTCTGAAGATACTTCGATGTGAATAGCTGATGTTGACAGGCACACAAACAAAACTATGTACCCTTTGCACATTTTTGCTGCTCGTCCTCGCCATGTTTTGATATTCAGGGGGCCGGCATAGTCTACTCCAGAATGAAGGAATGCGCGTGCAGGAGTAACTCGATTCGTTGGCAACTGGCCCATTAGTTGTTGTGCAGTAGCTCCGCGTATACGTGCACACTGAACGCAGCGTAGGATATAATGCTTGATGGGGGCGCGACCGCCAAGTATCCAGAACATCTGTCTGAGGTATGCTAACATCACTTGCGCTCCACCATGAAGAGTTCTCTCGTGCGCGTCAGCAATAATGAGCGTAGTGAACGCAGATTGTCGTGGCAGCAGCAGCGGATGTTTAGCTTCTGAATCAAGAAGGGCATTGCGGAGCCGCCCGCCAACACGAAGCAACCCAGTATAATCTAGAAATGGTACAAATTTACATAGTGGGTTAGATTTTGGAAGAGATTTATCCGTTGCAAGTAGCTTGAGCTCTAGAGCGAAGTATTCCTTTTGCGTAGCTTTTGTCCAAAATAGTTTTTCTGATTGGAGTTCAGCTGGAGTAAGCGGTCGTAGCACAAGTGAGCGCAAATTTTTGTTCCGTTCAAAAAAGCGATGGCAAGTGGCGGTGACTCGTAAAAGATGATTTAAATTTGAGTATGCGTTGATAAGCTCCCATATCTGTGGAGCTTTTTCGCGCTGTGTATGAGTTACAACTTTAGAGCGCTCCTCTAAGTCATCGTTGCTTTTCAGATTTATTCCAAGGTTCGGCCATGATGATGAGCTGGACTTGAGCCAATCTGGCCCATTCCACCAGAGCGGATGATCGAAGAGTTTCTGCGTGCAAATGCCACGCGAAGCGCAATCAGCGGGGTTGTCTTTTCCGGGTACATGGTGCCAAAATGCACTAGGGGTTGTTTCCTGAATTTTCCAAATGCGGTTGCTTATAAAGTCTCGCCATCGGTTAGGATCTCCTTTAACCCAAGTAAGAACCAATGAAGAGTCAGTCCAAAGATGAATAGGAGCATGAAGCAAATTCAAAACCTTTTGTATGTGTGCAGCTCTTTTTGATAGTAAGAGGGCTGCTTCTAGTTCTAAGCGCGGAATCGTCATTTGCTTCAGGGGAGCCACCTTCGTTTTTGCTTCAAGAATAGAGATATGAACAGAGTTGCATGTGTTGAGTACTCTCAGATATAAAACTGCAGACATCGCACATTTAGACGCGTCAGAGAAGCCGTGTATCTCTACCCCGATCTGATCTGGCGACATGCCAATCCACCTTGGTATCGAAATTTGTGATATGCCTTGAAGGTCGTCGATGAAAGTGATCCAGTCGTCAGCAATCTTATCAGGAATGAGTTCATCCCAATTTACTTTAGCTTTCCACAGCTGCTGCATAATAATTTTAGCGCGTATAGTTACTGGACTTAGCCAGCCTAGAGGATCAAACAGGCGTGCGATACATGACAACACATTACGTTTCGTAGATGAAAAGCTTGCGGTCTTAAACGGAGACGAAAAAGAAAATGCATCAGCTTCAGGGTTCCAACTAATACCTAAAGCTCGCACTGTTGGTGTATCTTCAAGGCGAAGTGGTGAATTCGTAGTTTGCACATCAACAGCAACGCTCTGCAATACATCAACATGATTTGCGTGCCATTTCTGAAGTTTGAAGCCGCCCGCCTTGCACAAGTTATTTAGTTGGTGCGCAGCTATCTGGGCTTCCTCAAGCGTGTCAGCACCACCAAAAGTGTCATCGACGTATGTACCATTACGAATTATGTTGACGGCGAGAGGATATTGTTGGCCCTCATCTTTAGAAAGCTGTTGTAAGACGCGGTTTGCTAGATATGGAGCAGGGCCGAGGCCGTATGTAACTGTCGTGAGCATGTATTTAACTACTTCTTGAGATGCGGGTGAGAACCATAGAATGCGTTGATATGTCCAATCATCTTGATGAATACGAATTTGCCGAAACATTTTCTCAATGTCGGCAGAGAATACATACATAAACTGACGCCACCATGTTATCACATTGAACAAGTCCAGTTGTAGTTTTTGACCAATATGAAGAATGTCGTTCAGAGAAAGCCCACTGCTTGTCTTGCTGGAACCGTTGAAAACTACTCTTAGCTTAGTAGTACTGCTCGCTTCTCGAAGAACGCCATGGTGTGGTAGATACAGTGCATGCGGTGACGTCGAAGTGTCGACAGGAGTCATGTGGCCCAGGCTCTCATATTCAGATAGAAAATCGTAGTACAGCTGAGAAAACTCAGTGTTACATGTAAATTTGACATTCATTTTCATAAGCATCTTGTAGGCAGTATTTTTGGACTCACCTAGTTCTTCAGGGCTTCGCTTAAATGGTAGACGAACCACGTATCGACCAGTATCATCACGTGTATGGGTGGTTACAAAATGTGTCTCACATTCGGTTTCTTCTCGAGATAACTTATGTGCAATATTAGATGGAGCTTCTTCTTGCAGGAAGAATCGTTGAAGTTGTTCATGTAAGTCGTGGTCGATGCAGCACTGATACCCTTGAATAGGTTGCGGTGAATAACAGTTTGTATAGTTGACCTTGCCGGAGATAATCCAGCCAAGAGCTGTGCGTTGTGCGACTGGTGTGTATATGTCACCCCTGATGATCTCAGGTTCAAGCAAATAGCCGTAAAGTTCAGCTCCAATAACAATTTCGATATCGGCAGCTTTCATGAAATGAGGATCTGCTAACTGTATATCTCGAAGGTGCGGCCAATCATTTACTTGAAGAGAGGTAGAAGGCAGTTGCGTTGTCAGCTTTGGTAATACGTATGCGGTTACATCGCACTCGAATGGCGAATCGAAATGCGGTGAAAGTGTGAATGTAACGACTCCCTTCGTTGAAACTGACTGATATGCACCGATGCCGATGAGAGGAAGAGTTGCAGCTTGACGTTTGAGTTGTAAATGTTGAGTGAGGGATTCGCTAATGAATGATATTTCAGGCCCCTGATCTAGTAATGCGCGTGTTACAGTGCGCATCCCACCTGGAGTACGGAGTCGAACGAGAGCTGTGGCGAGAAGGACTTTTGCGGGGCCTTGTTGGAAAAGCGGCGCAGCTGAATGAGCGTGGTGGCTTGAAGCTGCACTGGCGGTGGCTTGCTGAGGTACTACGGTTGGCGGTTTAGTCTGACTGGCGTTTGTTGTTTCAAGTGCGTTGGATGTTGGCGATGAGCGAAATCGTTGTGATGCATTGTGTATTGATGAGTGATGAGATGCTCCGCAGTGTAGACAACGCTTTGTGCTTTTACATGCATTCATTCGATGTGACCCCAAACAATTAAAGCACAGTCTTTTTTCAACTATGTAGGCGTGGCGCTGCTCTGGAGTTTTACTATTGTATACGGGACAGCTGGAAACGTAATGGCCAGCACTGCAAAGAGAACAGTTTTTAATAGACGAATTATTTAGAAAAGTATTTGAAACCTCTGCCGGCTTCACTGATGATAAATGCGATTTGATTCCTTGAGCGCGATTAGCATGTGGTGTTTTTTTTGGTGAAGAAGCGGCATCTCTCGCTTCTACACTTTCTAGTGCTTGTATGCGGCCATCTAAAAATTTCTCTAACTCTTTAAACGAAGCGGGTTCTTTTGTTGAGCCTCTGTACACTTCCCATGCTTCGTGCGTCGAACGGTCGAGTTTGAGGATAATTATATAGTTGATAATGAAGTCCCAATAATCTACTGGAGCTCCAAGTACTTGAAGAGAGCCAAGCGATTCTTTGACTGTAGCTAGCAAATGTTTTAATTCGCCAGCTGATTTGCGAGTGATGACACTTAGTTGAAAAATGCTATCGATATGTTTATCGATAAGTACTCGTTTATTATCGTACCGCTCGCATAAGCTATTCCAAGCTGGAGTGAAATTCTCTGCGGAGAGCGATAAATTTGAAATAAGTTGAGCGGCTTCTCCTCTTAAGCTAGATCTTAAATAATGGAATTTTTCCACTGATGACAAATCTTGATTATTTCGAATCATGGAAGTAAACAGGTCATGAAATGGGCGCCATTCTTGATAGTCTCCGGAGTACGTTGGTAGGGAAATTTTTGGTAGAGAACGATGAGCGTTTGAAGCACCAGTAAATGTCATATTCGAATGGCCTTGATTTTCCGGTGATGCGGCAGGTGCTACATCTTCGAGCGCAATAAGCATTTGTGCTCTTGCATTTGCATACGCTTCTTCACAACGTGCATAGGTATTCGACTTGAAATAAGGCAATTCGCCCAACTCTTCTGAAGAGCGAGATAGGCTCACTTTATCATGGCCCGATTGGAACTTTGCCCAATTTGTATCAAGCAAAGAAAGGCGAGTTTCGATATGAGCTTTGGCGTTGGCAGCATCACCAAGAGCTCTCCAACTTTGAACGGCATTGCTTATTAATTCAAATCGCTCGGTTTGCTTTAACACTAATGCCTGTTGCTGAGCTGTCATTGTGCAGTTATACAAACCCCAGATAGAAGTAACGCTATTCGCGATCGCGTGTTTGTTTCAGTTCAAAGTTAACGAAAGTCAATGAACGGGAAACCGCACAAGCAAAATACTACATACATATGTACATATGGTTGTAAGTACATATGTACATAAGAAAGTTTCAAAACGAATGATTAAATAAAAAATTGAAATTTACAACCGATGGTCCACTTAAGCAATGCTGCATCCGGCTCGAAGGACCAGAATTTATGTTTTTACCAAATGCAGCTTGCCTAAATGAAAAGAAATTAGTTCAATTTAACAAATTAAATTTTTTATTTTATTTTAATCAATTTCAATACGCGAGTGTTCCGACACCTTTATGAGTTGACGTTTTAGAATACACTAATTATGAGAGAGGATATCAAAGTATATGTGTGATTAGAATCATGTGTTTAGATACATGTTGCTAACTGAAAATATAAGTAGAAAAACTCACAACACGCTTATACGCTTATATGTTTTACGCCTATAATTATTTAAAACGACTATGAAGCTTAGAAAAATAATTAACAAATTAAGAATTCGGAATTCTTAAGTAGCGCAAGAAAAAACAACTTAAGAATTCCGAGCGTCCACTGTATTTGCCATGTGTTTAATCAGAACAAGCAGGTGAAATCTAATATTAAGTTATGGTTTTACGCGTGTTATCGTAATAACGTGTTAACGTAAATAACAAAAATTTAAAGTTTAATATTCAAGTGTCAATAAAAAAAAAAAGTTGAGATTTTGTTTGCGAGCAAAGTCTTCCAAGTTATTCAAACGGTCGGGGCTTACAAATAAGTGACGATTTTATTTGTAATGAAAGTTATGTTTTGGAACAAAATCTTTCAATTGATTTAAGTGAAACTTCAAGTAGCACACCAGATTTGGTGATGAATAAAGAATTGAATGGTGTAAATAAGATTCTCTTTAGTGAAACATTTTTCAAATTTGTTGAGAAGGTAAATTAAAAATATACATATTATCCATTTTTACTACGTTTATATCAACTCGCTTTCAATAGTGTCTGTCTATTCAGGTTAAATTTTACAATCAATTTTAAACTAACTTCTCTATGAGCTAGAGGCTTGAAACTTTAAATTGGTTGGGCTTGAAAAATTTGTTTAAAAAAAGCCAAGGCCATGCCCTTGCCGGGAATTAAATCCGGGACCCCTGAGGTGATAGTCTAGCACGCTGCCACAAGACCACCGAAGCGGCCTATGCAAAATCCTAGCGTTTATTTATTTACATATAAAATAAATAATTAAGTACAGCATACTTTCAGGCTGATATGAAAGTTTGACAGTCCTACGTCACTCTAATTACATAGTAGGTGTATAAATATGAAGTGTGGTTTCAAATAACAGATGGCATAGTTGTCATATATGGTTTGTGTCGAGGACTCATCACACTTACTTGTAGTGTGTTGGACTGCTACTCTCAGCGGTAAGTGGAAGCACTAGAATAACGCTAAACAAGTGCTTGATTGCAAGCACTTAAGTGCACTACAAGCACATGTGTTCCATATAAATTTTAACATTGCATATCCTAGGAGACAAGCACTTGTTTAGTGCTGAATAAGCGCAGCAAAGAATGCGTTAGATAGGCACTTCCGCTCATTCATTCGCTACTTCGTGCTCACTTTAGTTGAGAAAGAGAGGAGAGAGCAAAAATATCGAGTATTGATTCATGCATTCATAATTTTTCATTGCTGCGTCATTTTATTTTATTCTTTTCTTTTGCTTTTTTGTTTGTTTTAAACCAATTATATTTTCATTTATTTTTTATAAAACAATTGCAATAAATAAATGAAATAAAACACACACACTTTTCGTGAAATTCAACAACCACTTTACTTCGCTGTTGCGTGAAAACTAACTCGCTTAGTTTCTCGCTCAGTCAATCGCTCGTAGCGTTTCGCTGAACGATACTCGTTTTTATTACTCGATAGAAAACTTCATTTACACTTATTAAAATTAAGATTAGAGTATTGTTTTATCCAATGTTTAAGAGAACAAAACAAAAATTTCTTTAAATTATTTAAAAATTGAAAAGTTTTGGAAATCGAAATAAATATATAAAAATCAATATTACCCCTATTTTTATTTTATATGAAAAGGACGAAAAATACTCATTTGAAATCAATTAAATTTTGTTAAAAATTATGAATGTGGTTCAAACATAAGCTGAAAAATTTTACAAATACTGCGAAAAATGAAGTGGTAAGAAGTGTGTGACAGGTTCAAGTTGACTTACTGCTTTTGAATTGGGCTTTTATTTCAGGTTCTAAAAGAGGAAATTCTACTGAGTAATCTTGGATTTACAGTTTTACTAGGTTATTAGAGATAAGTATTTTTTTTTTCGTTTGAAATTTTCGTTCTGTTATTGAGTTTAAAAAGCTTAAAATTTAATAAGAAAATAGAAAATGTTAGCGGGCCTTTGAAAATTTGAAATTTTTTGAAAGGTAACAAAACATGAAGTTTTTTACAATTCTAATAGAATTTACCATCACTATTTTGTCTTAAAAGATAATGAGACTGCAAAATGTTGCCTTGGAGAGAGTATCCTTTCGATTTGAAATTGAATTTTTAGAATTGAAATGGTACGGCGTTCAGAAAATTTAAAAAATATAAAGATAAGTGGAGTCCTAGCTGCCTCAGGTTTGAATTCCAGATGGAGAATAAATTCTGTAAAAACATACTTAACGGATTGTTCTAATAAAATAACTTTTTTCGTTGCCTTAGTGCATAAATTATTGACTGGAGTACTAGTACATCGGGTTGGATTCTTAGGTATAGAATTGAAGATTTAAAAAAAAAAAACTACAAAAAATGGTAGAAATTTCTGAACTACTGTTCATTTCAATTTGAAAATTAAAATTTAAAATTAAAAGGATACTTTCATCACCACAAAATTTAGTCCTATTGATAATATGATGGAGTTTTTTTTATTAAAATCACATGCCCATCAACATGCACCCAGCTTACCCATCAATATATCCTCTTTTCACTATTTTCATAACTTGAACCGCTTCTAGTGTGCCACTTGGTGGTAGAAATATTTTTATCAAGTGCTCTGGCACGTTATATTTATAATGCAAAGAATAATTATAATTCAAGTTTCTTTATTATATTTATTATCATTTAATCATTATAGATATACATTAATTTTAGGAGTGCTTACTTAAAAATTAAGACAGGGTTGTCAACAATGTTGTGGTAGAACGCATGCCCCAACTCTATTAAGTATGAAACCACGGCGACATTCACATCCAGCTCTGCATACAGCTGGACAAAGTCTTGGTCCATTTGGTTGACGGCATCTGACTGGGCAAGCTGAACCACACGAGTTGTATACTTGGTTAATGCCACATCCTTAGTTTTTTTGGGAAATAAAAAATATATATAAATATAATAGAAAATATAATTTATTTTTAATACCGAGTTTATTAAAAATACTTACTCTGTGCTTCAGCAGGGATAAGCAGCATTAGTGTGCTCAAAGCCAAAATTACAAAAACCACTGATAATTTCATTTTTATATGATTCCGCAATATTTTTATTTTGTTATAATTTTTATTTTTCACTTTTGAACTGTGGAAGTTATTAATTTGAACTGTACTTTTCACTTTGATTGGTTCAGTATTTATAGTGTGCATGCTATTTCTTATACCCTACACACTCTGTGTACAGGTGAGTTGTTTTGCCATGCCAGTTTGCCAGTGACAATCATAACTCAACCAATAATAAAACTTAAGAAATCTTAAATGGGCAGAGGTTAATTGTTAGAATGGACAATGGTCGGAAAGCCGGACCTCCCATACATTGTATGATTTTCGTGAAGCGACATCAAACAAAATATTCAATTGATGCAAGAACCTTAGAAGCTGCACAATAATTGCGTCCACTAGCATATCCAGGGAATAGTTTTTTCGTTCCTCAAATTTATTTTTTGTTTGTTTTTGAGAAACTATTAAAATTTATGAGATATTCATCGGAAAGGGGGGTGGGGATGGTTTATTCATCCCCAGAACCCCTAGGGTGCGATAGTGATTCCACCCGCATATTATATAAAAAAACATGTTACTTTTATAATGATGTGTGTACGGCATTTTAAGTTCGACTGCGAACGCTCTTTGTTCATGGGATTTTTTGTTGTTACCAATTCTGTTTAATTGTTTGGTAATATTTCTGTGAATCTACAATGACAACATTCGCTTCGATGCACTTATGTAAATGTTTACTATTTTTAAAAACATTGGTGATATTTCTTGTGATTTACATTTTTTTTATAGATAAAATAAATGTTTTTCCCCCTATTAAAGATTCAATTACGCAAACAACTTCTTCTTCTTTTATAGACTAAACTTTTCGCATTCTTTTTCAACGTTCCAAACTGAACACATTCAATTCTAATGCTAAGCCATCTTTATAGCCGTAGAGGCTATGAAACGTGGAATGCCGCTACGGCTGACATATGAGCAGAACTCAGCAAAAATCAGTTGTCACTGAAAATAGAATAAGGAAATGGAGCAGGATCGCCCACTTGCTACGATGCATACGCGACGATTCAACAAGAAATCGCTAAGGAAGCCGAAGAAGCGTAAGACCGGTAAACAACTGGAGACGATGGTATGAAAATAAGCTGGAGTGAAGTCTAGAGACTGGCACAAGATAGATCTGAAGGGAAAAATTTTGTTCTGGCCCGTTTTTTCTCCCTGGAACTTAAGGATATAGTACAATATTATATTTAATAAAATGCATTGCTGCTGAACGAATATAAAAGACGTAAAATACTTGTATTTACAATACAATAATAAAATTATCATAAATATTGATTTTGCAAAAAAAGTAAATATTTATGGAAAAAACTTACCAACAATATTTATTTCAGAATTTCATAATATTTATTTAATTATTTTGTCTGTAAATAAATAGTGTCTGCTGCTCTGATCATAATTAATCTTATTATGCATTAAAGTCTTTCATTAAAAAGACTACAAACAATCACTTCATAATAATCAAAGTTCATAAAAATAAAATTAGTCTGTCATATAAATGCAAATAATTTACAAAAATACAATTTTTTTTTGTGCACCTGTTTAATTACAGCTGATAATATTCAGGTGTATTATTTAAGTAGTATTTGCTAATAAGAAATTCACTGTTAATTGCTGCAGTTCACTTGATGAGTATAAAATGAGTTTCTTTCTATTAATTCTTAACCATATTAACTGAAAGCTTAACAAGTTCAGATATAACTGTGTATCCAAGAACCGATTAATTATTTTTTTACTAAAAAAAAAAAAAAAAATGTCTGCAAAATTATCATTATTTTTATTAGTTTTAACAATAACTACATTAACATTGGTGATTCCTGCTACAGGTCAGGGAGTTCATAGTTAGTATTCTTTAATATTTTTTCAATAGAAATCATATCTAAATACTTTAATTTACTTTACTAAAAGGATGTGGTCTAAATCAAGTATATAAAACCTGCCTCAGTAACTGTCCTCCAAAATGCGGTCAACATAACATCGCTTGCACACAGGACTGTCGTCGGTCAGGATGTGAGTGTGACAAAGGATTTTTGCTAAATAGCGTTGGAATATGTGTACTTCCAAGTCATTGTTAAACTGTCAGGAATTAGCACAGAGGTGGATCGGACAAAATTTATACGACAAATGTAGGTTTAAAAATTACAGTGAACTTGCATTGTAAGACAAAAATAGCAAAACCATTAATTTATTAAAATATACATGTATTAAATAGTTATTTATCTTATTTAGGCTTAATCAGGTAATATTAAACAAATAAAGAAAACAAAAATTCTATTAAGTATTTCTATTTCTTACCAGTGCGGAATCTAGGATTTGAGTTTGCGGATTGCTGATGTTGCTAAGTTAAGGGATAATTAGAGACCCATAACAAGAGCACAATTTAAACCAAGAATCAGATCAAAACTGAGAAGGAATGGAGACCAAATTCAGATTTAAATTCAGACCTCAAATCAGTTCAAAAACCGGACCAAAACTCAGACCACAAATCAGGTCAATAATTAAACTAAAACTCAACACAAAAGTCAGACAAAATTTGTTCCAACTTCAGTCTAAAAACCAGATCAAAAATCAGAAAGAACTCGGATTAAAACTCAGAACAAAATTAGCCCAAAAATCAACTAAAAATTCACTCTTAAAAAAACCAAAAAATTCCACCAAATTTAGACTAAAATTCAGAATAAATTTAGACTAAAAGTCTGGCAAAAATTCAAACTAAAATTTAGATCAAAGCTTAGATTAAAATTCGGCCCAAATTTAGATAAAAAATTATAGTTTTTCCAGTTGTACTATCGAACTATCGAACATTTTATTTGAGAGTTTTCTCTCGTGGAAGACGTGCTTGACTAGACAACAGGGTGACCGTTTATCGGTTTATTTTCCAAATAAACTGCAGAAAAAAAAATTACTGAAAAAAAATACCAAATTTTTTTTTAACTTTTCTAATTTTAAAAATTCAGTTCACCAGTAAAATAAAATCGAATTTTGGCACTTTTTTTTGAGATTTAAATCTAAAAAGACGATTTTATTTTAAAAGCTAACACAGCCACACAAAAAAATGTTTTTTCGAATCCGAGAGCCAGACAATGTTTATCATATGTTTTTGGGGTCGCTAAATCCGAATTCGAGGTCAAAGAATGTCAGGGTTCTGGCAAAACCTCAAAAAGCCTCATAAAATTTTTTTTTTCGGATCTGGAAATCAGTTGATATTTACTATAAGTTTTTGGGGTCGCGGAATTCGAATCCGAGGTCCAAAAAAACTCCAGTATGTCAGGTTTTCGATTTATCTTAGATAACGAGGTATTTTGCAGGTTAAATTTAAAATTTAATTAAAAATTTCAATATTTGCATAGTTTAGTTACTAACGTATTCAGTATTGTTTTTTTTTCGTTTTGAATCGAATTCAACATTTTGTTACTTGGTTCAAAGCAATGGCCAGACCTTCCTCTATTAAAATCATTTAGTTTACCTATACTTTCCCAAAAAGTTTCCCAACCAACCTTAATACCGCTGATGTTAACAAAGCCTTTACCTCACTGTCGCATTACATCCGACGATATTTTTAAATTGGTTGTTGTATTTCTTCAGTGGAACTCAGATTTGGAAAACCATCCGTTACATTTAAAAGCCCAGAAAACGGTTCGAGAGGTGTTACTTGTGGATTTAAAAACTGAAGCTGAGAAAACAGCTGTTGTTCAAATGGCAATATTTTTCTTAATTGAAATTGTGGCAAGTTAAAATTGTAATTTTCACCTTCCCTTTTTTACCTTTAAGTCTTCTTTTCTCTTAATTAATTTTTAGCTATTTTAAAAATACGAGTACACAGATTTTGCTTGTATTACATACGAAAAAACAAAAGAAAAGAAAGTGAGCGGATATTTCAGCCAAAATGCAAACAACTGTCGTTCTTCAAATGAGCATAGATGTTGCCGTCTTTGTCTTACACATACTATTCTAATCACATAAGAAGCAGGTTATATTCATAAATATCTATAATAGAAATCATTATTCAACCAGCTTTGCATTTTTAAAAAATTTTGTAGAGGACAAAAAAAAAAAAAAAATGGAAATTTGTGGAGTACAGAAAGTTTTTATTAATTTAAAAAAATACTTAAGTTTTCAATATTACCGACAAAAAAAACCAATGGGTCTATTTTCGTTTAAAAAATACCAATTTAGTACTAAAAATACCGTATTCAGCCACCCTGTTAGACAAGCATTTCTTAACGAAAGAATACCTTAATCTATCCAAGCTATGCGATTTTTCACAGGCTTCTAGTAGTTTTAAGGTAATTGACAAAGCTGCAGCCTAAATAAGTTAGGAGAGCATTTCTCTTCGGGACGGAGTACACTGGGCTCTCTAATACAATACTGTAGAAAGAATTTTAAAGTTTATTAGCATTCACATTTTTGAGAATATGGGGAAATGTGCATGATTGAATAAATTTAAGCTCAAATTTTGTGTAGGTTAGGTAAGGTTAGAGTGGCTGTCGAGAGACACACTTAGGCCTGAACGGCCCATTGTGATACTACATAATTAGAAGGTGTGGCCTTTTTTTATCGGCTTGATGGTTTTGCCATTACCAACCAAGGTGTGAGCTTCTACACTTTCTTATAATTCTCATACACTTCATATTGATAGTGAATATAAGAAAGTTATGAAAATTAACCATCAGACGAAGATGGAAATCAAACCTGAATCTCCCGGATGAACTACCCACTAGACTATCGAGGTCAGTTTTATAAGTTTTCCAAATAAAGTTTGTTTCTTTCATTTTTGAATAAAATTAATTAGTTACAGTACAAAAGACTTGTTAAATAAGCTCTATAAAATAGGTACTACTCAACACGAACTTGTTGTCCGGTAATTGATATAAAATTTCTATGTAATTGGCGGGCTCTGATCACGATAGCGTACGCAGTTTTTCACTTATACGCTAGGTTGTTGAGATATTTACATTTGAAAATTTTTAAAAGTTCCAACCACAATAATAAATATACCAAATTCACAGCAGCGTTTTGGAACCAAAATGTGTACGCCGTCTTCTTGATGCAAAGTTGAAAAATTTTGTTTTTTTAAACCTTTATTCTAAAATATATATAGAAAAAAATTATTTTTCTGCACTGACCAGGTATTTGTTTTATTTAAAACCTTGAGTGAGATGTGAGATCAACGTGGTCGCACAAGTCAAAAGGTGCTATGACGAAGCGTGTTGGCATCCTGGTCTCACGGCATCAAGCTTGTGATTTTGCTTTGTTCTTTTGTGTTAGTTTCATAGGACCGTTTATATTTCTTGGCCTGCAAATTTTGGGCCAGGGTAACATTATATGGTCTGTTAAAAAATGATGAATGATAATTACAACTTTTTGTATATATTTTTATTTATAAAAAGAAAAACTACTTGGGTTATTTATAAAAAGAAATAAATTATTTTTAGTTTAATTTAGTTACATATACATACGTGACCTGGAATGAAGGAAGCGACCTAGTGTGTCAAAATTTTCAGGCTTTGGATTCTGGTGTAGAAAAGTATACCAAGTAGACTGGTTTTTCGCACACTCATCTCTTTCATCATTCCAGGCCACATATGTGTATTTTTATTAACATGGTATATAAATTCTTCTGATTCTGAATCATTTTTTGAGAGTCGTAGAAACATTGAAGGCAGTAGTAATTTTCACAAGTAATACATTTCAGTTTAGTTTGCGGTGTTTTTCTAGCAGCTTTACCTTATTACCTTATTCTTTAGCTATTCTTTTGTAGAAAATAACACAGTGACGGCGGTCTGGTCGGCTAAGATCTTCCAATCTATGGTTTCTCTATTCTGCCATGACCGAATGTAATGATCTCATGTGGCACATAAGTATTTACAATCAATCTCCTGGCCGCGTGAGTCCAACGTGTCACCATAAATAAAAAATGGCAATGTCGTATATTTCAATAAAAAACTGCTATTTTCACTTTCCTATTTGTTCTTATATGGCGGCACTCAACGAGTTAATGAACACAATCATTGAATCAAATATTAAGCGCAATTAATTATAACCACAGATCACATAATACAATACTGTGAGAATTAACGTCGAGGTTCGAGTTTTTTTGTAATATGAACCAGGGAAAAAATTTATGGCTATAATTTTAGAAAAATATCCAAGGAGATGTAAATTTGAGACATCGTTTGTCAAATTATTTTTCCTTAAAAGTCGCAATTCTCAAACTCAAATATCTCAAAAGATTTAAAATGTTTTGAAAGGTAACACTGTGCAACACAATTTCGGATCCTACGTAATGGCAATAATAGCTGAAAAGTACTTAACCTAAAAATAAAAACCCTACATAGGATTTTACCAAAAGTTTTGGTTGGGCGTTGAGTACAGCCCGTTGAAGCTGGTCGGTTTTTCTGCTCATGAATTGGCGTTTTCTGCATTTTTAGGATACAACCGCATATTTCTCGATGTTTACGTCTGAGAATCTATTATAGGAAAAGGTGTAAAGAAAGTTTTTGCCCAGCACTGCAAAGTCATATCTCTTCTTCTAATGAGTCTTCCTTGGCCAAAATTGGAAGTTTATTCTGGCATTTGGAGTAGAAATCGGATGTAAATATATGAGAAAAAAGTGTTTATTTTTGAATATAAACTAGGGTCTCAGAACATGATAAAGCAAAGATATTTAAGAAAGGCGGGGAAAAACAATTTTCAATGAATTTTACAAAAATTTTAATTTTTTTAGTAAAATACTTTGAAAACTGTTTTTTCCACGGCTTTCGTTTAATATAGCAAAAATGGATGGGTTTTAATTGTTAGGTCAAGTACTTTTCAGCTATCATAGTCGTTACGCTGGTTCCGAACATGACTCCATATATTGTTGCACAGTGTAATAAAGCATGCAGTTTTTTACAATATTAATTAGAGCTTTGCCACCACCAGATGGATCATTTGAAACCTTTAAGTCTTGAAAAGAGTATCCTCTCGATTTTAAATTGGATTGTTTTAGTCATACTTAATTTGAAGCGTCAGCTTCGATTATCTGTCAAAACTCTCATATTGCCATACAAATGATACAAAAGGGGACAATTTTGACAGATAAGCGCCGCGACGCTTCAGCCCAGGTATGATTGTTAGCATTGAAATATTCCGCGGCTAAGAAATTTAGAAAATATAGGTCACGTCTGTGACCTAGAAATTTAACTGCATTAACAAGAAAAATTGCCACTAAGTCTTCTGACACTTTATTTTTATAATTCAAATAATAATTATAATTTAAGTTTCATTATTATAAGTATTCTGCTATCATTTAATCATTGTACACATTAATTTCAGCATTATTTCCTTAAAAATGCAGCAAAGTTTGTCAACATTGTTGTGGTAGAACGCATGCCCCGACTTCATTAAGTATGAAGCCCGGTCGATATTTGCATCCAGTTCTACATAAATATACTGCGTGTGGACAATGGTCCAATTGGTTGACCGCACCTGACTGGGCATGGTGGAAGGCATGGAGTGAACACGTGGTTAAGACCACATTCTTTGTTTTTTTTCAACAAAAAGGTATACAAAAAAATTCTGGTACAGTTTTCACCGGAGTTGCAGTGTTAAAATATTAAAATACTCATATCTCTTGAACTATTTGAGTCACCACCTCGAATAAAAAGCCAAAGAAAAGGTAATTTAGTCTTCTTAAAGGAACACAAAATTTGAAATTTTAATTTTCGGGACTATGATACGAATTTTGCAAATTAAATTTTAATGAATTAATTTAAAAAATAATTAATTTTAAAAATTAACAAAATTAAATTATAATATATTTTGTAGCCCGTCTTATTACCTTTCCAACAGTACCTTATACATGCATGTCGGGAGTATAATGACAGTTATAGACGATTTTGTGATTCGATACAGTCAATTTCGGAGATTTGGTTCACTCTGGCAACTCCGGTGAAAACCGTATCGGAATTTTTTTGTATACCTTTTTGTTGGGTTTGGTCTAAAATAAAACCATGGACAAAGTTTGAAGCAAATCTAATATGATCAGGCCGAGATTTGTTTTTTTTTTGTTACGTTTAATCTGGAATGGCTGTATAACAAACTCTGTTGAGGTTTTTGCAGTCTTGGTACTCTCTACAAATACGATGTAGTGCATGTATATAATACAAGAGAGGAAAGTTCAGGGATATATAATCAAGCAGAGGCATCTAGATCTGCTTTCTCATTAAAGCACAAGAGATAAAACTACGAGAAGTCGATTCTCTGCTTTATTATATGTATTCGATTAACAACTGCATTACTTCGTTTTTTTCTGGTTTTGTATGAGTTTAACAAAAACGCGATTTGGCACGTGATCGCTGTTGTTGAAGGTTTTGCACTCATCCAGTTTCTATTTTCTAAAGCTTTTTATCTGTTGATACTCTCTACTCTTATCGGCACAAATACGACGTAGTACACGTCTATAACAAATGAGAAGAAAGCCGCTTTTTGAATACCCAAAAGTATGCATTAATGGAATGATTTGAAAGTGTTGAGGTAAAACAAATACTGAGTAGTTACGAATATTTAAAAAATACTTCGACTTCATTTTTTTGAAGTATCACTACCTTAGTTAGTATTGAGTACAAGTAAAGTTAAAGTTAAGTAAAATTTGTAGTTTTTTAAATGAAAACCATAGTGTTAGAAGTAAAATTTATTTATTTCATTTATTTAATTGTTTCGGATTCATTAGCCTAAATAAAAATTTATATAAAATATTTTAGAACAATAATTTAATGTACAAAAACTTTTTAAACATTTGTACATAGTACAAATTTTTTCCAATCACTATAATCCTGATTTATGTTAGTTTAACAATATCTTGGAAGTACACATCGGTTCAACCTATTGCGATAATATCCAGGACGGCATTCACATCCAGAACGACGACAGTCCTGCGTGCAAGCGATGTTACGTTGACCACATCTTAGGGGGCAGTTACTGAGGCATCTTTTATATACTTCATCTTGACCACATCCTATTTTGTATATAAAATAAATTAAAATAAATATAATTTCAAATGAGGAAGTGTTTGTTACTAACTCTGAACTCTCTGAGCTGAAGCCACCAACATCAATGTAGTTAAAGTTAAGACCAGGAAGAATAATGATAATTTTGCCATATTAATTGTATATTATAAAATTTTCACGCGAATAATTTTTATTTAAATTAAAACAAATAGATAATTAATTTATTAATCGATGCTTGAATTCGTAGTTAAATCTGAACTTGTGAAAGTTTGAGGTTTGATTGTTGAAAGTTAAAAGAAATTAACTTATTTTATACTCATCAAAAATTCATTAGTACATTTATTAAAATAATACATTTGACATTAACCTAATTAAACAGGTGCTAATAGCTAGTAAAAACTAATAGAAGCTAAGAATTGTATTACTTATATTAAACAATTCAATTATGATGATAAATTCATTTTTTTTATTTCTCATTTTAATTTTATTATTCTAAAATAAAATTTTTTTTTTTTTATTTTTTGATTTTTCAATTACAATAGCTGTTTCAAAATGAACTATTCCTTTCTGAAAACAATAATATTTTTTATTGGAAACAAAAATATATTTAATTGTAAACAACAATATTTTTTGTTTCTTGACGACAAAAATATTTTTTTTTTCTTGTAGAGAAATGTAAACAATTTTATCTGCAAATACACACAACAATTAAATACATGTTGATAGATCTTTTCTTTTTCAAAAATGAAAACAAATTTCGATCAAAACAGCAAAACTTTCCTCAAACGATGTCATTTTCCAGATGTTTGCAACGCGTTCCTGCACATTATATTATATTCGATTGATCAGTTTCAGGATGCAAACAACTTTTTCTTCATATTTTATCTTTTAATTCATCGCAACTTTAAACCTTTTTATTCATTCAGAAATTGATATTTGACACTACGACAATTAGCTCTAGAATCAAATTGCAGGATATTTCAGGACATTTTATTTGTTTTTAAGAAGCCATATACGAGTACCTTTAATTTCCGCACTATCATATCTTCAATTGTTTGACTGATGACGATGTTTAATTTATCAGCCCGTTACGAGAACCCAGATCGTTTTTGTTTCTTTATATTGAATAACATATGATTCTTTCACGTTTCGTAAAGCTTCGAATTTTTATTCTGAAATCCGTCATTTTACACAAAAATACAGCAAGTGCAGCAAGCGAAATCAGTCATTTAACTAAGAGTAGTAAAAATAATCTGGTATATATGATTAAAGTTAGAGCTGTAACTAGAAAGCGAAACCCTAAAGTGAATATACAAATATTTCTTTAGCGAGACCAAAAGCGCATTTGAAAATGGAGTTCAAATTGAGTTTGAGGCAGAAAAAATTAATGGTCGATTGGATTTTATTCGTTAAAATTTCCACAAGAATAACGAACCCACCCGGGAATCCAACATGAAACGAATATTTCGCGTATGCGAAACTGAATATCTATTGCAGTTATTATTAAAATTCTTCAAAAAAAAGAAGCGATTTGGAGTTTGAACATATGCCAATAACCGATTACAAAGTAAATCCATTAATCAAACGTTCAGTGTGATGATATTTTATAAAGTGAACAAAGTTTAAAAGAAAAATATTGGATAAAGGAACAAAGTTACAAAAAAAAAAAAAAGTATTTTGAAAACATGAATAAGCAATTGTATGTACAATGTAAATTAACTAGTGATTTTATCAATTCAGCTCGCGAGAAAATGCTTTATTTACTCAAAACGAGTAATTATACCAGAAGCATTGTCGTTCAACCATTTAGGGGTACACACATATGCTTCGGATCATTATTTACACCCACTTTTAGGGCATCGGAGTCAAAACGATTAGTTTAGGATTTACCCAATCAGATTAAAGACTTTAACGATTAAGGAAAGTGAGAAGTTGTTTCATCATGAAAGCTATGGAAATGAAAGCCGCTCACACGACCCGAATGGATACGAAAGCCTTGGCTCGTTTTTCCATCCAGGTATAATGTAAAAAAACATATTTTATTTACTCATATCTCAGAGATCATAGAAGCGTGAATACAAGTTGACAAATCCTTTTTAATGCCTCTATTTACTGTAAGCTTAATAACCTGAATAAATCGCATTGGTTCATAAAGAATTAATCAGATTGATATGTGAACAAATGAGCAGCATGGATAAGGGCGTAAAATACAGAAGTTAGGGCAGGTCGTAACAAATAAATTATTAATTTTTTAGAAGAGCGAATAATAAATATTTTTTAAAAACATTGAATTTGCAATATAAGTATTTATGGAAAAATACCTATAAAAATATTTATTTTAATTATTCATAATATTGATTTAAAAATTTTTTATTCCGTTGCTTTGTTGCAAAATAAATCCAATTATTCATACATAAAAGAATTAAACACATTCATTTCAAAACAATTATTCTTTATAATATGAGTTAAATATCGAATGAAAAAAAAAAATTAAAACAAAATTTGTACTATTCTTAGCTCTTAACATATGTTTAAATACAGCTGCAGAGCTGTAGACTTGTATGTTACACATTTAAATACATTTAATACTGAAAAGTAAATTGCGAAAATTTGACGTCGCTGCACTTCACCCGATGAGTATAAAAGGAGTTGATTTCTTTTAACTTACAACAATCAAAACTTAAAACTTCACAAGCTCAAGTATAACTGCGAATTCAAGCACCGATTAATAAATCAATTATATTATTTTTTAATTAAAATAAAAATTATTCACCGGAAATTTTATAATATACAATCATCATGGCAAAATTATCATTGTTCTTCTTGATTTTCACTTTAACTACATTCATGATGGTGGCTTCAGTTCCGAGTTAGTATATTATTAGTTCCTCATTTGAAATTATATTTAATTTAATTTATTTTATATACAAAATAGGATGTGGTCAAGATGAAATATACAAAAGATGTCTCAGTAACTGCCCCCTAAGATGTGGTCAACGTAACATCGCTTGCACACAGGACTGTCGTCGTTCTGGATGTGAATGTCGTCCTGGATATTATCGCAATAGATCAAACAGATGTGTACTCCCAAATTATTGTTAAACTGACACAAATTAGAATCGACGTAGACGGACAAAATTTATTCTGCAAAGAATCATAAAGTTATAGTGAGCAATCACTGGAAACCTAAAATATTTATTTATTTAAATGGAACTTATTTTAATGCAAATCTATATCTTTAATATATTATGCTTAATCTTTAGCTATATTAGCTAAATAATAAAATCGAAATAAAAATATACAAAATAAAAACTTACTAAGTATTTTTACTCTCTAAAAGATTAGAAAATTCCTTTCGTCTAATTAAAATTTGAATTTGAAAACTCAATATGAAATCTTAAAATATAAGTATTAAGAAAAATCAATTCTATAAGTTAGAAAATTATTGCTCATATATTAATAATAAGGAAATATGTGATCGTGATCAGAACATGATTGTTGAATAGCTTGGGTGCTCCAGAATACTGTGGTTAAGTTCGCTTTGAGCCTCAACATCAGAATTTGTGATTATATATTTTTAGCTTGTGGTAATTTGAAAACCAAGTTTACATGTTTCTGAAGTCTAGTAATCCACGGTAATATTTTATGAAAATCATTTTTCTAGAGCGTATTTATCCTCATAATGGAATAAAAAGGTAATTTCTTTTGAAAAGAATAAAAAACTCTATAAGGGAAGGAGATAATGGATTAACTATTTCATACCCAATGTTACATTTCCTTTAATGTTACATAAGTAAGGCGTTTAATAAATTTTACTATTAACGCTTTTTGTACTCGGTTCTGTTAGGTTATCTCCACATTTGTTGGTTGCCGAACATATTGAAATTTCAGGCTCAAGTCATTTTTTTAATGTTTTGCCTTTGAAGTCCAGTAAAAAACCTAAGTCCAAAAATATTTAGTAAAATCGTTTGTACTATTTTTTGAAAAATAATGCGTTTAATTATTTCAAAGTGGAAATTTTCTGTATCAGATATGTTTACAAAAGATAAGAGAATATGAAAATCAAAAAATTGGAGCAATCGTTTAATTCACTGGTTGTCTAGAGCTCCATAGCTATTTTATTTTAACCTTTAACAAAAGGCACACAAATCAATATAGAAGCATGAAATTTGGTGTCATGATTGTGGAAGGCCTAAGTAATCATAATTTCAAAACAAATAGTTTCTATCAAGCTTCATTCGAATTCGGGCGTCAAAGGGCTAATACGTTACAAAAATTGATTCCACGCAGGTGATGCTTGAGATATCAAAATTCACAGATGTAAAAATAACCAAGATATTCATGTTTGTTATACCAACATGCTCAGAAATAGGTAAACTTTAAAACCGCTTAAAACATTTTACGTTGATGCCCAAATTACAACTCAGAAGACTTGCGCTATACAGCAAGCTTACATTCGTCCCGATCACTTTTTGTCGTCCTAAATTTGTCACACAGGGTAATAATAAAGACGAAATGGTTGCGCAATTAAAGTTTGAATAATCCTGAAAGAGGAAATGATCATGAATATTTACGCTGTAGAAGGCTAAAATCCAGTATTATAGCTTTCTACAGCATAGTCATTGTTTTTTCCTACCTGAATTTCAAGGTCAGAGGAACAGCTAGAGGCTTGTTGTTTTTATTCATTCCTTGGTACATGTTGATATACAAACAGTGACATATTACAAAATAACTACATATACTTCCTCACACACGCCGCGTTAAGTTAGAGTATAGGGTGAAAACTAGTTCGCTCCAGCGAAATTTATCATAGGCGAACCTTCTTATTTTGTTTCACGTACCGAAAAACTGAATTCCTGCATGCACTGTTCTAACTCATCCGTAGGCCGCCACGCTCCCGATTTCCTTTCGGATTCCATTCGAAAGCTATTTTAGCGATGTCATTATCGTCTTTGCGCAAAGTGTGAACAATCAAGCGCAATTTTTCTTTTTAAGTTAGTATGCCAAACTTCGCCAGTTGAGATAGTGTTAAATCTGAAAACCGAGATAACCCGGCGAAAGACAACTATCTCTTGGACTGTCCCCAGGACAGAATGGATAAACAGTATAGTTTTGAGAAAGACTTTGTTGCATAACTTAGTACTTAGTTGCAAACGGCAAGATAGCCAGGCAGCCATTCGAGCATTATGCTCCTCTGAGATCACCTCTAAACTGGTGTGGGACTGTTTGAGCAAGCTCAATCAGCTGGGCAAGGACAATAAAGTCGCCCTATGTTGGGTTCCTGGACACTTAGGAATAGAGGGCAATGAGCAGGCAGACGAGCTTGCTAGAAAGGGAGCAGCGACCACTTTCGTGGGACCTGAACCCTTCTGTGGAATAGGAGATAGCGTAATCAGGTAAGTACTCAGGCAGGAAGAGAAGAACAAGAGGCAAGAACTCTTTAATAATCTTCCGGGACTGAGGCAATCCAAAACGCTTTTAGGTAACTATAACAAGAATAGATACGCATTTTGCATTGGTCTCAACAAAAACAGACTGCGTATATTAGTTGGTGTTGTGACTGGGCACTGCGGGCTCAGAGAACACCTTTGCAAAATAGGAGTTTGATGAAAGCTCAATTTGTAGGTTTTGTAATGAGGAAGATGAATCATCAGAGCATATCTTAGCTCAGTGTGGAGCACTGATCCACAAAAGAATGAAATGTCTGGGTATGTACGAAGTGCCCAGTACAGAACTAGCATCCATAGATCCGGGCGCAATACTCAAATTCTTGAGGGAGACTGGGCTGGATGAAGTACTCTAGGCAAATCAGACTGGATAGAGAAGAGGGACGTACAATAGATCTTATAGGTCGCTGTACAAATATATTTAAACCTCACTAATACAATACAATACAATAGTGTTAAATCAGAAAATTTGACAGACGTTTGTTCACTAAGGCTTTATTGCATATTCCGTCAGTATATACCTTTCATGTTTCCGAGCTACACACCAATACTGGTTTAATACTGTCAAAAACTCTCAATTTTGTATTGTGGGGTAAAGCAATTTTTTGGAGTTTGTAGGAGGCTAAACAAAATTTAAATATTTAAATAAGATTTTGTGGAAAATTGGTTTTTTTTTTTTACTTTAATGAACGATATGGCTCCTGGGCCCCCATTCTCTCTTACTTCTCTTTTTTTCATTTCGTAAATTCAACCATTTCCAACGCGCTATCTGGTGGTGAGACCATTCCGAATAATATTGCTAAAAATTTCGAACTATATTACCTTTCATCTCTATTTTTTCCTTTTTTTTTTTAATTTTGATATTATTTCTCAGGACGAAAAATTCAAAAAAAAAAATAAATGGTCTTAACTAATCTAGAAAATCTGTGAATGCAAAATTGCTTAGGGACAGTTTTTCAGTGCGAGGAAGCTCGGTTTAAACTAAGTTTGCTTAAACATCGCTTAACTCTGATCTACGTTTAACTATAGAAGCAGTTTTTCAGTGTAAGTTTAATTTCAACTCAGCAATTGCTTTTTGTGTATGACAACACCGAGATATGTCAAATAATGATCGATATTTTTGATTATTTCTAACAGCTAATCATTTTTTTGTCGACAGAAAAAAAAATTAAATCTAAATTTAAAAAATGAATTTCAAGGAAAAAAATATTAAATGGCGTTTTAATTTTAGCTCCGCGGAGATTTCTTTCCTACTAGAAGTTGTAGAGAAGCACAAAATAATAGAGTGCAAGCAAACGAAAGCGGCAAATGCTGGAGAAAAGTCGAAAGCATTGCACACTTTTCGCACATGCAATGTTTCACCAATTTGTTCGATTCCTTTTATGCGGGCCAATAAGCTCCTGGACGATAAGCGCAGAAGGCTTTGTAAGACGAAATCGTTCATAAAAACACTTCTCTCCAAATATATGAAAATGGTTCGGACGCGATCTTATTGTTCGAAGTCTTCTTAAAACTGTAATATTAAAGATTTCGTACATTTCAGCATCACTCACGTTCTCTTCACCAGAAACATTTATTTTGCTTCTTTTTAAGATTCACATACACTTTTATTTTATTTGATAGAAGCAGCTGCCAACATCATACGGTAATTTAAACGAAGTTTCAATATTGGGCGTTTGAACTGAGTTTAAACCTCAATCAAAATTGACTGAAAAACTAGATGAAGAGTTAAACTTAGTTTAAATTTGAAACTGAGTTAAACGAACACTAAAAAACTTGCCCTTAGTAGTATGGGCTTCCTCTTACCGAACTCGAAGTCAAACCCCAAAACATCAAGTTTATATTTGTTGCATAGTATTTTTATTATTAATTTTTTTATACATCAAATAAAAAACCTTTAACAAATATTAGCTAACATTTAGCAGTAAAAGTATGTATGTAATAACTATTTTATTGTGGCTACATTAAACATTTCATATACATAGTTACTGAAGTATGTATAGGTGAAATATTTGAGAGATATTACATACAATTGAAATCATAAATTTATATTAAAACTAATATAAAACTATTTCATGCATATTTATTCTTCTTTTAGTTGTAACTTTTTATAAAATTTATTTATCACTCCAACTCCATGGTAGATCAACAATTTCGCGGGAGCACACATCGGTTAGACCTATTCCGCAAATATCCAAAACGGCACTCACATCCAGAACGCCTACATTCCTTTGTGCAAGCAATATTAGATTGACCGCATCTGGGTGGGCAATTACTAGCACAAGATCTATAAACTTGATTTGGGCCACATCCTATATTTTTAAGTAGCATTAAATTATAGAATTTTTAATGAAAAACCACTGATTTCCATTATACTAACTTTGAACTATTTGAGCTATATTAGGAATTACAAATATCAATAAAGTTAATGTAAAAATTATGAAAAATAATGAAAATTTGGGCGACATAGCGTTTCTAAGTTTATGACTGGAAATGAAATTTCAATTGAATTGTTTTTATTTTAATAAAAATAACAAGATAAACGGTTTACTAACTGATGCTTAAATTCGCAATTAGATTTGAATTTATGAGTTTTACAATTTAAATTGTTAGAAGTTGGAAAAAATTATCTCATTTTATACTCATGAGTAGTAATTAAATTATTTAAAATACTATTTAAATACCTACAAACTGACAGCTGTAATTAAACAGGTGTTAATTTTTAGTTAATTATAGTACAGGTTTTGCTATTAGTTTTTCTTAATATTTTTTAGAATAATTTCATTTATAAATTTTGATTATTTTAAAGGGAATGTGTGCCTTTTATTTATGTATATATTTATATTTATTTATGTAGGTATATAAGATTTATTTTGCAGCAGAAATTATTTACTAAAAAAAAATATATTAAGTATTAATGAAATGCCAAAATAAATATTATGAAATTTTTAAATAAATGTTTTAAACTTCTTCCGTAACTATTTATTTTGCGAATTCAACAGCTATGTAAAGAAGGTTTGGATTAAGAAGATAAACCTTCTTTTTTATTTTGCCGACAAAATTTTGGATACAATTCTTCAATTCATTATAGTTGGATAATAAGTATTGTGAAAAAAATCTTAATTAGAAACTAAAATTTTTTAGAAAGTTTATAATATAAAACGATTTGCCCTTTTGTTATAATTAAGTCACATCTATAGTAAAAAATAATTCCTGAAGTAGTATTGTCATAGAAAAGAGACATCGCTCATTTACTAAAAGACCGCCATAAGTCAAAAAACACGAATTTTGAGTTAGTGATGCAGAATTATTCATTATATCACGCTTCATCTTGTGTAAAAATTTCTAATTAATATCTTGTATACTCTGCGCGTGAGAACTATAAGATTTCTTCTTTTTTCTGCAAAGTGGGAGTCAATTGAAAACTTTAAAAGCGTTTTTTGAGTTATGACAGTCTTTTAGTAAATGAGCGATATGTATTTTATAAGTTTTAATTTCGCATATCTTTATTATAGCATAAATAGGAATCTACTAAAATCTTAAAAATAAAAATGTTCAGTCACATTAAAATTAATTTAAAATTAAAAAAATAAAAAAACTCGGTTAAAATGAATTAATGTTTTTTGGTATTTTTGTTTTCCACTGATAGTTCACTACATCTTTTTAAAGTAGTACAATTTTCACCATCCATAGCAATCCTGATTTTCTGTTAGCTTAACAATTTGCCGGGAGTACACATCTGTTTAACCTATTCCGTAAATATCCAGAACGGCACTCACATCCAGATCGACGACAGTCCTGTGTACAAACGGTGTTAGTTTTACCACATCTTGGAGGGCAATTACTCTTACATCTATTATATACTTGATTAAGACCACATCCTATTTTTTTTTAAGGAAACGAATAAAAATCAATATAAATTCTATTCAAGGGCCTCACGTATATAATATACTTACTTTGAGCTGTAGCAGGAATCACCAACATCAATGTAGTCAATGTTAAAATCAAGAAGAACAATGATAATTTTGCCATGATTTTTCAAAGTTAATGATTGTATAGAATAAAAGTTTTATGTGAAATGATTTTATTTTAAGTAAAAAACTAAATAATCGATTTATTATTCAGAGCTTGAATTTGTAGTTACACTTGAACTTGTGAAGTTTTAAGTTGATATTGTTAAAAATTTAAAGAAATCAAGTCTTTTTATATTCAAAAAGTTAAGTGCAGCGATTACATTAACATTAGCAGTATAGAAATTTTGCAGCTGTATTTAAACAAGTGTCAAATAGTTAAGAATAACAAAAATTATGTTTTTGGAAATTATTGCGAATTATTGTCTGATGTTTTATGCACAATGTATTTATGTACAATGATCAGAGAAACAGAAATTATTTATTTACAGAAAAAATTGCAGTAAATATTATGAAAAATTTAAACAAATATTTTGAAAGTTTTTTTCCATAATTACTCATTTTGCAATAATTCAATGTTTTTAATATATCTGCGGTAAAAACGAAAAAGAGTCTATCTTGACTTAAGATGGAAAATATTTTACCATATACTTTTGATTATAAATATTAATTGGTGTCAATTTTTAAATAATTTTTAGAATTATGTGTCGTTTCTAGAATAGTCATTAATTTGAGCATAGAGTCTTCGAAAACTGTGCTATAGTTTCTTTAATATTTCTGTTCAAAGCTACTAAACTCGGGTGACAAGAAAATAAACTTAGGCTTTTATTCCTTTTTACCACCAGCTTATTTATTTATGGTTTGGTTTTTATTAAAGTTAATAATATATTTGCATTGTTGCTCTTCAAAATGAATACTAGCATTTTTTGCCGAACTTTTATGTTAATTCATTTGTCTCTCTATGTTTGTTTGTATATTTCTATGTTTGACATGGCAAACTCTCATTTTTATGCCTTAAACTCCTACTACTAACAAATATTAAATTTTGGCCTGATTAAACTTTTTTATTTTTATTTTTAATGTCAGTTTGCATCCGTTATAATAAAGGGGTAGTTGGCTAAAAATACTGAAAACAATGATTATATTCCAACAACAGATATTAATCAACTAGAATAGATTTGAATATTATATTTTAACTCATGAATTTTTCATTAATATTACTGGCGCTAGCCCGGGAAAATCGAAAAAAGTCGAGTTGAGAAAATCTGAAGAAAAGAAAAGTGATTCCTTTTATTGAGCATTGTAGTAGAATTTTTTGAAAACTTATATTTGTTTAAAGGTGTACGTTGAAAAATCGCATGAAATTTCATGAGAAAAAAAAACACAAAATTATTAAAAACTGTTGAATCAAAAGATTTTGAGAGAGTGCTTGAAAAATGTATCAATGAACACATACAATTAATCATTTCGATACAATACTCGCCATGCAATCATGCCGACCAGTTCGGAAAATCAAGTCTGAGAAAACCAAGTTTTGCTATTATTTTCGCTATAAAAATGTGACATCAAAAAAATATTATATAGCTTCTCTAGTGAAGAAAAATTTGATAGTCGGCTTATTTGTTCTTTTCCCTCAAACCCCTTCACAAACCGTGAAACCAGTGATTTAAAAAAATTATTATTTTAAAAAATCATTGAAAGACTAGAATTAATTGATTTTTTTTTTTGGATTTTAATAATTTCATTATCGACTACTGGTCCATAAATGAGGTTCTCTGCTTCTTCGTATTGAGCTCTAATCTCAGAATTTTCTGCTTCTTGACCGATTTTTCCTTCTAAGCCACTAATGAGGCTGCGTCGATCAGCAATTCTCGTACACTTTCAAACCTTATATCTACACTATTCCATTCATGATGTCCAAAACTGGCATAAAAACCTCGTTAATTCCAAGGAGAAGTTCGATGAAACGAAATATCGCCCCTACGGAACGACATTTTTTGGCTTGCCTTTGATATTTTGGCCTGTTACGTAGTGCCACTGACTGTGGCCCGCGAAAATTTTAATTTTCGTTATAAAGTACAAGCAAAAGAAGAAATTTATATTGGTATAAAAATAATTAGAGGTATAACACATACATAATCTCAAAATTCATCTTTTTGCTCAATACAATCGAATAAGATAGAAAAAAATTAAGTTTCATGATGACCTTTCGGTGGATTTTAGTTTCATGGTATGAATTTAAGCTGCTAGGATAATTTTGAAATGCATGCTTGTGCAATTTGTTATCACTTGGTGGAATTGCCATTGCCTACCAAGGGGTAAACTTTACACTTTTTTATAATTTTCATTCACTTCATATCGATAATGAATATAAGAAACTATGAGAATTAATCGACAGACCAAGACAAGAATCGGGTGAAATTTGAGTGTGCTGCCCACTAGACTATCGACGTTCAAAAAGAAACAAAAATTTGTCCCACCTTATTTTATACAATTGAGGAAAAAGGCCCACTAGTTATCCATTGGCATAAAAGCTTGGTGAGCAGAACGGGGTAAATTCAATTTCAAGAAATGGAATTTGGTAAAAAAAAAACTCCAAACCCTCTGCAATAGAAATATTAAATACATGTCTCAGTGTTTTAAAAGTTGAGGTAGGTAAATTTGTTTGCTATAGTTGACCTCTTTTCAAGTAGATTCCAACATAAATTAGCCACCATAGAGTTCCACTTTTTCACAGTTTTTATTATAAAAATGTAGAAATACTGATCAGTTCGCTTAAGGATGAATCACTAATAAAATGAAATTTTTTATCTTATTGCTTAAACTTTTTTTTTATCATTTCAAGAATGTATTCACGAAAGCCGTTGAAGAGTTATCAAAGTGATGTGCTCTTAAAATAGTACATTTCTATTCCGAAAACTTTAAACGCTTTTTTCTCAAAACGTGAAATTTTGTGCGCCGTGCAATGTAACTCAAAAAGTAATCGGCCGATTGACTTTGATTTGTACAGATATTTTTTGAATTCGTGTCTTTTAAAATGAGTATTTTTTCCTTTTTCATAACGATAATTCTAAAGGCAAAGTGAGCCAAATTAGGTTTAATTTATTCATTATAATTTATTTCATTATTCCCTTCGACGCAATTTTTCGAAAATATTATTTATATGGGAGGAACTTTAGCGGTTTTGACCATTTCAGCACAGAAAAATATGCCATGTAAGATAACTAATTCGAAAATAGTTAACCAAAAAATGTAAGTATTTGAGAAAAAAGTGGCAACGCGCCATTTTGTTGCCACATCGTCTGTTATTTTCTGGTAAGCTTAAGCAATTTGTTTACAGCCATTGAGCGGTTATAGCCATTTCGTTTGGGTACTTGAGTAGAAAAAAGAGTAGTGCCAATATTTATTCATTAAAATATACATACGTATATCCATATGCAAGGATCTTTTAATTAAATATAATTTAGTTCCACAATGAAGAGTGCTCCCTAGCGGTTATAGTTATATTCCTACTGTGGTTTTCGATATATTTGTAATGACTTAAAACATTTATTGGTATGAGAGTTAACCCTTGGCAGATTTTTTGCTATTGCCCAAACTTTCACCCACTCACAAAATTCCCCTATACTACGTAACATAGTTTGAAAAAATCGTTTAAAATATGTTGTCTGAATGGAATGTAAAACTCCAATTAGCAAATTCTGTTCATATTTAGTTCAATGAACTCTATTGAAAACCAACAGTTTCATGCAATTAATTTATATGGGAGGCGCCAAGCCCACAAACTTCTGGTCAGAATATGAGGATTGCCATTTTGAAAAACCTAATGCTTCTGAAATTCTATATTCATTCAAATAGACTACACTTTGTTGAGCCAATTAGCCGGCTAGGCAAGTATTTATCTATTAAAGTTTACTTAATAGTTTGTTTGAACTATTATATTTTTATTTATTTATTTAAAATCATTTATTAACAAAAGTAATATACGTACATAAGATAAGAATCTTATCGCACAATGATTAAAAACAAAAAAAAAGCGAAATATGGACTAAGTAAATAAAAATTATTAAATTATGCTTAACTCTATTACATATATTGCACTTAAAATTAAACCTACATAGAATAATAAGAAATATGGATATTTGGTATTTTCTTATTTTAACGATTGGAGTAGAATTTAAAGATGGAGAGCTTAAATTTGTTTCTGTTGACAATACAACGCATGTGATTAGGCAGTGAATTCCACAGCCAAATGGTGTTAATGAAGTAAGACCTTGACGAATTGAAATACTTGAATTTTGGAAGAATCAAGCAATTCGTGCAACTGGACCGACTAAATTGTAGCTTGTTAAACAGATATTTAGGAGTCTCAGTCACAATAAGCTTGTGTAAAAAGATGCAGTTCCTGACTTCAAGATAATCAACTAGATTGCAGCCGAGTACTTGATTTCTGCAGGTTGATAAGTGGTCAAATTTCCTAAGGCCAAAAACATAACGTGTGGCATTGTTGAATGCAATTTCAAGCTTATGCAATGACTGGGAGTCCAACTTGCTGTAGACATGTTCCGCATAGGTTATAATAGGAACTATCAATTGAACAACAAGCCTTTTCCTAGTTTCAATAGGTAGATATTCAGCAGTCATTCTTAAGCAACGTAATGTTAAGAAAATCTTTTTTACTACACTGTTTACATGATCAGTACAACTTAAAGACGTATTTACATGGATACCAAGATTAACAACTTTACCAACAAATTCTAAAGCAGTCCCACTGACATATAACGGTGGAAATATGACTCTACGTAGTGGACTTCTACAGATTGGCAATACAAAAGATTTGGTCGGGTTCAGGGATAAACCATTATTACTACTCCATTTACTAAGAGCAACTAAGTTCGCATTCATCTTAGACAACAGGTCATTAACAAGCTCTAGGGGGCTGGACATATAAAGCTGGATATCATCAGCATAAGCATGCACAGAGGAATGAAGGCCCACGGAAAAAATATCATTTATAAAAATACTGAATAGCAGTGGGCCAAGAATTGATCCCTGTGGAACACCTGACTTCATGAAGATGTATTGGGAAGAGACATTGCCGACTTTAACTCTTTGTACCCTATATTGTAAATAACTATTCATAAATGCAACTGCATTGGTGTCGAAACCATAAAGTGATTTTAGTTTTTCGCATAGCAGTGAGTGACTAACATTGTCAAACGCTTTGGAAAAATCCAGTAAGCACAGTAGGGTAGTATGATCATTGTCACACGATATCCTAATATCGTTCATAATTTTCATCATGGCTGTACATAGAACAACTATGTCCGGCTCGGAAACCAGATTGAAGTGGTGACAAAAAATTGTTTACGTGGATATATGCGGAAATTCGCTCAGCCATGAGATTTTCGCAAACTTTTGACAATGATGGGAGGATGCTAATTGGTCGAAAATCATTTGGTGCAGAGGCTGAAGAGATTTTAGGTTTTGGAATAATAATTGCTATCTTCCAAGCTTTAGGAAAGCATGAGGAGGCAAAGCAATGGTTTATAATGTGAGTGAGGGGGCTCAGAATGAACGGCAAAATAATTTTAATGAATTTTATTGGTATGCCATCTTCACCTATTGTATTGGAACCAATTGGAAAGAAAACGTACTTTTTACAACAAAGGACTTCGGAAAACAGTATGATGAATTTTTTACATTTTCTACATTGGACAAAAGAGACTCTGCATATACATTTGGGTCAATATTACTTATAGAGTTTCGGTTTTCACACACACCGAGTTTTCTTAAATTGCACAGAGAACTTTGGGCGGAAGGGCAGTATTTAAGTTAGTTCCAAAATACCTTGCCTTAGCCAATCTTATGGTAGATGTGGCTGAATTCCTTGCCGTTTTGTAGGCACTCCAGTTAATACTCGTAGGGTTCTTTCTCCATTTGCTGTGAAACTTATTTTTCCTCTTAATTGTACATTCATGTAGCGCTCATGTAGAGCGTTAAACCAGGGACAAGAGTTATTTTTGACAGTCACAGTTCGAACAGGAACATCAACATTAAAGAGGTTAGTGATTACGTCAATAAGAACATTTAATTTTCCGTCAACAGATGGTACAAGCCAACATTCATTCCAATACGTTAAGGATAGATTTGACCATAAAGCATTGAAGTCAATTGATATAAAGTCGAGATACGAAAAGGAACTTGTGGGCATAAACTGACTGAGAGTGATATTTAATGTACAAAAAATTAAATCATGGTCAGATATGAATGATAATTGGTCAAACAAAAGATAGTTGCATAAATTTTTAATAATTTTATCCATGAAAGGTTCAACTACTTTGTTCCAAAAACTTAAAAATTTAAATCTAATTCAATTTGCTAATCAGAATAGTGCAAGTATTTAAAAGTAAAGTTATTTATTTATTTTAATTAATATATATTATATAGAATATTAGAGTTACATTTTCAATTACAAAATTTACATAAAACGTAAATTTAAGAATTTTTCATAGACTGTAATTAACAATATTTGAAAGTCTTTTGCTTAAATTAATGAATATTTTAATGCTTTGTTTTTTTTTTTTTGGATTTTTGACTTCTGGTCATCATTTCTTATAAATTTTTAAGCCTTTGCATAGTAAACAATTTTGTCTGTCCGCTTTAGTCCTGATTAGTTTAACAATATCTCGGAAGTACACATCTATTTAACCTATTGCGATAATATCCAGGACGACATTCACATCCAGCATGACGACAGTCCTGTGGGCAAGCGATGGTACGTTGACCACATCTTAGGGGGCAGTTACTGAGGCATCTTTTATATACTTCATCTTGAGCACATCCTATTTTGTATATAAAATAAATATAATTTCAAATGAGGAACTAATAATATACTAACTCTGAACTGAAGCCACCATCATGAATGTAGTTAAAGTTAAAATCAAGAAGAACAATGATAATTTTGCCATGATGATTGTATATTATAAAATTTTCCGGTGAATAATTTTTATTTTAATTAAAAAATAATATATTTGATTTATTAATCGGTGCTTGAATTCGCAGTTGTACTTGAGCTTGTGAAGTTTTAAGATTTGATTGTTGTAAGTTAAAAGAAATCAACTCCTTTTATACTTATGGGGTGAAATGCAGCGACGTCAAATGTTCGCCATTTAATTTGCAGTGTTATTTAAAAATGTAATAAACTAGTCTACAGCTGTATTTAAACATATGTTAAAAGTTAAGAATAGTACAAATTTTGTTTTCTTTTTTTTCATTTAATATTTAACTTATATTATTTATAAAGTCTAATTGTTTTGAAATGAATGAGTTTAATTCTTTAATGTATGTATAATTGGATTTATTTTGCTACATAGCAACAGAGAAAAAAGTTTTAAATCAATATTATGAAATATTGAAATAAATATTTTGATAAGTCTTTATTTTTCCATGAATACTTATTTTGCAAATTAAATGTTTTTAGCAAATATTTACGATTTGGGTCTCCTAAGTAATTAATAATTTATTTGTTACGACCTGCCCTAACTTTTGTATTTTACGCCCTTAACCAAGTTGCTTGCTTGTCCACATGTCAATCTGAATTCTTTGTGAAACAGTGCGTTTTATTTATGTTACTAAGTTTACTGTAAATAAAGGCATTAAAAAGGATTTGTCTACTTGTTATCAAACTGCTATGATTTTCGAGATATGAATAAACATAAGATGTTTTTTTTTTGCAGTATAACTGGATGAAAGAATGAGGTTTTCGTATCCATTCGGGTCGTGTGAGCGGCTTTCATTTCCATAGCTTCCTGAATCGTTAAAGTCTTTAAGCTGATTGGATAACTCATAAACTAATCATTTTTACTCCGATGTCTAAAAGTGGGTGTGGATAATGATCCGAAGCATATATGTGTACCTGTAAATTGTTGAACGATAATATAATCAAAGAATTCTTCTGGTGTAATTACTCGTTTTGAGTAAATAAAATATTTTCTCGCGAGCTGAATTGATAAAATCACTAGTTAATTTACAATGTATATACAGTTGCTTATTCATATTTTTAAAATTCTTTGTTTGTTGTAATTTTGTTTCTTTATTCAACATTTTTCTTTTAAATTATGAACGTTTGATTGATAGATTTACTTTGTAATCGGTTATTGTTTCAGGCTCCAACTTTGAAACAATTCCTTTGAGGAATTTTAATAATAATTGCAATAGATATTCGCTTGATGTTGGATTGCCGGGTTCGTTATTTTTTGCGGAAATTTTAACGAATAAAATCCTATCGACCATTTATTTTTTCTGTCTTATTTTACATTACGCTGTAAAATTCAAATTGAACTCCGTTTTCACATGTGCTTTGGTTTCGCCAAAGAAATATTTCTATATTCGATGTTGTTTCGATATAAGTGTTTTCACTACAGTCCTAACTTTAATCAGTTAGTTATATATTTGTAATGGATTTTTTGCGCAAAAATTACGGATTTAAGAATAAAGTTCCGAAGCTTTAAAAAAATGTGAAAGAATCATTTGTTATTCAATATATTGTTGATGGAATAAGCATTCTCATCACTCTATCAATTCTGTGGTTGTGTGTGTTTTTTGTATTGCAAAGGTTGAAATGCTAAGAGTTATCAAGTTGAGCTGTGCTATTTTTCTTTCTTAATATTTCGTAAACCACTTCACCAGTATTCATAAAATTTTGACGCAATATGAAGTCGAATATGACCATATTACACAAATGGACCAGAATAATAACAATGCAGTTAAGACCCTGCTAAATTTGCATAATTGTCTAAATCCCGTTTATTGATACAGTAATCTAAGCAAATGTTTGATCCAGAAAAAGTTGCTGAAAGAACACGAGATTAATATTGCAAAATCTTTAGTTGGTCTCTGATATATCTGATAGAAATATTGGAAACATTGCAAATGCAAAAAGCTCACCCTAGACCCTGAACGGAGCTTTACATTACAATACTTCTATTTTGTATTGGATGTTAAACATTCCGATTAGTTTGGTATTTTAGAGCAAATTGTCGTAGTGTCAAATTTGAATTTCTGAGTGCAATAAAGCGATAAGTTTGCAATGAATGAAAAAATAAAATGTGAAGAAGAAGTAGTTTGCATCCTGAAGCTGATCAATCGAGCATAACATAATGTGGAGGAACGCGTTGAAAATATTTGGGAAATGACATCGTTCGAGGAAAGTTTTGCTGTTTTGATCGAAATTTGTTTTCATTATTGAAAAAGAAAAGATCTATCAACATGTATTTAATTTTTGTGAGTATTTGCAGATAAACATTTACATTTATCTACAAGAAAACAAAAAAATATTTTTGTCGTCAAGAAACAAAAAATATTGTTGTTTACAATAAAATATATTTTTGTTTCCAGTAAAAAATATTATTGTTTTCAGAAGGGAATATTTTCATTTTGAAAGAGCGATTGTAATTGAGAAATCAAAAAATTAAAAAAAAAAGAATAAATATTTTTGATCATTGCAATAATATTTTAAAACAAAAAAATTTAAATATAAATAAAAAATGTTGACTTCATCATAATTGAATTGTTATAATAAGTAATAAAATTCTTACCATCTAACAGTTCTTACTAGCTATTAGCACCTGTTTAATTAGAGCTGATTACATTGAAGTATATTATTTTAAAAAGTGCTAATGAATTTTCGGTTAGTCGTTGATGAGTATAAAATGAGTTAATTTCCTTTAATTTCCAACAATCAAACCTCAAAATTTTATAAGTTCAGAATTAACCACGAATTCAAGCATCAATTAATAAATTAATTATCTATTTTTTTAATTAAAATAAAAATTATTCACGGGAAAATTTTTTATTAACAATTAATATGGCAAAATTATCATTGTTCTTCCTGATTTTAACTTTAACTACATTAATGTTGGTGACTTCAGCTCAGAGAGTTCAGAGTTAGTATATTATAAATAAACACTTGCTTATTTGAAATGATATTTATTTTAATTTATTTTATATACGAAATAGGATGTGGTCAAGATGAAGTATATAAAAGATGTCTCAGTAACTGTCCCCTAAGATGTGGTCAACGAAATATCGCTTGCACACAGGACTGTCGTCGTTCTGGATGTGAATGTCGTCCTGGATATTATCGCAATAGATTAAACAGATGTGTACTTCCAAGATATTGTTAAACTAACATAAATCAGGATTATAGTGATTGGAAAAAATTTGTACTATGTACAAATGTTTAAAAAGTTTTTGTACATTAAATTATTGTTCTAAAATATTTTATATAAATTTTTATTTAGGCTAATGAATGCGAAACAATTAAATAAATGAAATAAATAAATTTTACTTCTAACACTATGGTTTTCATTTTAAAAACTACAAATTTTACTTAACTTTAACTTTACTTGTACTCAATACTAACTAAGGTAGTGATACTTCAAAAAAATTAAGTACATATTTTTTAAATATTCATAAGTACTCAGTATTTGTTTTACCTCAACACTTTCAAATCATTCCATTGATGCATACTTTTGGGCATTCAAAAAATTATTTGAAATATATTACATATTTCACTTGAAAAGTTAATAAGTACTGAGCGAATTTAAAAAATCACTAGCGCTATTCACGATTTGGTGCAAATGGTCTTGCATCATTGCAAATGCAAAATATTTCTGCCATCACAACAACAAATATATGTGATATGCAATAAAAATTTGCTGCTGCAATAATGCAAGTCGATTTCCAATAAGTTGTGAATAAGGCTACTGTAATATTTGCATAATTAAAAATGCATTCCCGAATTGTCTTCCTTTCATCTATTGTTCTGTTATTACAAATAGCGAAAAGGTGATTAGTAGCAGATCTCTGATGCAAGGCCGTATTTAGGGGGGGGGAGGGGGGGGTGTTTGGGGGTTCTGACCTTTCCCTCCTCCCCCCCCCCGAAATGTGGAAACTTTCTTTTTTTTAAATATTTTTTACTTTCATCGGTTTCTTTCGAAAAAGTCAAATATAAAAAATAAACTTGAAATCTTAGTTACACTATGCGACCAGATCTGATTTGTTTTATTTGACATGAGGTTTGACTTTGGATACAAAAAGAGAAGGTGATGCTGAGCAATTCTGCATTTATCGATTTTCTAGGGTAATAACTGTTTCTGATTTACAGTTTCGGGTTTAGGGCTTACTTGGAAGGGCATGATTCAGTCTATAGTTTCTCGATTTCGAAGTTTGTAGCACGCCAGTGTTGAGCTCTCCAATTTTTAAAAATGGCCCAAAATTTTATTTTAGGGTTTTAAATCCCATTTTTTCTAAAACGTGGCGTGATGGGAATTTTTTTTAACTCAGATTCGTGTTCAGTATAAAAATTCATTCACAAACACTAGGAACCATTTTATTCGCGAAGCCCATGTAGGGCAGTAGAAGTGGATCAGCTCCAAATTTTTAGGAAACAATCTTAAAATGTAATTAATTCTTTAACCCATTATTGCTCAGAGCACCCCGACTCGGAAGACCTCTTTCAATGCAGTAACTGCACGAATTTTGGGAATACAAGCCAACCTCATCCGGATTCCTTATAATGGCCCGAATTCCCATTGATAATCATTTGAAAAAAATGAGCCTCTGACTATTTTTGGTAATTGTTTTAAGGTCGGGCTCATCATCAGTAATGGCAAGTCAATGTCAATTTTTTTTGAATGAAACCCTCACCCCCCTCCCCCCCCGAAAAAAATCCTTGCTACGGCCCTGCTCTGATGTATAATTACTGTTAAATAAAAATATATTTCATAGTGTTTTTTAACTACTTACATGTGATTCGTAGCAAAATTATCAATTACTTTTTTCAAAAATAGTAAAAAATTAAATTTTTTTATTTTGTGACGATTCTTGAGATAAAATTCAGGCTACATTTTTCAACCCCTTATTATTCAAATAGATATATTATTTTTTTTTTTTTTTGCGTCAGACACCTCATCAAAGTATCATTTCTTAATTTTACACCCTTACGTCAGGTTTTTGATATGTTTCTGCATAATCGAACAAATATATGAAATATGGGAAAAATTATATCGTTATCTTTAACGACATTTTAAAAAAAAATGTAAATCACAAAAATTATTTCATTACCAAAATTTTGAAAAATAACACATATTTGCATAAGTGCATCAAAGCGAATGTTGTAATTGTAGATTCATAAAAAACATTTATCAAATAGCACAGTGCAACACATTTTTCTAACGGAGAATTGGCCAACACAGGTCGATAGTACTGGTCTAGAGTAACAAACCCTAAAAGGGTTTTGTAAAGTTAGCTCGCTTTTAAAAGATAAAGACATTCAATTTTGCCTCTTGCAGTTTATTTTTTAAAAATGAAGTGCTCATTTTTTTTTACTTTCTTTAGCGATATAAGAGCAAAAAATGTTATTAACTAATTTAACATTATAGAGTTTTCCATATTAAGAAGTTTAAACTATCCATTACATAACTTTTTTTTAAAAAATATGCGATACTATTAACGAAAATGTATAGAATTCAATAAAGTTTGAGTTTTCAAATTGTTGTTTTCATTATAAACAGAAAATAGAATTGAAAAAGAGCATATTTGGCGGTCAAGGCCAAAAGTGGTTATTTGTGCTATATAATTTTCTAAGTAGCTGGAACAAAACAAGAGCTAAAATAAATGATTATCCAAATAAACAACAAAACCAATTTTTTTTTTAAATTTTTTTTTCGGAAACAAATGCTTCCACTTTATATGACCTGCCCTGTATTTCAATAGATATTTTTTTCTGAATTCATGTGAACTTTTTATTGAAATAACTTTTTTTATACAAGGGGAAGCATCGAAGGCTATTGGTGGTATGAAACTTTAACACACTAAACCACCTCGATGCTAGAACGGTGTAACCCTCCTGAGACACCTACTGATACTACGTCAAAAGGCCGTTGTGAGCATTAACGCTCATGCGTCAGTCAGTTGTCTTTCAGTCAAAATGTCTGCCTCTTTCTGAATCGATATTAATCTTTTTCTCACCGGCAACGTAAAAAATATTTCATATAAAATAAAAGTTACTGGCAACATAAAAAATAATTCTCATCTCAATAATACTTATCAAGCAACGGAAACAATATGTCTTATAAAATAAATGTTACCGGAAACGTAAATAAAATAGTTTTCTTTCGTAATACTTATGAAGCAATTTAAAAAATATTTCTTAGTAAATAATAATTATGGCCAAATAAAAATATTTATGTTATCTGTAACATTCTTCATGAAAAACTTGTAACTGTTACGTCCCTGAAAAATACACTAAAAAGCGCAGCGTTGAAAGGCTATAACATTTAAAAGCGAGCTAACTTTTTAAAACCCTACGATCGACCTGTGTTGGGCGCTTCTCTGTTAGATTCCATGGGAAAAGAGAAAAAAATCTAATAAATAAAGTGATTTCGTGGCTGAACTTGAAATGCCCTGCAAAAAAAAAAATCTGGTTTTGACTTCCATAACCTTTGCACTCAACGGCTCTGAAAGGAATTTTCTAATCCATAATCCACTAGAGAGTAAAAATAGTTAGTAGGTTTTTATTTTGTATATGTTTTAATTTTATTATTTAGCTAATATAGCTAAAGAGTTGACATAATATGATAAAAATATAGATTTACATTAAAATAAGTTTCATTTAAATATATAAATATTTTAGGTTTCCAGTGATTGTTCACTATAACTTTATAATTCTTTGCAGAATAAATTTTGTCCGTCTACGTCGATTCTAATTTGTGTCAGTTTAACAATAATTTGGGAGTACACATCTATTTGATCTATTGCGATAATATCCAGGACGACATTCACATCCAGAACGACGACAGTCCTGTGTGCAAGCGATGTTGCGTTGACCACATCTTAGGGGGCAGTTACTGAGACATCTTTTATATATTTCATCTTGACCACATCCTATTTTGTATATAAAATAAATTAAAATAAATATAATTTCAAATGAGGAACTAATAATATACTAACTCTGAACTGAAGCCACCATCATGAATGTAGTTAAAGTTAAAATCAAGAAGAACAATGATAATTTTGCCATGATGATTGTATATTATAAAATTTTCACGTGAATAATTTTTATTTTAATTAAAAAATAATATAATTGATTTATTAATCGGAACTTGAATTTGCAGTTGTACTTGAGCTTGTGAAGTTTTAAGTTTTGATTGTTGTAAGTTAAAAGAAATCAACTCCTTTTATACTCATCGGGTGAAGTGCAGCGACGTCAAATTTTCTCCATTTACTTTGCAGTATTATTTAAATGTGTAATAAACAAGTCTATAGTTCTGCAGCTGTATTTAAACATATGTTAAGTGCTAAGGATAGTACAAAATTTTGTTTTTAAAATTTATTTACATTTTTATATTTAACTTATATTATTTATAAAGTATGTATAATCGTTTTGAAATGAATGTGTGTAACTCTTTTATGTATGTGTAATTGGATTTATTTTGCAATAAAGCAACGGAAGAAAAAAGTTATAAATCAATATTATGAATAATTAAAATAAATATTTTGATAGGTATTTTTCCGTAAATACTTGTTTTGCAAAATTAAATGGATTTAGTAAATATTTATGGTTTCGCTCTTCTAAAAAATTAATAATGTATTTGTTACGACCTACCCTAACTTCTGAATTTTACGCCCGTATTCATGCTGCTCATTTGTTCACATATCAATCTGATTAATTCTTTATGAATAAATGCGATTTATTTAGGTTATTAAGTAAATATGGTAGAGACATTAAAAAGGATTTGTCTACTAGTTATCAAACTGTTATGATTTCCGAGATATGAATAAACAAAATATGTTTTTTTTTTGGCATTATAACTGGATGAAAGAATGAGCCAAGGCTTTCGTATCCATTCGGGTCGTGTGAGCGGCTTTCATTTCCATGGCTTCCTTAATCGTTAAAGCCTTTAATCTGATTGGATGAATTATAAACTAATCGTTTTGACTCCGATGCCTTAAACGTGGGTGTGGCTAACGATCCGAAGCATATGTGTGTACCTGTAAATGGTTAAACGATAATGTGTTCAACGAATTCTTCTGGTGTAATTACTCGTTTTGAGTAAATAAAGCGTTTTCTTTTACATTTACATTTACATTGTACATTATTCAAATTTTTAAAATACTTTTTTTTGTAATTTTGTTTCTTTATCCAATATTATTCTTTAAAACTTTGTTCACTTTATAACATATCTTCTCACTGTACGTTTGACTATTGGCTCTAAAGCATTCCCGTTAAAAAAAATTTATTAAGACTGCAAGAGATTTTCGATTTCGCATACGTTTGCTTGAAATATTGAACTTTCGAATTCGTTATTTATTGCGGAAGCTTTAACAAATAAAAAAAATCGCCCTTTTATTGGTTTCTGTTTTGTTTTCTGTAACGCTGTAGAATTCAAATTGAATTCCTTTTCATATGCGCTTTCGGTTTTGCTAAAGAAATATTTCTATATTCGCCGCTGGTTTCGCTTTCGATATATGTACATAAGTGTTTTTGTACGTCGGTGTATCTGATTTGTTTTTACTGGTTTTTGTTAACTGCCTGATTTCATTTTCTGTATATTTATACTCCAAAAGCTCATTTAGCCTTCAGGCGAGGAAGCCGTCCCATACCAATCCTATGGACTTCAGACTGATTAGTTTATCCTCTTTTCTATTAAAACTATGGAAAGGGTTCTTGATTTTCACAAGAGGGGTTCAAATAATCCTACTCTTATATCCAGATCAAAACCTGTCTATATTAAAGAAGTTGATAAATTGCTCTATAAGCACAACTATGTCTGTGCTCACGGACACATGCTGAAAGATTAGTCTGAACAAGCTGCTGCCCATAATTATTAATGATATAGCTAGATTCACAAAAGAATTCTCGTTATTTTATACTAAACAATCGCTGGATGAGAAAATCAATGAAACCGAAATAATATGAATACTGTTAAGTTAGCTGACAAGATCGCACGATACAACAAACATATAGAGAAAGACTGAGATTTAACTATTTCAATATAAAAAAGGGTTCTTCAATTGTCAAATTTGTAACGGCAAAAGTGATTTTTTACAGAAAACGGAGTTAGAAATTCTGAAACTGTTCAATCAAAAAGGATGTAAACTGAAAGAGCGTATTACAAAAGTCTAGTATATACATACTGTCGCAAAAGGAAAGTTTTGGGGTTGATCGAAATTTGTTTTCAGAAAATAACTTCTCTCAATAAAGTTATTATTATTGTTGTGCTTTTGTTGATGAAAATATTTACTTTTATCATCAAGAAAACAAAAAATATTTTTGTTTCCAATAAAAAATTGTTTTTGTTTTCAAAAACCTATATTTTCATAATTTTTAAAAGCAATTGTAATTGGTTAATTAGACAAAAATTGTTTTATTTTCTGATATTGTAAACAACAAAGAAAATCCGTAACATAAAAAAATAAATATAGCTAATTATATTATTAGTTATTAATATTACTTAATAGGTGCTAACACAGCTGTTTAACTACAGCTGATAACTTCCAAATATAGTATTTAAATAACAGTACTATAAACATTTGTCAATATTTCACGGTCAGTCACTCGAGTATAAAATGAGTTAATATCTTTGAATTTCTAACAATCAAAACTTAAAACTTCACAAGTTCAAGTATAACTACGAATTCAAATACAGATTATTAAATCGATTATAGCTCTTAATTTAAATTAAAACATTTCAAGTGAAAATTTGTTTCTATACAGTCCTAAACCTTAAGACATCATGGCAAAATCATCATTGTTCTTCCTAATTTTAACAATAACTGCACTGATGCTGGTGATTCCTGCTTCAGCTCAGAGAGGTCGAAGTTAGTACATTAGAAATAAATAGTTGTGAATTAGAAAATATATTTACTTAAAATTATTTTCATTACACAAATAGGATGTCGTCGAAATGAAGTATTTAAGACCTGTCTCAGTAACTGTCCTCCGAAATGTGGTCAAATTAATCTCGTTTGCGCACAGGACTGTCGTCGTTCTGGATGTGAGTGTCGTCCTGGATATTTGCGGAATAGGCTCAATAGATGTGTGCTTCCTTTAAATTGTTTACTCTAATAAACTAGGATTGCAGAAAATGGACAAAATTTATACAACTTATAAAGGCTAAATTAAAAAGTAACAGTAAAAAAATTGATTTACTTAAATTAATTTTATTTAGTTAAAGCAAATTACAGCTTATGTATAAATTAGCTTTAAATTTACGTTTTATGTAAATTTGTAATTGAAAATTTAACTCTAGGGTATTTAATACGTTTATAAAGTCGAAACAACTAAATGAATTTAATAAATAAACTTATTACATACTTATACATACACATACACTACCTTTTTTACTTAATTTTTGTATTAATATGTTTAAGAGCTGTATGGTATGGGTATTTGATTATAAACAGTATTTCATTTTTACGCATTACAGCGTAATGCCTAAAAGTATGCACCATTAAAACCATTTAAAATTATTTATTGAAAAATTGTGTAAAGAAAATTAATTACGGAGAACGGATAATTGAAAAATACTGCTAAAAACGTAAACTATTTCAAGTACCGATGCGAGTCTCGCTATTGGTAGATACTTGCACTTGGAATTTAGCAGCCTTAAATTAAACAAATTATTTTGTCCGACAAAACTTAAATTTTCGAAAATGACTAGTGGATCCTAATAGAGCTCAAAAAATTCATTACATTAGTTTTGGTGTTTTAAAATGAACATCTAATTATAGTATACTAATACCAAAATTCCAACCTTCAACCTTCCTCCACTGAATGGACAATAACTGAAACTATCAGTTCAGAGCAAATACTTGGGGGTTTTGTTGGACACAAAACTAAATTCATAATAATACACACTGGCTGTATACAGCAATAGTTCGTCCGATACTAACTTACGGTGTAATAGTTTGGTGGCCAGCCTAAGGTAAGAGCTACATTGTTCGGAAGCTCAGTACAGTTGAGAGAACAGCATGTGTTGGTATTACAGGAGCCATACGTACTTTCAACGTAATGCTACACCTCCTTCAATAGCGCGGCAAGGCTTAAGACAACCGTTTATTAGCCCGAACGTAGTTATGGGCACAGTTGAGTTTTAGGTACTATACCAAACTTCGTGTTCAAAGGAACACAATTGTGCTTCAAAAGCGATTTTAAGGTAAGATTTCCTACAAGGGCAGAATGGAAAGAAAAAAGTTTTTTAACACAATACGACATTCCCATTTTTACAGATGGTTTAAAAATCGCGGCAGCCAGTCCAAAGAATCTACTAAGTTACCTAAACTCCACGGAGTGGGTTTAGTAAGAGTCCAACTTTAATTCTAGTTCGGTGAGAAAGTGGTTTCAAAACAGCGCTATAGCGCTAATTGTGACTCACAGTGGGTCGGCTGTGGCTCATCCACCTTAACCATCCAACCAACCATAGTATATTTATATGTATTCGCTGGGTTAAGGGCTTCCATTTTTTGGTTATGTTTGTAGAATAAAGCAGTGTTTGATACTGGTATCGGACAGAGATACGTCATAGATAAAAGTCGAGTAATTCATGGAACTTAAACCTAAATTTGCCAAAAGTCAAAAATCTTCTCCGTCAAATTACTACAGGGGGTAGTGATGGGAACTATCGAATAAAAACTATCGAATAAAAACTATCGAATTTTCGAAAAATTTACATTCACTCGATAGTTGTGAAAAAATTACTCGAATGATTTTTTCGAATAAGTGAACGATTTTGCTCTGTAAGCTAAATGTGCGAATAAATGAAATCGACTGAACAAATCGTGCGATCGTTAAAACCTTTTATTCAGCCTTTCAATAGTTGAAATCATCCGATACACCCAGAAAAATACCCATCTCTCGAACAAAGAGAAAGTTTCCTCAATTTAAATCCACAAAAATTTCTCTCGTTTATGTAAATTTTCCTCAAAATGAAGAAAAATGTGCTCTTTTCATGCAACCATGGTGTTCAATTTGAAGTAAGTTTTTTCTTAATTTTTAGAAATTTAATTGCGGTGCTGCCCACCAATTGAAATCAAATCCCAAGTTTCAATGAAATTGTTAAAACTAAAATTTAAGAAAAGTAAGATAAAAAAGTAAATAAAACACAGGAAAATATGGGTGTGGTAAATGGGCATCTTCAAATATAATTTTTTTCTAAAACTTAGTCCTTACAACGCGTCTCTGCATAAAATTTTAACTCAAGAGCTTTTATGAATTACTTGGTCTATTGTTAACATAAATGCGCATGGAACAATGGACGTTTCCATAAACCTGTTTTTTTCCAAAATTTAGTCGCTCCAGCATATAAAAATTCAATCACCATTTGGCTGCAAAACAAAAGTATCAAAATACCATAAAAGAACAAACTACCTTATTTAGAATAAAATAAGGTAATTAAACTTACATAGTATTTTTGCATAAAAAATGAAAATGTAAGAAAGAGACGAATATACCAAAAATGTTCTCAATACAAAATTTTTGTATACACAAAAAACTAGCTTTACTCTTTTGGCCTTAGCAGATAATCGCGTACGCTTTGTTTTTCTTTTGAATTTTTAAGTCGGCGTCTCTATTTCAAGCGAAGTGGTTTGTGGCTATTGATAAAATTTTGAAAAATAAAATATATTCAAAATATATAAATTTCAATAAAGTTCAATTTATAATTTTTTGGGGGCCATAAGGATCTTTTGATCATTTCAACGACGATGCCTGTAGTGTTACTAAAAATAAAATAATAAATGAATACAAGTAAAAAAACATGATTTCTATGCCTTTTAATTAAAACAACATTGTAGAAAATATTCCATAAATTGAGGATTTCTTTTCCAAAAAATAAATTGACTTTAATCTATGAAAAATTATTCCTCAAACTGAGGAAAATTTTACCTAAATTATATACAATTTCTCATATTTGAAAAATATTTCCTCAACTCAAAGAAATATTATATATCTAAATGAGGAAACCGTTTCTATGGCGCCAAATCATTCCCATTTTTCCTCAATTTTATAGCCGTTTTTCTTAGAACCAAGTAAGTATTTCTCTGGGTGTAGTTTTTATCACTACCAACCCAACTAGTTCGAATAAATGAATGAATGAAAAAAAAAAAATAGTTCGATTGCCAAAAACATTCGATAATCAATATTATTCAGTTACTAACTATCGCTAGTTGTAATCACTCGATAGACGACCTCGATAGTCTAGTGGGTAGTGCACTAGACTTTTATGTGGGAGGTTCGGGTTCGATTCCCGTCTTCGTCTGGTGGTTAATTTTCATAACTTTCTTATATTCACTATCAATATGTAGTGTATGAGAATTATAACATAGTGTTGGTTGGCAATGGCAAAACCACCAAGCCGATAAAAACTGCCACATCGCCGTTCGGAATCGGCGTTAAACTGTAGGTCCAACTAAGAAGTGAGATTGAAAAAATCTTAACACACGTTTTACTTAATAATTTTTTTTGGGCGTAAAATCTAAAAATTTCTTTGATCTAGTTATCTTTGAAAAATATGTCAGTTGTTATTTTTAATGACAAAAATGTTGATTTATTGTGAGTTTGATCAAAATGAGTGAAGAAAAAGAAGTACGTCTTACAATTACTGAAAATTTTCAAAAAAAATTTAAATTGGTCCTGCAAAAAATTGGCCAAAGAATTGAAGGTCTGCCTTCAAACTGTTTCCAATGTTATTAAAAAGTTTCAGGAGAATTTGACCATCAATAGGAAACCTGGTTCGGGAAGAAAACAAGGACCATGTGATATTGGGAAAGCCAAGAAAATAGAAAGCATATTGAAAAGATCTCCAAACACATCTGATAGAAAGGCTGCCCGGTTAGCCCAGGAATGCTGCAAAAAATTTAGACGCCAAAAGTAGAGCTCGGAAACTAAAATCGAATTTCATACAAAAATATTCATGTTGTATAATGGTATGGCAAGCTATATGCAGTTGCGGCAAAAGAAGAAAGTCATTTTGGCTCTATAAATACCGAAATATACATCAAAGAATGTTTGAAAAAAAGACTTCTTCATTTCATAAGAGAGCACAATGTGTCCACATATTTTTGGCCCAATTTGGCATCATGTCACTACGACAAGAAAGCTCTGGAGTGGTACCAAAGTAATAACATAGTTTTTGTACCAAGAGAGGCCAATCCTCCAAATTATCCGGAGCTAAGACCAGTGGAGAGATATTGGGCTCTTGTGAAAAGAAACTTAAAGAGCACAAATAAGGTGTCCCAAAATGTCGAAGATTTTAAAAGGAGATGGGCAAACTGTTCCAAAAAGGTGTCTGAAACAACTATCAAATTTCTAATGGAAGGCTTACCAAAAAAGGTCCACGAGCTCATAAATAGTGGTTAGAACTATAAAAGTTATATTTCTGTAATTTGCAAAATACTATCAATTAAATAATAAAACTCTAAGATCAACCGTTTAAAAACTATTGAATTTTATATATGGTAAGATTTTTTCGATCTCACTCCCTATGTGGTATCACAATGGGCCGTTCAGGCCTAAGTGTGTCTCTCGACAGCCATTTCAACCTAACCTAACCTAATCACTCGATAGTTCGCATCACTAATTGTGGATGCTACAACTGCTCAAAGTCGAGTGGCTTCATGCAAAATTTTATGAATGTTCAAATTTTATCTTTATAGATGTGGATATAAAAAACATTTTTAATCTAAACAGTCCATAATTTTAGGTGTTATGGACATTAAAAATTTTCCAACAAATTTCAATTAAGTTGTATTATAATATCCATCACCTCTTCCGGCTTCTTAAAATAAATCACTTTGAAAAGTTGTCACAACACGATATTTTTACACTTTTCATTCATGCCTAAGTTAATTCAGATTCTAGTATTTTTTATTATTTTATAGACATATTAAAGTATAAAATCACAGTACGTGTCAGTGGTTTTTTAGCAAACTCAAATGGGCATGGACAAAAAGTCTGACGTGGCGGTGAAATTCTGCAACCAGATTCGTAATCAGAGACTCCAAATACACTAAAAACATCTTCTAGACCTTACAGGAATTAAAAAAAATTCAAAATTGTTGTGTAGTGTAATTAGTTATCATTCTAAAAAATGTAGTACTTTTAAGTATGGAATATTAGTGTTTGATTAAGATATCGGTTTTGATAATAACAACTAAGAGACATGTATCAGATTATCTCTATTCCAAGCTAGAATAACTACTTACTCTCGCCACTTACATGTGCATATAGAACTTTTAAGTTATTCTAATATAATCAATATGTAGTGATATCATTTACATAAATATAAGAAACCCCCAAAAAGTACATACTAATATTTGTTGTTTTTATTTTTTCTTCAAATTAAGTTTGAACAATAGTCAAATATAATGAAATAGTTAAATAGAAACGTGTTTTTCAATAACATTTAGCATACATATGACAGAATCATGTTAATTAAAGAGAAACTTACGTAATAAATACTTAATAGTTCGAAAAATAAACCTCAGTTTAATTTAATAACTTCAACGGTTAAGAGTGAAAGAACAAAATTAAAAATATGGTGTCACAAATGAAATTATCGGTGGTTTTTGTAATTTTGGCTTTGACCACTCTGATGTTGGTTGCTGTTAGTGAAGCTCAAGGTTAGTATTATCATTTTACTGGTAAATTATTTTGATTTTATGAATAAAAATATTCACATTTTTTTAAAATAGTATGCCCTAAAAATCAAGTGTACAGCGATTGCGCTAGTGCATGTCCGAAAAAATGCGGTAACGATGGAGCTGTTGCTTGTTTAGCTGTATGCAGAAGTGGATGTGAATGTATAAAGGGTTTCGTCCTTAATAGCTCTGGAAGTTGTGTGCAACCAAATAAATGTTAAAATAAAAAAAATTTGTATACAAATTTTTGTTTCATAAAGTTAGTTTTTTATTTATATTGTATAATCAATCATGTGTAGAGATGGAACATGGGTAAATACCGGGAAATCAGAGAAAATTGGGTAAAACTCTCACTGTTACTCTCAGTACCAATATAGCAATGAGAAGAGTGCGCGATTCCTGTTGAGACTGAAGGTACATCATCTTTAAAAGGAGTAGAATGAGATAGTTAATTAACGAACTGCCACCTTAATCAATTGAGTTGAGGCATAAATCCTTTTCCACTAAGTAACTGAAGATATCTTGTCCATGCTGCTCCCCACAAAAATTTTAGCCCACAAGCTTCCTTTGGATTTATAACTAGCTAAATCGGGCATTACATTTATATTTAAATTTTGAGCCATTCTATAAATGAATTTCATTCCATCTGTATATTCCGATGGATGGAGATCATGTCCTTGAGTTTTGGGATCAAGGAGGTAAGCAGCTAAATGTATTGCGAGTTTTATTCATTATTTTATCAAAGGAGACTAGCTTATGTTTAGTAAAAGGAATTAGCACTTTGAGGCTAGGGCTCTTCAGCAAAAAAGCATAACAAGTACTGTGTTTTCTTACTTTTCGAGAGCCGTTCACATATTATGTAAACGCAATTTTTGACCATCTCTCCCACCCCCTGATTATAACACATCGTAACAAAACAGTTTGCAGTATACATCTCTAAAAACTGTAAGATTCTGTTATTCTTTTTGCTTCTATTTCGCTTGAAAATCACCATTATCCCTCTGTTTACACGGGTGCAAGCATGAACTCCTGCTTGAAAGATAGTGGTAAAAAAATAGGTAATTAGAAAAACCAACGGTAGCTTCTACTTCTTTCTTACTACCTACTTTTTTCTACCTGTCTTTTTCAGACAGTCGTTCATGCTTGCGCCAATGTAAATGGCCACTTAGAGTAGCTCCTCCATACTGCTATTGTGATGTATAAATGGTATTATCTTGAGATGTGTCTCTTTTCAATATATAATAAAATTACTTCAGTGAAGAATTGTTTTGCGTTGTAACTCTTTAACTGATTGATGTGAGTTCATTCAACTATATTATTTTGTTTTGCGATGCTTTTGATGACATAAAAATTTTAGGAAAAGAGTCATAACTCAAAATTTTACCTAGGTTTTCCTTACAATAACATATCATTTTTTATAATATTTCATTTATATTTACAAGAACAGTCTTTTCCCTCTACTGAAAATTTGTTAATTTTGAATTGTGCCACTTTTGTTGTTAGGGTGCGATATGTTCATTAAAAAAACATAAATTTTTATAAACTAATTACAGTTAATAATTTGTTTATGATCAGTCCTAGCAATGTATACTCTCAATAAGCAGTCAGCACACATAAGATAGTTGCTATACGGTGAACTTTTTCGGATATGTGTAGAAAACTTACATGCAAGAATTATATCTATTGAAAAATTTAATAATTATTTCAAGAAATTTTCTGCAAAACATTTTAGCAATACTAATTGGGTAACCAAATATAGCTTACCAATATTTTAAATAAACTTTTCAACTTTTCTACTTACCGTTCCACGATATTTAAACCAATCTTAGCCAAATAGATGAAACCATGTATAGAGGAATTCTGTAGAAATTCGATAATGAACGATTTGCCCTTATTGGCAATGCCAGCTTTTAGCGATAATAATTTCTCATCATCCTCATTGTAATTCTGAGCTTCTGCACCCCCACCATTTTTACGTCTGCTACGTAATGCAGCTGCGAACCATTGACGTGGTTGGCGTATACCGTGCTGCAGAGTTTTAGTAACTATGGCCGTTGTTTTCTCTTCTTGTTGCTGCTTCTTTGTCAAATTATATTCACGTGATTTAACTTGCAATCTATCAGCGGCAACGGTAGCGGCATCAACGTTATTATAACGAGCTACTGCACCGGGATATTGAAATTTTAAATAATCTCGCTTTTGTTGCGCGTGTTGTGCACCAAATACTACTGGTTTCTGATAATGATAGGTGCGTAGTTGATGGTATGCTGGTGGTGGTTCAGCTGCTGCTTCTGGGTGTTGGCGTGACCGCAGTTTTTGACCACTTGCGTAAAATTGATGTTGAGGATTTTTAAATGTCGCCATTTTCACTGGTGATAATGGCGAATGGTGCAGCTGTTCTAGCATTTCTCGTTGCTGGCCCAAAAGTGTCGCTGTTGATGCCGTTAGCGATTCCGTAGCGGATGTGGCGGATTCTTCGCTTGATTGAGTGAAACGTTTGTGCCGCATATTTTCACTGCTATTGCTGTTATTGTTGTTGTTATTGCTATTACTATGCAGACTATTGCGTGCACGTATCATTTTATTGCACCACTACCACCACACACACGCGTCCACGTACTATTTCGTGGCGACCACAAAATTGCCGCAAAATCTGGCACCTTTGTTTGCCGTATTTTCAGCCGTGAGCTTGGGCAGCTGTTTTTTTTTTGTTTTCTTTTTTTTTGAGTTTGTTTGGTTTTGCTTAGTTTTCACAAAACTTCCTTCCTAAACTTTTTTGTTGTTGTTGTTGTTTATTTGAACACGGTCTTAATTTTGATGAATGTAGCCGAAATGTTTTTGCTTTGTCATAAACGATATAATGAAATATGGTGCTTAAAGACAAGAATTCAATTTCACTGAAAGAGAAAAAGTAAAAAAATCAAATGAAGCAATTTGAATTTGTTTGATTTTGTAATGCAACACTGTAGATAATAGACTAATACAACCAAGAAAAATTGTTAGTAACCTAACCATACCGGTACCGTTTTTGCTAAACATGAACACATGCTGACTCTCGATGCTAATATAACTTTACTACTATAAGCTGAACTGGTCGGATATCGTTGCCTTTTTATCCGAAGAGCAGCAATCGTGGCTATTCTCCAAATTGAGGTTTGTATAAAACTCGCATATAATTTCAACACTTTTGAATACCTGAGGATATGCAGTAAATGCCTATTCCATTTAATACCATATATATAGCCATAAACGTTTTAACTTTAAAACCAAAAATATTTAATTTATCTACTTCTGGTTTTCGTTTTTTCAAATTAAAAATAAAATTAAACTTAATTGGCAACTGAAAGCCGAAAGCGCATCTACTCATAATTGCAGCAGAGTAATAATGCGCTTCAGTTTAATACACATGCACTTACATACATACCTACTTATTTTGAATGGTAATTGATACAATGGCAACACTGAAAGTAAATTGCAGCATTTCAAAAGTGCAGCAACAACAATGCCTTTTTTTTTTTTTTTGAAGTGGAATTTATTGAAAATATATTTTAAGCATACACTTAATTACATTTTTCTTATGTTGCACGTCATACACACATAAACCTATGTGATGCTGCCACTATTACATATGCATGCAAGGATTAATTGCATGTCCTTGAGCGTCTCTCTCTTTGTTACTGAATGCCAGCAACAGTAATATTTCAATGTTCATGCATGCAACATACTTTGGTCAACATCAACATTTTTATAAAGAGCATCAATTTAGTTCGATTTGTTGCTGTGAAGTCTGTATGCACGTGAATATATATGTGTATGTGTGTGAAAGCCACCACTGCCTCCATTACCACTGCTACACCCATTACCTATATACAGTGACAACGTCCTGACGTCCATGTGAAACATCAAAGGATATGTCGGTTGCTGTTGCAATGTGTTTTAAACTGGATTACAATTTCATTTAAATTTACATTTAAATGAGCGCTCAGCAGCAAATGAAACGCTCAACCATAACAACAACATATAAAAAAAGGATAACAGACAAAAGAATGCGCTGCTTCAGACATGCACACATCCACAACAACACATACAGATGAATGCATTGTTGAAAATGTTTTAAAATTGTTTCGATAATTTTTTTTTTCATTATAACCCAAATGAGTGTGTATTGTATGTTTTTTACAATGCTGAGCCATCGTTGGCATCGGCATTATAATAATAAAAGCTTTATTAACTTTGTATTGCATATCCGTAGGGGCAGTTTCAGGAGGTTACATGTACAAACGAACAGCATACAGCACCCCCAGAAGCCAGAAGAGTGCTGTCGGTGAACGACTGTGGAACAAAGTGAACTTGGATTAAACTTTTATAGTCGTTGTTATTTAAATATGTATATTTTACTATTAAATGAAGCATTCAAGCGATATTTTTCTTAATGTTTTTGGTGTTAATTAAATTGTGGTGCTTAAAGGCTTTGTTTACCAAGATTGGTAATATACTTGTATGCATGTAACCAACTCTATTGTCATTCAGGTTATTGCAATGAATTCATCCATATGCATTATGTAATATTACGCTACGAGCGATTTAATACAGTTTAACAATAATGCAAAAGAGTTCAGAATATATATAGATTTAACGTTTTATAATTAATACGAATAAACATTATAAAATAAAGTATTATGTCAATCCTTTCACAAACTTCAAAGGAATTTTAATACTCGATTATATCGTAAAAAAAATTCAAACATAAGACAAATATTTTTATTTGAAAAAATACTTAATTTAGTTACTCAGTATCAAACTGGGGAATTAGTGAACAAATTTCACTCGTCACTACTTTTAGTGCCATTGTAAGTAAGACGCCATTATTTATCACTAAATTTTTAGTGATCTACTATCACTAAAAATCAAATTAATAAACTCCTACTAACACTAAAAGTTTTGTGGCAGTGGGAATAAATTCCACTACCACTAAATATTTAAGGTAGTGGGATATAATGTTCACTCCACTAAACGTTTAGTCACAATGAGATTTGACCACTGAAAGATCAAAATTTAAACCGGAACTCAGAACAAGATTCAAACTAAACTCAGACCAAAGCATAAGACCGAAATTCTGATCAAAATTCAAATCAAGATCAAAAACCAAACCGAAATTTAAACAAAAAAACAGAGCGAAATTCCGACTAGAAGATCAAAACTTGAACTAAAAGGAGACGAATTTCAAACTTTACTTCAGACTAAAATTCAGACCAAAATCGGACCGAATGAAATTCAAATGAAATATCAGACCAAAACTCAAACAAAAAGTTAAACCAAATTCAGATCAAAAACTGGATCTAAATCCTGACCAAAATTCAGAACCAAAAATTAACCTAGTCCCAAAACCATAAATCAAACTAAAATTTCGATGAAATAGAAACCAAAAATCAGGCCAAACTCAGACCAAATATCAAACCAAAAATTAGACCGAAACCTCACGGGTGAGAGTACCACCCGTTAGACTATCGAATTCGTCAAAAATAATAACAATACTAAAAAAAATTAAATAAATAAAAGTTAAAAAATCAGACTAAATATCAGACACAAACTGAGACCAAAAATGAGACCGAATTCAGACTAGAAATTCAGAAAAAATTCAGCCTAGAAATCAGAACAAATTCGACCAACATTTAGATAAAAAACAAAGTGCAACAAAATTTCAACTTTCGTCTTATGCGCGAATCACGACTGCGTACTCAGTTTTTCTCCATCACCTCTAGTTCTCTCACAATATGAGCCTGAAGTAGGAAAATTGGGGTCTTCAGGGGCTATTAAGAAATTTGTTTATCTTAACATATACGAACAACATGAAGAGATAAAAAATTTTAAGGTTCCTCTATCTCCTTCCCTTCCTTTTTAAAATTGTTTTTTAGTCCCTGAATACCCCATTTTTCCGACGAACTAGAGGTGATGAAGAACGATCCAAAATTACTATAAAAACGCGCAAAAGTTGAAATGTGGTTGCACTGTGTAATCAACATATCCAGCTCAGAATAATTTTAAATTTTTTATTTTTTTTTTGAGAACTGTTTTTTTTTTAAATAACAGTGACATTTTCAATTGCAATTGCTTTTTAATTTGCAGCATTTGCAAAAACATTAATATGTTATGATTTGTTTTGACTTTTCTGTACATTTTAAAACTGGTTCCGATGGAACCGACCTGCCCGTTCGTGTCAGTTTTTTGACTTAGCCGTCCAAGGTATAAAGTGGCCTCTACTTTTCAGATTTATTGTAGTTGAAATATATATGATAAACAGTTGCGCTGTAAAAAGATTTTAAAAGATTATAAGCATTCCCATTTTTGGCAGAAGCTGCACGCCCAAAATCACTCAAAAAGCTCCTAAAATCATCCCCCTCAGTCAACTTTATTCATCCTAAACAAAAGCACTGCTTAGAAGAATGACAAAGGTTTTCATTACATACTGTCCAATTAACTTTGTTCTTCTTTTTCTTATAATCCCTTTTCATGTGAGCATTCGTTTCGCGGAAGAAGCCTTTATATTTTGGCTTTTTTTTTTTACTATTTTCGTTGATTCCTTGTTGCTCTTGAAGCTTACTTTCTTTACTGTGTCGTTTCCTGTTTATTCCCTTTTCGTTTTCTTCTTACAAATGTTATTTAACTTGAGCTGATTGTCGTCTTGCGCTTTTAATTCCATAATAATTGGAACATAACGTCGTTTAAACTACAAAACTGCGTATATACGAATATGTGAAACATCATTTGAGTAGTGATTGAGTATGGATGTGTCATTTTTTTAAGAGTTGCAATGGACATGCACTACAACTAAATCGAAATGATTATAACATACCAGCTTTTACTTAGTTATCATGTAAACCACCGCCCAAGACACTATACACGACGGTATGGTCGAGAACGAAGCACGAAATTAAAAAAAAATTAACGTATAAGAAAACAATGAGGCAAAAATCAACTTTTTGTTTTAATTCTGGGAAGTGATGCCTTTTTCCTGAACTGTGTTTTCATCAGAATCACAACTCTATTTTTCTATTTTCAGATCATTTCCTGATTCTTAGAAATTCAGGAAAACGCTCTTAAAACTTTTTTCTTAAGCAAAGTAAATTGATGTATTAAAAATTCAAATTCATTAAAAAAATATAACAAATTTTGAACCTAATTTTCGAAATCTTTTTAAAAAAGAAAGTTTCAGAAAGATACATCAATGGATGCGAAAAGCATCGCCTAGGCCTTTTATGGACCTAAGAAGCTTTAAGTAATTTTTAAGCAATTTTTCAAAAATCACTGGTGCAAAAGTTCACCTTCAACATTATTGCTTAAATAAACACAAATGTAATATGCAAGATTTCTCAGTTTCTTCTGCAAAAATATAATAAAGTCCATTCCCGACAGAATCTCAATAAATCATAAATTTAAATTTAAGAAACTGCAACAGACACAATACATGCATACAACAAATCAGAACAAATGTTGCTGCTGGTCCACCTCGCATCGTCAACCACACGCCTTTAAATATGCTACAAATTTGCAATTTGTTTTGAGAATTGTGTGCTTTTGTTGTTACTACATAGCTCTGCTGACACTGTTTTTATACAAAATACAACTAAACATGAAAGTATATATGTGTATGTATTATGAATTTTCCAATTACATACATACATATGTATGTAATATAAAACAAAACGAAAGCATATTGCATTTCCTTTTCCGCTAGACTTTTGTAATAATACTTCTGTTCGTTTTTCTGCAAGAACGTTAAAACAACATCTTGAAGATGGAAACTCATGCGCGCGGTATATTCAAATGCATTGCCAACTGCATTCATTCATTCGTTCGTTTGTTTATTCATTGCCAACAACAGATGCAACAACGAGCCAATGTGCGAGCAACCATTACTTTTTACTTGGAAAGGTGCTAGCATCGATCTTGCTCGGTAATGGTAAATGTGTTTTGCTGTTGTTGTTGTTTGCTGCTGGTTGTTGCTATTGCAAAAGAGCTCAGCTGTTTTATGTTTCTATTACGATTGTGAATATATTTTGTGGTTTGTTTATTTTACAGTAAAAAGAACGACTACACAAAAACCATGTGAAAGATGATGATGAAGAGAGTGGGGGAGGGGGGGGGGAGGCGACCACTAGCATAAGGACTCTGTGTTTAATAACCATAAAACAAAAACATGAATAAGTATAGAAACACAGCATCAAGAGAAACGATATAGCAGCAACAGAAACTGAAGCAGCAAATAAACTGAATTGAAGTGCCAAAAGGATTCACCTCAAAGTCCTTTTCAAGTCGAATTTAAATTTTATGAGACATGGAAATTATTTGTGTTGTTAATGTCGAAATAAATTAGAAAACTATTTTTCAAATGTTTGGTGTTAAATTTATGTCTCATTGCAGATAGTTTTGTAAGCATTTAAAAAATAAATTTAAACTCTTAAAGCAAACTGTTGCGTCCTGTTAATATTATTAATAATAACACTATGCTACTAAGCTGGCAATAGCAAATCTCCAAGTGTAAGCAAAAACTGAGGTCACTGAAGGTCTCAACCACCTAAGACTAATTAATTTTAAGAAATTAACCCTTAAAAGACAAAAATTTTGTTTCCAAGATTACTCGAACGGATCACCCAAAAAGGATCTTTATTGAAGTTATATTATTTGAACAGAATTTTGCAAAATCTTAGTATATTAATTAATGTATTTGGTCAAAAACAAAACATTTTGTTATTAGGTTAAGTTAGGTTAGATTGGAGTGGCTGTCGAGAGACACAATTACACCTGAACGGCCCATTGTGATACCACATAGTTGGACCTACAGTTTAACACCGATTCCGAACGGCGGTGTGGCAATTTTTTATCGGCTTGGTGGTTTTGCCATTACTAACCAAGGTGTGTACTTGTACACTATCTTATAATTCTCATATACTTTATATTGATAGTGAATATAAAAAAATTATGAAAATTAACCACCAGACGAAGACGGCGATCAAACCCGAACCTCCCAGATGAAAGTCTAGTGCACTACCCACTAGACTATCGAGGTTTGTTACTAATATCTATTTAATTTTTTCGATATTATATTTTAAACAATTTTTCACTCATCCATCCAACCGATTATTTTGATCAAAATTGATTTTGAATTGATATTTAAAGAAGTTTGCTTGAGGTTTTTTATGATTTTTTCATAGTTATGTAATAGGTTAGGTTAGGTTAATACTGACATAACTCGAACACAAAGTTGAATATCAAAAACTTAAGCCCCTTATACTCAACTTATTTCGGTCCAAATATGGTATTTCAAACCGTCAAATCTTTTGGAAATTCAGTGTTTCAATTTTTTTCCAAAATTACTCGTAACTCAAAAATTAAGACGAAAATTAAATCCAAATCATCCTCTTTGGAAAATTATGTTCCTTATTGAAAAATACTTGGTATCTCTGAAGGTCAAAATCATGATTTTAAGGAGGCACTAAAGGTAGTAGATTATGCCATCCCGAAACGTCTCCGTTAAACCCAGTGTAGTATGGAAGTTTTATTGGTTGCTAAGCTCATAGATATTTACAACATGAAACCAACTATCGCGTATTCTCTAGAATGAAAAATATTCCACCCTCTTTTTGAGCTCCCTCTTGGTTATGCCCTTTTCGAAACCATATAATAATTTAAAATCCACGAAAAGACTGGTTGCACTCTTTGTTCTCGCTTATTCCGACACTATGATCCCCTTAAAGGCGAGGAGTCTAAGTAAGGTTAGCAAACTTTGACCCGTTATTGCCTTTTGTTACCTACGCAGCGATTACCATCCTCCTGCACAATATTGACCATGACAAGATTGCTACTTGTTTCCATCTGAAATACATAAACATCATATATAATGCATAATTTGCCATCCGGGTTTGCTTAATTGGAACCATTACTACTGGTGGAACTTGTTGGCGTGTAGTTGTTCTCCTTAATGTTTTAATAGCAGCGTATACCTCTTTGGGTCGATTGAGATATGGAAATGGAATAAGGGAGAAATATCAGTGAACATGCGCTTTGAATTTGATAACTTAAGTCAAACTTTTCAGAAAAAATAGTTGAAGTGAGCTTATTTCATTAATGAGCGTTGCGACAAAGAAAACAACTATCTTGGTAATGCGTGCTGTGTTAAGATATTGCGTTCATATGAAATGCTTAAATTCCACGTGTTGTGCGGTTCGCGTTGTTCTGGGGAACACATAAAATCTCACATCTCTGCAGAAGTTCTACAATAGCGGTAGAATAAATTGATTCAAGTTTCTACGAATCTCTTATAAGTTGTATTGCTCGATATTGAATACGGTCGAGGAGCTCGAAATGCGTTCGTGAGGCTCCTGCCCAAAGAGGCGAATTAAACTTTGTTTAGGGACGGATATAAGTGGTGTATTGTGAAAATAGTTAACAATTTGTAGTTTTTTTAATCTTCCGATATCAAGCTGATGCGCATGTGATGAGGTCATTCCAACCAATGGGCCGAAACTAGGGCAGTGGAACAGTCGAGGAACTAATTGCATCATTATGACCGGTTGATCAAGTATACCAAGTCGAACTGCTGCAACTCATGTGTCTAAAAATGCTAGTATTGAAAAGTTATGATCTGCTGTTGAAAAAGTGTTAACCCAAGAGAGATCTCATACTTTCAGATACTCTCAGACTAGTTTTAAATTGTGTATGAGCTCAGAGATTTGACTGTGCTTATAGTTTTAAGAGTACAAAAACTGAACGCCCAAGTGAAAATCCTTCCTTAGGCAAATTGTACTTTAGGGGGTTAGTGAAGAGGAAAAATTTTTACCTATTTTATATATTTAATTTTTAACTGTGCCGAGTATCGAACTCGGCCAACCTGCGTAATTGTCCAGTTAACCAAACACTGCACCACAGAGACCACGTGATGATTAATGCTCAGATGTCATCCAAATAGTGCGTCTAGGAGAGAGAGGGGCTCGAACATTTGTGATAAAGTATGACATAGAGGTAGGGGAGGAGAGCTAGGTCGCGCGTTACGTCACACCAATCAAAATTTCAATATTTATGCCGGTTTTTTGGAAAAAGTTCAATAGGATTATTTAATTTTTCGCGGTTGAACTATTATCGTGGTCGAAAATAATTTTTTTTAACAAAATCAATGAAATGTGAATTATCCTGATATTTTGAAATCACAATGTGAAATGACGTTTGGGGCAGGAAAGGAGAAGGGAGGCCTGAAATGGCCCAAAATCCAATTTATTATAAGGACGACCCTGCAGCTGTCCGAAAAATTTGCAACCTTTCTGCTGCGATATTTTCTATCCATGCCATGAATTGCTGCCGGTTTCTTACCCAGTGACTTATGGTTTACAATGTTAGGACCAAAAAGTTCACATGTATGTAATCGCAATTGTCCTTGAACCAAGTTTCAAAATTCTGATCAAAACTGAACTTTACTCTTAGTGTAAAACTCCGAGGAAAACCTAAAAGTGGGTTGCTTTCAAATTCAGAATTGAATTCCCTATAACTTAGACTATTTTAGTTTTTAATACCTTCACTAGTACATGCAGTAGTGTTTTTTCTTTTTTTGGAATAACTATGTAAGTGCGTAGTGCAGATAAATCAGCATACTTTCGAGGATGCTAATACTCAAAAAATATTGTCTCCCGTCCAGTGATATCTGCAAACTTAACACTGATATCTTGGGATTTATTGTACGTAATGATCAAAAATGCGTAAAATATAAACTAGATATAAACGTTTAAAAAACACCCCTACACATGTAATAAATTTGTTTGAGATCCATCAGAATTTAATATCTGAACCTTGTTATTTATGTTTTCCATGTTGGACTATGTAATCTGCAACTAAAACTAACTCCTAATGGTTTTCAAGTGTGAACACCAATGGCTTAACATAATCACATTATCTTTCGGATACTATTTACAACAGCTCTTGCAATTAAAATCTCTGTGTATTCATTTTATATTTACCTTTCTGCTGGTTTAAGCTCGTATGCCAACCTGATGAAATTCACTTTATGATTTAATAAATTTTACACATTTTTTGCTTCAACTCTAAGAAATTCCAACAGTTGCAGATTGCATACTAAATTCTTTATACCACAGAGACAAACATTTCTTTATTTTTTAGGAGCAAATACACTTGACCACTGCCTCATGCAACCTTCGACCTAATAAGCTGTAACTAGAATGCCAAAATTGCTTTAGTTCCCTATTTATTTTAAATGTTGCTTAGCATTTGCCAACTGTAAATACTTTCATGTTTTTGGTTTATTTTAGTTAGTTTAATGCTTTGCTGCTGGGAATCAATGCAGATGTTTCAAAAATGTTTATGAATGTGTATTTGTGTATGTATTTTGTAGATGCACTTTATAGATACAATACAAATACATGCATGGTTTTCTATCAATAAATCTAGATGAAATCGGAAATGTGTTTCGTATTAATTTCAGAAATAATAATTACATGTGCGTAGAAATAATAATTCTATGCTTGAAATCAATATTGTGGAGAATGTTCGTAGGTTTAGAAATTTATTTACGTATTAGAAAATGATACACTTTACTCATTAATGACTACGATAAATTTACCACCTGAGGCAATGGTATATTATAAAAGAAGATATATCGGCAATTCGTATTCGACGCAATATACTACAAATCTTTATAACTGTAGTGTTGCCATTTCACTGCTAATAGAAAATTTATTTAGAGAAATGAGAATTTTTGACCTACAAGGATTACAAATAATAATCTAGCGTAGCAATGAGTGTGTGTTGACCTCCTGATAACTATGTTTCGCCCGTGGTTAGAGCATGCCTGCGTTTTGAACTATTTGGGTTGTATGAATTGTACTGCCTATCTTTGGTAGGTTTTCTCATCTGGTACTCAAGAAAGGTATACCTCAAATCTCTTAGATATCTCGTTAAGAGCCAAATGCTATTCTGAGACTATCCAGGGATTTAAAAATTACTTGGCTGTCAGTAAAAATGTAATTATCATAAGATGGTGCAATATTAGGTAGTAAATATTGTTTAGATTTTCTTTTTGGAGCGAAATGTAATACACGGAAAAAGTCGCTACACACATGACCATTAAAGATATAATTTCTTTCTTTTTTTTTTTTTTTGGAAATCGGTGAATATCTTTTGCGAGAATTTTTGCCTCAAGCTTCGAAATTTTGACTGAAATACTAAAATTGTCATCTATATATTTATTAGTGTAACTACAATTTTATTCCAGAAAATCTAGAAGTGCTACACTATATTATATATAAAATTAAAGAGCTTGACGTGTAGGTTAGCCAAAAATTATTAGATTTAAAATCGGTTCAGCCAGTTCCAAAATATTAGCGTCGGAAGTTCTTTAAAATTCACTCATTGAACAAAGCAATGCATTCATCGTTGTAAAAATTATTGCTTAAGCGGGAGTAAATAACAAATGAGAGACAGAGAGAAGACATGAGTAACGGCATTTCCCAGAATTATCTAACGAATTATCTGCATACACAAATAACAAAACAAACACAAACGAATAGTTTGGTTCTCTTTTGATATTTGTTTTTTTATAAAGAGATTTTTTGAGCAAAAAAAAAAAAAATAGCCTCAGTTACTGGGGCCTTACCGACTAGTTAATTTTATTTCGGTTAAGGCGATCATACTTTTTCACCGTTCACCTCTACACTGTAGCAGGTAAAAATTGCCACAGAAAGAATTATTTGATTTACAAAAATTTATATTACTGTAATGACCATATAGGTTGGCCACATTTCACTTCAAAAAAAAAAAAAAAAAGTCACGTTAACTCTGAATTTCATCAGAATTTTAGTTTGAGTTTCAGTCTAGTTTCTGGTCTGAATTTTAACCAGATTTTTGATCGGAGTTTTGGCCTAATTTTTTGTGTGCTTTTTGGTATGAATTTTAATCTGAATTTGGTTCCAAATATTTTCTTAGTTTTGATCTGCGTTTTAAGTTTGGATTCTTTTGTAAAAGATAAATACTTAGTCGGTTTTCTGAATTTTTGTGGAGAGTAGGGATGTTTACTTATATCTTTCGGCGTTATAGATATTTTTATTGAATAATTGTTGATTTAAAATAAATTTCTCAAAAAAATTAAAAGTTGGGAAGATATAGCGAGTCGCCAAGAAGTTTTATGAAAGGAAGGCACACTCCAGCACCTCGTAGGATTATCTGACACAGTCTGCGCAAAAACTGTAACTAGTTTGAACATGTAGGCAAAGGATGAACTTACGAGAGTGAGGAAATAATAATAAGTGGCTGATTGGGAGACCTTAGAACCAAAAAGTCGGTCCAATCTTTGGGCATGAGCACAAGGTTAATCGGTCAAATAGTTTTCAAGTAATCGAGTGCACACGATGACTCGAGATAATCGCCTTTAAAGTTTCGAAAACAGAGCATATGGACCAGAGGTGAGTCACGCTCACAGATTCTCATGACGCCATTTTTGAGAATTGGTCAAAATCATTGACGGGAGCGTATGCTACAAGTTTTTAATCATAAATTTATGCTATAAAAAACAAACGTATTTTTCCAAGCCCCTATATAAAAATCACTCCTTAATTTGAATATCGGTCTAAATGTGATCTAATTTTAGTCAGAATTTAAAGCAACTTTGGTCTGATTTGGTCTAAATTTTCTTCTGCTCTTAGTTTTAACCCTTAAACGCCCAATACGTCCGATTTCAATTAAAAACATAACCAGAGGTAGTATTTGTGATTCCGAACAACGTTTGTTCTACGTGTTTTCAAATAAATTAGTTTAAGGTGCAGTTATTTTAATTTACATGGTTGACCTCTGTAGTAACCATTGGCGATTATCTGGAGAATAAATTAAAATACATTCGCAATAATTTTTAAAAACAGTTATTTGGTGTTATCCCATACCGTCTGACACAAATTTGTCCACACGGCAATATATTTATTACACAAAATTCGAAAATAAAAGTTAGTTGTTTAAAATTTTTGCAAAATATGCTTTTCGAGCTAAAAATAACTGTAACTGTACGACTGTACGTTGTCATTTTTCCATTCTTATTTATACGTATCGATAAAGAAAACTTTAGACAGTAAGATCAGATGTTTATTTTAAATGGCGAACGTAAAATGGCGGCACAGGAAGCCGCGGAAGTGGTTGGTCACTGCAGTGACCAGTAGGTATTTAAGGGTTAATTTAGTCTGGTATTTGGTCTGAGTTACGGTATGCGGTTGGTCTGAATTTTAAACTGATTTTTCGTTTGATTTTTAGATTTGTTTTCGGTTTGATTTTAGACCGAGATTTAGTCTCAGTTTTAGTCCAAATTTCTGTCTGAATTTTGCTTCGAATTTAGGTCTCATTTCAGTTCTGAGTTTAATCAGATTTCTGGTCAATTTTTGGTTCGAATTTCGGTCTGACTCCCTTGCCGGTGTTTTCACTACATCAAAGCTTGTTCTCGACTGCCGATCTTCACTCAACATTTAGTCGAGTCACTCGCAGGTCCACCTATATTGGGTGCCTGGACATATGGATATTTCAGGTAACTGCAATGCCGACGAGTTAGCAAAACAGGGCTCGCAGCTTACAGATATATCACCTTCCTGCACCGTTGGTGTCCCTCTTACGTCTACTAAATTAGCCATTAAGAAAAACTACCTTGAGGAAGCAAAAAGATCCTGGGTAGCGGAGCATACCTGTGGTATTACTAGGACCACTATGGACAATAGACGAACTAGACAGCTACTCAACCTTAGCAGAAACTCCATCAGCATTACGATTTCGGTGCTCACGGGACACTGCATAATGGGGAGATATGCTGCAAGACTTGGACTGCCATTCAATGACTTCTGTCGGGGCTGCTGCTCTGAGGAGGAGGAAGAGACAGTCCTCCATTTCATGTGCGAATGCCCATCTCTGGCCAGGAGGAGACTAAAATTCCTGGGCTCACCTTTCTACACTAGTCTGTCCGAGCTATCATCCGTAAATATTAAGGACATAGCCAGATTCATTATGGAATCCTCATGGTTCTCCAATCCTTAAATGGGGAGTCGCGCCGTACTGTGGTATCACAATGAGCCTAAATGTGCTTAAGTGTGCTTTCAAGCAGAAGGCTGCCACTCCAACCTAACCTAACCTAACCTTCGGTCTGACTATTTGTCCCCTCTTGACCTGAATTTGTGTCTAAGTTTAAATCTATTATTTTGTCTGAACTTTGATATCAAGTTTGGTCTGAATTATCATTTGATTTTTAGACTCCTTTCTTGTCTGGTTTCCAGACTTATCCCTAGTCTGGTTTAGTCTGCTGCGATCCATTAAAAAAAAAAGCATTTTAATGTTTTGTTGTTCTTTTTTTATAATATATATTGCGACAATTTATAAGTTCCCCCACAAAATCAAATCCTAAATTTGCAACGGACTGTACGAGATGTGATGGAGCCTCATAGAATCCTTAGGATGAATTACTTTGAAAAATTTCATTTTCAACGTTTCAAAAAATTGCAACTTCAACGAAAGCTAAGAGTTAAAAACCTTTAAGAATAGAACAAGATATTGTATGTCCATTGCGGTTCAATTGGGTGATTTCAATTACTGATTACGTATTAAAATAAAATTTATTCCGCAGTTTTTACTTCCCACTACATCCAAAATATTCCAACATCTATGCGGTTGCGGCTACCTTGAAGATTTTCTTCTAAAAGCTTGAATAAAACTGCAAGTACCTACTCGATTTCCGGTGTTTTGAATTCAAAAAGAAAACCCAGCGCCTAAAAGGCTGCTTCAATTTATACTGCTTTTTCAACCCTTTGAAAAAAAAAACAGAAAAAAATCGCAAAACTTGTAGTTGCAATGTAAAAGCGTTAAGCAACTGTGACGATTTAGTAGAAAAAGTTTTCTGCTATGTTTTACTACATTTTTGTTGTTTTTTTCTTGTTTGGATTGCGTTTGAGTTTTGGTTCTGTTTCTGGGGTTTGTTTATTTGTTTATTTTATAAAAAGGCAGCAGAAGCAGCAGAAAAAATGCGGTTGTAAAATGTTTCCGTTTTCATTTTTGAAGATGTTCTTTTTATTTTTATTTTTACAAGGCCAGCATTTGTTGTTCTTGTTTTCATTTCTTCTGTTTTTGTTTTCTTTCCTTTCCACGCTACACTTATGTATAAGTTGCACATTTTACTGCCAGCTTTTCTTCCTTTTTTTTATTTTGAAGTGGAAATAGAAGATGATGGAGAAGAATTTCGAAATTATAGTACATTTTTACAAGTAACATTTTTATTTATCTTTTGAAGTTTTAATATTTTTGTTGTTGTTTTAACTTATTTGTAGTGAATGTTGACATTTTTTTAGTAAGTGTATATAACTAGGCTTCTTTCTAAATGCTTCTTATTCTTTTTTGGGTTTCTCTTTGTTTAGGTATTTAGCTTTACGTGCGCTCTATTTGACAAAGTCTAGTTGAAGTAAATGTCTCTAATGCTAAACGGAAATGGTTGAAAAATTAAAGGATATGCGGCAAATGAGAAAGATATTTGAAGAGTATAATAAGTGACAAAGAGTGACGAAAGAATAAAATAAAATTCACCCAACAAAATAAAACTCTGTATAAATTGTATTCTGAAAGAAATTATATTATTAATTTTATAGCAATAGTTCATAGCATTGCCCGTGCTACCTTTGGAAACATATTTCATTCACGGTGAAGCAATCTTAGGCATTAATCATCTATATAGAATTATGCTGCCGGATCTAGAGGGATTAGGATATCTGAGAGAGGCCATTATAGTATTCTAACATAAGAATATTTTTTATTGTTTCAAAGTAAAGTAATTTTTTTTGTAACCAAAGATCAAATTAAACTTTAGTTCCAAATGCTGATGTTGCTAGTTGCAAAAAGCATCCCAGAAAGAACTATTTGGACAAAATAAGAAAAATCGTATATTATGTTTGAGATATTTAACACGTTGAACAAAGTGTGGACCATATATAAACTTACAGGAAAGAAAAAATCATCGGCTTTCAATGGGAAAACCGATAATATTTATCTATGTTTTCCACTGTTAGTCGGGATGCGTCCTAAATCTTTGGAAACATATGCCTATATTTTGTGTATTCTCATAAAAATTATCTGAAGTTTATCAATTATGTATCAGTAAATGTTCATCAATTATGTACATAGGCTCGGGCCTTTCTCGGACTCGGCTGGACCTCTTCGAAATCTATCGTTGAGGATTGAACTAGGAAAAAAGTCTAGATAATTGGAATCTTATTCCAGGTCTCAGACAAGCGAATGCGTTTGTCCATGGACCATATGCGCTCAGATATCAAGTAAATAAAATAAGACTGTGCAGTTAGACTGTGTTTGGAAGATGACACATCCTTTCTTAGATTAATTGTAGTATCCGACCGAAGGTGACTTTTTGGCCATAGCTGAAGCCGAATTATTGTAATTTGAAAATACTTAAAAAAAGTGTCAAATTGTCACTTTAGGCGCTAGGGCTGGCTTTCGGTTCAGTTGTATCAAAAAACTGGGAATACCATTCGCTTTAGTGGCCTATTTTACATAGATATAAATATTTGAAATTCTTTTATGTGCAAGATAAATGTTTTTTCCATACAAGATCCCGAACCCATTGTAAAACATCCTTTTAAATCACGCTTTTCGGAGTAATGCATCCAGTGTTCACAAATTTACATTTTTTCTTTCATTTTGTTTGGTTTTTAGCACCCTATTTTCATATTCTACTGTCGGAGGGAAGATCGGAAATACTTAAGCAAAATGCATGGAGCAAATAAGCCATATACTGAAGATATATTCAAAATTTTACCTCAATCGGTTCATTTCTTTTGGATATATCACGGCAGCCATTTCGAAAAATGAAGTTTCGAGAAAAACGTGTTTGAAAGTTCAAGTATGGATGACAGTGTGCATGACAGTATGGTGCAGACTCCTGCCAAGTTTTGCACCTGCAACTTTCGATCGTTTACACACATATTTTAGAGGAGTTGTAGAAGCAACCTAACAAAAACAAATTCATCATCATTGACCCACCAGACGACGCCAGTAATGGAAAATGTTGCTTTTTCTAGCAATTAGGGTTGTAAACTTATGGGCTACTTCAAACGTAAGAATGGAACAAGCAAATGAAGAAAATAACCAATTTAAATTTATTTATTTGTGTGTATAAATAATTCTAAATAAGAGGTTTCCATTGCCAATCTGTAATTAAATTTATGAAAAAATTAAGTGTTTACAATCTTCGGCTTCGGTCAAAATTTCGGTAATTTTTTGCCGAAGACATTTTTTTAGGCCGAAGAACCGAAGCCGAGTATTCGGTCGGACACTAGTTAGTTGGGCGTCTTTTTTTGTCTAAAATTTGGGACTAGCACAAAACATTTCAGGCTACAGTGCCTGGCACTTAAATCTCTTCACGTTATTCTAATAATAACGCTGTTTAATAATGTGACGCTTTACAAAATCGGATAACTTTTTATATGTAATTCGGGATCGCTGATTCTAGCCCTGCTCTCAGATCACGACTTGGATCCCCAACAAAATCTGAGGACAGGGTCGAAATCAGTGACCCCAAATTACTCTTAAAAAGTTACCCATTCGCTGTTTAAATTTTACTGTTGCAATGTGTAATAATAATAGGGAGGAAAGACCGGAGCTCTTCCAATTTCATAAAAAATAAATAAAGCCTAGACACGGTGGGTGTAAGCAGAGGTGTATTTGTTGATGAATGCAGGTGAAAAATCCGTTTGGAATGAATTCTTAACTGCTCCTTTTTCAAAGATATCTCCATTTTACATACAGTAAGTGGATAAAGTGAGTTGTCAAAATGAAAACAAAAGCTTAGCACTACCTTTTTCGCTAACAATTTTAATAAATTAATTTTTTATGAAGAAAACAATTTTTTTACATCTTTCTGGAGAATTTTTCACCTAACTATTATTCCCTATTTTCTTTTATTCCTTAATACGGTGGGGAGCGTGCTACTAAAACTGAATTTCCAATCTGTCCTTGCATTACCTTTTGATGACTAGTCAGGACTAAGTGATGATCATTACAAAATGCTTCTTTCATCATTATGAACATATTTCCACACCATTTTAGAAATTTTGATGGGACATTGTAGTCTGAGTTGACGAAAACTTTACCCATTCATCTTTTCTTTTCAGATACTGGTACGTCTTTTGAAGGATTATATACTATATCAACTTGGTTTTCAGTGATACAATTTTGATTATACTACCCATATACAAACATTCTGCAACTATTTTCCGGTTTGAGATGCTTTATAGGTCAGTATTAGGTCCATAGTAAAGGGGAACACTTCAAAAATCCTTCTATTCGTTTAATGGGCTCGTCTTTCTACAAGATAACTTTGTCATAAAATCTTTACAGTTTTAATTTTTTATCACTATAGAATTAAAACCATTAAAGTTTTACCTCGAAATTTTAATATGGGGTGTCCCCCCTTATGATAAGATGTAATGGCTACGTCACAGTTAAGTTAGTTCAAGTTAGTCTCCATTTTGTTGTAATAAAATAACCACCTAACCCTCTTCTGCGCTGCATACCAATCTTAGGTTTTTAGATAAGATTGGCTGTATATTTCTTTGAAGTAGGGATAATTTGAGAGGGCGTGCATGCTAGCGGTTTCAGGTCTATGCTCTTCGGATATGGGTGGGGATCTTACTTAAATGATTACGCCACTACTAATATACATATCGTCGCCTGAGAATTGATTCGGCGTATAGGCATAGGAATACTTATACACATACGCCAAATCAATTCTCTGGCGACGATATGTAGATACGAAAAAATATTGAGTGTGTAATAATACACGAAAAATTTCACAAACACTTGATTGACATACGAGTGATACCTCAGACATGACTTACACCATGCTAAATGCCAGATGTAGGGTGCCAAGGTATAACGCATGATTAAGTCAACGGAGTGTAACAATAACACGAGTGGAAGCGTTAGGTGTTATTAAGTTTCCAGCTCTCTCCCGTCCCAACCTAATAATGAGAGCGCGATACACTCTCCCATCCCAACCAATGTATGCTAAACCAACACTATTCACATTCGCTTTACATTTAATTCAATTTATTCATATTAACTTTAATGTCACAGTAACCTACGTTTTATCAATGACGTAAAGTAAGAGAGGCGAATATTCATTATTTTCTCATCTTGCTTACTTACTCTTAATTATAGTCATTGATTTATATTTAATTTTAAATTTACAGGTAATTTAGAACCCCTTAGAATTTTTATGCAAAAAAGTAGTAGTATCAAAAAATAGCAGTATATAAAAATATTAATATATCAATTTAGGTAAAGGTATTTAGTATAGTGTATGAAATTTAGGTAAATTTTATTAAAACAATTAATTAATTTAATATAGATAGAAATACAAGATTACTCACACAGGCGATATCCCTCGTTGTTTGCGCAAACAAGCACGGTGATGTTGCTGTTGATTTGTAGGTGTTTCGACTTGCTAGTTTTCAATTGTTTTAAATTATGTACAACAAATTTCCACACTTATCAAAATTCAAGACTTATATTATTCTGATTACTGATTTTAAATACTACTGTACATAAAAAAATTATTATTTAGTTATGTTTAAAAATGAATTGAAATGAAAAAGAGTAACAAAAAAAAGGAAAATTGTTATGGTATGTCCGATTGTTTAGAGTATGGTGTATGTCTGTATCCACTGTCTCGACCAGCGCGTCCTAGCAATTAAGAAATTAATGCTTCGATGAAATGGTAAAAATTGCCTGAAGTCTTTGCAAATGAACGCTTGTCTAATCTTGCAGTTTTAAGCTTAGCTTATGGCTCTTATGGCCAACTAGCTGGATTGGAAAATTGGTTGATGTGCTGTTTCTGGGTGATATTTAGCTTGATGATATGATTATTGAAGGTATCCAAAAGTGAGTAAACTTGCTATTGCAATTTTATTTTAATTTTTTTTTTTCGGAAAATATATATATATTTCAGAACACTGACTATAGCAATTTAATTAGAGGTTAAAAAAAAAAACTGAACTGGTTTGTATGCTGGTCTGGAACGAAAAGCCCGATTGAATGGTGTTTCCGTCTTTCGAAAGTAGAACAGCGTGGTTTTTCTAAATTTAAAATTCTGTGGAAATCAATCCGAAATACGATCATTCACAATAGTCAAAAGTTTTGATACTACCAGTATTTTATAGTTCACAATAGATATCCATACGATTTTGTTAAAATACTTTGTTGAGTCACCAAAACTCATTACAAAGAATGAAAAAAGCTCGTAGAGTGCATGATTTTTGAAGACTTTAATACTTACTATGATCTTTTCTCTGGCTTTCAAAGCATATGGAAGAAAAAAATGTTTCAAAATATTTGTGCACAAGTGGTTTTATAAAGTTTATGTTATTGGAAACCAAGTTAAATGCTTATAAACCCTATAAACCTAAAAAAAAACGTACTTAATAATTCATCATTCAGATCTCAAAACTCTAATAAAAATTTTTAAAAAATTACTGGAATTTATTCACAATGATGAAAGAGACATTTTGTAATGATATCACTTAGCCCTGACTCGCCATCAAATGGTAATCCAAGCATAGATGAGAAAATGTGTGTTTCAGAGCACGCTTCTCAAACTAACGAGGAGTAAAGGAAAATAATGAATAATAATTTGGGGAAAATTCTCCAGAAAGATGTAAAAAAATGCTGTTTTTTTTATAAAAGACGAATTCACTAGAATTGTTAGCGTAAAAGGTGGTGCTAAACTTTTGTTTTCATTTTGACAACTTACTTCCTTCACCTACTGTATGTAAATTGAAGATATCTTTAAAATAAGAGCAGATAGGAATTCATTCCAAGCAGAATTTTCACCAGTAATCATCAACAAATACACCTCTGTTTTCAGTTTTTTGTAACATGAATTTTACGTGACACGAGCGAACACGCAAGCACGTGACATAACTTCCACGTGAGCTTGCGTTAGCGTGATTTGATTTCCATAATTCCAACGTGAACATGCTTGAGCGTAGCATAATTTCGACGTGAAAACTCGTGAGTATAAGTTACTTTTGATTTATGACTTCGTTATAATGCACTATTTCTTACATATTTAATTTTAGTGGTTAAAAAATCAAACCTGTGTTTTTCTTTACCTGAGAATCATGCAAATTCGAAATTTATCACTATGTAACATTTTAGATATGCACATTATTTATATAAAAAGACTGCAGAACATGCGTGAAAATTTTGGGAAAAATTTCATCGTGCGTGAACATGCATGAACTTTTTTTTTTGAAAATTCCAGCGTGCGTGAACACGCGTGAGTAGTGTTTTCAAAGCCGTGAGCGTGCGTGAGCATTAGTCAAAAAGTACTCACGCACCTATCTCTATTATTGTTAAGTAGTGGTTTTTCAAATGCTGAGCTTCAGACAACCATTATATCAGTATGCCTATTAAATTCCGTTGTCTCTGATAAAGTGAAAAGGTTTTTTTTAATCAATATTACTTTGCGAACCTAATTACATGTTATCCCCTTAAAAAAGCTGGTTGCAAGTTCATAAATATATCTTAATAACTAAGTATGGTTGTATATATTAGTCGCATATAGTTTTCTGTTTACATTTTTTAAACCTTTATATAAAAAATTTTCCTCACCATTTACTGCACCTACATATTTATATTTTTTTTTTTTGCTTTTACTTTGGTGTTTTGTGTTGACATTATTTACTCAACCATTTGCTTGCATTTTTTCTTCCTTCCAAACGACAAACCATGATTTTTCCTTTTTGCATCTTTTCACCTGCATTTTTTACATTTGCAAAAAAAAAAACCTGTGGTTAATGTTGCTTCCCCCCGCAGCATTTCCACGCAACGAAACTTTTCACTTTGGCATTCATTGGTGTGTGTATAAAAAGTGAAAAAGCATCCTTCAGTGTTTGTTTGCTTTTCTATTTGGAGGCACCTTTTTCTGCCTTTATGTACCTTTCCTTGTGTGTGTGTTTGTGTGTGAGCGATGTTTGTTTGTGCTCTGCTATATTCCACACAGTGACTTTGAGCAAAATTTTTTGCACAAAAGTGGCTGCAGCGGCTGCTGCTACTTTGCTGATGCTTTATGGCCTAGTAATGCCAGATCGGTAATGGTTGATTTAATTTTTGTAATATTTGTGTGTTGGAAAAAACGTTACATTCTTATCACTTAATTTTCCATAAAATATTTTAAATATTGTTGTCAAAATGAAACCTATTAATTGATATTGGAAAATGAGTGCATGTTTTCATTTTCCATGCCATCTATTATTTATAAAAATTTTATCTGGCAACTATATTTACAACGGCGAACTACAAAAACGATACGAATTATCGCAAAAGTTCTATATGTATATACTCCATATAGGCAACACTGTCGCTTTTGACAACTGTTTTATTTACCATTTTGCCAGAGCTAAGGTTGTTTTGAAGCGGAAAAAAGGAGCTAGTAAAATCACACACATACTAACATACAAACATATGAAAGAGCTACATGCGTTAGCATACTACTTAAAAACCTCTGAAAAAATTAGGCTAAATACTCTTTGTGTTTGGTTTTATATCAAGCAAAGCATTCTATAATTGGTACTTTCACTTACCAAAAGGTAATTTGAAAAATTTTTAGTTTTGTCAATAAAATTGTTTGATTTCTGCGGGACTTTGTTTTTTAAAAGAGGGAGAAAAGGGCGGAAATAGTTACGTACTTTTACTTTTCTGAGTGAATACTAATTTTTATTTATCGTTAAGTTTTCAAAAGAGTTTCTAACGAACTGTTTTCGTTTCACTCTTTCGCTAAGCTATACTCAGTGTGTAATCAGGGTGTGCAAAACTAATATTCACTAGTTTTCGTTTTTAAAGTTTTCAAAAATAGTTATTTATGAAATTAGCTATTATTTTGTAGAGTTGTTTCTTCTACGCTGGACTTAAGAGGGCTTTTCTTCACTTTCATATTCTTCATTGGCTGCTTCGGCTCGTTTCGGAATTATGTGGTGTATCCTCATGACACGATAAAGTAATGTCGTACAGTTAAAAAACTTTTTTTATACTAACGCTTCACGCCGCCTCTGTTCCAGGGTTTTTTGAACAAATTTCTCCAGAAATATTTAGCTAAATTAATGTTTTATTTTGATGTTCGGCTGTCTCCTTTACTTTTTTATAAGGAGAACATTTTTGTTGAAGAAAGTATGTCATTATTCCAAGACATTTATCTTCCAAGAAAATTTGTAGAAAATAAATTACACAAAAACTCAGAAAAAATTCGAATCAAAGATAATAAGCTACTATGATTCAGACGACAGAGTTGAAGGTCTTCAAAGTAACACACTTACCCACTAACATTAATGAATCCAGATGATTTAAATTTTTTCATCCCTTTAAACTTTTTTATCAAAATTTATGAGAAAACGTTTATCCCTGAAACCCCTGGGATCCGCTTGTGCCCACCAATATCAATCAGTTCTCCAACGTGTCCTCGAACTTCCATTAAAAAGAATTATGGTATATCTGTATAAATGTACCGTCGGAATAACTAATCTGGCCATTGCCCTTTTTCAAAAAATCATCGAGTTTGTAAAAAAAAACCAGTGGTGCTTTCTTTCCTTTTCAAGTGTTTCTAATTTTGCGAGACGTCCATCTTTAAGTATAGCCTTGCATAGATTACAGAAATCCACACCATATGCGACTCACATACAGTTATTTTCTATCGGATACAACTAAGAATAGAAGTAAAACAAGATCGCAGTGATCTAAGGATATGTTTTTTGATCCATTCAATTAGAGTTACAGAAAAACAACATTTTTTTTTATTGTTTCTTCTAAATATGTTCAGCTCAAAGTGATTCTTTCTGACTGGTTTTAAAAGACTGGAAATAATGTGTAAGGGAAGAAGGAAGATCGAGAGTTCTAAAAAGAACATCCTGCTCTTTTTAATGGTTTTTCCAAATATCTTTAATTTAAAGTAATTCTTTCCGACTGGTTTTCAAAGACAGGAAATAATTGAAAAAACAAAAAATAGTAAAGAGGTTTTGACTAACTAATCTTTAGCAGTTCTCGTTTTAAAAAGCTTTGAATTCAGACATAAAATATTTTTTATAAAAAGTTTGGGCTTTACGGCACTAAAAAAAAAGCGCGATTTTTTAAAAATATTTTCATTTTTTCCTTATTTTTGTAAAAATTTTTGCCTGCGGTGGTTCTTTCCATCTTACATTTTAATTAGTCTGAATCAATAACTACATATATCCTATAATATTAAATATTTTACGTGCAAAATATTATTGTGACTTACATGTCTATTCTGTCCAAAGTATACCATATTATAAACAATTGCTTATACCCACAAAATGGAATGACCGAGAATGTAGCGTCAATTAAATAATGACGATTATCAGCTTCAGTATAGTTTTTTTTCATATGTTACTGAAAACAAAAGCGTATACACGACTGACACAATGCTAAACAAAATTTTAGCGACACATTCGAAACGTAATGCTGATTTTAGTGACCGCTTCTACATTGGGCGTTATGACGTTCGGACGGTCATAGCGCCTAAAATGATTTTGGCGTTATAGCCATTCCTAGGGCGGTCATAACACCAAGAATTTTTTTTGGGCGTTATGTCCGGGCACCAAGAAAATCGTACATGTTATTACAGGAAAATTTGAATTTAAAAAACAGATAGTCTTTATTTAGTACTAGCTCCGCTGTTCGGAGCGCTAACAAACTTTGAGTTATGCGTAAAAATAAGAAATAACAGAAAAAAGAATCGGTAAAAAAATAAAAAGTCATTGTACAAAATTTCAGTACTGGATTCTACATATATGGTTCCAGAGATATACCGTACTACAAATACTTCCTGAGATATTCCGTCATGAATACTCAGGTTGTATGAGAGATCCCACGCCCACTTGACATTAAGAACTCATACTCCACTATAACCTCGGTGTTGATAAATAATACTTGCATACCTAATTTAAGTACCGTGCTACAAATTCTTCCTGAGATATCTCATAATGAATATTGAGGTCAAATGGGAGGTTCCACACCCCCCTTTCTAATCCCAATCAAATCTTTTCTGTACTATTGTATTGTCAAACAACGTCGTTGTACGTCAGTACTATATTGTATATGGTTCCAGAGATATACTCAAATAAACATATAATTTGTATGGGAGGTACCACGCCCACTTTTCCAAGCCCATCTTCATTTTTCCCACAGAATGCAGTGAACAAATATTAATTTCTTACCAAATCTTAGTATTGTACTACAAACAGTTCCTGAGATGAAAATTGTATGGGAGGTAACACGCCCACTTCTCCAATCCTCGTTATAAATATTTGACGTGCACTTCAAGCTTCAGAACAAATACATGTAAATACCTAGGAAATTATTTTTAAAATTCAAACCAAATAAATACATTTAAAAACAAGTCAGTAGTGCTATGGAATTAATAAAGAGTTTTTTAGTAATCTTTATTAGTTTTTGTTCTAGGAAACTTTAAATTTCGGCATAAAAAGTTTTCGATTTAAAATCTTCCATGGTAAAGTTAGTCACTTCATTTTTTGTAAAACTTAAAAAACAAATAACAAATGTAACTTAAAAAGGGTTAATAGATTTTAATGAAACTTGGTACTTAACGGGTTTTGAGGTCGCTGATTACGAATATGGCATTAGATTTTTAAAATTCAAAATGGCAGATCCAATATGGCGGACGCATTTGAAAAAATAATTATTGATTGTAATGAAACTTGATTTCGAATTCGATGTTAGATTTTTAATATGGCTCCAGTGACCATAAATACAAATTAAAAAAATAACACGAAAAAATTTTTTTTTCAAAGAAGTCTGTTTCTTAATTAAACATAATATTATTTACTTTCAAATATAGCATAAAAAGTAGCTTAAAAAACATAAAAAATAATATATTTGTATTTTTGGTGTACATTGTATATATTTGTATTTTTGGTGTACATTGATAAAATTTGTGCACTACCTTTTTGGTCTGGGTCCGTGTTTTGGTCGATATTGAGTCTAAAAAAACTAAAATCCTAGAACCGCCACTGGTTATACAGTATAAACATTTTTGTGGCATTGGGTTTCTTCAAACGGTTCTAGCAAAATTTGGAGCTTCTCATGTTACTCATACTTTCCCCATAAAAAGTCAAATAATCCAAGAATGTAAGTTTTTCAATAAACTGAAATTGAATTACGCTGTGTGACACTGAAAATATATCTCAAACTGTAGGTATAGTCAAGCAGAAAATAACTCCATACTCAGAATTTTGAATTGACCATCAAAATCTGGATTTAAGGCCGAAAAATCCATTTTTGATGAAGCATATACTTGCCCGCAACTTTTTATTTATGCAATGAGTAAGTTTTAATATTTCATTTAAAAGAGGACATTTAGTTGCTTTCAATGATACGAAAATTAGTAATATATCTTAATCAGAATTTTTTTTTGTAACACTGTGTTATTATTTGTTAGGAATACTTTTTAATTTGTCTTATTATTACTTAATATATCTCTTACAAACCTCCCGAAACTCTAATCCTGAATATCAAATTATGAGGTGCAAGAAGCAGGCGTTGAAGTACTCTAGCGATATTTAATAAAGATCTCTAGCGGATCTTAGGGGAAGAGGGGGCTTGGGGTTACAAATTTCTCTTTCCCGACGAAATTCTTCTAAATTTTGATCGTTAGCCATGATATAAAAAAAAGTTTTACAGGAACGATAGAAGTAAAAACTTTTCTCGGGAATCTCTGGATCCGGTAAGGATCCCGACTATAAGATTTGTTTACAAGTTTTTAATTTCGCAATATAAGAATTATGGATAGGCATCTATGTATTAGTCACTCCTGTAAAATTTATATGTAGGTAAGCACTCGTAAAGTCCTTAGTGCTCGCTCACTTATGCAAAATATACAAATTACAATTAGATTTTGAGTTTCTTAATGACTCGACCCGTCTCTACACACATCCAAACATACATCAAAATCTCAACAGACCTCAGTGAAAGAAATATCACATAAAAGATTAACATTAAAAACAAGGAATAAGGTGAAAGGAATAACACTTGTAAGAGTGACGTAGCACGCATTTCCCATGTCTCACACATGAGCAGAGCAGCAACACTTCACAAAGCATAAGCTCTAGGCGGCAATAACCGCAAGAAAATAAATACAAAAAAAAAATAAAATAAAAATCATTAGGGAAATACAAGCAAAAAATGAAAAAAAAATCCAAATGAAGATATAAGAGATCGCTGTATTTAATAGAAGCGTTGTTGAGCATTTTTCAGGTTCACTTGTCAACAAATGCACGCATACACATAGACGTGAAAATAAACACATAGAGACACACATTTATGCAGTGACTGACATTTAAATTATCATAATGATGCATACATTTGCGAATCAGTTTACATATGTGTGTATGTATAAGGGTGTATTGAAAAATTAATTATGAAAAGTATATTTTTGTTCCTAACAAGAAAAAATATATCTTAGCTCACAGCAGTGGCGTAGGTAAATGGGGGGCTAAAAGGGAATAAATCCCTTTTAATTAAATTTAATTAACAGACAAAATTCGAATATGTCTCAATATTGAGTTACTATTTGGAAAATAAAAAAAAAATTTAAACAATTCAAATTTTTTCTGTATTTTTTGACAATTCATAACTACATACTTATTTACTTAAAGTTTGTTCAAGTTGGTTATTAGAACTGTAAAAGAATGCATTAAATCTAATTTCATTTATCGAAATCGCAGTAACTATTTTCAATAGATATTCTCTTTATTCTGAACCCACCTCCAAATTTTTTCCGTAATGCTTAATTCGTGCAACCATAGAATTTGAGAATTTTGGCTTACAATATCCGATTTTGTAATTCAAGATCAATTTTGCTTAATAGTTGGAACCCTTTTTTAGAGTCACCAATTGGTTATGCATTTGATAAAGTTTCTCCTGGGGTCCGGGCAATCTTTTTTTCGGAGGTATGGGAATGCAAATCTTATGACAAATCATGACTGGTTTAAAGTATTGTTTTATCGCTTTTACTTCATTTAGTGTGTGGCTATCAGAGCAGCAAAAGATTGCAGTCATTTCGAGCTGCATTCATTGAAGTCACTGGAAATGAATTACGTTTTCTGATTACAGTCTTTGATTTCATTTGAGACTTATGGCTTTTAAAAATTAAGACGCCAGACTTTTTGAAGTCAATGACTGCTCACTGATTATAGCAATCAATTTGAGACTTCAAGGCAAATAAATACTTGAAGTCGCAGTCATGACTTCAAATTGGTTTCAAGTCACAATCATGACTTCAAATTGGTTTGAAGCCTTGCAATCAATTGAGACTTCACCATCAGTGAGTGAAGTCTATTATTGAATGATCAAAAATATACAGTATTTATAAATAGAAAAATTATTTAATTAAATACGAAAAAGCTCTTTTGATTTTGCCGACAATAGACAGTTGTGAAAAATCATATTATACATCTCAGCTTAGACATATATACATATAAATAACTACATACATAAATAGAACATCGAATTACCAAAATTTTATATTAGATACAAATATAATTACAAACATACTAAAGCGGAGAAAAAGTTCAGGACGTTTATATGACTATATTACATTGAAATCACTAGGTGATAGAAGCATTAAAAACTGTACTGATTTTCACTGATTTCCAATGTCTAATGTACTGTTTTCGCGGTTCAAAAATCTGCCTACCCTAGATTGGGCGGATATTTGTAACAAGATAAATAATTCGTAATAAGTGTGAACATGAAAATGTGTAAAATTCTGAAAAAATAACTTAAATGACTTTGGAAGTTGTTTCCATGAATTAAATTTATTTCGGTAAAGTCAATTGACTTCAAATTACTGAAATCGGCTTTAAATGACTTCAAGTCAATTAATATTTTGTACTGATCAGGACTGCAAATAAGAGACTGATCATTCATGACTGCAAAAGAATGACTTCAAAAATGAAGGATAAGTCATTGACTTCAATATGACTTGTGACTTCACAGTCTTAATTCTGCATTCACAAAAAGATTGCAATATTGCAGTCATTTTTTTTTTAGAAATCATTTGACTTCACACTTAAAAAGACTGCAATCTTTTACAGCTCTGGTGGCTATAACTTCTTTTCAAGTAGTTTATATGGGAATTTTTCTGGATAATTTTGGTTGATTTGCTACCTGGAAGCACTTTTTCTTCTAAAATTTGTACTCTTAGAAGTTTTTCATTGCCAGCCAAAAGGTGGCGCTGTGTAGAATCGTGCCGGGCATCGCGACCAGGTAACCTGCGTAGGAGTCCATCACAATAACCGCTAGGCTGCCGCAACCACTTTACTTTATTTATAAAGAAAAAAAAAAATTTTTGTAAATAAGTAATACAAACAAAAATTTTAGCTCCGCCAAGGAAATTTCCTACCCTGCTTTGAATCAATGATATGTGTTCACTTAAAGTTACAATCTTAGTGTGATTTTTGGGAATAATATCCCTTATCAGAAATTAGAAGCAAATAAAGCCTTAGTTCAGACTACTTCAGCAAAAACACAATAATTCTAAAAAAAAAGTAACTTTGCATATTTCATTACTCACTGACTGTGCCACTACTTTGACATAATTATGGTGTGTCCACATTAATTCGCACAGTACTGTAGATCAAAGATGACTGATTTATATGAAATATGAAATAGGTCACAAAGAATTCTGCGGTTGCTACAAGCTTATGCATTCGTAAGATTAAGTCTGAAAAAGTTGTTGTGTCACTGCCTTCACTGCAAAGAAAACCATGAATTCCGACACTAATCACTGGCAATAAGGTGTATGTGATCATTTAACGGGCATAATGAACCTTTCATTCACCTTTTTTATTGGCTCCATCAAGCGTTTAAGGAAGCTTAACCTTGTATTTTGGTATGAGAAGGTGGTTAAGTCTCTAAATATAAATCTATTTTAATTACGTCCGCCAATCTTCAAGTTCTTCAATAAAACTAATAACACTCCGAAATAAAGTGCATACATTTTTCTAAGTAACCCTCACACTCCCTTATTTCGTAAATAATTTGGTTTTTTTCGGTACACCTTTTTCTGTATATCCATGTAATATGTGTATGCATGTTTGGTGGATGGTTTTTAATACCTTTGAGTATTTGTATGCCACACAGAGTATTAAAAATGCATTTCATTACAAAATATGTATATGTGGGTTTTTTTAAATTTTTTTTTTAAATATAACGAATGTAATTGTTTTTTTTTTTTTTTTAGGTTGGGTTTTGAAGAGTTTAAGCATTTTTGATTTTTGATTTTGAAGATGCTTGTAGATGGTGAAGTGTAGAGATTTGCATATGCTTTATGAAAAGTTGCATCATTAAAATACAAACAAATACATTCACATATTGGGTGACAATTGTACACTTTTCACAGCATATTTTTAAGCAAAATTATATATATATACAACAAAACGTAAATAAATATTGTAATTTAAGGGAAGAAAAATTTGAATTATGAAAAAGTGAAAAATTTGTATACTTAAAATTCATTTTACACAAAAAAAAAAAAAAAAATAATGTAAATAATTACATGCACTCCAACCACAATTTTTTCTTTTCAAATATCATTCACTGAAACGCTTAAAAGTATGCTTTATTATATGAATTTCTTTTTGTCTTGAAATTGAAACTCATCAGCAATAATTCTTTTTATTTGTTGCCACCCTTATGCGGCAAGCAGCTACGTATGTACACAGACACACTCTAGAAAATTAATATGTTCCCATTATGAACCCGTTATTAAACGCACTCCTCGTCAGTCATCATTGTAACTACCATGCCATTATATAATAAAAAAAATACGAAAAACAAAAAGGAATAACACACACATAAATATGCTTGCGGCATTGTGGTGGCAGTAGTAGTAGTAGTAGTAGAGTAGTCGCAGCAGTAGTAGTAGTAATCCCATCATACCGCAACTAATCTAAATTGTTTTCCTTAAGGAAATTGCACATTGAAGTAGTCGAAAAAGGATCAAAAAGCTAAAATTGTCCATTATATCCACTGCTCTCGCACGCCGCTAGTCCATCAATTTTGGTGTGCTAAAGTCTGATGAACAGTAAAAAGAAAAAATCTATATAAAAAGAGAGTGATAGATAAAGTAGTAGAAACAAAAAAAAAAGTACTATATAAAGAAATAAAAGTCCACTTAGCGTTTTGCCGCGTTTGTGATAGAACAAAGTGTGTCAGGAGAATTGAAGCTCATCAGTAGCCCCCAATATTTGTGTAGGTAGATGTGTGTGTGTGTGTGTGTGTATATTAGTGCTATAGTAGTAGTAGCAGCAACCCATCTGCTGTTTGTTTTGGGTAATCAAAAAAAATTGTAAACGAAATTTGAGTTTTTTTTGGAAGTAAATATTGGTTGTTGAATTTTTGCCTTTTTTTTGTATTTTGCTTTTTTGTGTGGTTCGGAAGTTATTTCGCAGTGCAATAACTCATGAGGAAATAAACTAAAAAAAAATCGCTTTTTTCAATGTTTGTTTGATTTTTGTAATTTATTAGTTCGCTGATGTGGTAATGTACCTGTATTTTTGAAACCGATTACTTTTATCAATACTCGTAACTGAATATTGTTAGTGCGAAGAATATCGACTACACTCTCTTGCACAGCCTATTTTTGATAACAAATTTATTATGCATATTCCCACCAGACAGGAATGGGTGAAGGGTCAGTTCAGCTTGGAAAATTCATTAAGTTTTTACGGATGGCTACAAACTGGACGGTAGAGTGGGAGGAGGTATCTTTAAAAACAGTCTGGACTTTAAAAAATCTTTTCACCTTCCGGACCACTGCAGCGTATTTCAAAAAACGGAGGTAACAGCGATTAAAGAAGTAACTGACTGGCTGAAGTCATTTACATCTTCACTTAATAGTGTAATTACAAATCACTTAATAGTGTAATTACTACCTCAAAGTAGTCTCCAACTACCGACTATCTCTAAACGAGATATCTGAGTATTGAGTACCAGGTCATAGTGACATTCCGGGTAATTGTAAAGCCGATGAGCTAGCAAGGCTAGGCACAACATTCCCTATGGCAACCTGCAAACTTAACAAATATTGTCAAATGATCAACATAGCTAACAAAAGGGGGAGAGAAACGTACACGTGCTCTCACACAAAACTAATCTGGCTCTCCTACAACCCAAAGAGGTCAAATTCTCTTGGTTCGCTAAATAGATCTTCTATTAGCAACACTGTAGCAATAATTACTGGACATTATCTGATCGGCAGATATGCCAGCAGATTGAGACCACCTTCAAATGACTTCTGTAGAAGCTGTCTAGACGAGTACGAGGAAGAAACTACTCTCCACTTTCTATGTAACTGTCCAGCGCTTGCCACACGAAGACTAAAATCTTTAGGTTAACCCTTCTACAGCAATCTAGCTGACCTTGAATCTATTGACATCAGAGACTTGGATAAGTTTATTAAAACCACAAAATGGTTCAACTCTACTTAGGTTATTTGGCTTACTGTGAATCTGCTGGCATCAGGGAATATACCACAAAAATTATTGTAAGATTAGGGAATTTTGGATAAGCCACGTAGCCTAAGTAGGTCTTATTATCTTCTAACCCAACCTAGCCTACTGAGATGCTAAGATTTTTATGGGATTTCCATGAAAATTAAAATAATTTCACCATTTTTATTCAAAATGCGTCTCCAAGGCATCATTAGAAAGGTGTTTGTAGAGTAGGGCGTAATCTAACCACTTTTTCACACATATCGACCGGAACGTTGGCAATTTCGAGTTCGATATTGTTCCTGAGCTTCTCTAACGTTGTTGTCTTGTTGGCATAAACTAACGACTTAATGTAACCCAATAAAAAAACCCCACGGCGTTAGCTTCCCTCTTAATAAATCAATTATTTGACCAGTTGTGTGGGATGTGGCACCATCTTGTTGGAACCATATATCATTGATGCAAAGTCCATCCAATTCTGGCAAAAAATATTCGTTCAACATAACACGACAGCGAACTCTTTTGATCGTAACGGACATCATACGATCACTTTTTGTGGAGTCTCTTGAAGCACATATGAATTTGTTGTTGTCCCATAAGGTATATTGTGCTTATTAGCAAAGCCGTTAAGCCAAAAATGAGTTTCATCGCTGAAGATGATTTTTCGATTAAATTCAGGATTTTCTTCAAACTTTTGCAAAGCCCAATCGGAGAAGCTTCACTTCTTGAGTTAATTTGATCTTGTAAGGGTGTGGGACAAGATTTTTACGAAAATTCGTCACAATGTGGACTGATTCTTAATTCTTGCGAACTGCGTGGAGTTGATTGATTTGGCTCATTTTGGACTGAAGCACTTATGGCTGCGATATTTTCGATACATCAATCAGTGCGTTGTCTCACTTGCACAAGAACATTCAATAGATAATATGATCACTTGAATTTATCTACTACAGGCAATGCAGCAATAGAAGGTAATGAGAAGGCAGATGAGCTAGCAAAAAAAGGGGCAGAAACCTTATTTGTAGGACCCGAACCCTTTTGTGGAATAGGAAAAATGTATTCTAATAGGGCACTGCAGGCTGAACTATCACCTGACAAAACTGAGAATATGCAATAATGAGTTATGTAGATTTTGTGAGGACGGTGCCGAAACTCCAAAAGACATTCTAGGGCAATGTCCTATACTTATGCAAAGGCGGAAAACGCACTTCGGAGATTATCAAATACCAGACACCATGTTGAAAAGCTTAGAAATAGGCTTCATACTAAGATTCATAACGGTTATAGAGCTTATGGAAATACTCTAATCCTTTAAGGATTACAGGGCTTATAGGAATACTATACTATTATAACACTATAATCCTCAAAGGAGGCACAATACTTTTTTTAGGACGCGGTACACATCCCTAAACATAATAATAGTAATCCACTATACCACACAAGCCTGTCTGGTTGGACTGAAATTTGGAGCAAGCGCTGTTAAAGTAGCCACCACCGACTCAGAAAAAATGTTGGTAGTAAGTTTTAATAATTTCTAAACGTTGCTCATTCGTGGACTTCACTTTGATAAAAATGTAAAGCTTTTATAACGTTATGACATTGCCAGATCAAAAAAAAAAAAAAAAAATACTAATTGTTATATTCTTATTGAAACCCCCTTTAGAATCAAACTGAAAATCGTGAAACAAAATTCTATTTCGTGAATTAAAAAATGTTTTTTCCTGAATCAAGAATATCTTGAATTAGTCTCAGTTTTTCGAGGAGAAATAACAAACATGAGAAAACAAATATAAAAAATTGATTGGTTCATGAATTAACATCAATTTTTTAAGTCTGCTACTTCATGCGCGACACTAAAGGGAGATCTCCTTAACTAAACATAACATTTTATCATGTGACAGGCTGAACGCAAATGCGAAGTAAAAAATTGTAGCTAGCGAAAGTGCATTAAAAAAGTTTGGGTGTAAGAATGGAACAAAATTTTGCACTCAACCGGTTTTGTTTTACTTCGCCATTTCTTATTTTTGTTTCGCTTTTTCACTCAAACATTTTCAATGCATTTTCTCTATTTATAATTTTTTACTTCGTATTTGCGTTCGGCCTGTCGTGTGATGATTAGTTCAGTTCATAGAGAAATAAGAAGGTGAGACAACCATTACAAAAACAAAACAGAAGTAGTAGCAACTAAACTTTCTTTAGAACATTTTTCCTGGTTTTCGAACATTTGAAATTTATCGTAAATTCTTTTTTATTTTACAATTTTTTTTTTTTTTTGCTTTAAATTATTACAAAGCCGAAATTTATCATCAAATATGTTTTTAAAAGATAAAAGAATATGAATACGAATAAAAATGTTTATCCCGTGGTTGTCTACAGTACCAAAATATTTTTTGAAGCTTTCATGAAATTTGTGGAAGTCCATGATTTCAGTTAAAAAGGTTTCTATCAAGCTTTTGGGCGTCAATGGGTTAATATGTGAAACTATTGTATTACAAAAGTAACCAATTAAAGTTAGTAAATATTAGTGTTTCATTTGTAGAACACTAAAAACTGAAAATATGAGCAAATATATTTCATAACACATGAACGATACACCAATACATACACACACACAAAGAGCGAAATGAATAGAGATGTACGTGAATTTTGAACGCACTCATAACTCACTCAAAATTGTACATAGAAAAAAAAGTATCGAAAAAAAAACTAAATGCGAACCATATCCGTTTCCTGCACTTTACAAAACTGGTCGTACTCGCACAATCAGTCCTACAATGACAGAAATTACAACAAAAGTCAAAAAGTTGAAACTGAACAACAATAACTAAAAAAGAAAAAAATATTAATAAAACAAACAAAAAAATAGAGATAAAACAAAAAAAAAAAAAGCGAATGCTGCTGTCGCGCTCACACAATTGGGAATTGAATGCGAATGTATTTGTAAGTATTTGTGTTTGTATTTGTATTTTCTGATATATTACAAGTGATTTGTTTTTTATTTTTCGTTGTTTATTATTTTTTTTTTTTTGCAACGCAAAACTCTAGAGTAATAAACGAGAATAGAAAGTTGAGAGAAACAAATCGTGCTAAAGCATTTTAATGCTTTTTGCATTATTTCGAATTGTTTTTGTTTATTGATGGCGTGTTGTGTTGCTGGGGATTTCCATTTCTCGCATTTGATTGAAGCATACTTTTAGGCATACAATTTATTACTAAAGCAATTAAAAATACCATATGTGGAAAGCGTAAAGTGCCTAGAAACATATAAATTCAAAATAAATTTTCAATAAAAAGCTATTAATTTTATTTTGAATCTTTTGCATTATCCTTTCAATAATAACAATTGATGTGAACCCCTAAAAGTATACTACACACATACTAACATTCATATCCATGCGGAACTTTCAATTTAAATATTTTCAATTACTTAAACATATGAGGAGGAAGGCACCAATAAATTTTGCGCCCCATTCTAAAATTGAAAGAAAATGCAAAAGTATTTTCAATATTATTGTGTGCCACTCCTCTTCTTTACGCTACGGAAATCTTACTTAAATGTCCAATGACGACGCGACGTATTTAACTTCTTCTTCATATGTGCTTCCCAATTTCAATTGAAAAATCTAATTTCATTCCCATTTTATTTTACATTTAACAAATACATAATTCGCATTGCCGGCATAGAAAAATCTCAACAAATATACTTGCATATGTCACGCGGCCATTAAGAAAAAGTGTCGCTATAAATATTATTAAGACATTTACCCTCGAAGTCGAGTCGAAGCGAATCGACTTGTAGTCAAGTCGTTGAAATTGCTGTAGAATTTTCTTCCAATGCCATGCCAATTGTCAATTGCAAACGGAAGTTGTTGTTTTCAAGTTAGAATGGGAGTAGCAGTGACAGTAGACAGTGTTGCCTGGGATTTCCTGGACGACGTCGTCGTCTTCGACAACATTTATTTTTATATGCAAATTTTCTTTTTTTTTTTGGGATATTTTTTTCTTTAGTGTTCGTTTTTTGTTTGACTAGGGTGCCCGCCTTGGAATTAAATTAACATCAATAAAGCATGTAATTTTATATGTGGGTATGGAGTTGACAGTCGTCGTCGAATCGATGATATTATAAAGAAAATAATGTGCAGTGCTAGAAAATGGTTAATGGTAACATATGTTTCGATTATTTTAAAGTGCCATGTGATTCACTTATACTTGTATATAAAAACCTAAGCCAATAGTGGGTGGATTAAATGTTGGGAGTATTGTGGATAAATCTTTTGTGTTGTCTTTTGTAATTTTAATATTATTACATATTAAAAGGTTATTTGTAGTATGTAAATTATTGTTTTATACTTATGTTAAGTGAAAAAATTTTGGAGCCAGAAATTGTAATCTGCATTTTTAACTTCTAGGTAGTTTAAGAGTTCATAGACCTGTTTACCAGGCGGTATCATTCGGGCCAGATGATATAATTCCCGCGGAAATTCAACAAGAGGCTGTATGAGTTTGTCCTTGGCTATTGCAAATTTATAATCCTTGCCTAAAATTATCGTACATTTGCATTCCCAAAAGCTAAAGAGAGGCTTGTGTAGTTTGAAAACTCAAAGTAGTGAGGGCGTCCCATACTAAACCAAAGGACTTCAGAGCAATTAGTAGGTCCTCATTCTTGCTAAAAGCATTAGAAAGGGTTCTTGATTTCAATATCAGGAGCTCCATCAATCTCACTCTTATATCCAAAATCACAACATATCTGTGAAAACACCGCTACACGTGCTCATTGAAGAAGCTCTCCTCATTTGGAATCTAGCGATGAGCACACTGCTAAATAAATTAAATAAAAATGGTTGATGCTATTGCAGTGTCCGACAAATAGGCTAAATCATTCACTAAGCGTTCTATCCCATTGGCGCGGTGAATTCGGTCTTAATGTCAACCTTGCCAAAATAGAGGTACAATACATTTCCCCCATCCGAAATCTATGGAGCCTCGCCTTAGCAATTGCGTTAAATATTTAGATTTTAATCGCAAACTTCAATGGAAAGCTAACATACCAGAAAGAGTACCAAGAGCCTCTTGTGCTCTTCATAGTTATAAGAGGGTCATATGAACAGAATTGGGTTTCCAACTTCGAATCATATCCTGGCTCTATCAGCAGTAGAGCCAGGATATGATTGCTGCCTTCTGGTGGACAGCTACTGCAAGCTCGCTCAACCTGAATCCACTGGATAAGGTTAGAAGAACAGCAGCAATATTAATTACTGTGTGCTTTCCGTACTACCGCAATACTTAAGCTAACTGCTCTGCTGCCAGACTCCGAAACTTAACTCGTTGGACTAGGTAGGACCAGGGCTTTACTAAGATTCTAATCCACTATACGTCTGTACTGACTAACGTAGACTATACTCGATCTACCTTTAATCTAAACCACATGTTGTTTACCCAGATCTCCAGAGGAGAGGAATAGCTCAATGACGAGTTTGACACTGATAATTGTATTGCCATCTGCACAGATGGGTCTAAACTAGAGAAAAAAGTCGGCTGTGGTATTTTCTCTAGCAAGTTGGGTCACAGACTCAGGTGGAAGTCATGGCTATATATAAAGCATCTAAGTGGCTTATTTCTAACTAGAGTATTCGCTTCAGCAAAGCTTGTTCCTGACTGCCGATCTTCACTCAACTTTTTGTCGAGATCATTTACTTTTCCACTTACTGGGGGTTGGTGTGCTAATGGTTATTTCGGGTAACTGCGAGGCCGACAAGTTAGCCAAATGGGGCTCGTTGCTTACCGATATATTGCACCTCTCGCGTCTGTTAAACTAGCAAAACTATAAGAGGGTGCAAAAAGATCCTGGATAGCAGAGCTTACTTGTGGTATATCCAGACTAACATGAACCGCAATAAACAAAAAATGTACTACATTATGAAGAGATATACTGTTAGACTAGGACTTATTTATTTATTTAATCGCTTCATAGTGCAAAAAGACGTAAATCTTATAGTAGCACTAGTAGTGTTTGATTCAATTACAAAAAAGTCATTTATAATAATATTCTAGATTTTATATAAAACAAATTTTTATTTAAAAAATGAAAACCATATCATAAATTAAAATTAAAGTTAAACACATTTGAACTTATACCTTAATAAGCATACATGCAATACTGACATAATATTACTTAACAATGGAAGACAAGTTTTTAATCACAGAAAGAAAATTAATTAAGTCTACTAATTAGTAATTAATTGAGTCTAAAAAAATATTGGGATTGACTTCTGTCGGGGCAGGAAGGGGAAGAAACTTCCTTCAACTCATGTGCGAAAGGCCATCCTTGGTTAGGAGGAGATTAAAACTACTAGGCTCACCTTTCTTCGGTATGAGCTATTAAATGTTCTTAAGCATACGCATTTAGGAGATCGAAAAAAATCGATTTTCAAGCATTTTGTCTGAAGAGACATTTAATTGCATTAATATTAAATTTTGCATAAATATTGTTTAATTTTCGAGCTTTATTAAAAATATTTCTTTTGTTTTAAATAACGATTTTTAACGCTCCTGCTGATGATCTCAGGGAAGTCCATCAAAAAAAGGTGTCTTGCGATATCTCTTGATCGAATCATCCAAAACGAAAAACACAAAACATAAAGATTTAGTTAATGAAAAGTATTATCTAGTAAATACTTAAATATATGTACATTATGAATATAGAATTAAAATATACATTTATCGTAAATTATATGTGCGTATAACCCCTAAAGTGTGCTTTGAAACTGAAGGCTATGACTCCAATCTAACCTAACATTCTGGGCTTAAGATTAGGCTGAACATCTTACTTTTATGTCTGCTCTTTCTCTATGAGGTATAGGGTCTTCGAAATGTTTCCAACGAGCATAAAACTTTGTGATAAATTCAATTTCCTTCAACGAACTTCCCGTATTCTTGATTTCCTTCTCAAACGTTATTTTCCGGGCATAACTAGGCCTTTCTGTCTCATTTTTTACAGCCAATGTACCCAATCACAAAATTGCAAGAACTCGAATATATCAATGAAAAATTCTATCGGCAGCAAAGGAATACAATGGAATAAAATTAATTTAAATAAAAAATTATAGCTTATCTGTTACAATGTTTTTTTGGAATTTTTATAATATAAATTTATTCTGTGCTGTATTAATATCGCAGCATAAACATAGGAATGTCGTAACTTCCAAAACATAGTTTTAAGATAATCGCATTTTAAACATTGTAATAGTGTGATGCTTTATGGAGCGGAAAACTGTTGTTGGCATTGCGCTTAAACGGTAAGAGATGGAAGTTTTGGCAGTGTTCTGTTGAAAGAGCGGTTAAAAATACATTGGATTCAATCATAACCTGAAAATTTCCTTTTGGCAATTTTCTTTTCAAATGCCTGTAATATATGTTAAATAATATAAAAACTATTTTACAGAGTCTTTACGATATGAAAACTGTTCTGAATAAACGGACTTTTACCTGAATAAACATGAATCCGTCGAAAAGGATAAAAAATGGAACCTTGGTGGTCGGGCTTGAAGCGAGTCTGCTATGGACTGAAAACGGGTTACTACACCATAATGCCTTGTAAACGTACCGTTTCTGTATTTCATATTAAGGATTCCTTTTCTACGTACTTACTTTGCTAACTTTTTCTTTTTATTTTTGATACCTACTCATTTTTTTATTTTTTTTTTTTACTAATTTTGTGTGCAGTTTCAAATTTGTTTTTATTTGCTTTGTTGTTCTATTTAAATTTATCTAATTTAAATTTCTCTTTCATATCTTTAAAAATATTAAGCAAACTCTTATTCGTTATTTTCATTTCATCCATTTTCTAACTACTCAAATCTAAATCCCAATAGGCATTAAACGCTCCATTAATGCAAACGCACTACTACGAACGGATACACTGTGCATAAATTTCCCATTCATTTCCTTCTAATTTAACACAATACCAATATGTATTTTGTGCTGTTTTGTTTCGCTTCCTCGATTTTTTCACTTTTGCCTTTTTGCTTTTTCTACTGATTTTGCAATATTTATGATTAGTAATTTATTATTCATCACTCGAGAGTCGCAGCCGAGAGCGTAAGGCAAACACTGAAATTGTATTATCAGGAAAACCCGAAACCGAAAAAAAAAAACATTGAAAAATATCCTCGAGTACCGGACGAGTGGATGGATGGTGGAGTGTAGGGTGTAAGCGCGCTGTTAACATGCACTTAATTTGATTAACACGCGAAACAAACAACAAAACGTAAACAAACATAAATAACAACAAAAATCGATCATAAAAACAAAAAATGAAAAAGAAAGTGAAAAGCTGAAAACGCAAATAATCCGAGAATGTAAGTAAAAGTGAAATGAAAATCAACCAAAATCATTTCAATATTTAAATTGATGCAATATTTTATAAAACATATTTTGAGAGGATTTTTATTGTTGTTGTTGCTGATGTTTTTTAGAAGGTTACAAATGGTTGTGAAGCAAAGCAGAGAACTAAAAAAATGGCAGCATGACTTTCTTTTTATGGAAACTGAAACTGGAGGGTGCTTAGAAATGTAAAAATGATAAATGAAAGCAAATTGAAGATATGAAGGAAATCATTTTGCTATTTTAAGTGCAGCTTGTGTTGTTATTAATAATATTTGGTTTTAAATTTTGGAAAATGTCACATAACCAAACTTTTTATAGATTCTATTTCATTATAACCTCAATATTTATTGATAAATTATCATACCACAACGAAGATAGATCCACTTTTTTTTAAGTTTTATTGAATATATAAGCTTTCGTTTTGTAAAATAGAGTAAAGTCTTTGTAAGTAACACAACAGTATATTGAAAGTAGGTGTGCTGTTGTTTCACTCTACCCTTTTCAACACATTCTGCATTAAGTGAATTTCAATTCAGAAAAAAGTTCAGGCTCAATTACCTATAGCCGCTATCACTTTTTTCTATTCCTGTGTGTTTGGCGACTTAAAGTTTTGTGACTAATCCTTTCTTTCTTGTTTCGCTTGTATGGCTGTTTTAAATTCTCTCGAACAACTCACGACGGAATTTCAGAGGGGTTCAAGTCAAAAACCGAATGCACAATTTTTTCGTAAAATCTTTTGCACTCGTTCATATTAAGTGTGTTTATGAATACAAATTTTTATTTTTTCCAAAATTTTGAATACCAGTTTTAAACTTAAGCTATAGGCTGTAAAATGTGCTACAAAAAAAACTTATAGGCGGTTATTCGAATATAAATTGAAATTTAAGTTTAATTTTATCATTTTAACCGTGAAAATTCCATATATCTATGCTCGTTATTTCATTTAGTCGAATCAAAATAATACTGTGAACTGTAGTTGGGGTTGGGTTAGAGTGGCTATCGAGAGACACACTTAGGCCTGAACTACCCATTGGGATACCACATAGTTGGACCTACAGTTTAACGCCGATTCCGAACGGCGATGTGGCAATTTTTTATCGACTTGGTGGTTTTGCCATTACCAACCAATGTGTGTACTTGTACACTATCTTATAATTCTCATACACTTCATATTTATAGTGAATATAAGAAAGTAATGAAAATTAACCACCAGACGAAGACGGGAATCGAACCCGAACCTCCCAGATGAAAGTCTAGTGCACTATCCAATAGGCTATCGAGGTCGTCAAGTGTAGTTTAATATGAATAACAAATAAAAAATTAATATGATTAATTCAAAATATACATGGGGCTCGGAATCCTGTCCCCCTGACTACAATCCACCACTATTTTTTATGCAGATAAAATAATAATTTACATTTCATAGGGTGGTACGAAAGTTTGACAGGCACTATTTCATTTTATTTAAAGTATTAGTAGTCACTTTAACTACATAATAGGTGTTACAATATGAAATGCTGTTTTAACTAACAGATGGCATTAGCGGCGTGCCTACCATTAACTGATGAAGTAAGCCCAGTAAATTTTTTTTCTGAACCAAAATGGCTAAAATTGGCAGTCAGGATGGAATTCGACTTTTTATGTGTTAGAGCGCCAGTTGGAATATGGTGGGTGCATCACAAAACTGAGCTTCATTTATTGTTTGAAGCAAATTATCAAATATAAGAAAAATGTCAAGGGAATGAAAAAATACAAATTGCTAAGTAACTAAATGTATGCGAGTAAATAAAACTATTATATGAAAAACCTTTTGTTGAACCGGAACACACTTTTATTTTTTGCTTGAACCTGAATCTGAGCACGAACCCATATTTCTTCGGTTTGAAACCCTACTAAAGTCTCAATGGTGTAAAAATATAGGAATAAAAGAAAGTGGAACAAATACTTTCCACATGACAAACGAAAAACTGAAAGCCAGCTTTTGAGTTCTATATAAAATCATACATAGTAGTAGAGAATTGGTATGTTGCTACTTTTTTTTTAGAGCTACACATACTAAAAAAGTTATTAAACTTCCTATTAGAGTAAGCGAGATAGCATGTTATGAAAACATACATTTTCAAATTTTAAAAGCCTGGTAAAAGCCAACTTGAGGAACTGCGATAGCATGAATGCTTGTATGTATTTCACATAATCCGCATTCAATTATTTCTAGTACATACACCAGCTATTGAAAAACAGGGTAATACAAACAAAAAATTTTAGGAGAAAATTATTTTTACAGTTTGAAACAAAAGTAGCAATTTTGTAAATATATATCGCACAAATTTTCAACTACCAGTTCTGAGGAAAGCCCGGCTTTTGGGCTTATATTGACGTACCGCCACTGGATGGCATAGCTATTATGTATGGTTTGAGTCGAGGAAAACTAATATGGCGTTTTGTAGAATAGCCATTTGCCAATAAGATAGCGTGTGCCATAAGTTGCGATTGTACAAACAAAATATTTTTTTCGCTTCAAAAATGTCGTACCAGAAAAAAAATCTTTGCGGGGAAGCTTAATAACCTTCTTTTATTTGAAGAAAATAAGACACTCGTGAACAAAGATTAAAAAATTGGAAGATGGGAGCTGTCTACTATGAACTGTTAAAGCCTGGTAAAACGATTACTGTAGAACGATACTGTCAACAACTAATCAAATTGAAGCGACCTTAGAAGGAAAAACGACCAGAATTGCTCAAGGAAATAATAAAGTCATTTTTCAACTTGACAAAACTATTTGGAAAACATCAGATGGGACATTTTACCTCGCCCGTTTTTTTCAGTAGATTTGGCTCCTTCCGACTACTGGTTGCGATCGCTGCAGCACAGACTTTCGAAACAGCACTTCAATTAGAACGAAGAAGCGAAAATTTGGCTTGATGATGATTCTTAGCCTAAAAAAATTAGAAGAATTGCCAGAAACATGGTGAAAAGTCATAGCTAACGTTGACCAATATATTGATTATTGAGTTAATTTAATTTTAATTTTGTTAATTAAATACTCAAATGCCTTTATTAAGCAAAAAAAATCGACATTTCATAATTATACACCTATTACAAAATATCAAAATTATAAAAACACTGCATACTTGTTGGGTGTTTTTTAATAGTAAAAAAGCAATATTTTTATATCTGTCAAATTCTCTACATCATCAACCGTGAAAAAAGAAACAAATTTGAACTCGTAAGTAAATACGTTAAAAGTTTATTTAAAATAATTAATCCAATGTATTAATATTCCAAATATTTTATTTATGGAAATAACGATGATGAACAAACACGTACATCGGATGCAACTTAAAGACGACAGCAAATTATTTACGGACTCGGAGCAAAATAAACAAATAATTCTGAATTATCCTAAATTACTTCCAATAATTTCAATGTTTTGCTTTATACTCATAGACTAAATAAATAAAAAACTAAATGAAACTAGAAAATAAATATCAGTTAAAAGTATATATGCATTTAAACACTGATGTTTACATATCATCGATCGCGAGTGCCGTCACTCATTTTAGTTTTCATCCTAGGGGTTGGCAAAAAAAGGAATATATTGTCAATTATGGTTAATAAAATTTGAGGCCAGCTTTACTCAACTTTCATTTAAATTAATTTTTCATTATAACACTATATAATTTTTTAATTTTTACCTATGTTTGAATTGGCAATCAAGACAATCTAAATAGGTTACCAGCCTGAAAAAAGTTTAGTTTTCCCCAGTTTGGAGGAGGTCCTGGTAAGTCTGTCTCGATGATAAACTAGCTTAGTAAACTTATCTAGTAGTGGAATAGTTTTTGGTGAAGAACACTTGGATGGTAACTTCTAGTGAAGTTTAGTGGGAAAATCGTTAGCAAAAATGAGTCAAATAATTAATAAATCGAATTATAGGGGAAAAAGATTTCCATTTTGTATTAACTGAAGTAATTCCTAATGCCAAAAATTTAAGACGAGACGAACCCAATAAAGGCTTAAAAAAACTCTGAAGAAAAAGAAGGAGAATGACAGTAATTTGGGATGAAAGAATTAAACGCTGATATTTCTGTATATAAAAATATTTTGGATGCAGACTTACTTACCATGTATGCCTTGTTACTACTACTATGTATACCTTGTTAGGGCCTCCTCATGTTGTCCTCGTGAAGTAATAGATCTTCACGAGGTTCTCTAACTTCCACCTAAACCTCACTAGGGCCAAGGGTCAGAAACAAGACTATTTTTCCAGGCGGGCTATCATCGCTTTCGTATAGCTTTTGGTTTTGCGTATTTAGAGCAAAATTAAAGTCCCCAAACTCCTCATTTCGTTTACGCAGTCAATCATACATACCCAAAGCTGTGGTCCTATGAGTTAGGGTGACTTTGTACTGCAACCAGAATGAATTCTGTACGGAAATTCTTATAAAAATGATTCCCAAAAACTGGACAATTTTGCTGAGAAACCAACCTAGAACATACCGTTTCACTAATCGTCAACGCCCTAGGCGGCCATATATGATATAGCATAGCTTAGCATATAATTTCGTGGTTATACGTAAAATTTGTGTTTCCACCCTTAGACTTGTTCTTGGAATATATAAATAGCTGTACCATTTCTAGTTCCCATTTCAGTTTCATAGTTACCAAAAAGCTTTTCAATAAATAAAATTTTCATTCTACCTTATAAATAATATTAAAAATAGTTATAATATGAATTATTTCTTGTGCGAGCTTGCTAAGAAACTTTGCAAATCTATAAAGAATATTTAGTCTGTATAAATCTTAAAACTGAAATTGACTTTATATCGAAATAAGATTGAAATGAAATAAAAATATAAAAGGATTTCCTGCAATCTTAAAGTGCACATATCATCAATAACAAGTAAAAAATGTTTAGTAGCAATATTGAAAACAAGCAGAAAGAAAACGAAAAGAAATACATAGAAATAAAACAAAAGCAATAAAAAAAAAATAACACAATATTAATATTTATTTGTAAATATTGAAAATTGTTGAAAGATTGATGAGCGTCCAATTTGTACGCATTTGCCATTCATGTATGTCTGCTTATAAATTCAAGAATTTCCATGTCCTACATTCATGGATATTGCTGCTGTTATTTTATACTTCATGCTTTATTCCTGCGCGGACAAATGTTTGTTTATTTATTATGAATCAATGTGGAATATCCTTTTAACATGCATGCAAGCTAAAAAGGCAAAGAGAAGTAGCAGCAACAGCAACGAGAATGTATCGTCGAGACGTGTTTCTAACGGAAACGGAAGTGGAATAACGCAAAGTTGCCGCCTTGGTCGACAATATCGAACGCACATAACAAAAATAGAAAGAAAAAAGATTGAAAGGAATACATTTCAGTTGAAATTTAAGATGCAAAGAGCACAGCAAGAAAGCAAACAAAAATACAAAAGTAGAAACAGAAAACATAAAAAACAAAAGGATAACAATAAGTTTGCGTATTTTATGCGTACGAATACACACTTCTGCGTAAATACACATTATGTGCCCATAAGTGAAGCCAAAAAAAAAAAAAACGAATATGGTAAGTTAAAGTAACAAAAAAATTCAAAGGATATGCGAAAAAATGGCATACTATACACATAAATAAACCACCATTGCATCATAAAAGTTGAATAACACAGGCGGAAATCACACTCACACTTGAGCTTTAAATATGTGTCTGCGCTAACAGTGAGTGAGAAAAGTTTACCCACATATTTCGAATCACAGTTCTTTAAGCCGCCCACTTCTATTTTTAGCGGCATTAATTTATCTTTTCCTTTTTATGGCACAGCTGTAGACTTTACTGAACCGTTTCAAATAAAGACTGCTTTGGTCAGTGGCGTGTCCACGGGGAGCTATGGGGGTTGAAGTCCTCCCCCAGAACTCGACAATCCTGATTTAACAAATACATATATACGATGAGCAGAATATTTGTAGTAAACAGAGATTTTTGAGAAGGCTCAAAAATATTTCGATTTTTCAAAGAAAACCATCAGCAGTGAAAAGCATTTGCTTTCAACAAACGAAGAACTTCAGGATTTTAAAATGTTAATTTTTATTATATATTATTTCAATAATAATAATTTAATATAAATATTAAAATGGGGTCGGATATTTGAATCACTCGGAATACATTAAATCTACAATTTTAGAGCCAGTTTATAGATGTCTTACTTTTAGAAAGCTTGACAATTTTATAGTTTTTGGTTTGAATTTTGCACGGAATTTTAGTCTGATATTGATTTAACTTTTCCGTTTTTGTCCGTTTTTGATCTGAATTCAGGTTTGGTTTTATGTCAGAATTTTGTTTTATTTTAGGTCTCAATTTTAATCTGAATTTGGTTTGAGTTTTAATCCGTCTTTGGTCTAAATTTTGATTTACTTTCGGTCTGTATTTAAGATCCTTCTGGCCTAAGTTTTAGTGTAACTCTTAGCCTAAATCGTGATAAAAATATTCCTCAAACCAGCGTTTACTCAGCGCTTGATCTGATTTCTAGTCTAAATTTTGGTTTGTTTTTAATTCGTATTTGGCGTCCTCAGTCTTAATCTAACTCTTAGTTTGTGAACGAAATCGTTGGGAGTTAGTGGAACCGAAAGCTGAAAGTGATTTAAAACTATAAATAAAAATGCGCGAGATTTTCGGTTGAATATCACAGGAGATGTGAATTTTTATTAAATATTAATTTCCGTTCTTAGCAGGAGTTGCTAGAGAACTACCGGTTTTCAATGTTTTCGTAGCAAGAGGTGCTAGATAATTGTTTTAGTAGCAAGAGTTGCTAGATACTGACTTTGAATATTCTCAAGCCATAGAACTTTATACCGTATGGCAACTGATATAAATTCCTATGGTCACGGTGGTCTATTACAAGTGTAAATATGTACAGAGTGTACATATGTACAACGTAATATACTAGACTAAATACCAGAGTGGTATTTACAAACAAAAGAGATAGAGTAACAGTTCAGTATAATATAATTGTACATAGTAATATATATAGTGTTTGCGAGATGACGATACAGGGGGTGGTGGTAATGATGATTCGTGACGGGAACACTACTCGAACCACATCCGAGACTGCTTAAGGGGATCTTAAACAGTTTGTATTGTAGTCGAAATCTTGGTTTGAATTGGCTTGATTTCATATGAGTTTTGGTCTGAATTTCATTATTAATTTTTCTTTGAATACGGCTTGAATTTTGGTCCAGTTTTTGTTTAATTTTATTTCTGAATTCGGCCCAAAGTTTTGTCTACTTTTGGTTTGTATTTGAGTTAAAGTTTTTTGGCGTGAATATTTATAAGATATTTCCACTGGTTTTTGATCTGAATTTGGTTTGTGCTTTAGTTTGGTATTTGGCATCATTTTGGCCTAACGTTTTGTCTAACTATTAGTATGAGTTTTGGTCTGAATTTGGCCTCATTTTGATAGATTTTTTTTTTAATTTTGGCTCAATTCGTGGCCTGAATATTGTTTTTTTTTTAATCAAGGTTTCGGCCTAAATTTGGTCTCATGTTGATCTTGATTTTCGATCTGAATTCATTCCTTTTCTTGGTTTGAACTTCGATCTCAGTGTTGTTCCAGTTATTTTTTAATTTTTGATCTTATTTTTAGATGTGTACATTGATAAAATTTTTACACTAGTTTTTGGTCTAGGTCTGGGTTTTGGTCGATATTGAGTTTGATATTTATTTTTTAATTTAGTAAAATCGGATCCCCCACAAACCCAAATCCGCCACTGGCTACGGTCGTCCATTTTTATAAATGAGTTTTGGTACGCTGAGTAGTTTATGGATGGTTGGTCGAAATACAGACTTCTGGTAAGTATAAATTTGTATTAAGGAGTTCACTACTCTCCTCGCCAAAATATAGGGCGACGTCAATTCATTGCCACTTTATCCTTCCTTTGAGGATCACGCTGATCTTACAGAACTTTCTCAAAGGTGCACCTCTATTGTTACCACCCGAACCATACGCCGGGAATCTCTCTCTCACACATTAACCCCAGAAAAAATCGCAAGGTGCTACATCATTCTGAGGGATCTTCAAAAGCAGTATTAACCTTGATCCTCTCCTCATTTGCGCAACTTAAAGAATCCCTGTAAGGGCAACTCGACACTGTATAGAGTTTTGTTTGAAAAACGATTAAAATAATTAGATATGTGCTCTAGAACAAAAAAATTAACGTATAAAAGCCATATTCACATCATATATTTATTTATTGTTATTTTGGGACCCGCTAGGTGGCGCTGACGTCGAGATATTTCGATAAATTGTATTTATGATCCGATTTAACTTAGAAAATATGCTAGCTACATAGAAACAAAATTATTTACTAAAAATGGATCCGGTAAGTGGCGCTGGAGTCAGTATATTTCGAAAATGAATTTTTATGGTCTGATTTGACTCATATTCAAAATACGAGTATCTGTGTGGGAAAATTTTGTATGTACAAATACGTCCAATATGTAACTTTAGAAGCCTGAGGGTGGAACTATTCATATAAATGATATGAATGATAAGTGCAATAATTACGCTGCATGCTGTAACTTTTGATAGTCACTGTCAGATCGACAGTACACTTCGAAAGAACGCTCTGAAATTGTTCAGTTGTACATTCAAGATAATTTCTCAATATTCCCGTAGAGAAGTTATTTTGATGTTTTGAAACCGGCTGTTTCTGAAAATGGTATGGAGTACTTCTGGTTTCAACAAGACGGCGCTCCACCTCACTCACCATTCGGTTGATATAAAAAAATTGTGATTTCGAATTGCATTCGCCAGCGGACTTTCCCCTCTGGAGCTCCTTGAAGTCAAAGGTTTATATCAACAAACCAAGGGCTCTAGACGAACTTAAGGCTAACATCCGCCATATCGGCCGAATCATTGGCCAATTACTGGCAAGAGAGAATCAGAGTTAAAGAGTATAGTAAAAATAATCAACGTATATTTTGTTATCATAAAATATTTTTATTTTATAGTTTTAATACGTTTTTGCTCTGAGACACACATATAGTATCATTTTGATACTAAGGGACTCATATGCTTCTTTTTTTGACAGCTCAGCAAAATTAATACAGCACTTCAAGCTACGAAACACTTATAAACACAAAAAAAACCAAAGTCGCAAAATTTTAACCAAAAATAATCACAGATATCCAAGATATCTATACGTTGAAAGTCTAAAATAGTGTCAAATTGACACTAGAGACGGATAAAGGTTAAGGGAAACATCCGCATAAAGGTCCTAAAGAAGGAGATTTCACAGTCATTAAAAACGAACTCCTTCCGTTTTGAGGAAGGCGTCTCTCTGGCTGGTCTCGTAGCCCAGATAATCTAACGCTTAGACATAGATTCAGTAAAATTTTAATTTTTACTAACTCTTCCTGCTTTCCATACCAATTTCCTTTTTTCCAATACTCTACAAGTTCGATGCGTAAACGCACAACAAGCACAACCAGTTTCCACTACCAATCGTTGCGGTTTTTGTGGCGGCTTCTTCGCAAAAATCCCGAATCAGCGAGAGGAAACAGCCAGGGCACACAACTACTATCTGGCTACCTACCACTCACACTACTACACAATGCATTTCTGACAGCAGGTGAAGGAAGTGCGCTTTAATCCACCCGCTATCCAGGCTACAAGCATGTGAACACCAGGGAGTAGCCAAACCCCGAAACCAGGCACCACGTCAGCAATCCAGTGAAGTAGTGCACGCTTGCTACTACCACCAAAGGGTCAGGAGTCTGTTGGATGATATCGTGAGCTCCTTGCAGCGACTACAAGGCGCAGTTAATAACGCTGTGCTCAAGCCATTCACTTATCTATTTCTTTCCATCACAATTTCTAATTTTTTCTATATTTTTGTACCCTTTTCAACGCTGGTCTTCCTTTCTATACTCAATGTTTTTCATGATATCTCCCCAAATTACAATTAAAAAAAAATTAATTCATTTCGGAGCTACACAACAATCAAGATATAGTTTAAAGCTATTTGATTGTTGAGAGCAGAGTTTCCCAGGTGTCTGGTGGTATGTATTGAACAATGTAATAAAGCTAGTGTACCAAACTTTAAATCATTAACCTGCTTTGAATATTTGACTTTAATTATGGTCTGATCGGTTTGGTCAGATCTTTTGACTGATTTTTGATTGGAGTTTATCTGTATGTTTTGGTCTGAATTTGATCTAACCATACCTAAAAGTTTTTGGTCTGAATATCGGTCTAAGTTTCAATCAGAATTTGGCCCGGTGTTTGGTTTGTATTTTGGTCTGTTTTTATTAGAAGTTTTTTCTACTTTTTATTTGAATTTAGTCTGAGTTTTGGTTTGAATTTTAATCTGAAATTTAATTTAAATTTTTGTCTGGCTCGTCTGATTTTTAGTTTAACTTTTAGGCTGAGTTTTGGTCTGTATCTGGTCCGATTGCCAGTTTGAGTTTTAGCCTTCTTTTATTTTAAGATTTGGTCTGAATTGTGGTCGACACGCATTTAATGTGTTATGGAATTCAGAAGGAAATATTTTTTAGTTCAGATTGTTCGTTTGATTGTCGGGTTATATAGTGTAGTTCCAGATATATAAAATAGTATATGAAGTATTTTTCCATTCACTGTATGCATAAAAAACAGAGCAAGCAAAAAAAAAGAAAGAAGCAATTGAAATCTGGAAAAAAGTAAACGAACAAATAAAAAACCAATGAAAAAATAGAATACAAAGAGAATTTATTAGTCTGCTACTCAAGCAGTAAGTTACACATGTATGGAATATGTGTGTGAATATGTGAGGATATTTGTGCGCCTGTGTGTGTATTGCTTTTCCAATGCTTGCATTGTTTTTTATACATTTTTTTTTTCTTTTTGCAGCAATATTTTCTTAGATTTTACTTTTGTTTCCCCTCTCCTAAATAAAAAGACAAAGAAAAATAAAATGAAATAGAAAAATAAAAAATGAAGCAAATTTTGTGTAATCGTAAACGTAATCGAACTTTTACGATATGGCTTTTTTGCTATTGTCTACATGCTTGGTACTGTTTGCGAAATTCATTTACACACACACACACATATGTACTCTCTTATATATATGTTTATATCCCTTTTTATGATTAAGGTTGTTTAGCTTTCTGTTTTTTGTTTGCTATTTCTCATCATTATTCTCCTTATTATGTTCATGATCATTGTCATCTTCATTGGTCTTGAATTGCTGCTTATATTCAGTAATTTTTTTTTTTTAGTAATAGCATAATCCTGTAATGAGTTTATGTGTAATACATTCATGTGTTTATATGTGTGCTTTGGTATTTTAATATGAATATCTTTGTGAATTTTTTCCTTTTTGTAGATTGAGAAATAATTTGTGTATAGAATTTTTATTCTTAATTTATAATTCTTTTAAGTATTTGGATATGACATAAGTGATTTTTAAATGGACCTGAAGTTGTGTGCTGAATCCCAATATCAGAAGGTTAAACAACATTTTTCAATAATGTATAATTTTAAAAACTTTAGCATTTATATATCCAGAGCCGTATCTGGTTGGCTTCCAAACACTTAAGGGCTCTGATAGCCCAGTTAGAGTAACTGAAAAGCTGTAGAATAAATGTGAAGGAAACTCTATCTATCTTTTCATATACTGTAATGACTTTAATCAATCTTAATATTTTAATTTGTGTAATGAAATCTATCAATGAAATGCCTAAAAGTATGCTAAAACAAAAATCAATCTTTCCAGAGAGACAAACGTTATTGCTTGCCAATAAATAACAAAAAGAACGAGTTTACTCCACGGTAGCTAAGGCTTATTCACGATCCCAAAAACAAAAACGAGCATAAGTATTTTTAAAACTTAACAATTTTATTATTAAAAAATAAAATAAATATTTAATCTACAAACAAAAATAGATTTTCAAAATATTCTTACCAACCTGTGAAATAAGTAAGTACTTAAACATTATAAATTATTGTAATTTTTTAAAAGTTTTTCAAAAAAATATCACATTTTTCGCAACTTTCAAATATAAGCAAAAAACAAACTCACTTGCAAACACATGCACAGCAAAAAAAAAATGAATTTGCATACTTTTAGGGGTGGCACTTACAGTGAATATGTAAAACGTGCTTGACTGAATGTTAAATTTGAATGAAGAGCAGTAGCAGTGAGTAAGTAACAGACACACATAACCAACAACAACAACAACTACCACATGTAACGAAATGATATCAAATGTTGTAAACTTGTAACAAAATGAGTTATTTATATTGTTTACAAAAAAAAAAAAAATAAAAAAATAAAAAAACAACGATGAATTTAAAAACTCTTTCCTTTTTCTTCATATTTGTTGGTGCGCTATCAATGAGGGTGAATGTATACCAGTGAAAAGGAGGAGTATTTGGTATTCAATATTTGAAAAATGCGTACAGATACGAATCTAACGCACACATGTTCACATACATGCATAAATTTACACGTTTTAGGTGTTTTGAAATTTTTGAAAAACGAAAGAAAACATGACATGAAATGTTTATAGCCCAGCGTTTTCAGGGACGCTATAACTAAACTTTGTAGTAATATTAAAAAAGGGCGTCTTATTTTTTGGACTAAAATAGCTTGTTTTAAAATGAAGCAATAAAAGCAATATAGTATTCGGACACAGTAAAGCTGTCATTGCTTACTTTGTTTTATGTAGGTTAGGTTAGGTTGGAGTGGTAGCCTTCTACTCGAAAGCACGCTTAAGCACATATTAGGCTCATTGTGTTACCACACTGTTTTATGTAAGTCTATGTGAAAAATAGTCTAAAGTTTTTTTGTGTCCTTAACCCTTCGATGGGAACCTCTTTAGGAGGCGCCAACATAACCTCCTATGCCTAATTAGGCCCACGCGAATAAACCGATAGTTATGGCCTATTACAGCTTGTTATTGCTCAAAATTTATATAGAGGTTTCTTCACTAACTATTCTGCTAGGGTTTGGTAAAAATAAGCACCTTTATAGAAAGCATACTAAGAAAAAACTAACTTCTAAAATCGATCCGAATTATCAACATGTGTTTTTCTACTTGAAAATTACAAGCAAATAAGGTGTTTGCATAATTACAAAATTTAGGAAAACTGTATAGTTTTAATTAATGAAAGTTTTTTGCTTGTGGCTTAGATGTAATAATTGATGTTTGGAGGTAATTTGGATCGACCCTTTGTTTAGAGACTTCTGTGGAATTTGAGTTCAAAGTTTGAATAAACTTGAAATTTTTTTTTTTAATTTTAGTTTAAAATTTTGCATTTTAAAATCCAAAAATATTTTTTTTTAATAACGTTTCTTAGTGTTATACCAATTTTGGAACTATTAAGTAATTTTTATTTAAATATTTAACTAAAATAACTTGCTATAAATTTTACGAATACACAAAATAAACTCCTGGGCCTATAAACACCTGGGTCTATTTAGGCCCAGGGGGTAACTTTAAAGGTTGAGACAATAAAAAATTTTGTTCTATCAACTTATTTCGATTGAAGCAAATTTTATTTTTTGTGTGCTCAGAAAACATTGGCACAAGAAGTCATGGAGTTTCAGATCGATTCGTCAAGAAACAAAAGAGATATTCGTGTTTTAAATCAAAATGGGTCCAATTAGGCCCAGGTGCCCATTCTAGGGTTAAGAGGAATATACACCTAGAATAGTAACAAAAAAACGATTTTTAATTTTTTGTGTGTTTCTTAAAGCTTAAGAAGTCTTAAGAATGTCTAAGGAAAATTTCAAGAAAAAATTCAAAAAAATAACGGCTACTTGCCACCAAGCAGACGGATCAGAGAGGCATAGTATACCGCCATACCATTAGGAACACCACAAATATCCTGTAGTTTTGTTTGAAAATGCAGTGAGTTTTAACATTTTTTAACAAATGTTGCCAACTGGGAACAATTTTCTGGTGACAATTTGGGTCCAATTTGTCAAGAAATAATGGAAAAGTTTATGCTGACTGCGGAAATTTAGTTAACTTTTTTTAAAAATCCATGGATACGTTTTTGTATAAAAAAAAGTTTTCGCTTTAAATCTCAAAATTTTTTTTTATTTGCACCATAAGAACATTGATGTTTCTATATAATTGCACTTTCAACTGACTTCATATGTATGCCTGTAATAATTTCCTCCTTATTTTATTGGTACTAGCTATTGCATCTTTCCACTATTTACCAGAAGAAGAAACAGGGACAATCTTAACGAGCTTTGAAGCGTCAAACTTCTGAAAAGAAGAAAAATTCATAGTCATAAAACTGCAAATTTTTTTTTTTTTGATTAATGGAACTCGATTTATATAGAAAAATCAGGCAACCCCAATAAAAGAGAACTACAAAACTTACCTACGGATAGTGTTATTATATTTTTAGTAGATTATGAAAATTAAATTAAAGCGTTAATTTTCAAAAAAAATTGACTACTTTGTTCATGTCTAGTGTAGACGACTCGATTGTCTAGTGGATAGTGCACTAGACTTTCATTCAGAAGGTTGCGGGTTCGATTCCCTTGGTCTGGTGGTTAATTTCATAAACTTCTTATATTCACTATCGATATGAAGTGGATGAGAATTATAAGAATGTGTACAAATACACACCTTGGTTGGTAATGACAAAACCACCGAGCTGACAAAAAATTGCTACACAGCCGTTCGGAATCGGCGTTAAACTGCAGGTCCTACCATCGCCACTGTGGTCTAGTGGCAGAGTGCCAGACTCTTATCTCTGGAGACCTGAGTTCGATTCTCGGCTTGGGTATGTTATAATTATTTTAAAAGATATATATTAAATATTAATAAAAGTTATGTATATTATTTCGAATGATATATTTTTGAAGCGATATTTTTGATATCGACAAAAGGCTCAAAATACTTCAATACATAAATATCGATATTCTTGCATGTATCGGCCATCTCTAATACACTGACAGACAGGCCATGAATACCTCTTTTCTTTTCTTCTATTAAAACATTTTGGGAGCCGTTCATTGACAGCTTTTGACCAAACATTTAGGAGAATCTATTACAATTGCAAATTGTAATTTTAACTTATTTTTATAGCTGAGATATTTGAAAACTTAATGAAAAGTTTTTTTGAGATCTAGATTTGAAATGCTTTTCTAACCTCTTCAAATTTGGCAATAATTTTTGAGAATATCCCTGGTAAATACCTGGGCAACAAAATTTCTTAGGAACGTTCCTGTATAAATTACGCATTTTAGCTGCTAGTTTTTTTTTTAAATATATGCATATTGATGGGTTACTTTCACGCCCCCTTCTCTCTATCTACTGTGTACATTTTTAGAAGTAAAATAAAATAAAAAAATGAAAAAGTGTAAAGTAATTTTTCGTGGTTTTATATTATCTTTTTTTCTGGAGGAGGATATACGAAAAATTTAAAGGGTTGAATTTAAATTCGATTGCAAAAACAACAGATGAAAAATATAAAAGAAAAACGTGCGTTTGAATAAGCAACATACAAAAAATGAAAAAGAAAACCAAATACAAAATAAAGTGCATATTGAGAATATTCATAATCCATACACATGTATAAACATGCAAAAGAAGAGGGGGGAAATGGGAAACAAAATTTATTGAGCGTTTTTTAAAAAATCATATCAGATTTCTTATTCTGAGTGCGTGTATCTGTACATGTGAAAGTTTGCGAAAATTTATGAAAATTAAATTTGCTACGCATGAAAAATGTTACATTTAAAATTTGACATGGAAAAAGAGAACAAGAGAAAACTTAAAAATAAAAAATAAATATAATTTTTTTTCAAATGGTTTTACCTGAAAGTATGCAAATAAAGATAATAAATTTTCCATTCCACATACATTTAAATATAAAATGCAACAACAAATTCTTAACAAACTAACACAAAACTAATGAAAATATCACAACAGTAAAGTCTTTGTATGTTCATAAGTCGAAAGTCTATGACATTTTCATATGGGTGTTATATATGTGTGTATGGATATGTGCGTGCGCCCAAAAGTATGCACTTCAAAACAAAAGAGATCAAATATGAAATGTAATGAATCTTCAGCAAGTGTGCTTCAAAACTTTTTCACTCGCTGTTTTTGTTTTTTATTTGATTTTTGTTTTTTTGTTTGTTCGCTGTGTTGCACTTCAAGAATGTTGCAATATTATATTTCACATGCTAATAAAAAAATTTCCATTTGTTGTTTTTTTCCTCCTTTTAGTTGTAGGTGGAGTTGCATATATTTATGTATATTCAACAGAACATTACCTTATTGCAATGTGTTGCTACTATGAATGTCTGCTGTTGCTGCTGCTTTCTGCTTCTATATATCGACATACAGGCATTAAAAATCTCAAGCACACATGCATGCACTCACAGACACACACATACATAGAAATTATATAGATGCACACACGCATAAGTTGTGATAATATGAGCACTAATGCACTGTTGTCAGTTTTTAGGCGAACACAAACGCATCTACAAAAAGAACTAGGGGAAACTATTGTACCTTGAATCGAGTGACAATTGTTAGAGATCGCCCACGATGAAGCAGTCAACGCTTAGGTTTTACCACATTGTCAGCACTTAGGTTAAAAGATTTTAGCGGTTTTAAATTTATATTTTACGGGCATGGGAACCTAAAAGAAGTCAATATGCTGAAAACCAACTACATAAAATCACAGCTTAGGTTCGACAGAAACTTTAAAATCAGGTTCCCATTAAGGGAGCGTTAGTCCATCCCGATGATTAATGGGCAACACAGTGTCAAGATTTATACCGTCGGATCGAAATTTAGCGGAAATGTAGGCTCAGGCATCTATATACCTCATTTTGATATCCAAAAATGTTTAAAACTACAGGGAAATTGTTCAATTTTTAAAGCTGAGCTTAAAGCAATACAGCACGTGGCTGAAATTTCAAAAATTTGTGCTGAAAATGCCGACATAGATATCTTTGTTAACAGCCAGGGAGCTCTTAAAGCTTTTAAAGGATCGTCGAGAAATTCACGTACAGCAAAAGAGTGAAACACTAGTTTCGCTATCAGAACTAAATAAAGTAAGTCTCACTTGGATTCTTGCACATTGTGGTATTTTGTGAAACGAGATAGCAGATCACCTGGCTTGGTGCAGAAATGGTGCAGAGGAGAAATATACAACAAACTTCTAGATATCGCAGTTAAATGAGGGAAAGAAATGAGCACATGTACGATTAGAAAGATCTTTTGTCCCACTTTCTCTACAAATAAAAGCAACTATGTACTTAACCTCTCACGAACGTGTACGCGCTTGTTAATGGGTCTAACAACAGATCACTGTCTAATAGACAGGCATGCCTGCAGACTGGGGCTAGTTGATTCAATCTCGTTTAAGTACTGCATGGAAACCGATCGGGAAGAAACCATAGCACACGACCTGTGTCACTGCCCGGCCTTTGCAAGATGCAGGTTGAAAATTTTTGGCAGAGCCTTTATCAGTTCTTTATACCAATTGAGAGAAACTTCCTTAAAAGATTCTTTATGTTTCGCAAATACGACAAATGCAGTAACAATAGACTTAAGTCCAGAATGAGAAATCCTGAGTCAGACGCATAAGGACGTTTGAGTGTATGTGAGGCATTAATACTGCCACAATAACCAAACTAAACCTTTGTAGAAAATTCCGTCTTTCACCCTTATTCACTTGCAATCATTGCTATTTGCGATCATAATATTAAGAACGAAAAGTGGCTCGATATGAAAAATTAATATTTTATTTAATCGAAAGAAAAATATTTTTGCGACAGTAACTGTGAGTTTGATAGCGATTCATCTATGATTTGAGAAAAAGAGCTCGATTGTTTAATATACTTTAGATCTTTAAATATAGTATGATAGAACTTTGATGTATGTTAGGTTAGGTTGGAGTGGCTGTCGAGAGACACACTTAGGCCTGAACGGCCCATTGTGATACCACATACTTGGACCTACAGTTTAACGCCGATTCCGAACGGCAGTGAACTTTGATGTACAGATGCAAATAAATAAATATATGAAAAAGACCGAAATCTGGATCAAAGTACAACATAATCCCCTACGCCAGCACAGATACATACATACCATAAGTATATTCATATATGAATATGTGCTTGCTTCGTTGGCTAAAAAAGTTTCAATTTGGTTTCGCTAAGAAAAATATGTCTGTATGTGTGTGTGTTCCTTTTTTAAATATACAGACATAGATACATATAAATATTTTTTCGAGTGTATCGCATTACCACATCTTGTATGCAATGCATGTGTGTTGAAAAACTTTTTGCCATTTGCAGCAAGACAAATAGAAACTGCTTCTGCTTCTAGGTTTTTTACTGCTTCAACTTCCTTTCCTTACTTTCATTTTGTCTCTAAAACATTTGCGTTTGCGTGTGTGAGTGTGTCGGTTTGCTTATTTTTAGAGTATTGTCTTTCAGGAAAAGTTTATTATTTCTTTATAGTTTTTATTGCTTTACTTATGTTAGTGTTCGTTTTATTTTGCTTCATTTTTTTTTTGTTTAGTATTTTATTATTTTAAATATGGAAGTGCATTATCGTTTCCATTTCGACACAGTCAACCCAATTCAGTGTTGTGACTTTGGAAAAATAATACAGTCTTTTTGAAGTGTAATACCAAAGGTCTATTCCTTTTATATAAAAGGAGCTATCCCAATACCAGAAAATATTAAGTTTTCTATACGGCACCACCTCCTGGCTGCCAATGTCAAACCTCCAAGAATAGAAATTATTTAAGAAATAGTTTTCACTTCCCTATTCGGGCACGGAATAAAACCAGCAGCCGAAAATAATGATTATTTTACAAAATATTGTTTCAATTCTTACATGCTTTACTGAAGCCAGTAAAGATTTTTATTTTGTGAGCATTACCCCTAAAAATTTAAATTTATTATTATTTACAGATTTTTATTTTTTTGATCCGGTATAAAAATCATTGTTTAATTTTTATGTTTTTGCTCAACCATTAAAAAAATTTTTCGATTTTAATTTATTTTCTTAAGGATAAAAATTATTTTTTGAGTTTAATTTTTTGCCTCAGGGAAAAAAATTATTTTTTGAGTTTTATTTTCTTGCTCGGAAATAAAAATTAATGTTTGAGTTTTATTATTTTTTTCAAAACGAAAAACTCAAAAATTTGTGAGCACGGAGATAAATTTTTTCCCGTTATACTGTCGTTTACGAATGAATAAAAAACTTATCAATGAGTTGTTGTTGGTATGAATAGATAAATAACGCTTCACAAAATTGCACAGTCCAGCACTATAAGCGATACCATTAGTAAATCAGTGCCTCAACTGTAAAGCGCAAATTGATCGTACTGATCCAACAACATCTCAGAAAGTGTTTTCACCGACGACAATCCTCGTTTAAGCTTCAAACACAGTTTTCTAAGATACCCAATCCCAAAGTTCAACTTCCTTACTTGGCTGTCTTTTAAATTTGATTAAGGTCTCCCCATCAATTGAAAAATCTGGCGACGAGAGTCCCAAGATATGAACAATTTTTTTATCTTCGTGCTCGCAATAAAAAATCTGTATGACGATTTGAGTTTTTCAATTCGAAAATAAATAAATTTTTATTCCCGAGCAAAAAAATAAAACTCAAAAAAATTTTTAATCCTGAGCAAAATAATTAAAGTCCAACAATAATTTTTATTTGTTTTGATTGGGTCTTTGGTGGGTTGAATACTTTGCCTTCATAAATTAAAAGGAAGTTTTCTCAAAACCTGCAGTTGATGTAGTTGCATGTAGAAATGAATTTTAAATAAAAATTTAAATATCTTCGTTCATATATTTTAGTATTTGAAGATTAATTTAACCACTCAAAATCCCAGTTTATTTCTTTTGTTACATCTTTAACAAATGTGTAAACCTGAATCAAAAAAAAAAAAAAAAAAAATCTAAAATTGATTTTATTGTACTTTGAACAATTTTTAAATCTATACGAAATTATAAATAAAAAACGGAAGAAAATACCAAAGTAATAAAAATAAACTTGTCTGCTTGCAAGAGAAACAACAACAAAAGTATTAAGCTTTACTAGTTTCCTTTATTCTTTTCTGTTCCTTATTTCTAAAAATAAAAACTCCATGAAGATCATTCTCGTCATTATCATTAGCCACATTTGTGTGTTGGGAATTTTTGTTTAGTTTTGTGTATGTGGCTATTTGGGGAAAGCACACACACAAAAACATACCATTGTAGTCTTCGTCAGCAAACAATGGCAGCAAATACAAGTAAAAATGGAAAAGTGTAAGAGAACAAATTCAAAGAATTGCATGCAACGGATGCGGAAGTACGTACGTTGTTTGTCCACTATATCGACTATATCAGTGTTGTGTTCATAATCAGTTTTATGTAAATGCGAAAAGTTTCGAGTAAGTATATACTTAACAATGCAGAGTTCTTAAGAGCAGAGGAAAATAATGTGATTTTTGGAATTGTTTTTTTTTTCTTTTAAACTATAAATATTTTATTAAACAAACTTTTGTCAATTTATAAATCTGTATATATTTCAACAAACCAAACAAGGAAATATTGGAAAATATCGAAATTATAGCGATTGTGCGGGAGCAATTGAAAAAAATTGTTTCGCTGGTTCCGATTTTGTTCATCCAAAATAAAAAATTAAGCTTAATTGTTTTTTCGTCACATGATCTTTTAAAATCAAAATTTCAGTTTTGGTTGAAAAAAAAATCCCTCGTTTAAACACTAGTTTTATTTTCGTGGACAATTTAGGTACCAAAAGAAACCGTAGTTGCCTCAAGTTTGATTCCCAGACAGAGAATATTTGCTAAAAATCCGTTCCACTTCGGTGATTAACTGCCTTACAAATACCCTTAACAAAAGCGAGTTTTTATTTAATAGCCGACTTTTTGATATTTATCCAATACAAAAATATGTCAAAAATCGGACATTAAATTTAAAATCGATGTTTATGTAGAAATTCTTGACTAAGGTGCTAGTTCCACTACTTCAATTATCAGGTAGAGAATCGAACACACAAAAAAAATCATTTGCTTGAAAATAGTTGCCGCTGAAATTGATTCCTAAGGTAGTATGTACTTGAGCTGTAAGCCTGACAAAATGTAATAAGTAGCTACTGAACGAATAATATTAACAACAACTAAGAAGTTGCTGAATTGGGTGTAGTCGAATTGGGTTGTATGGAACAAAATGAGTGGCGGAGCTCGCGATCGATGCTGTGTAAATATCAGTTTTTAATTCGTATATACTTTTACCTTATGCCCTTATTTTGGTTTCCTAAATGATATATTTGAAATGTTCTTATATTAACTGAATTATTTTTTTTTACATGTTCAAATTTGATTCTTTTTTCGCGGTTGTTAAAATAAACTTCTAACGTAAGGCGATGTAGGGAATTTGACTGATGTTTCATTGTATAAAAATATTGTTTTTTTATTATTAAAAAATAACCTTAAAAGTATACAATGTTTTTATTATGTTGAAATTTTGTAATAAGGATATAAATATGAAATGCAGAGTGTTTTTGCTTCAAAAAGGCATTTATTTAAACTCAATAATCAAAATATTTGCCTTCGATAGCTATGACTTTTCACCATGTTTCTGGCAATTGATGGATTCCGTACCAGTACCACTTCTCATTTTTTTATGTTAGTCAAGCCAATTTTTCGTACGAATTAAAGTGCTGTTCCGAGAGTCCGTGCTGCAGCGATCGAAACAAGTAGTGGTCGGACAACATGGCCGAGCATTGTCATGTTGAAACATAACTTTCTTGTGTCCTTGGACATATTCGGTTCGTTTTTTCTTCAATGGTTGGATCAGTTGTTTTCGGTATCGTTCAGGTTTTAACAGTTCATAGTAGACAGCTCCCATCTGCGATGGTCCTCCACAGTCTTTGTTAATGACGTCAAAATTACCACTTTTAAATCGTTAGCCTTCAGCAGCCGTTTTCTTCAAATGAAAGAAGGTTATTAAACTTCCTTTTCTAGTGGAAAATTCGACATTTTTTAAGCGAAAAAAATACAATCATAACCTTTGACATACTAGATCTTATTGGCAAATGTCAATTCTCCAAAACGGGACAGGGCCCCAAACCTTCCTGTATTTGTATTAATCATATTGAATTTTTATTTCGATACAAATAAATTAAATATTTTGGCTCCCTGACTTTTTTTGTTTAATTATTCAATCAAACTACACTATTATTTTGATTCGAATAAGTAGAATAACTTTTTTATTTTTGTTTTTAAGTAACCCGCAAAATATTTTTCTTGCTGTAATACTGGTTGCAATGACCTTGACTACACTTTAACGTAGTGTGGTTAAAATAGCGAGCTTTTGGATAAGATAAGATAAAAAATATAGCGAGCTTTTAGGGATGGGACGAAATAATATATTATTTATATAAAATTTGTTCCTACCGCCGCTATAGATATTTGCTCTTCAAAAATTTTGATTTTTAATGAAAATTTTGGCCTTAAATAGTCCATAAATGTTAAATATTTATCATAAAAATAAATTCTTCAATCAATTACTTAAAAATATATTTATAAAGCTTGTGTAAAAATTTGAGATGGTTGAGCCGTTTTAGAGAAATCTTTCTTACCGAATTTGAAAACATAGTTTTAAGTAAAACACGTTCATAGTTTTAAAAGCTCTTTACACGTAATGAATATGCATGCAACTTCAAAAAGATTTGTCGGATCGATATGGATATACTTAAATATATGTATATTGCGATAATGGAATAAAACAATTCGATTTTTTTTAATTTTAACTGCTTATAAACCCCTTAACTAATCATTAATCAAAAGTGCTTACCACTTTTTGGCATTAAATTTTTTTACCCAAGGTTCTGGGATTGATGCAACATTAATTTTGTATTTAAAAGGGACAAAAATAAACAAGAAAATTTCAAACTCCTGAAATTATTCATTTCATAAAGCTTTGAAGTAGTATTTCTTCCTGACAATTACAATATCATATCAAAGAGCTTAAAAAATAAATAAAACAAATAAAAAATATTTTCATAACTTCAACTTGGTATGATATCATATCAAGTCTTGTACTATACAATAAAATATACGATAATTTGGTCGTATTTCAAATTAGTTGAAGTGTAAAGCCGTAGTTAATATTATTATTAGGCGAAATAATAAAAATAGCTCAACATATCATGAAGAACCTAGACGAGTTTCTCGCATCCATTTGTGTTGTGTGAGTTATATTTTTTTATTTTCTAATTTTAATTTTGAGCGTGCCGAGCATTGAGCCTTAGTATCATGCGTAGTAGTCCAGAATACTAACACATACAGCACGCCGATCAGTTTCTGATCTCACGAGTTTCATTTTTCCGTCAAAGATAGAGGACAATTTTTAAATCAAAATTATTCGAAAGTATATATTGCATTTTCAAATTATATAATTTATTGTATATAATAAATATCCAGTTATTTACGTATATCCTGAAGCTGGTCAGAGATTAAACTATAAGCTAATAAATTTAGAAAAATTAATTTATTATTCATTAAAATTAGAACTTCCTTTATATTTACTTAGAAGAATAAATTTGGGCTCATTGGCGGTTTCCACTTTTTAACGAGGTGCCATCAATTGTAGTGTTTCCTTGGTGACTTAACAAAGTCATGAATTTCTTGAAACAAAAATGAAATATGATCCTTTATGTACATATATCAATTGTGTATACTACACACATACACACGATCATCCCTTAAAATACTGTTGACAGTTACTCACATGCTGTTGGAATTGGTTCAAGTAATATTCAGCAACTTTTTGAAAATTGCCAAAACAATTCTTTGCTTCGCCTACTTACGATTTTGTGCGCCTAATAATGAATGCTACTGTTTTGGTAAGATCTCACAAAAAAATACATACCCTTATTTCATTTCAACTCAATCATTATATTGTATAGTATGGTATTCTTCAGTGTTTCCCTGCTTCCTGTATATGGTTCTTTGTACTTGTTATATGCCAGCATAAAAAAACTGTTTAGCTATTTCTTAAAGGAAATCTATGTTTTCAAATCAAAATGAATTGATTATACAATTACTTTAACAACCCATTCTATTTAGGTAGTTTAACAATTCTTCAACTACTTCTTCCCATGATAATTCCCATCAGTGCTTGGTCTTTGGAAAATTATCAGATTGAGGTGAATTTGTTTTAAAAGTATGTAGGTGTGAATTTTTTGCTGGGATATTTCATGAACACGATCTCATCCCTTAAATTAATGTTGGAAGTTATACACATATTGCATGAGTCATTTCAATATGTTGCTGCTATTGTTGAACACGTTTATTCTGCCTTGTGCCGCTACCCATTTACTGTAATTTCTGTGAACCTGTTCACTAAGCATCACAAACCCGCTGTGCTCCGATTAACTCTTTGGTTTCCTTAAATAAACAGATTTTTACTTCATTACCTTCATAGTTTATTCCTTCGGTACATTTCATGTGATCTTGTCATCACCAGTTTTCAGCAAATTATTTAGTGTTATTATTTGGTGATTGGCACGTCTCATTTTCAACTTCTTGTTTTAAAATTTGTTGGGTTTTGGTTTACAATTTTGTTGAAATAATTGATGAAGAAATATGGCTTGCAATCTATTCTCATTTCCATATGTTTTATACAAGGTTTTAAAAAATTGTATCCACATTGTTTATGCTAGTTCAATATTTCTGAGCCCTTATTCTGTAAAATTTTGAAACACGCATTATGTCACATGTGCAAGTTTTTTAAAAAATATTGAAGTATTTCAGGAATTCATGATGATAATTTTCGAATATATGTCATAAAATCGACTATTTCAAAAGAATTCAGTCAACGCTCTTGCATTATGCATTACAATGCAATACATACAATGAATTATGTGCCTTTAAAAAGTTTTCTTATTTAGAATAATAGCCCTTTAATAAACAATCTAAATAAACTGTATCATTCGAACAGGACAACAGAATTCCATGTGTAACGCAGCTACAAATCACCCACATCTTTCAACTACGGATCGAATTCATGTCATGGAATGCTTAAAACTCTCTTGTAATCCTCTTCTGTTTTCTGAGAGCCTAGTAAAAAACATCCTTGATGAAAAACACACTTAGCAAGACGCGTGTCTTGCTAAGTCTCAATCGCCATGTTCACTAATTTGCTAATGATACGATCACGCTATGGAAATAAATGATTGTTCATAATATCGAAATAGATGAAGAAATATGTGCTTACGTAAGAAAATGAAAGAGTTAATCGGAGCACAGCGGGTTTGAGATGTTTTGTGAGCAGGTTATCAGCATTGTCAGTAGGTAAGGAGTGGTACAAGACAGAAAAAACAGCCAGCGGTAGCAGTAATATATTGGAGTAACTTCTTGCAACACGTACAGTATTTTAAGGGATGATCGTGTGCATGTCATGTAATGTCCCAGCAATAAATTGATATTTCAAATTGAATACCCAATTCTGAAAAAAAAACACAGAATTAACTCAGCTTTGCAATTGAAAAAATTCACAAAATTTTTTTTTTTTTTGATTTCGTGGATTCTAATATTAAACTTTAATGTATCAATTGATAATTTTAATTAAATTGACAATTCTATTAGAAGGAAGATTTATTTTTTTTTATTTTATTTTATTTTTAATCATACGTTTGGGAACTAAGAAAATGTAGATGTGTTTTTAGCAATCAAACTTTTTGATTGTCTTGGATAGATAAGTTTGGCCAACTTCTAAAGAGCAGATCCATTGGTTGTAAACGCTTCAGTCGTCTTAGTCTGTTGGCCACTGGGTTGAAGTTTTGGATCAATTTTTAATGTTTAATTTACCGTGACAAACACGGTGCTGACAGATTGTATCCTTGATCATTTCAACATTTAAGTCGCTGTGGAATTGATGATTTATAGAAAAATAAATAGAATATATAGAAAATTCTCTTTTTTGAAATAAAGAGCTACACAATTTTTGCTGGGATATGACCACAAGGAAACATTAATGTAATACCCTACATGAAGGGAAATTAGGGCATGCATGTATTAGTCGTGAGATCATGACCAAAAAAAGTAGCATTCATTATTAGGCGCACAAAATCTAAAGTAAGTAATTTTCACTAAATGAAAAAACGCAAACAAATATTTCATTCTTCAAAAAGTTGTTAAACATTTTACGCTGCTTTTAAGGGATGATAGTTTATATGAGATGGTTTAGATCAGTGTTGCCAGATACTGGTGAAGATGCAAGTGGACGATATTTTGATGCTAACTTCTGCGAATGCTCTCGTAAAGTGGAATGAAAAAGAAGGAAGCATCAAGCCATGATAGAAAGAAGTTAATAGAATATTTAATAGTTAAAAAATCGTTCGATCAAAAAAAAGCATCGACGATTGATTAATGATACAAAGAGAATGTGGAAAATAGCTCAAAAAATTGCTTAAAAATCAGACCTAATCTAATAGTCAAAAGCCCAAAAATATTAGTATTGAAAATGTGGGGGAATCTCTATGGATTATTTGGTTTTTTTTTTTTTTAATTTTTTATCATATTGTATAAATATATAAAGATGCTATAAAAAAATTTGAGACAAAAAAAAAAAACATCTAAATATCATTCGCTCATTAGACGTCCATCTGGTAACACTGTTCGTGGCTACTCTTGCGCTGAAGTATTGTGACTAAACTGGAACTGTGGAATTGAAATTTTGACATTTCAGTTTCATTGTTTTTTTTTTGTTTTGGCGGAGATACTTCTTTCTTTTTTGAAAAATAAAATATAAACTGCGTTGTCAACAAAAAAGACAAAAACCAGATATTTAAAAAGACAATTCGTCCTTGCTTCTGTGTTCTTAAATACGAGTTTTTTTTGGCTGAAAAATTAAAATATGAATGCAGAGTTATGATGCTAACTTAGTGTGTGAGGGAACATTCTGTGCTGTCGCTGGTATAAATACAAAAAACACTAGAAAAAGATCATAGCAGTTCCTTTAAGTTGCTGCATGGAAAGCTTCAGTTGGCAGGCAAAAATTACTTCCGGTGGTTCCTAACGATAGATGGGAACAAAACAAGCTGGCCAAATGAGAGAATCAATTTCAGCAGAGAAATGTTTGGAGCAAGCTCTGCTATTTTCGCCAACAGAAGCCTAGACTATGAAGCCACATAGATTGCCAGTGTCATACATATCGCAATCTGTCGCTTGATGCTGCTCTATTTTATTCACAAAGCCAAACCCAGAATATTTAAAAGTAATTGTTTGCGAAACCATAAAAAATTAATTTTAAAATTATAAATTTTACATATATTTTAGTTTTCTAGAAGTGCAACCGAATGGGAACGGATTGTATAAAATTTCAATGCTAAATAGTAATTTCCTTTATCAATGGAGGCTCTAGCTATTTTTATTCTACAATTATTGGTATTTTATTCTACAATTATAAGACAATCAATAGCACAGTTTTACTTGCAATGTGTGATGCAAACTACAAATTTACATTTGTAGACATCGGAAGCAATGGCCGAATACGCGATAGTGGCTATTGAATCGGGGCGACTTCACGACTATCTTGAACAGCTCCGCTCAATGTTTCTCTGTAAGATGTAAGATGTATTTATACAGCAGAGCAGAAAGCACACCCATTACTCTTTTGTATGTAAGTAACACTAAAATATATTAAGAATTTTCATAAATTAATTACTTCTGTATTATCAGTTCTAGTTAACAAAAACAGCATTCAACAATTTATGTGTGGGTTCATCATTCATTAATCATTATTTTTAACTGGTGCCACTTATTTATAATTTTTTCATTTACAGCAGTTTGTCAGTTGATTTGATTCGCGAAGTGTAAATACAAAACGATTAAAGTGTAATTTTCAATACTAAACAAAAGCAAAAAAGTACCAACACTATTGGTTTTTATAGTTCTTTGGAATAAACTCATATTTCTTTTGAGTAATTAGTACAACCAAAAATTCAAATAGATTAAAAAATTTTAAATCCAAAATAAAAATTTTAAAAAATAAATGAATAAATATTTAAAGAATTCCAGATTTTTAATTTTCTGAGACATTGTGACGTACAAATGACAACTGCCCTTTTTACTCAGAGAGTACATACAGAATCGTTATGTATGTTTCATACAAGGTAGAGAATGGAAACACTGATATTTTAAAATAAATTACTTCAAAATCACAGACAACAAATTATGACGCCAACGATTCAGCGTTGTGCGTTTATTGCTCGTTGTTTTCTTTGGGCCCCCTGCACAAAACTTAAAATATTCCATTTTGTGTCTGACAGCAGATCCTCTGACAGCATTTCCAGCTCTGCTTCCAGATTGTCCAAGAAAGGACGAAGAGTGGATTCCTTTGTTTGTGTTATCTGCTGGAACAATGCCATTGCTAAATTTAGAGCGCCATACGCTTTAGCTTCTAGCGATTTTCGTTTGGTTGCCTTCTATAAAAAAAAGAAATAATTACAATCAAGTTCATAACCTATATTAACATATGCAAATACCGTAGCAGATGATGGTGAGGCCTGGGGATTGCAGTTGTCAGACTCAGTTTCTGTTGGACATCGGTATGACCGTTCCCGTAAAGTATTCTGAAACGGGATTAAAAACAATAAATACAGACCGACACAGATACAGAGAAATTTTAATTTAGTGTTTTCACTCCAAATTCTGAGAACAAACAACTAGCTATTTTACCAGTACGTGGAAGTGGAAATATGAAGCGCTTCCTAATGTTTGCATTACGCGAATATGCTGTACATGATGTGACGCTTAATGACGTGTGTTGTCAGGGTCGGAGCAATGCTTGTAATCAGGGTCAGAACAGAATTTTATTGCTGTGATGCGTTTTGACTCTGGAAATAAATTTTTTTCACCTGTGCTTTTTTTCGCGTCATTTTATCATATTGCATCGTGTGTGTATAAAAAACACACCGAGGGATTTTTATTTTGATTTCAGGTCTATTTTCCCGGTTTTAAAGTGTAATTTTTTTTTTTGATTTTCATGGTATATTCAATAATATTCCTTCATTTCTTATTGATTGGCTTTCTACAATGCTCTGACTTTGCCAGCAGTGTTCCGACCTTGAATACAATTTTAGCTTTTTGTAAATGTCCATAACTCCTGAACTATTAACCCAATTTTCAACGATACACAACATTAATTTGGCATTCAACGGAAGTTATGAGCAAAAGTCAAAACATGCTCCAACCCTGACGACACTCCCCTATTTAGATAAGGGTTTCGGTAGTTCTGAAGTTCGATTTATTGTCTTTGACATGGGGTTTGAATTCGAATTCATGATGAGCAATTCAGCATGCACAGTTTTTCTAAGTTAGTAACTGTTGATTGATTTAAAGTTTTCGTCCTAAAATTAAGATTGAAAAGCTTAAGAATTAATAAAAAAAATGGAAAAAATTATCGGACCCTTATAAAATTAGGCTTGTTATTACAGTATATTTGGAGGCGGTAACACCAGATGGCTCGTTAGATGCGATTAAATTTATGAAAAGAGTAAAAAATGAAAGCGGTTATTTTGGGGCTCGGTGTTCGACGAACTCAAAACATTTTCTCTCATGCTCGATCGAGGTGGTTACATTGACTTCGTTGCAGAGTTGCTTTTTATCGAAATGTAGTTCTCTGTTTAATACTGGCTGTCAAAATCATTGTTTACTTTTGATTGTTTGTTTACGTTTTTTCTCCATTTTGACATTGACCACACGACGCCATTATGGACGCAAGAATAGAGATGTGTTGCTATTGTGTTGTTGTACGGTTGATTTTGACATTTTATGGTATCTGATGAAAAAACAAAGATGTGTTATTTTTGCCAAGTTGAAATTGTTTTAATCTTGCTGTCACCTGATACATGATTTCACCATAATTGCTATCCTATAAACTCGGCGTGCCCGGTATACAATACACCGAGCATATCGTGTTCAGCGTGAGAATGAGTAAAGACTCAATTTGCGTTCGGTGCAACAACAATTTTATGGTGTTCGCCGAGCATACTCCTAATATACAAGGAATTTAATAAGTTTTTAATGTTCTTTTAAGGATATTGCACAAATATGCAATAAAAACTTTTTGCATTTACATAAAACTGGTTATGACCACAACACTGATTAAGACAATACGAAGGATAGACAACATACATACATACGTACTTCCGCATCCACTGGATGCATTTTCTTAGTTTCTATTTTTGGTTAATATTTTTTTGTAAATTTTTTTTATTGAATTTTACTCGTATTCACTGCCATTGTTTGTTTGCTGATGGTGATTACAATAGTGGTGGGAGTGTGTTTTTGTATTTTGTTTTTAAAAAAACAAAACCAACCAAAACTCACAACACACAAATGCTGCTAATGATAATGACGAGAGAACGATCTTCATGGCTTTTTGGAAGAATGGAATAGTATAAAGGAAAACAGTAAAGTTTAATTCTTATTTTCTTTTTATTTTTTATTTTTACTTTTTAGTTTCTTTTCTTTGTTTGGTTTTAGTTGCAAGCAGACAATTTCATTTATATTATTTTTTGTTTTTCATTCAAATATGAAAATTTTCAAAGTAATATTATTTTTATAAAGTAATATTATTATAAAATCTATTGGTTTTTATAAGCTGTTATGTAATCCACTCTCCACATTTATGTGTTATGTAATCCACAAAGGATATACTGTGTTTTTTTTATATTTTTTTTTAATTTTGCTAATTCGGAGACTATTCCGTTAACTTGAAAGTTCAATTTCAAGCCCTTAGTAGTAGAATTGATATAAGTAAAGAAACGTAATTGGGATGGTTAGGTTAGGTTAGGTTGGAGTGGCAGCCTTCTGCTTGAAAGCACACTTAAGCACAAATTAGGCTCATTGTGATACCACAGTACGGCGCGACTCCCCCATTTACGGAGTGGAGAACCATGAGGATTCCATAATGAATCTGGCTATGTCCTTAATATTTACGGATGATAGCTCGGACAGACTAGTGAAGAAAGGTGAACCCAGGAGTTTTAGTCTCCTCCTGGCCAGGGATGGGCAATCGCACATGAAATGAAGGACTGTTTCTTCCTCCTCCTCAGAGCCGCAGCCCCGACAGAAGTCATTGAATGGCAGTCCAAGTCTTGCAGCATGTCTCCCCATTATGCAGTGTCCCGTGAGCACCGAAGTCGTTATGCTGATGGAGCTTCTGCTTAGGTTGAGTAGCTGTCTAGTACGTTTATTGTCCATAGTGGTCCATGTTAGCCTGGTAATACCACAGGTATGCTCCGCTACCCAGGATCTTTTTGCTTCCTCAAGGTAGTTTTGCTTAATGGCTAATTTAATAGACGTAAGAGGGACACCAATGGTGCAGGTAGGTGATATATCTGTAAGTTGCGAGCCCTGTTTTGCTAACTCGTCGGCATTGCAGTTACCTGAAATATCCATATGTCCAGGCACCCAATATAGGTGGACCTGAGAGTGACTCGACAAAATGTTGAGTGAAGATCGGCAGTCGAGAACAAGCTTTGATGTAGTGAAAACACCGGCAAGGGACTTGATTGCTGCTTGGCTGTCCGTGTAGATGCGGATACTCGTATCGAATGAATCGTTGCGAATAAGCCACTTGGACGCTTGATAGATAGCCATTACTTCCGCCTGAAAGACGCTGCAATGGTCAGGAAGTCGGAAAGAGAGTCTGAGATCTAGCTTACTAGAGAAGATGCCACAGCCGACTCTTTCCTCCGATTTGGATCCATCTGTATAGATGTCAATTAAATTGTCAGTGACCACCTCGTCATTAACCCATTCCTCTCTACTGGGGATATGGGTGAAGAACGTGTGGTTTAAATTAGGGGTAGAGCAAATGTAGTCTACGTTAGTTGGTACGGACGTATCGTGGATTAAAATCTTGGCATGGCCCAGGTTTGACCGGGTCCAGCGAGTTAGGGCACTGAGTCTGACAGCAGAGCACTTAGCTTGTTGCTTGACCAGAAGTGAGGTTGGCAACCAATGAAGGATTGCGAAGAGAGCTTTCGTGGAGGTAGTACGGAGGGCCCCAGTAATCAATATGGCTGCCGTTCTTCTAACCTTATCCAGTGGTTTAAGGTTGACCGCCTTTGAAGTAGCTGGCCACCAGAAGACGGATCCATAAAGAAGATTAGGCTCGACCACTGCTGAATAGAGCCAGGAAGTGACTCGAGGTTGAAGACCCCATCTTGTTCCTAAAGCCCTCTTACAGCAGTAGAGAGCGCAAGAGGCTTTCCGTACTCTCTCTGCTATGTTAGCTTTCCATTGAAGTTTAGGATCAAGAACAAGTCCTAAATATTTGACGCGCTTACTAAGACAAAGCGAGATACCATTAATTTTGGGTAGGGCAAAAGTTGGTATTTTATACTTTCTAGTGAAAAGCATAACCTCTGTTTTGGCAGGATTAACATTAAGACCGAATTCACGGCACCAGTGAGACAGAATGCTAAGTGAGTGATTTAGCCGTTCTGAAAGAGTAGCAACGTATTTGCCGGATACTGCAATAGCAATGTCATCTGCATAAGCTATTATTTTGCAGCCGGTTTGATCTAATCTGTTTAGCAGTGTGTTCACCGCCAGATTCCAAATAAGAGGCGATAATACACCTCCTTGTGGTGTGCCCCTATTGACAACCTTTTTGACTTTATCATTTCCGATAGAGGAGCTGATGATACGTGTTTTAAGTAGTTGTCCTATAAATTTAACCAGATTAACATCAAGATTAAGATTTATTAAGGCATTAACGACAGCGTCGGGGCAGACATTGTTGAATGCCCCCTCGATATCGAGAAACACTGCAAGTGTGTACTCCTTGTTGGAAAGTGATTTCTCAACTTCCTCAATGAGTACATGTAGCGCTGTTTCCACAGACTTCCCTTTAGTATAGGCATGCTGTGATTTGGATAAAAGAGTGGGATTGATAGAGTTCCTGATATGAAAATCAAGAACCCTTTCTAATATTTTTAAGAGAAAGGAGGACAGACTGATCGGTCTGAAGTCCTTTGGGTTGATACGGGACGCCTTCCCTGCTTTGGGTATGAAGACTACACGAGCCTCTCTCCAGCTTTTGGGAATGTACGAAAATTTTAGGCAAGCATTATAAATTTGCAATAGCCATGATGTTACGTGTTCAGCCCCTTGCTGAATATCCGCGGGAATGATGCCATCTGGCCCTGGAGATTTGTAGGGGCTGAAGGATTTGATGGCCCACTTTAGAAGAGTGTCGGTCAATTGAAAAGGGGAGGTGTTACTTAAAAGATGATCGGTCACAGGAGGACTATGATCAACGAAGGTTTTACTCCCTGGAAAATGAGTATACAGGAGGACCTCTAAGGTCTCGATCCCAGAATCAGTCCAGTGACCATCGGATTTCTGGATACAGTCGAGAGCCCTAGGGGTCGTATTCAAGAGTTTTCGAAGTCGGCTAGTCTCGGAGAAGCTTTCTATGCTACCACAGAAGTTCCTCCAAGACGCCCTTTTAGCTTTCCTTATAGCGTACTTAAGTTCCCTTTGTTTAGATTTAAAGAGAAACCAGTCATTGAAAGCCTTGGCTCTATTAAAGAGTCTTCTGCATACTTTTCGTAGCTCTGCAATCTCCGGGGTCCACCATAAAGGTTTAGTCTTACCTCTAGGTTTGGAGGAATTGCATGCCGATTTAGCAGCAGTGTTAAAAAGAGCTGTAATGGAGTTTACCTCTCGATCAATATCGCAATGGTTATTTATAGTGGCTGGAGCAGGCTGTATGCCAGACTCGATAATGGCATGGAACTTTGTCCAGTCAGTATGCTTCCTATTGATGAGGCTAGTAGCACCTGCAGAGTCTGTAGGATCTAGTTTATCAATGGTGAAGTTAATGTAATTATGATCAGAAAAGGAGCACTCTTGCGAGACACTCCAGTCTTTCAGTAGATGTGACGAGTTTTCACTTACTAGAGTGATATCGAGAACCTCCCTTCTATTTGAAGTAATGAAGGTTGGCTCGTTCCCCCTATTAGCAATAACTAAGTCATGAGTAAGGATAAAATCAAAGAGGGACTCACCTCGTTCATTTGTGTCCGTGCTGCCCCACATCTCGTGATGGGCATTAGCGTCGGCACCGATGATAACCGGGGTCCGTTTACGGTTAGCCTCTGCAACCAGAAGCTTCAATGTATCGTGCGGCGGTGATGTACCGTGGTCATGTGCCATGTAGCTGGAGACGATCCAGGTGGCCATGGCGTTGATCACAATAACCATGGCCACGTTGTCTTTATCGCTGAACCTGGAGAGTAAAAGAGCGTTAATGCTATTTTTGATAAGGATACAGGATCTGGGTTTACCTTGACCCTCCACATACACTGTGCGGTATCCATTAATATTGAGTCCGCAAACCCGGTCATTGACGACCCATGGTTCTTGGACTAGTATGAGCTCCTCTCCTTTTTGAGTCAGGCGGAGGAGCAGGGCTGCCGAGGCAGTAATGGAGTGGTGAAGATTAATTTGAATAACCTTCACCATTTTTTGGGATGGCAATCATGGTGACGTCGGGGTCCTCCTCATCAGACAAAGGAGGGGCCTCGACGTTCTCAGCGGCAAGCTCCATTTTACCGAAAAAGTCGCCAACTAGTTCGGAGGAGGACAGGGTACTCCCTTCATCAGAGAGATCAGTGTCTGTCTGGGACTGGGACAAGGTCGCCAGGAAGTCCACGGCTTCTGCCGAAGGCTCTGTGACGGTTTCTTGCCCAGTACCCAACTTGTCACATCTGTAAACCCTGAGGGAGATCGAGTCGAACCCGTAGTTGATCTCCCCCTTAGTGGTGTTAAGCGGTGAGAGCGACTCCTCATTAAGGATGATGAGTGCCTCACGGAAGTTGCCCTTGGGTTCGCTGACCTTGGCTACTCTCCAATCATGGGTGGGTAGCTCAAGGTTGCTTAACTTTATGAGCTCGAGGATTTCATCCGGCGAGGAGGGCTCAGCCGGAATCCATGCCTTGGAACGTGGTCGGTTGGGGATCTGGTCTTTAGATACAGCAGAAAGCTTTGCACCTGGCCATACCTCTCCCAACTTAGCAATGGCCAGCTTGTAAAGGTCCGCAGAGCGTTGATCTGCACAAGCTACCAACTTTATGTGGCCTTGATACCAACCGGCATCTCGGCATTTGGGCGACGGGCCTGGATTCGCCGTAACAACATCTTTGTAGACATTGCGAAGCGCCGCCTGTACCAACCTCCAGTTGTCTGGGGATATGGTACCGTCGCTGTTACTGGAGTCAACAATGGCCCAGATAAGACCATCTTTCGCAACCTCATTAAAAGGCCGATTAAGTTTCGGCTTTGGGGTTGCCAGTCTTGGCCTTTTGGTGTCCTGACGGACAGGTTGGACAGCCTTATCAGTCGACCTTTGTCGTTTCTGACTAGCTGTATGAGGAGGTATTAGTGGAGGAGGAGGAGGGCGAGCACCAGCATTCTGCTGGGCCCATTGAAGAGCTGCCTTATCCCTTTCGGAGAGCGAAGAGGGATCAAGGGGCTCCAGCCTATTCAGGATCCTGAAGGGTGACCTTCTGGTCCTGTACGCCCGTGTTGACGCAGTAATGTGCGCGCGAGCACCAGAGGTGGAAGCGGTGCTGGGGCCTGTACTGGTGGAGGCTAAGGCCGGCTTAGTTGCCGAATCCCTGGCTACACCAGACCGGCGAACGGGCGGTGGAACAACCCTAGCACCTGGCACAGTTGCCGAAGTGGTAGGGTTGTTCGAAGATAGCGACCGAACGCTAGAAGTGCTGGCGCTTTTGCTGGTGAAGGAAGAGGCCAGCTTAGTTGCTGAGGCCTTACCGGTACCAGACAAGCGAGCCTGAAGAGGAGCACCACCCGCACCCGGCACAGTTGCCTGGGTACCGAGCGTGCTCGAAGAAGGTGTGGGTCCAGATGACGACGAGGGTGGTATGCTGGCCAAAACTCTCGTCGACACTGTAGGTCTGGTGCAAGAAGCACCAGAAGATGAGCCACCAGAAGTTGAGGGTGGTGAACGTTTGGCAGGCGATTGCCTAACCAATCTATTGGGCTCCCCATGCGGGTTGGCCTTGGGTTTTTGGGGTTTTTTATTGGACGTATTCATGATTGTTGGGTCCCCACTCATGGCCGCTATCTCCGTCCGGATGTGTAGTCACCTTAGTGGTCCCGTGGTTATCTATGCCGAAGCAGGGAGGCCACGCAAGGGTTGGTACAAGTCCTTATGAGAGCAAGTACTCAGAGCCAGACCAGTGCTAAATGGGAGTCATCTCAACCAAACCTACACCGCCAACCGAATGGCGACGGACTTCGAACGTACCATGAGGCCTGCCAGGGTTTTAACGGGACGGAGACAGTTGTGACCTTAAACTGGAGCCGTTCACAGAAGGTTTCACCCCGCTGCTACAAGGTCCAGAAGCCACAACCACCAGCCCAAAGCAATCAAAAACAAATTAGGAAATAAAAGGGAGGTCCGTGGACAAATGAGGGGTCGTGCCATTTTGGTACCTGACGCCCAATCCCACTAGGGGTGAACGCCAGAGTACCCAAGGGTGTTTTGATTGACCAGATATGCAGTGACCCACATGTAGTGCACGCCAGAAAGTCTAATTCTGATTGATATCAAAAATCAAACATGTCTGAGGTGCATTGGGATAGTAATTTAAATTTCCTTAGTAATTTAATTAAAACATTAGAGAGAAGCGCCAGCTCCGCCGATATTCATAAAATTTTGCAGATAGAATTAAGCAAAAATGATCTTAAACTAATTTTCAGCCCCTATCTCTGCACACATTTGACGGTAAGTAGCACTAGGTAAATGGCGGGATTCCGAGATGAGCTTTACTAGCCTCAGGTAGTCCCTTCATTTCTCTAATCAACGCCATCAAAAAGTTCCCCGATACCTCTGACATGTTTTTCTTGCGAATTTTTTTAAAATAAAGAACTTTTATAGGCGATAATGAGTAAAGGAAAACTTACAATTTCATTCCTTGAAATAATTATTTTTAATTCAATTTTATTCCTTGGAGTTTGGCACTGCCCGTTTGAACATATGGTATGCTTTATATTATTTAAATTAAGCGAGTGGGCGTGGCACTTCCTATACAAACTAAACACTTGAATTGGCATAATTGAGAAACCATAATAAAGCGAGTGGGCGTGGCACTTCCTATACAAACTAAACACTTGAATTGGCATAATTGAGAAACCATAATAAAGTAAGCAATGAAAGTTAGTTGTAGTTATCGAGTAGAATTTGTTATTTTTTTGGACAAGTGGGTGTGGCACCTTCCATATAAATAAAATACTTGAAGTCACTTAACTGGAGAACAATAGTGCTGATGGTAATGACAGTTTGTATGCAAAAGCGGGATAAAGGTAGTAGCTTTTGGGCAGAATGCGGTTGTTTTTAGGCAAGTGAGCGTGCTACCTTCCATACAACTCAAACCATTTTTAGAGTATATCTTCGCAACCATTTTCCTTCGTTTTAATGGAATTAATACTAAATTCTGTTCCCACGAAATGATATAGGCAATATAGGACGCTGATTCCAACAACTGAATACATTTGGAAATGTTATCATCACGAAATACGTAATATTTTTAAACAAAATTGTCAATTTTATGCTTAATAATTAACATTATATTCCAGTAATTGCCAATATATACCTACATAAAGTACATACAAATAAAATTGAAAATTACTTTTTGCTTCAACACGAAACCACATTCCCCCTCTCTGCTCTTCGGCTAACAGAATATAAACGTGCCAATTTAAGATTTATGTATTCAGATACAAAACCATAAAGATATTTATTTTATAGACGACAATTTCCTGTTACGAAAAATATTATTCTCTTCTTTTTCCATTGAGGATGGTATTTGTATAAATAAAATTATGCGTGAAAATGTCGTATAAAAACGCTAACTGTTTTAGTTACTTAAATTCTGGTACAAAGGCATTGCGATAATCAGAAGCAGGAAACATGTTAATGATGGCCATGGAATGAATTTAAGTTTATTGCTATACAAAAAAAAAATAAAAATTACAACCAAAAACATTTTAATGCCACCATCAATGAGATTTGGCACAATTCTTTCATACTATAACGATATTTGACAATTTTAATTGCTTTTCTGCTTCTGGTAAAATTACGAGCGAAAGAAAAAAACCAAGAAGGTTATATTTTATATTATAGAGCGAAGGCTGCTTTAGGGTGGAATTGCATATTACAGTGAATTGAAGATACCAAGTAATGCTAAATCTTCCGATGCCTGATCTTTTTAAGGAAGAAATATAAACGGTCCCCTTACCACTCTCTAACTGTTGGCTTTGAATCGATTTTCTCTTAAGCAGTTTGTAAATAGTTTGGATATGTTTTTTGTGTAGTAGATTTTGTCCATACATTTCAACAAACATGTTTGCTATTATAACTACGACACAATTGCATTCAGTTTGCGTTCCCCGCCTTTGAAATTGTGATGTTTAAAAAACAAAAAAAGTCTTAATCACCTAATTATGACTCTTATTCTCTGGCTGCATATTATTTTCTGATCATTGATTGTTGTAACCCAAATAAATCAACCGATTGTCACAATAACTTTACGGGAACCGAAGTTCAACTAAGTTGTAGCCAACCGGACACGTGACCAGATACTGTGTTGCAGAGAGAGTGAAGCTGCTATCAAAACCTTAGGCTTAGTAGGTAAAGTACTGTTCAAAATTATATAGTAGCTCACTTAGTATTCACTATTTTCAAAGCTGAATAACTATGGCTTGAATCTAGGTCCAATTCATCATTTCTACGACGTGTTGATATTTAAGTTAATTGTTTCTTAAAATTTATTGTGATTTTGAGTAACCGCAGGAGATATTTGTACAAAAAAACTTAAAAAAACATATTTGATTGCTGGGTGATAATAAGGAAGTTAGCGAAATTTCCAGCTTCTACCTTAATATTAAAGAAAATACGTTTTTATAGCAAAGGATATATAAAGAAAAGTGATGGAGACACATTAAAATTAATGGAAACAAATTGTTAAAGATGCCTCAATGTTGATAGCTTCTCACTGGGTAATATTGGCGATTTATGGCAAAGAGTATGGACTGAATTTATCATGGGAATTCAACACATACGAGATAATGCAATACGAAAAGTATTTACGTAAAATACATGGACAAATCTAGTGTGTAGAAATGAATGAACAACAAAAGAAAATAGCACAAGGAAAATTGGGGAAAATATTCAGCCAACAACACAAGTACATACATTAGTAAGTAAAATAGGGAAACCTGAATTTCGGATTTTAAAAAAAAACTTCCAATCAAATTTAAAATGCTAATTGTAACAAAAAGAAAAAAAAATATCTGAAGATATCCACACACTCACACCATATTTCCTAGTGAATTTCAAAGAAAAAAAAATTAAAAAAAAAGAAACAACTACAAACCTAGAATAATAGAAATCATCAAATGGATTCTTTGTGTTTTTGTAATTCTTTTGCAGCTAAAAAAAAAAACAAAAAAATGTTCAAGAAAATAATACAAATGTACGGAATGACCCTTTTTTATTTCTTCTACACTGGCTTTGTTATAGAAGGCATGAGTGAGGGTGTAGAGGGCAGCAGCGAGAAGGAGTTGATATTGGTGGTGGCAGAGAACCACATGCTTATCAGTACAGTGAAATATGGCCAGGCAAATGAAATGCCAAAAATATTTAGAAGATAAGCTCATAGTCCATGGAAGAACACAGAGTAGCAGCAGGAAACGAAATAGAAACGGATGCTACGGAAAGAAAAATGAATGTTTGTTAGTAGAGAGAAGGACCAATATTTCTACGCTTGCTCTCTATCTAAGGTATGCGTCTGAAAAAAGAAATGTATTGTGTGTGAGGTAAAAGGTTTTCTTCTTTTCCATTCAATATTTTTAATTTTTCCTGTTTTTTTTTTTGGTTAAGTTTGTAGAATGTTGAAATGTTATCTAGTTACTGCTGCTACTGTGATATAATTGGCAAATGTTTAATGTCAAACTGACCACTATCACTTGTTAGTGAAGGAGCTGATACACTGTGAAAAACTGATGAATATTTCACGTATATTTTAACATAATCACTAAGATGATTTAAGTTTTTTGTATTTATTTAATATCTTGGTTTATAGTTGTGTCTTGGGCGGGTACATATACTTACTACATAAGTATATGTAGTAAATGTTGTCGGTCTTCAGTCGGGGGCAGAATTCTGTTAATATCCAATTTTTCATGTTGATAAAAGTTAATTGCGTACTCTATTGTTGAGGGTGATTTTGGGATTTTGTAAGTAATAAGTGAGATTGAAAAAATCTTAACGTTTTACCTAATAATTTTTTTTTGGGTGTAAAATTTAAAAATTCTTTGATCTAGTTATCTTTGAAAAATATGTCAGCTGTTATTTTTAATGACAAACATGTTGATTTATTGTGAGTTTGATCAAAATGAGTAAAGAAAAAGAAGTACGTCTTAAAATTATTAAACATTTTCAAAAAAATCCAAATTGGTCCTACAAAAAATTGGCCAAAGAATTGAAGGTCTGCCGTCAAACTGTTTCCAATGTTATTAAACAGTTTTCGGAGAATTTGACCATCGATAGGAAACCTGGTTCGGGAAGAAAACAAGGGCCACATGATATTGGGAAAGCCAAGAAAATGGAGAGCATATTGAAAAGATCTCCAAACACATCTGATAGAAAAGCTGCCCGGTTAGCCCAGTGCTCTGACTATTTGGTGCGAAAAGTTAAAGCCAATGCAGGTTTGAAAACATACAAAGTCCAAAAAGTTCCAGACAGGAATGCTGCAAAAAATTTAGATGCCAAAAGTAGGGCTCGGAAATTAAAATCGAAAATATTCATGTTGTATTCATGTTCATGACGAAACGTATGTACTGGCAGATTTTACACAGCTTCCGGGTTCCGGGTCAAAATTTTTATGTTGCTGATGCTCGCGGAAATGTCGAAGAACAATTTAGAATCCAAAAGCAGACAAAATTTCCTAAAAAATTCCTGATATGGCAAGCTATATGCAGTTGCGGCAAAAGAAGCAAGTCATTTGTTACAGTGGGCTCTATAAATACCGAAATATACATCAAAAAATGTTTGAAAAAAAGACTTCTTCCTTTCATAAGAGAGCACAATGTGTCCACATATTTTTGGCTCAATTTGGCATCATGTCACTACGGCAAGACAGCTCTGAAGTAGTACCAAAGTAATAACATAGTTTTTGTACCAAGAGAGGCCAATCCTCCAAATTGTCCGGAGCTAAGACCAGTGGAGAGATATTGGGCTTTTGTGAAAAGAAACTTAAAGAGCACATAAAAAAGGTGTTCCAAAATATAGAAGAATTTAAAAGGAGATTCTGCAAACTGTTCCAAAAAGGTGTCTGAAACAACTATCAAATCTCTAACGGAAGGCTTACCAAAAGAGGTGCACGAGTTCATAAATAGAGGTTGGAACTATAAAAGCTATATTTTTCTGTAATTTGTAAAATACAATATTATCAATCAAATAAAAATAAAAAAGTCAAAACTCTAAGATAAACCGTTTAAAAATTATTGAATTTTATATATGTCAAGATTTTTTCGATCTCACTCCTTATATTCAGTTTTCATTCAGATCCTCATCATAATCCTGTAGAGGATTAAAATCTTCACAAAGAGTAATAAATATTTCCCTATTTTTTCGAGATTAGTTATAAGACTTTTGGTTGACTAAGGATCTGAACCAAAGAAATTTTGCAGTATGGTTCTTCTCAGCGGTTCACGGTATCTCTAGTTTAGGTTTTTTTGTATTTGCATATGTTATGATCAGGGAGCGGATTATGAGGAATTCTCCTTTTTTTCTGCGAAATCCTACATGATGGCTGGTAAAATATATACGCGTTTCAAGCCCTCCTGATTCCAAATATATAAATTTTATTTTGCCTTTTTCCCCTTTTTTATTATTTTTCAAAAATATTGCCTTTTTCAAATTTTCTTTCCTTTTTTCCTAAGTAATAAATACCTTTTTTGGAGTTTTCTTTGCCTTTTTAATGTCTTACTATTTTATGAATGAAATTTTTAGCACAAACAGAAACATTTTTTTTTTCCTTCTTTTGTCATGAAAAACATTTGCAGCTGGACGCAAATGATAACTTTTTATATTGCAACCCTTGAAAATGCTCTACAGTTCAAAATTCAAAAGCTGTTTTGAGAAATATGTAAAGTTCACAGTACGGTTAAAAACAGAAGTGGATATAAAATTTTGGTTGTCTACTTTTGGGATATATGAAAGCATCTTCAACTTTATTTGACGACTATATACGTCTTTTTTGTTTCGCTTTTTGTAACTGGCGCCGAGCAATACATGAAAAAATTTGCAATTTCGTCAGCGTTGCTTACTCAAACTCCATTTTCTTTAGTTTAAAAAAATCTAATTTTTATATAAGTAAGCTCCTTTAACTATACGGTTTTATTTAAAGAAGTGCAAAGTACTTAAAGTACAAATTTCTATATATCGGAATATATCGGATATATAAACTAAAACTTCGTTTTAAAAAACATTTGAATGCATTTAATAAAATAAAAAAATGTTAAATTGTAACTGCTTTTTTGTCCTCATTTTTCAGTTTTATATTGCCTTTTTTGGTGTTTTTTAGCGCATTTTTCTGCCTTTTTGCACTTTTTCTTAATTTTTAGGTCCACAAAATCCGCTCCCTGGTTATGATATAGGAGTTTTTTTTTTTGGAAGAGTGTTACATTACATTTTGTTTCATATATCCCAAAAATTGCTACTTTTTCCAAATAAAACTGGTTTAGTTTCAGTTAAGCTCAAGGGAAATAAAACAACAACAATTTGTTTCATTGTTCGGTTCGAGCCACTCAAATTCAAGAGTAAAAATCAACTATGGTCAGTGTCTACCGATGTCACTTCGTTTTCGACGAATCATCGGAGCCCGATGTCGAAGCTTCAACCTTCGACTTAGATATCTGTACGATAATGATTGCTAACAGTCTCTCTGACCACGTCTCTTCGAACTCTTAAATTTTTCGCTGTAACATAGGAGTCCGATATCAGCGATTTGTAAAATGGAGCAATGTGAAGACATGAAAAATTGTGTACAGTGTTTTCCCTTTGCCGCTGCCAGAAAAGCAACAGTTCGAGATATTTGATAATAAATTAAGCAACAAAATACAATTACGGAAAAAAGTGGTAATTGTCAAAATTTATAAAAAAAATTTTCTGCTATGCTGAATTCCAACGATAATATAGTAGAGGCGATCCGCAAAGCATTTTTCAGCGATTTAGCGCTAAGATATAATAGTAAAAAACCCATCAACGGAAAATCGTTCCGTGAGATAATTTTCACAATCAGACAGGTCGCCGCAGGGTCTTGAAAGTACAGAAATTTTGATTTTTTGCTTAGATTTCTCAGAATTATTCTTGTATTTTTGATTAACCCGTTAACGTTTACATACATATGATATACCATACGCAAATGGAGTGGTTATTTTTATAAATTTCTCAAAATTCAGATTTCATGTTTTCGTTTGAGCTGGTAACGTCATAAGCGACACAAAATTTAGATTTCACGTTTTCGTTTGAGCTGGTAATGTCATAAGCGACACAAAATAAAGCTTTTTCCAAAAAAAATTTCACAACCCGTTAAAATTTCTTTCGATTACATTTTTTCGACCCCAATTTTGCAGTGATTAAAAAAAATTGCAAAATGACACGAAGGTAAGTGTTAACAGTAGATTGAAAAAAAAAAACGAGATGAGTTAATTAACTTAAAATTTAAAATCTAAGGTACAAAAGTTAAAGGAGTAAAGTTAAATACTTTAAATTTTTTTTTTTAGGTTAAAAACTGTAAAATATGCTGTATAATACGTAAACATTAACACAGTTACCACGCGCACAAACCTTAAAATATTTTTCTGAAAATTTGTAGTTTTCTATTTAACAAGTGCAGAAAATTTCAGTATATTTGTTCAATGAGATCTAAGTACTGACATTAATGGGTTACTCAATATTATTGACTATTCATATTATTATACGAATGTTTTTATTTGTGATTAATTTTGACTCGTATTGCGCCATCTTTATCAATATCGTGCCGAAATTCGCATCGAAATCGCACCACGATATCGCACCGAAATTTTACCCTGACATTTCGTCGAAATCATGAGCTAACACCGAATTGCTTTACTTTCCGGCATTGGACGCATGTCGGGCTGAAACTTATCACGGATATGTATATCCGTCATTCGCCGACATTGTCCGATGCGAAATTTTTGCTGGTATTTTTGGATGTTTTAGCTCGAAACTGGTTCGGTTCAAAGCTGGTTTTCATCGCTGGCTAGAAAAATACCCTTAAGGATGAGCAACGATTCCAGGGCTAGTAATCTGACACTGATACTGCTATCTTCTGCAAGATATTGTTTTACAGCATTGAAGCTAGAAGCGACAGTGGTTGTATAATTACAATGCTCAGTATGATCAGTTTTTCCGCCTTTCCCCCCAACCCCTTTCCTGATAGTTACTCTTGTTATTTTAAATGATCTCGTACTATAATAATAATGTTTCATTTAAAACAGACAAGTGCTTTGAGTAGCAGTTCGACCACACTGTCAAAATAAACTTGATTTTCAAAACTAATCCTTTTAAACTTTTACAGTGTAGTTACATCACATTTTAATTTTGTTACAATTTGCGCAAATTTGATTATTGCGATGTTCGGTTTATTTATAGTTTTTCCCTTTTTATTTTATTCGATTGTGTTTTCACACCAATACACCAAAAAAGAAGGAAGATAAATGTGTTTTTTTATCTACTGGACACTGCGACTACTGTGGTAGTTTCATCGTCTTCATCTTGGACATCTTCTTCTTATATTTCACTCGTTAACTGTTAAACTATGTGCTGATGTTGTTGGTGTTGTTAGGCTTCAAAAGTATACCTTGTAATATTTGTTATATTTTGAAACAGTATGCTTAAAAATTATTCACACACTATGAAATTTTTTATTAGGTTTTTAAATAATACGTACCTTATAAAATGAGCATGGCAGGACTAAACCAAGAGCATTGTATTACTTTCTTATTTCAGTTTTGAATGCAGCTCTAAATTGACTTCATCCCTGAATTGTTCTCTATTTGAAACTTAAAAAATTTGAGTGAAATCAAAAGATTATTTATAAATTATAAAGATTATTGCTAATTAGAACTTTCTGTAATTGGGACACCACATAATCGAACCGCACTATTATATTTTTTTTTGGATTCGAGTCGTGTCATGGATTGCGCTTTTGACAATGTATTTAGTACCGCAGAACCTTTTCAATCGAACAGAAATGTTTTTTTTTTATTGAAAAAACAAAAAATTTAAATGATTAAGGCCGCCGAGGAGAGGTGTTTGTCTTATGGGAAATTAACGAAAAATGATTAGCACCGCAAAAATATTTTCCAAAGCGGAATTCAGTTTTTTTCAAGTTCAACCTTCAAAGTATACTAAAATAATTTTTTTTTTTTAATTTCATACCCACATTGAATAAGCATTTAGATTTTAAAACTTTTTGTTTAACTTAATTTTAAAGCAATATGAAGGTGCGAATATTTTTTTTAGCATACTGTACATACTCATTCATGTGCTCACATATTTACAAACGAAGAAAAGACATGATGCTTGTTTTACGCTTGTGGTCTCTGTAGTTGATATTTTGCCTTATTTCTTCCTACATACGTACATGCAAACAAACATTCAGAAGTACTAAGGATTGAGGTTGGTCACCGTATATCCTTGGTATGTATGCATGCATACATATACATATATCTTTTCGTAGTTCCTTGGCTAGTAGCTTGAATGTCAGTTTGACAGCATCTTAACTAATATTATACCCGATTTCTTGTGGTTTATGGCTTACAACTGTCAACGCTATCTTGTTAAAGCTGTGTTTGCTTGTTTAAATGTGTGTGAGTTGTCTTGCGTTTAGAGGATGATTTGCTGATTTGAAACTAAGGTACCTAAATTTATTTATTTATTTTTTTCCCTCCATTTTTGTTAAGGTATTATGTATAAAAATATCTTCTTGTTTTTCGAAATAAACATGTATTAGTAGAAAAAGAAAGGGACAGTAAAAGAGAGCAGACCAGCTGTCAGATTGAAGTGTGGGTTTTGTATTTCGATTTTTTAGAAATGTAATACATTGAATGGTCATTATTTAAATTGATATAAATGATATTTATATAGGAAAGTCACTGAAAGTGTAGATTGGCATGTGTATGTGTTTGTATAGGTGAATGAACGTGCATTTTGTTGTGTGTGTGTGTGTGTGGACTGTGTAAGCATTACACGGATAATTGATAGTGTGACATTTGTCTAAATGAAAAATTATATTTATTTAAGAAGAAAAGGATCGAAAATTGTTTGCTAATTGAATTCAGATAGAATCGTCACTTTTCATTTATTTTTATTATTTGTTTTGTGGGACAACAAAATGACAAATGATTTAAAACTTGACTTTTGGAAAATTTATAAGAAAAACGCTTCTAAGTCTAGATATAAGATAAAGTCAATATTAAGATATTATATAAAATTTTATTGCAATAGTTCAGAGTAGACTAGACCTAACTAGTGACAACATCGGAAGCCAGACAAATATCAAATAAAAAAAATACAGTCAAAACTAAGAACATGAACATACCAAAATCCAATCTTAAATTCAAGCCAAACTGAGACTAAAACCAAATAAAAATTAGACCAGATACAAATGAAAACTCAGACCAAAATTCAAACCAAAACTTCAATCAAACTCAAACGGAAAAACAGATCAAAATTCAGATTAAAAATTAGATCAGAGTTGAGACTAAAAACCAAGTTAAGTTAAGACCAAAACTCCGATCACAAATTGGCCAAAAAACTCAGACCGAAATTCAAGCCAAAACCTACCAAAAATTGTACTAAAAATCAGACCCGCTCTGAATCAAAAAGTGGTAGATTTTTTGCATCACAAAAATAAAATTTATTATGAAAAATAATTAATATTTTAAGCTTGTCTTCAAATACTATTTCGGTTAGTTAAGACGATGAATTTAATTTAATTTTTTAGAAACCATTAAAATTACAGTAATGACCAAGACCATAGTACGTACAATAAGTAGTGTTTTTTATTGTTTTATATAAGTATGCGGTACGCTTGCTTTGTGCTGTTTTTGCCCTTATCCCCTGTTTTACCCTTTTTTGATTTTTTTTAACAGCGAGCCTGGTTCGCAGTATTATTGTATTAAAGTATAAGTATTAAATTTTCGTTCTTTTCAAAATAATGCTTCTTTTCTCGAGATAGTATGTGAAGCAATGATTATCTAGAGCGGAGAATATGGAGGCTGCAGCCCCCTCTCAAATATAAATCTTACAACCTTTTAAAAGTTTCATACAGCGCGAAGATTTATTATATCACTTGGGGTACAACAAATCAGGGCACTACTTTAATTAATCACTATCGTGATGGGAACTATTAAGTGATTTCAACTATATATAGTAACTGAATGATTTTTATTATAGAATGAGTTCGACTATCGATTTTTTTTCATTGATTAATTTATTCGAACAATTGAGTGATTTCAACTACATATTGAAACGCTGAATGAATGATTTTAACGATCGAACGATTTGTTTAGTCGAATTCTTTTATTCGTACATTTCGCTTATAGAAAAAAATCGTTGGCATATTTCCCTAATAGCAAAAAATCGTTCATTTATTCGAAAAAATCACTCGAGTAATTTTTTCACAACTATCGAATGAATGGAAATTTTTGGACTATGGAATAATTCGATAGTTTTTATTCGATAGTTCCTATCACTACGTTTTAGAACTTGATATTGATTTTTGATATGGGTTTTGTCTGATTTAATGATTTGGTCCTTAGGCTTATTTTAGGTTCACTACGTTTTTGATATGGGTTTTGTTTGATTTAATGATTTGGTCCTTAGGCTTATTTCAGTTCAGTTTATTTTTCTGAATTCTGATCTGTTTTTTGCTTTGAGTTTTAGCTTCAATTGTGTTCTAATTTTTGTCTAATTTTAATCTAATTTTTTGCCCACTTTTGGTCTGGATTTTGGTCCAGTTTTTGATTTGAGTTTAAGTCTGAGTTTTGGTCCTAATTTTGGTTTAAGTTTTAATCAGATTTTCGGTCTGCTTTTAGTCTGGATATTGGTCTAATTTTTGAACTGCTTTTTGTCTGAATTTGGGACTAAACTTTCGAGTATTTTTCTGGTCTTGTTAAGAGTTTGAATTTTGGTCTAGATTTTCATTTAACCCTCTAGTTCCCAAGTTTTTGATTGATTTAAAAAAATTGGGATTGATAAACTTTGAAGTAAAAATCATAAATCTGATCTCAAACCCTTAAAAAATTTAATGGACGTTGTTTTATGGACCCGGAAATGTTGAAAGCCTAAAACTATTTGTTGATGAATTAGCGTTTTGATCAATTTGTTTTAAGTAATTAAGTATTTTGTATAAAAAATTCAAATTCCAAGTTACACACAGCTATTTTTTTTTATCTGGCTAGTATTTTTTTTTATCTCAAATTCAATCAAAATAATCAATTTTCCTGTTTTTCACAAATTTTTGAATTTGACTGTCGGTAACGTCTGTAATACGCATCCTGACTCAAAACTGATACATTTCTTTAAAAGCTTGGGAAATTCTTTAAACGATGTGATAAAATAAGTATAGCAACAAAAAACTATTAAAGTTGCAATTACACCCATTTTGATGAATGCTGTCTAGAGAACCGCTTAGGAAGGGTTAAATTTTGGGCTGGTTTTGTATTTGTATATTGTATTTATTTATATATAATATTAGTACAATAAGAAAGTATTTCTTTTGAAGTACAACAATAAAGTATGGAAATGTTTGGATAGAAATTTAAATTTATAGACATAAAACTTAATACTAAGAACAAAAGTAAGATCAGGTAAGAAACAAAAGTGAAAGAAAAACAACAAATAAAAGACAAAAAATATTACAACTAAAAAAATAAAAATTAAAGATTTAAAGTCAAAAATTAGAGTAAGTAATTGGTAATTAATGACTAAAGTGTTCAAGAATTAAATGTCTAAAACCTGGATCTGTTGTCAGTAAATTTTATTATCGATGATAATGAGTTCCAGATGCGAATTTTGTTAACGAAGAATAACTTGCTTGAATTAAGGGACTTGAATTTGGGTACAACTAGATTTCGAATTCTGCTTGATTGGCAGAATTGCAATTTTTCAAATAGATAAATAGGGGTTTTTGAGTGTAGTAACTTGTGTACAAAAAGCAAATTTCTAGCTTTAAGGTAATTTTCTATATTAGTTCCAAGAATGCAGTTTCAGATAGTCATACTTCCGTAAACTATAAACAAATCGAGTGGCATAATTAAATGTGATTTCCAGCTTGTGAAGTGATATTGAGTCTATAAAGGGTAGGATCAAAATCATAACAAGTCTGCGTCGAGTGTCCAAAGGGGTATATGCTGCTGACAATCTCAAACTTCGTAAGGTCTGGAAGATTTTTTGTAGGTTTAGAAATCGGTAAAACATTTAGATGAATTGAGCAACAAACCATTTCGAATCGCCCAGTCGTCAATGCATCTAAGATCCTCATTGACTCGAAAGCATAGGTCTTCCATTAGTCCAGTACGTCTAGAAAAGTATAATTGAATGTCATCAGCATAAGCATGTATTGTTACGGACGTACCAACAGTAAAAATGTCATTAATAAACATGGAAAACAGCAACGAACCTGGAAAAGAACCCTGTGAAACACCCGAGTACAGAATTTTTAAACTAGAATAGGCAGTATAACTAGTTATAAGGGTGACTAAGCTGTCACTAAAACCAAATAAAAATTTGAGTTTAGTACAAAGAAGTTCATGGTTGACACTGTCGAAAGCTTTAGTAAAGTTAAGAAGGCATTAGGCAGTTAAGTAGTCCTTATCATATCGAATATCGTCTAAAATTTTTATCATAGTTGTCGAGCAGCTATGACCCACTCGAAACCCAGATTAAAGTGGAGGTAAAAGGTAAGGTTATTCATGTATAATTAGTTACTTTTTCAGCCATAAGATAAAGTTGGTAAAATTCTAATTGGCCCAAAATCACTTGGTGCAGATGCGCCAGACTTTGTTGCAATAGGGATAATAGTTCCCACTTTCCACAATTTCGGAAATTCAGAACTTGTAAATGAATGATTAATAATGTGTGCTAGTGGACTTGCTATAAAAGGCAAAATTATCTTTATAAACTTTATTGGAATACCATAAGAGCCAACAGCATTGGATTTAATATTCATAGCACATCTAAGTACATCACTTATGTCAAAATAAGAAAATTCAAACAATGAAGAAGACTTATTATTAGGGCAAGGAATTCCATAGAAATGCATGTTTTTACTGGACATCTCAAAATTAAAATGGTCATGTTATCTTTACGAATCATTAGATTTCCCTTAAAATAGCATTCAATCGTTAGTGCATATTTTTGCATATTTTGGCATATTTTTGGGTAACTGTGCATATTTTACAATAAATGGATGTTTTCACATATTTTCTTTTTTTTTATTTACAATACATATTTTTTTTAATAACTTTGATAACTTTTTACTGAGCTGCTAAAAACATTTCAAGTTGACCAGCATTTGAAAAGCTATAAACATAAAGAATTGAATGAACGCGTCCGGAAAAAACAATACAGCCTTTGATTACTACCTCTGCAGCGGCAGAGCTTAAAATATTTAGTTTGGATTTATGCCAAACTTTTACTTCAGCATATATTCCATTGTATCTTACAATTCACAATTAAGATATATTGATTTCCTCTTGAAACGTCACTGCGCAAAACTTATATCGGCCAAATATATATTCGTTTATTAAAAGAAATTAAGTTCGCCCTAAAACCCACTTCTTATGGGTTTCCATAGATGAGGCCACAGATATGTAAATTTGGAAATTAATGAAGAAAATTGTTCTAGAAGCAACTATTCTATAAATGAATTTTGTGCTCCTGTCGCCCGTCTGTTGATGTAGAGCGATCATTTTCTTTATACAAACATTTTTTAAGACCCGATCGGGAAAGTTTTGCATTTCAAAAAAATTTTATTTTTTACGCCAATAAAACAATAAATTAAGATTGATCTCATGATTATTTACATATTTACTTAAATTCGATTTGAGTTAAACTTTTTGTGTTCATTTTATATTTTTGTTGCTTTTTATAAATTTATTTTATATTTTAAAGTGAATTGTTTTAATCCTTTGTTTGTTAAATTACATGCAATATTTTTGTTTATTTTTTTTACCGAAAATATGCAATTAAAACAAAATATTTTTTGTGTTTAATTGCATATTTTATGTGTTTTTAGTTCATTTTTTGCAGTTTCAGTTACATATTTTTAAACTTTTTAGTGCATGAAATTCCTTGCCCTACTTATTTTATTTAAATTGTCAAGAATAATATTATTACTTTGAGATGTGTTAGTAGTGAAATAGTCATTTAAAATATCTGGTTTAAGAATCTTTACTACATATAGCATATTTTTTATTTTAAGTTATCCTAAATTGTTTTCGGGGGAAGAGACATGTTTAGTTTAACTGTAATAAAATTTCTTTTGGCTTGTCTAACCATCATAGTCGTTTTGTTTCGTAAGCTCTTTAAAGCCTCCCAGTTAGCATTTATCTCGTGTTTCTTCCGTTTTGAATACAACTTGCTACGTTCACGAAAATAATACTTAATACGATCACTAAACCAGGGACAAGAACTATTTTTTATTTGCACTGTGCGGATTGGTATATGCGGAATTAAAAGTGAATTAATTACATCAACAAGAGCCTCTAGTTTATCATCAACTCATAGTTTACACCAGCATTCATTCCAATTAATGGATGCTATTTCTGTCAATAAGGCGTCAGTATCTAGAGACTTATAGTAAAGGTAGGGAAAAGTGTCAGGTACTACATTACGATGGACATTAACATTCACAGCACAGAAAATTAAGTCATGGTCGGATATAAAAGATAATTAATCATACATTAAAATAGATGAAATATCAGACACAAGAAACAGATCGAGAAAACTAGGACTAGCAATAACATAATATCAAGTAGGGAAAAGAGAATTAATAATGCAAAATCTGGCCGAGACTGCGTGGTCAATTAGGAAAAATGGGGTCTTCAGGGGCTTTTAAGAAATTTCTTTATTTCAACAGATACGAATTTGATGTCTGAAGCAAAGTTGTTAAGCACCAAGACATAACAGTTTTAGTGGTTCCACTTTTCTTTCATCTCCTACCCTTTCTCTTGAAAATGGGGGTTTAAGACTCCTTTTTCGATAACAGGCTAATAAAATAAAAACCGTTGAGAAAACTGTTATACTGTCTTTAGAGAAATTTCATGTGAAAAATTATGAGAGGTCTCAGAACATTGGAATAACCTATGAGGTACATTTTCTCCAAAATAATGCAAAACCGAATTTTTTGCATTAGAACCAAGCCACAACCTATGCCGAATATAATCTAACTTCAAAGAATTTAGACTTCTATCGTTGAAGTGGACGATTTTCAAGCCATGACGTTGCTTACATAAAATGTTAATCAGAGCTTTAGTTTAATCGTTAACACCATTCGCATTAACATTATTCAAACTGATCATAACGAAAAATTAACAGAAATGACAACAGACCAAATTCAAACAAACATTGATTTATTTAGACCAATAAAATCATTAAAACAAAATGGAAAACAATTACTTTTAACAATTATAGACATTAACTTAACAATATATTTCCCATACAAACGAAGATTTTCACAGGTTTTTAGAAACGATCCAGCTCACGACAGCTGGAACCGAAATAATTTGGAAATCTTCATAAAATTAACCAGGATTAACTTTTGGAGAAGATAGCTCCAACTTTTTTTAATGAAGTGCTTCTTGTGCATTTCATATGTAAACATTTAAGGTAGACTTTTAACTCTAATAAAATATCTAACCATTTTAATAAAGCTCTTGAATATTGTATTTGGTGTATTTAATTAAATTTCTATGTACATAATATTGTTAACCACATGCTAACCAATGTTATGTGTAAAGCACCTTAGGAAAAGAGGGTCAAATTGACTTCAAAATATTCTATGTACCAAGCAAATATTTAACAAAATACCAAAATAGGCATGTAAAGAAAAAACAAAGGAATGTATACAAAATGCTACTGCAATAAATCAGGGACTTTAGGGAGAAGAACAAATTAATAGGTTGCTGGACGAATACACAAACGAAATAATGTAGGAGCAATTCTGCAACACCATTGGCATCGTCGGTTTATAGTACTCGACACAGAATATTTTCCACTAAATTAATGCGCTTTGTAGTATTTTTGCCACAGTTTCTTTTCTGTCTTTGTTATTTTTTGCTTTTCACAAAACAAAAAACAACTCAATTCTAAGCATAAAATACTAAGAGCCACAAAAAACAATAATGATGACATAAATTCCTAAACAAGTACTCAACACAAAGAGCTGGACTGGACCGAAGACAGACGACATGCCTACATGAGTCGCCCATACCTTACAAGTGTAGGTTTGCTTTGAATAATACTTGTAGAGCAGCACAGCAACAACAGCTTTTGAGGAAGGGAAATAAGCATACAATAAACTCAGTCAGTCACTCACTCACTCACTTACTTACCTACTTACTGACAATCACTTCTTGACTACTATGGGTAAGCAAACCGGTCTCCGAGGCAACCAACCATCACTCTACCCCGTGAAGTGTTAACTTTATGAGGATGCTATACTTATTTGTGTATATGCAAGCATGTATTTAGATGTAAGGTGTGACGTTAGCGGTGGCGGTGATGGTAGTTAGGTAGTAAAAGTTGGCAACAACAAAAAAAAACACAATCCTTATACCCTAAAGGTCTATATAAAGTAGGCAACAAAAACAGCAACAACAAAAAATTAAATCTGCATGCTTTCTAAATAATTAACGCTCTAAGCTTTCCTCCTTTTCCATATTCTTTCTCTTGTTCGCTCTCACTCTCTCACTTATTTGGTCTTTACTTACACTCTGGGGGTATCCGGTGAATGATTGTCGGCCATTTACCTATGACTAACGTTTTCTTTGTTAAGTAAGTTTTGCTGTTGTTGTTTTTTGTTTAACAAACTTTTTTCTGTTGTTACTGTTTTTGTTGTTATTACAAAGTACAATTACCATTTTCTAACTTACTTCACAGTTGCTTTGTCAGTTTGTCATAAATTTTTTGTTTGTTTTTTGTTCTCGCCGCTTAGGATTTAGGCATTTTGATTTTTTTTTTTATCCTGTGTTTAATATAAATCGCTGTATATTTTCTCAGAACGATACTCGTATAAGTATAAGTGAACGTAAAAACAGCACATTTATTCACCGTGGTTATCGCTGTCATTTTCGCAATGAATGTAATTAATATTCTGACATTTCAAAGCAATTTAAATAATTAAAAATACCTAGAGAAAAAAAAAATGAATGTAGTGTAAGGTATTTGACTTAGCATGCTTAAAATTATATTGTATAAAGTAAATCTATTTTAATTGTTATTATAAAATTAAAATGACAGTTTCATTCTTTACTTAAAAAGTAATTTAATAAATGTATTTTATACAAAGAAAAAGGTCGCAAATTTAAAATACATTAAAACTTAATGCTTTAAATGAATGCTGCGGTTTAATAATATACCATTAAAAGTTATCAGTGGCGGATTTAGTATTTGGCTTTAGAGAGGGTTAATTTTACTTAAGTGTAGGATATCAGGCAAATAACTGATCAAACCAATTGCAGACCAAAAATCTAAGTACTAACAAAAAAAAAAAAATACCGAATTCAGACCAAAATTCAAACTAAAATTAGACGAAAATTTAGAATAAAATTCAGACGAAAATCCACACGAAAAAACAAACTAAATTCAGACTGAAATTATGACCAAAAATCAAACTGAATTAAGACCGAAAATCGGAGTTCTGACCAAAAATCATACGAAACCCAAAGTTCATACCAAAAACCAGATAGAAATGTAGACCAGATCCAGCCCAAAAGTCAAACCAAAGTTTTGACCAAAAATCAAAATTGTGATCAAAAGCCAGAAACAAATTCAGAAGACAAAAGTTCTGACCAAAAATCAGACTGATATATAGACCAGATTCAGCCTAAAAGTCAGACCAAAGTTCTGGCCAAAAACCAAACCGAAATTCAGACGCAAACTAAGACCAAAATCAAACCTAATCAAGACCAAAAATTGAAGTTCTGACCAAAAGTCAGACTGAAATTTAAACCAAAAATTAGGGCATATCCGGTCCAGAATTAGGACTGAAGTTTTGACCAAAAAGCATATTAAACCTAAGGCTAAGATAAGTTTAAAATTCAGACTGAAAATCCATACAAAATTTAGACAAAAAAGCAAAATTTAAATAAGGTTAAAAATTAGACAGTAAGATTAGGTAGACCAAATCCATTAGCAAGGTCTCCTAAGTAGGAAATCCATAAATAGACCCTGAAATATCAGATTTCCATCGGACCGAAGCTCTGACCAAAATCCAAATCGCAAATCATAAGACTGAAAACCAAATTTCTGACTAAAAATCAGACCAAAAATAAAAAAATTCGAACGAAAATTAAGAGCTAAATCAGGCCAAGCTCAGACCAAAAATTCAAAGTTCTCATTAAAAACAAGATGGAAATTTAGACCCAAAAATCGACCAAATCCAATCCAAATATCAGACCAATGTTTTGTCCAAAAATCAAACCAGATTTCAGACGAAAAAGATTTAAGATTAAAATCAGACTAAAATTTAAACCGAAAACCCATGCAGAGGTTAAACAAGAAACCAAATCTATAAAAAGGTTAAAAAGTAGACTATAATATCAGACCAGAAAAAAATAGGACCAAAAAATACATTACCAAGATGTTCAAAAGTAGGAAATTCATAAATGGACTCTGAAATTTGAGATTAAATATATTTCAAGTGTATGTATATAATAAACGGTAACGCTGTAGAAGTATGTTTAAAAGTTACAAGCGTTCACATTTTTGAGTGGAGCTATAATCACTATGGCATCCTTTATCTATTTGACTTATGAATTTGCGATTTAATAACTTGTAGGTAGATTTTATCAAACTCTCCAAAATTCGCCGCTGTTGCTCCTTCGACTTTAGAACCATTTCCATATCTTCAGTCACCTCATTAGGTTTGGTAAAAACGAATTGTAAGCAAACTCAAAATCAGTCCTTTTGCGAGCTTTTTCATATTTAAATATTCGTGCACGATGTTTACAATAGTGACGTTTTCTCATCCCAATATCTTGATTCCGATTTCACGTATAGCAAAAACAATAGTTTAGCTAGTTATTAAAATTTTAAACATAAAATGTGACAAACATTGTTATATTATAATTTGTCCATATTTATTATTCCACAAAATTAAATTCCATATCAATTGATCAACATTCTTTAAAATTAATCAAAAATTTTAAAAGTGAAATCTACACTTTTTTTTCACAATTTTGTGGCAGCACACATTTTCCTGCTTCATTAAGTATAAAGCCATTTTGGCATTTACATCCAATTACGCACACAGGTGGACAAACCATAGGATCTTGTGGTCCACACTTGGGTGGACATGCTGAAATGCAAGTGCTATATTCTTGATTTGGACCACATTTTTCTTCTAGGTTTTGTAAAAAAAAAAATGCTTATAACAATTTGTTAGTAAAATGAAAATACTTACTTTGAGCTTTAATAGGAACAAACAAAATCAGTGTGAACAAAGCCATAATTCCAAAAACCACAGATAATTTCATTTGCAACATGTTATTTTCATTATAATTTTGTTTTTACTTTCAACTCCTGAAGTTGTTAAATTTAACTGAGGTTTACTTTTTGAACTATTAAGCTTGCACATGTTTCTTTAACATTTTTGTCTTTACTTAGCTTTACCATTGTTCCACACTATTAATACAAGGTACCTCAATATTTATCACTAGAGAGGTTAATTTTTTAGCACAAAAAAAATTCGATTTCAAGCTTTTAAAATTAAAAAAAGCAAAATAATACCAAAAAATGTTGATATGAAAAGTACAAAAAACCAAACAAAAAACAAAAAAAAAATTCGTAGCTTTCCAAAGGATACCACACATGTAAGTATTTTGTGTTTTATTTAGTATAATCTTTTGTCAATGCATAACAATAGCTAATCAAGTGGATTTTTTGAATAAAAAAGTTCCTGCGTTTTTCAGACTAGAAGTTTCTGCACGAGGAAAAAGATCTCCCGACATCTACTGATGTTGTTGGAACAAATTTACTTTTACTTATGAATATCTTGGTTCCTGAAAATGGCAGAGAATATCATAATTTTGCTTAATAATCAAAATGATTAATTTGTAAAACTCTCAGGAAAAGCTTTTCCAGCTAAAAGTTGGTGCTGTGTAGAAAAATTGTTATTTTCTAATTTTGATTTTTGACTGTGCAGATCATTGTACCCGGGCCCCCTGCATAGTAGTCCAGTACGCTAACCACTAGGCTACTGTGAACACATTTGAAATCATTAGTCTATCTGAATAAGTAATAAATTATCGCAGCCGTGAAAGGCAACAGTAGACAAGAAATATGCAAACTGAATGGAATATGCCATAAAAAGGTCTAAAATTGCATTAAACACTTTAAGGCCAACAATTATATGATATCATCTTCAGTAAGTACTTAATGGAACAAAATTCGAAGTCTAAATAAAAATATTAACCCTCCGATGGGCAATGTACTTTACCACTAGAGATATGCACTACGTTTTCACCATCACTGCTGTAGAAGGAGCCATTTTTCGCGCCTTCATGACCAAATCTGAGGAGGTACTCCCTGAAACAGACATGACCCGTCAAAAACTGCGTCAAGTAAAAGTCCGTCTCTCCGTGTCTTCTATTGACCCAGGCTTGCACGTTCCAAATGAGCCTATGCTTTCACCTTCCTTTTTCTGCCACGTCCCATTGTGTTTGCCACTCGTCGAGGCTCGTCTGTCTCTCCTGTATTGTATTTGTGTGTGTATATAATAGAATATGTAATAGGGGCGAAACATGATGCTGGTAGAATCTTTTTATTAACGAAGTTAAAAACATAAATATTATTGAAAAGTAGACGTATATATATATTAATCTGCATATTGCATTACATCATCAGATTAATATCCAGCATGTTGTGAAACATGAACAAAAGCCGACGTTTCGTTGAACTTTTGCAACTGTATCCAGATACAATTTGGTCCATCGTGTCCACTTCTGATTTATTGTCGTTGTAGTCCAAGACAGCATCCGACTTCCACTTTTCAGCAGTTTCAGTGGCTCGGGTATAGTGATGACTTTACAACAATAGAACATATTTGCCTACCTTGGCATCGTACGACAACATTGTCACATTTTCGTTGAGAAAAGCAAACAAAGTTTCGTACAAAAATCAGTGACATCTACAGGTAAAAAGGATTTTCGTTCATATTTTTGTTCTCTGTGCTAATCACTTTAGTAATAAAGATGTTTGGTGTCGAGACAAAGGACATTCCAGGCAAAAAAAAATATAATATGCAATGTTTCCTGTCTAGTCCAAATGGTACAGTCCTTGAAGTTTTGGTCTTAAAATTTATTTTTTGTTCTACAAACTAAACGCAAACTAAACGGCAATAGCACCATTAGACGCAGCTTGTCGAGATGTATACTTAGTAGGGACATAAATACTGTTACATTTTTGAACACACCCATTCCAATAGAAGAATTAAACACAGCTTATTATAATTATATGGTTTATGAAACATAACCTTTAAAGCGTTAGTCTGCAACGGGATTTCGAAATTAATTCAACTTTCACCATGGAATAGTCAGATAACGAGAACCGTATCGCTGTTATAGCGCTTTTTAAGTTTAAAATGGAAAAAGTTATATTTTCAAAACGCTCTGCCCGCTCGGGATTAGTCGCATGTTCGTCCATCGGTGCATAAAACTGTTTGAGGATACTGGAGATGTTAAAGACCGCCCCCGGTCGGGCCGTCCACTCACAGTTCGGACGCCGCAGGTCATCAAAGCTGTCAAATCAAGAATTCAACGAAATCCGCTTCGAAAACAGAAAATCAAGGCCCGTGAGATGACAATCACGCAGAAGTCCATGAGTCGGATTATTGAAAAAGACTTGGGACTTGGGGCCTTCAAACGCCGTACCGGACACTTGTTGACTGCAGTTTTGAAAAGATATAGGATGACAAAATGCAAACGTCTTTTGGTGAAGCACGCTGAAAAATTTAACAAGCAAAATGATAGGTCATCTAAGGAAGCATCTGAAGCATTCCACGTGTTGAAAAGGGTCATCACCCAGCTTCAGTAATGGTTTGGTGGGGTGTCTCCTATGATGGGATCACAGGCTTGCATTTCTGCGAACAAGGGGTCAAAACATCAGCCAAAGTTTACCAAGAAACCGTTTTGGAAGCCGTTGTAAAGCCACTTAGCCATTCTCTGTTCCAAAATCAGTCATGGACCTTCCAGCTGGACTCTGCGCCGGCCCATAAAGCTAAAACGACACAAACCTGGCTTCAAACCAATTTGCCAGCATTCATTTCCTCTGAAGAATGGCCCTCTGGTAGTCCCGATTTAAACCCGCTGGATTACAAATTATGGACAGTTTTGAGGACATGGTTTGCCACAAAAGATACCCTAACATTGATTCGCTTAAATCAGCTTTTATTCGTGCTGTGGCAAATTTTCCAATGGATGAGGTGCGTGCAGCTATTGATGATTGGCCAGCCCGACTCAAGGCGTGCGTAAAGGCCAAAGACGGACATTTCGAATAAATACTTACTTTTTATATTCTACATATATCAATAAATATGTAACAACAATTTGGTTAAAAAATATTCATTATTTTTAGTTTTATAACATAAAATCTGTGTAACAGTATTTATGTCCCTACTAAGTAGTATATTCAAACCGCTTGCCGAAAAGTCAATGGGGGAACAAAATATTCACTTTTGAAAATCGAAATGGCCTGGCCACATTGCTCATCGGAGAGTTAAAAACTAAAACCATCGTTTTCTGATTTTGAAAAAAAAAATTGTAGCTAAATCAAATTAGGTGATTGCTTTTGTGTCACCTTGTACATACGGTGGTAAATATTGTATCTGCAAAAAAAACAAGTGTTAATTTTAATTGAAAAATGTTTTGCTATTTAAATGTTTTATCGTATTAAATTAAACTGCTGTACAAATATTATAATTTAAAGGAAAAAAGAAACAACAAATAGGCGTGAAGAAAACCGAGCAGAGTGCATTTTTTAAATCCATCACAATATCTATGTAACTAAATTTTAATTGATTATGCAGACATGTTAATTAATCAATTCAGATGGTACAACAATTAGTATTATTATTTGATACAGTTGGGAAGAGCTGAAAGTCATAAACTGAGACCTGGAAAACCTTTTGTACCAAGGTCTCAAAATAACACAAATGAAAATCTCTCATCCTGATGAGGACTAGAATATTTTTTGTGGAAGAGGGTTTAATTTCGTTAATTGTTAAAAATGGTTTGCTAAAAGTACCCGTTCATACAGAATGTAGCTTTCATACATTGACGACGTTCTGACTTCACTAGCAGTCTACGATTGGCTCTGTTTAAGAGCAGAGATTGGGTGCGGAAAATTACTCCTTTAAAAATAGGTTGACTGGAGAAAATTGTATGGAATTTTGTTTTTATATGACAAAAAGAATAGTTTATCTAGCTAGTAAGTATATCCATTATAATTTCAGGCGCGGAAACAAGGGGGGAGACGAACAGGGAAAAAGGTGAGCATAATTAGTTATTGTTGTTTTTAGTTATTACGATTTTCTTTCAATTATAAGAATAAGGAATAATTTTGCTCATTAATAATGATACCTAAACCAAATAAACCTGAACACTCAGTGTTCTTATATAGACCTATAAGTTTGCTGGCAATATTCTCGAAAATATTCGAAGTAGTAGATTGCTAATAATACAAGAAAATAATAATATAGTTCTGGATCACCAATTTGGGTTTCGTCATAAGCACGGTACTCCTGAGCAATATCATCGCATAGGGAATATTGTCACTGACTTTCTGGAACGCAAGAAATATTTCTCTGCCATATTTTTGGACATTCAACAAGCGATCGACAAAGTTTGGCATCAAGGGCTGTTAACCTTAACATAGAAACAAAACGCATGTACTAGAATTCAGATGTGAGTCTTGAGAACAAACCCTTACTTTATAAAACGATATTGAAACCAGTTTGGAATACGAAGTTCAATTGTGGGCTACCACTAGTAATTCAAAATTAGAAATACTACAACACTGAGATTTTCAGCAAAAGCACCTTGGTTTGTAACTAACAACGCATTGCACAAAGACCTAAATATTCTAAAGGTTAAAGTTTTTGTATTCACTGGCTTTGTTTTTTGTTATCACATTTGCTAGTACATTAAGAGTAATGTAGCCTAATATCGCTTTGGGAGGATATTTTTTATATTTTCCCCCAGCTTCTATTTGCATACCATTTGAAGTTATAATAGTATTATTACATTTGATTTTTCTTTATTTAATGAATAGATATATTAGCTATGTTAGATCGAACCATTATAGCTCTCCTGTTTCTGGTACTAATGTAATACGAGGTTTATGAAATGCTCTTTTTACATAATTATAAATTTTGGATATGAAGAGCTTTTGTAAGGTAGCCTCGGCCAATGATAAATAATTTTCAGATCATAGCTGACACCATTTTCTTTGTCTCTTTACCATAGTTTTAATGCTGTCAGATTCCATCTGTAGACTTAAAAACGCACTAAACACTGCTCCCAAACAAATTCAAACTTTTTACAAATTTGTTTACAATTTTCATATTCCATGTTATAATAATAGAGATTTTTGTGTGATAGAACTTAAATTGTATTTCCTTGTTGTGTAAGAATTGAAACAATTTAAATTTTATATGGTGGATGAGTGCTTGACTGGAGTTCCAGCTGCCTGACGTTCGATTCCCAGATGGGGTTTAATTCTTAAAAAAATGTCCAAATGGATTGTTCTAATAAAATGGATCATTTCTGTGATTTAGTTCTTAACACGTTCGCGGACACTCAAAATTGTATCGAGGTGCAAAAAGGGACACATAGCGGCTCTTTTAAAGTAATCGTAATATTTAAATATGGATTATACACGTTTTTTCTAAGTTTTAACAATATCACATTTTATTAGTTATATACACTGAATATTAAAGCATTTACTTCGATACATAGATCAGTTCAGTTGTGAATTATGTGGACGCTATAGAGAATTGAATCCCGAAATTTGTATTATAGATTTGAATGCTATAGCATTCATGTCATATTGTGACACCATGAAAATGGATGTTATAGCTTTCACATCCGCGAACGTGTTAAGTACTTGACTCGAGTACCAGTTCAACGGATTCTATTCTCAGGTAGAGAATTGAATCCACCAAAACAAAAAAACAAAATTAGAGGTTTCGGGTCGATATAAAGAAAATCTCAGATGAGAAAGTGAAAATTTAAATACAGGGTAGGAATCAGCTACCTTGAACGGTATGTAGAGTTATAAAACGATATAAAGAAACTGTTAGTGTTGAAAGAGCTAAAAAAGTTGTGAACAAAACGGGAACCACCAACCTAAAATTAAAGGCAAAGATCTGGAGGTCCATCAAAAGCAATCCCGGACTATCGGATAGCGATCGTGCCATAAAATTCAATACCAGCAAAAGTACTGCTAGACGAATACGCACAAAAGATGGGCTAAAGTGCTATCGTGCTATAAAATATCCAAATAGAACAGACAAACAGAAAATGCTGGCCAAAAAACGTGCTCGTCTTCTTTATAATAATGTTTTGACCAAATTCAATGGATGCATTATTTTGGATGACGAATCATACGTAAAATTTGATCTTAAACAGCTTCTAGGTCAAAAATTTTATATGGCAACGATTCGTGGTAATGTACCCTCAAAATTCAAGTACATAAAAATGGATAAATTTGCAAAGAAAGCAATGGTGTGGCAGGCTATTTGCAGCTGTGGTCTCAAATCCAGGGCATTTATGACATCCTCTTCTATGACGTCTGATATTTACATCAAAGAGTGCCTTTCGAAACGACTATTGCCTTTGTTCGTCACCACCATTCGCCAGTGAAGTTTTGGCCTGATTTAGCCAGTTGCCACTACTCTAAAAAAAACATGGATTGGTATCAGACAAATAAAGGTGATTTAGTGCCCAAATATATGAATCCACCCAATTGCCCCCAGCTTCGACCGATCGAAAAATACTGGGCTATTACAAAATATAAGTTGAAGAAAAATGCAGGTATTGTCAAAAATGTGAATTCAATGTTACTAAAATGGAACCAGATAGTCGCAAAAGTATCCAGAGCGGATGGTTGATGCGGCCCATTAAAAGGAATACCCGGAGCTTTTTGCACAACAAAAAAAATTTAAATCTTTTAATATTATAGTATTAAAACACAATATTAAACTTATCATTTAATGCATTATTTGTTATTCTGAGTGTTCTGGTTAAAAAGATAGAGCAACTTTCCTGCGTGCCAATTTTACGTGAACCGCGCTTTAGTTCTCGACCCATTATAAACCAATCTAAAACTGAATATTGTTAATATTTTCCACGATCCTTTACCTTGGAAATAGATCATAGAAATTGTGAATTGATTTGCTATAAGAACGTAACATTCCAGTAAGTTTTCACACGGCCATACCTTTGAAATTGTTAGACATCGAAATAAAGGTTATGAATAAGCAAAAAAAAAATGCGCGATCCAGCATGCGATTTGGTTCATATGGAGAATTTTTATTTTTTATTCGAAACCCCCCCGCCCGCCCTTTCCACCACTGCTAATTTTAAAAATAAAATGTGATAAACATTGTCATAGTTTATCAATTTTATAATTCCAGAAAATCACTTGATTAAATAGTTGACTCAGCAAACTTTTTCACACAATCTTTCAACGAATAACAATAACAAGTATACTAAATTTGTACTAAAGAATTCTTCGTTATAAATTCCATTTTAATTGATAAACATTCTTTATAAAAAAATCTAAAACTTTTAATAATAAAATTCACATTTTTAACAATTTCGTGGCTGCACACATTTTTTTCCAGCTTTATTAAGCAAAAGGCCAGGTTTACATTTGCATCCAATTCTGCATACAGCTGGACAAACCACAGGTTTTGGTTGACCGCATCTGGCCGGACATACTGAAGCGCAATTGCTGTATACTTGATTTGGACCACATTTTGCTTTTAGGTTTTTTGAAAAAAAAAATATATATTATAACAATTTATGAGTAAAATGAAAATACTAACTTTGAGCTTCAATAGGAACGAACAACATCAGAGTAAACAAAGCCATAATTGCAAAAACCACAGAATATTTCATTTGCAACATCATATTTTTATTACAATTTCGTTTTTATTTTTATCTCTTGAAGCTGTTAAATTTAACTGAGGTTTACTTTTCGAACTATTAAGTTTTTATACCTCACGTGTTTCTTTAACAATTTTGTCTTTATTTGGGCTACACTGAACCAAACTATTAATACAAGTTGCGGCAAAAGTCATCACTCTATTGGAAAATGCTTTCATTTTGGTAATGGTGACTTATGTATGTCATCATAACTTTGGCATTTGTAAAGTAACCAGAAGAAGAATACACGTAGACTAACCATGAAGCGTTATACTCTTCAAGAATGCAGGAAAATTGATATATAATGCAATAATCTTCATTTTTGGCGATTTGCATTAATTTCTAAGATCATCCAAGCTGACCATTCCAAGTTGAATGGGGAGTTTTTTAGCATATGTGAATATGCCATACATTCTCTCAGTACTTAAAGACAATATTCGACAAGATAAGGACTGAAATTGGCATAAACACTTTGGGCCAACAATTATATAATTTTGAGTAAGTACTTAATGGAACAAAATTCAAAGTCCAAATAAAAATATTAAAAATTAAAACAATCGTTTTCCAATTTGGAAAAAAAATAAATCCAAATCAAATTGGGTGATTACTTTTGTGTCACCTTGTACGTGTGGTGGTAAAATTGTACCTACGTAAAAAATAAGTGTTAATTTTAATTCGAAAATATTTTGCTATTTAAATGTTAAATTTTAATTTAACTGCTGTACAAATATAATTTAAAGAAATATTGAAACAGCAAATAAACAATTGGCTTGAAGAAAAACGATCAGAGTGCATTTTTTTTAAATTCGTCAAAATATCTATTTAGAATTTAAAGTTAAACAATGGCATTTACAAACAATGGGAGAAAACTGTTAATTATGTAGACATGCTAGTTAATCAATTTAAGCTTTGTGAAAATTATTATTATTTGATACAGTTGGGCGACCCGAAAGTCATACACTGCAACCTGGAAGATCTTTGATACCAAAGACTTAAATTAAGACAAGACTTGCTATCCTGATGAAGGCCAGAATATCTTTTGTGGAAGAGATTTTAATTTCGTTGACTGTTAAAAACAATTTGTTAAAAATATCTCTTCTTTGGCGGGCCAAGGCTGGACGTTCACACAAAATGGCGCTGTCATATATTGACGACATTCTGGCCCCACTAGCAGTCAGTGATCAAGGATTGAGTGCGGCAAATTACTCTTTTAAAAATAGGTTGACTGGAGAAAATATAAAACTCCAGACATCTTGATTTTTTAGTTTTTGCATTGTTTTTGACTATTTTAACCTGAAAAATTTAACAGAATATCGTTATTAGGAATGATACATCACATTTGAATGATCGTCAATTTTAGTTATAAATAACTAGTATCCGAACGAAATAAATTTTTTCGTTCCGTACCAAAACCCAGTATGGCGATCAGAAAAAGAACTGTGAGATTGAACTTAAAACAAAAAAGGTTCTTATAATACAGGCGTGATTTTAGAAAACCAAAAACAAAAAAATTATGTGTCTACTGGCACTCACAGTAAAAGTGAAACTTTGTTGTTTATTTGACAAATTCTGTTGAAGTTTTTGCAGCCTTCTTCTCTCTATTTTATTGTTACTTTTTTCTGTTGGTACTCTCTACACTTATCGGCGCAAACACGACATAGTACAAGCATTTATATAATACGTGAGAGGAAAGCAGCTATATAATCAAGCTCTCTCACTAAAGCACATGAGCTTGTGTTTCGTTTAGTTCACAAGAAGTTTCACTTCTGCCTTGTGTTCGTTAATTTGGGTAATCCAAACTAAAAACACAAAATAATATTTTGTATGAAATTGTTTTTATAAAATGCATGCAGTTTTTTTGAGTTTTTTTATGAAGAAATTGCTGTTCCAGTGAATTTTATTGACGTCTATAGCAGGTTAGGGCAGACATGGGTGATAGGAAAATGAATGATGAAACATTAGTTGGAAAACATAGGAGAAAGAACAATACTGTTTCCGAATATAATGAGAGATATTATGGAAAATGTTATGGATAAACTTTTGTTTCTCCTGGACCTTGAGAGGAAGCTCGGCGGTAGTTTTGACCTCATATATGGATGGTCGTTTAGGTTAGGTTAGGTTGGAGTGGCAGCCTTCTGCTTGAAAGCACACTTAAGCACATTTAGGCTCATTGTGATACCACAGTACGGCGCGACTCCCCCATTTACGGATTGGAGAACCATGAGGATTCCATAATGAATCTGGCTATTTCCTTAATATTTACGGATGATAGCTCGGACAGACTAGTGAAGAAAGGTGAGCCCAGGAGTTTTAGTCTCCTCCTGGCCAGGGATAGGCATTCGCATATGAAATGGAGGACTGTTTCTTCCTCCTCCTCAGAGCAGCAGCCCCGATAGAAGTCATTGAATGGCAGTCCAAGTCTTGCAGCATATCTCCCCATTATGCAGTGTCCCGTGAGCACCGAAGTCGTAATGCTGATGGAGTTTCTGCTAAGGTTGAGTAGCTGTCTAGTTCGTCTATTGTCCATAGTGGTCCTAGTAATACCACAGGCATGCTCCGCTACCCAGGATTTTTTTGCTTCCTCAAGGTAGTTTTGCTTAATGGCTAATTTAATAGACGTAAGAGGGACTCCAATTGTGCAGAAAGGTGATATATCTTGAAGCTGCGAGCTCTGTTTTGCTAACTCGTCGGCATTGCAGTTAGCTAAAATATCCATATGTCCAGGCACCCAATATAGGTGGACCTGCGAGTGACTCGACAAAATGTTGAGTGAAGATCGGCAGTCGAGAACAAGCTTCGATGTAGTGAAAACACCGGCGAGGGACTTGAATGCTGCTTGGCTATCCGTATAGATGCAGATATTCATATTGAATGAATCGTTGTGAATAAGCCACTTGGACGCTTGATAGATAGCAATTACTTCCGCCTGAAAGACGCTGCAATGGCCAGGAAGTCGGAAAGAGAGTCTGAGATCTAACTTACTACAGAAGATGCCACAGCCGACTCTTTCCTCCGATTTGGATCCATCTGTATAAATGTCAATTGAATTGTCAGTGACCACCTCGTCATTAACCCATTCTTCTCTACTGGGGATATGATATGGGTGAAGAACGTGTGGTTTAACTTAGGGGTAGAGCAAATGTAGTCTACGTTAGTTGGTACGGGCGTATCGTGGTTTGACCGGGTCCAGCGAGTTAGGGCACTGAGTCTGGCAGCAGAGCACTTAGCTTGTTGCTTAACCAGAAGTGAAGTTGGCAACCAATGAAGGATTGGGAAGTGAGCTTTTGTGGAGGTAGTACGGAGAGCCCAGTAATCAATATGGCTGCCGTTCTTCTAACCTTATCCAGTGGTTTAAGGTTGACCGCCTTTGCAGTAGCTGGCCACCAGAAGATGGATCTATAAAGAAGATTAGGCTCGACTACTGCTGAATAGAGCCAAGAAGTGACTCGAGGTTGAAGACCCCATCTTGTTCCTAATGCCCTCTTACAGCAGTAGAGAGCGCAAGAGGCTTTCCGTACTCTCTCTGCAATATTAGCTTTCCATTGAAGTTTAGGATCAAGAACAAGTCCTAAATATTTGACGCGCTTGCTAAGGCAAAGCGAGGTACCATTAATTTTGGGTAGGGCAAAAGTTGGTATTTTATACTTTCTAGTAAAAAGCATAACCTCTGTTTTAGCAGGATTAACATTAAGACCGACTGCAAGCGTGTATTCTTTGTTGTAAAGTGATTTCTCAACTTCCTCAATGAGTACATGTAGCGCTGTTTCCACAGACTTCCCTCTAGTATAGGCATGCTGTGATTTGGATAAAAGAGTGGGATTGATAGAGTTCCTGTTATGAAAATCAAGAACCCTTTCTAATGTTTTTAAGAGAAAGGAGGACAGACTAATCGGTCTGAAGTCCTTTGGGTTGGTATGGGACGCCTTCCCTGCTTTGGATATGAAGATTACACGAGCCTCTCTCCAGCTTTTGGGAATGTACGAGAATTTTAGGCAAGCATTATAAATTTGCAATAGCCATGATGTTACGTGTTCAGCCCCTTGTTGAATATCCGCGGGAATGATACCATCTGGCCCTGGAGATTTATAGGGGCTGAAGGATTTGATGGCCCACTTTAAAAGAGTGTCGGTCAATTGGAAAGGGGAGGGGTTATTTAAAGAATAATCGGTCACAGGAGGACTATGATCAACGAAGGTTTCACTCCCCGGAAAATGGATGGTCGTTTAATATCCCATTACTTAATTTCAGATTTTCTTGTACTCAGTAATCTTCAGTAAAATTTAATGGCAGTTGGAAAATATTATTTTGCTTTGAAAGGACAAGAGAAAGCTGAAGGGTTAATATGTTCTAGAAAATTATTCAACAGAAATTTGTTATAAGCCATTTCGTTACACATGTTATAGAACTCAAAGAACACTGGATAAAAAGCCCTTTTGAAGATGCCAAAAAGCATCACTGGTATGACCAGTAACTTCAAAATATACAAGAATATAAATATTAGAAATTGGTAAAAATCAAAAATTATTTGATCATATAATTGACTCAGCCAGCTCAGCACGCAATATTAAAATGAATAGCAGTAGAATACTAAATTTATAAATTTATAATAGAAATTTCTTTATTTTATTTTCTACAACAATTAAAAAAATTTTTTTTTTTCAATAAGCTGGAATGCAATACAATTCACATTTTTAACAGTCTCGTGGCCGCACACATTTTCCATCTATATTAAGTACAAAGCCAAATTGACATTCACATCCTGGCCTACATGGACTTAGACAAATTCTAATTATACCAATTTCACCACATTTGACTGGACATGCTGAAGCACAACTCCGGAATACTTGATTCTCACCACATACTTCTATTAGGTGGCGTGAAAAAAAAATAATAAAATTACGTTTATTGAATAAAAATGAAAATAAATACTAACCTTGAGCTTCACTAGGAACGAACAGCATCAATGTGCTCAACGCTAGAATTGCAAAAATACCAGATAATTTCATTTGCGACACCATGTTTTAAATTTTTTGAATGCTCTTAACTGATGAAGATATTATATTCAACTGAGTTTTACTTTTCGAGCTATTAAGAATTTATAAAGCAAGCTTCTATTTGATTAGCTTCTATTTGATATTAGCGATGGTTAAGCTCACAATGGCAATAAGTGCACGCTTTTGTGTGCAAATAAATTAACTGCATATTCCAAGCCTTCTTTTCTGTAAATTTTCATATTTGGCACTTAATTCATCTGTTCGCTTAACCATAGATATACAAAATGTTATTGAAAGACTCGTTTTTATTTAAATATTTATTATTTACTTAATATTTAACAACTGTTTAAACATTATTAAAAAAAAAAGTATATGTAAAGGATGACGTTATTTACTGATTATATTAAAATAAGGTTCTGAGTAGGTGTATTAGCTTGTGCATATTTAGCACTTTTTTACGAGAATTTTAACACTCGTGTAAAGCAACCTCGTCTACTTTATGTATCTTATCTATCTTTTGAAGTTAACTGGGTATTATAGCGATTTTCGTGTTTGCGTTGTGTGGTACGTTAATAGAAAATTCTGTAACTCGCTTATGAAACCATATATTTTACATAAAAAGTGTTTGATTAGAACTTAGACATAATAACACAAGCCTGCGAAACTCTATTTTTTTGAGACAATTGAAAATAAGCAGTTGTTCCCTCTGAATCCGAAACGAAATGCAGAATTTTTTTATCACATGGGAGAACGCCGATTTTGATCATTTTATACTGTCTATAAAATCTAGAAACAGTTTTCCTTACTAATTTCCTTTACTAATTTATTTTTCTTTAGGTTTTTACTAGATCAGTTTTAGATTCAATCTTAAAAAGTGAAATAATTACATCTTAAATTCAATTTGTCATATCTCAGCGAAAAATGACCAGATCGAGATAAAATAAAAAATAAGAAACTTCAAAAACGATTAAAAAGGTAAAGTACATATATGTAATAGAGCAGTTCAAAGTGCACAACTTCTTCTAAATCCAAAAAGATTATGGTGACTCAACATAGAATTTGTTAAAAAAATAAATCTGAAATTTTCTCTGAAATATAGTACCGTTATAATGGGAAATATGTGACAATTCATGAAATTCAGACATACGTCAACTTTGGTCATTTGAAACCATGCCCAATTTTTTTTCCCGATATTGGAATTATGCTCATTTGATTGGGCATCCTCTTTAATACATAAAACGGGGCGGTGAAATTTTTGATTAGAAAAAACACCAATAACAATTTAAATTTTATTTTATTTTTTTTGTCTTAGATTTAGAATTTAAATGTTACTCGACAGAGATGGTCATTTACTCATTTTACAGAAATAGGTAAACTAAGCGAGACGAGTATAAAATGTTTGAATAATATTTAATTTGTTAATTGGTGCACCTATTTTTGGGCTGAGTTCCTTGTCGAGGTATTAAATTTAATAGGCCTAAGTAGGCCCATGTGTATCTTTTGCTGTGTGGGTCTTAGCACTTATGTTTGCAATGCGTAGTAGGCATTGTGTGGCATTGCTGCTCAGTATATGATCACCGGTCACTGTGTCAACAAGGATTATTGAGCTCAATAAAAAAAAAATCTACCAAATTTAACTCAACTGGCAATACAATTGGCTTTTGCGCATATGGAGACAAGAGCAGTGAATTCCACTCACGTCAACCTCGCATCCAATAAGCAATAGCACAATTCGATATCATAAAAGTATTTTCCATCACAAAACGCTCTCTACCTTAGATTTCACAAAACTTCTTTAATTTTCTTACCAGTGCTTGGAAGAGTTTCTACACGGACTATCTGCACTATCTGTTCACGCCAGGATTAAATTCATTTATTTTCACACACATACAGTGTCGGACAAAACCAAAGCACGGATTCTTCCTTGTTTGCATTTTGTTCAGTAATATTGTAAAATATGCTTGTACTGAAATTTTTTTTAAGACTGTAGTAAGAATATGCACTCGTTATAATATAAGAAATATAATATTATTTATCACATAAAATAAAAATATTAACTCAAAAGTAACAAAATGCATAAAACTAGCGCGACAAAACTAAAGCACATATGGAATATATTAATAGAAAAGTTCGATTTCTCCACTATTTTGTAGCGCATCCATTATTTTTCAGAGCTGTTGCACATTTACGTGGCATGGACTCAATAAAATTGCTCAAAACGTCCAGAGAAATGTTATTCCATGCAATCTCGGATTGGGAGAAAATATTGGGAGTATTCATGGATAAACTCGAATTTTTTCATAATTTGGACATTTATTGTGAAAAAGTGATTATAAATTTATTCTTTAAAGTATTGTCCATCGTTGGCCATAACCTTTTCCCATCTTTCTAGTAGCATACGGATTCCGCGTCGAAAGAATTCCTCATCTTTTGAGGCTATCCACGAATCGACCCATTTTATGAGTTCTTCGAAAGAACGGAAGTGCTGTTCAGCCAGGCCATATGTCATCGATCGGAACAAGTGGTAATCAGAAGGAGCAATGTCTGGACAATACGGCGGGTGGGGTAGCACTTCCCATTTCAGCGTTTCCAAGTATGTTTTTACCTGCCTTGCAACATGCGGCCGAGCATTGTCGTGCTGAAGAATAACTTCGTCGTGTCTATTCTCATATTCTGGCCTCTTATCCTTTAATGCTCGACTCAAACGCAACAATTGTAGTCGGTAGCGGTCGCCAGTGATAATACACGACACCTTTCATATCCCACCAAATACACAGCATGAGCTTGGATCCATGGATGTTCGACTTTGCCGTTGATGTTGATGCATGTCCGGGCGGTCCCCATGATTTTGTACGCTTTGGGTTATCGTAACGTATCCACTTTTCATCACCAGTAACAATACGATGTAGAAAACCCTTTCTTTTCTGTCGTTCAATCAGCAGTTCACATGTGAAAAATCGTCGGTCGACGTCTCTCGGCTTCAATTCGTACGGCACCCAATTTCCTTGCTTTTGAATCATTCCCAATGCTTTTAATCATTCAGAAATGGTTGATTGATCAACTCCTAAAGATTCTGCAAGTTCTTGCTGCATTTGACATGAATCTTCTTCGAGTAATGCCTTCAATTCTTCATCTTCGAACTTTTTCGGGCCGCCTGAACGTTCCCTGTCTTCAACATCAAAATCACCACTTTTGAAACGGGCATACCAGACCTGACACATTCTAACGTCTATAGCACAGTCAGGATAAGCTTCAGTGAGTAAACGATGTGCTTCAGTTGCGTTTTTCTTTAAATGGAAGAAGCAAATTAAAACTTCCCGCAAATGTTGTTTTGTTGAAACGAAATTCGACATTTTCAGCTATAGTAAAACACTTTTGTAAAATTATGAAAATTATTTTACAGATCAATTCTAATAGTATTTTTGGCACTCTTCGAGATAGAATGTCAATGTCAAAAAAAATGGCGCGTATTGTAGATATGAAATTAGTCACAATTACGAGTTTATACATTCATACTCCCAATAGAATCCTTGTTTTTATCCTTTATGCGCTGAATTTTACGACCTATACATTTTTTGGGATTAAGATTGAGTGAATGGGTAGACGACTATAAAATACTGATCTTATTGGCAACAAACCACTCTTTTACACACCGTCCTGGGATCGCCATCGTGCTGGTAGACTTGCATTAACAGCAGATCTTCCTCAGTATAAGGTAACATAACATTCTGGGGAATATCTTTGCACATCAGACGGTTCATTATACCTCCTATTTTATGAATTGAGCCGATTTCATGTCTGAAAATAATCCCCAGAGCACTACGTTGCCTCCCCCGTATTATACGATACTTTTCAAATAACGTGGAGTTCATCGTTGCCTTTTTGGTCTGCACACTAGCTTTAATCTTTCGCAACCTTTCATGTCAAATATAAATTCATCAGTAAGAAGCACCGTCTTTCATTTGGCAGTAGCCCAGCTAAAGTGCGCTGCTACAAATTCAAGCCTTGCCTGTCAATTCTTTCGAGAAATGGCTTTTTTACGCTTTGGTACCCTCCACAGCTTTGGCCACCCTCCACAGCTCGTCGTTGGATAAACCTGTATGAAATGTTTAAACGCAATTTATTTCCAAGATATAAAAAGATCTTTTTTTATAAGCCGAATGATGCCTTGATCCTCACGTTTGGTTGTGCCCCGCGGTCTGCCACCTCCATATTTAGTATTCATAAATGGGAAGCGCGAAAATGGCTTATAGCTCGGGAATTAACGTAATGGCGAATACGAATTTTACAATGTATGTCACTGATTCAGCTTTATTAAATCCACTTAGAATATTTTCTTTAAATTGTGCAGAATATTTATTTCCAGCAATTTTGGGAAGCGAAATTTTGAAATGCGAACGGTGACGATGAATGATAACCAACAACTTATATACGCTTCCAATTTTTTTTTAAACTGTGTTTTTTATTTTCAAAATAACGGGTTTCTAGTTTAAAGATGGTTGTTGCTGTTTATTTTTAACAATTGATTGTGATTGAAAGCGAAAAAGATTATGTGCTTTAGTTTTGTAGCGGCAGGTTTATGCATATTGCGCAATGCTAGTAAAAAAAAAAAAAACGTTACCCAGTTTTGAATGTAATTTTGTTTCAACAAGTGCATAAATATACTAAATTTATAAAAAAAAAAAAAAAATATGTGCATTCTTGCATATTTTTAAATTTTATTGAACTAAATGTTGACAAGGATGAGTTCGTGCTTTAGTTTTGTCCGACACTGAGTGGGTAAGTCCAGCGTTTCTTACGTTTCACCATTCGGTGTAAAATGATGTTTTTCACCAATATTTATTAATTATTTTAAAAATCGGGTAACACAGTCGTATGTGTCTTATGCTCTTGTACTTGAGTCAGCATAAACATATTTTAATTACTTACATTCTTTGAGAAAATTATCTTATTAGTGCCGTTACTTACTTTTCCGCACAAAACAACTATTTTGAGTATTCGAGTTAGATATGTGAAATTCTACGAATTGGTTAATGAAAATCAAAGAAGGAAATTTTTTCCAAAAAAATTTATTATTCTACTGTAGTAGAAGTTCATAAAAAATTTGACTGTTTTGCTTACCTAGCGTTACTTACGTTCCATTGCAGCGTTACTTACGTTTCAAGTTTTGTATCACTGGTCTACAAATGAAAATTTTTTGGAATGAACTAGCTAAAAGAAAGGCACACAATTTTTAAATAATAGAACAACTAAAAAAGTAAAAATGAAGTTCGTTTATTTAACAAAAGAAATTTCGATTTTTAAATTAATTTTTGCTTTTTTATTTTTAAATTTCCTGGTCTAGCACAGTGTACGTCGAATTTAGCGTTGTTAGTTCGTTGCAAAGTAAAATAGCATAGCTTGTGTTTTGATAGAGCATAAATTATTTGAAAGACATAGTAAATGGTAAATAATTATTAATTCCAAATCTTTAAATATAGTGTTAAAAACTAAAATTTTAATTCATTCTTGAGCAAAGTAGAACTTATAATTTTTTAAGAGAATTAAGTTTATTGAAAGCTGTTTTACTCCCGATATAGCTTATCGCATTCTACATTTAACTTTATTTTTTCTCTATACCGCCTCACACTCAACCTCACACAGAGGTGGTGCAAGTCGGTGGATTTAAACATTAATCCATCCAAGACAACCCTAGTACCATTCACTAGGAAAAGGAAACTCTCGCTCATGAAGCCTTTACATCTGAATGAGGCGATAATCAATGTTGCACAGGAAGTCAAATATCTAGGAGTAACACTAGACTTAAAACTTCTCTGGAAAGAACATGCAGACATCACTGTCAGGAAAGCGACTAAATCCCTCATGATATGCAGAAACTTAGCAGGAAAAACCTGGGGCTGCATTTCGTACATCTTAAATTGGATGTATACCATGATGGTAAGGCCAATACTCACCTATGGTGCGGTAGCCTGGTCGCAAAGAGTTAAATTAGTTACAATGAGGAATACCCTCAATAAGTCCAAAGACTGGCCTGTCTTTGTATCACAGGAGCCATGAGAACATGTCCCACGCAGCCATGGTGGCACTACTCGACCTCACTCCTCTACATATAGTTATAGAGACGGCAGCCAAAAGGACACTCATAGGCATATCAAGGGAAGAAGCCGGCAGGGGGAAAGTCCTAAGCAGTAGAAACCTCGAAAGTATCTCTGCTGGCATTCCCCTAGCCACGCTACCTAGAGACGATATGAACAAGAAATACAACTTCGAAAAACATTTCAAGGTTGTACTTAGTAACAAGAGAGAATGGGGCATACAAACTTTCCATACCTCTCACAAAGAACATACACTCAGATGGTACACCGACGAAAATTAACATCTAGATTTAATTTTCATAGTCTCCTAAAAACTTTCATGAAAAAACTTTCACCAACAACATCTTTTTCGAAAATTATTTAAAACAAATATCACGTGTCTTCGAGATAACCATTCCCCATAGAGTAGTACTTGAGGTTACTTGAAGTCGAAATCTGAAAGTCCAACTTTCTATAAGAAATCAATTTTTTGAAGATATAAATTTTTTGAGTACAGAGCCGAACTCGATTTCCCTTCCAAAGTATTTTTATTCAAGGATATCTTGGCTTAAAGTGGGAGTCCTACTTTCTTGTTGAGGCCAATGCTAATGTGTTTTGTTTTGATACCATGAAGTTTTGTGCATATTGTTGAATTATTACGAAGTAGTTTGAAATGATAAAGAATCAGTTCGTTCAGGAATAGAAATTACCTATATCTAGTACTGGATAAATATTGTTCACGATGGTTTTTGGAGAAAGTGTGTGGAATTTTGAACTTCTGGGGCAATTCCCAAAGGGGTAGAGAGTCTTTACAAATTTATAAGTTCTTTTTGCAATTGTAAGGTAGTTTCATCTTTTCTGATGTCATAGGATGAGGTAGTGCCAGAGGATTTATGAATATAATAAGAGCTGACACTGATAGTAGAATTGAGATTCATCACGGGCTGACCCTACCTTTGGCAACTCATTTCTGATCATCCTATGTTACAGGACATTCAAACAATAGGGTGATTCTCTAAGTCTAGTATATGCCCTTGCACGGTAGCACGATAGCACAAATTGTAAAACTTACCAATCCGTACAACGAAACAAAAACAAAATACACGTCAATTCATTCTGCAACACTTAAAAACTTTTCCTACGGCAATACCCATGTATATGTTCAATGCAATGAAGTGCAGTTCATTAAATGCAACTCTGTGCCTCTCTCTCACTCTCTGTGTTTACATTTTCTAATACATTTCAGTTCTACGTTAATGCGCGCTCTCGAATCGTAGTATAATTTAGTATAATATTTTTGCATTTCGTGCTATCGTGCAATAATACTAGACATAGGCTGATGTTATGATGTTACACGGTCAATGTTTTCTGTTTTTACTCTCTTTTCATCGTTTTGTTTGATGCCCTGTTACACTATCAGTTTTTTGCTGAATGTTATTTTTTAATACTTTTATCTGCAACTTTGTTTTTCCAAATAAAAAGTATTTAATTATTTTTTGGAGTGAATGAAAATTCAACAATTGGAATGGAATTGGATGGAAAATAATTATAATGACAATATGAGGAAATAGTCACAAATTATACAAAAAATATTGCATTTATATATGAAAAACGCAGAAAAATAATCTATAAAATTTGCGAACTATTAACATAAACTCCGCCACTTTGTTACTTGGCCATTAAATTACCATGTTTTTATAATAATTATTAAGTAATTTTTTGAACAGTACTCATTTTCACAAACAAACAAAAGCCAACAACGTAAAGGGTGGCAAAGAAAAAAAATGTATTTATAAGTTAGCAAAAAGTCTAGTATTTTCCATAAAATATTAGTATTTTCCATTAAAATGCAACAGTGTATCTTCAGCAACCCCATTTTATTTGAAGTGATGATGGTTTTTTCGTCAGTAAAAAGGTTTGTAGTGAAATGTGTTCATTCTCTCTTTTGCTCAGTGTTCATTTTTCAAAACAACAACAATTTCATTGTTTGACAGCAAAACATTGATCGTCTAACATCGCACATAGAGAATCACCCTAATGATATTTCAAAAGCTAGCTGAGACTCCCATACAATGTTTCAAGGCATTTCGAGCGCAGTCACGTCCGATATTAATAATAAGCCTAATTTATTGCATTTTTTTTTTTTTTTTGTTAAAGAAAACTCTCATTTATTGATTTTTTTTTTTTGTATTTTTCAGCTTTATTTTCTGCATTTTCCTTCAGTCTTTGTATAAGAAATAACATTTTTTTATTTATTTATTTAATTAGTTTTGTGTTTCTATCAATGAATATAAATTATACAATATTATAATATAATAATAATCGAATTTTTGTTGTTTTCTTTTTTTTAATTTTATATTTATGCGATTTCTTTACCAAGAATGTTGTTGTTGTTATATGATGCTTTTATTATTGTTTTTGCAACATATTTTCTTAAATATTTATATTTTTTTATATATAATATGTATAACGTTTTTGCGCGTATATTTTTATAATTAAATTGTTTTCTTTTTTTTTAGTACAATATCTTTTGTTGTTTTTGTTTTTCTTTCAATTAATTAATTGTATTAACACATCCCATTTTGTTTGCATTTAATAATAAAATAATTAATAATAATTTTCATTTGCTGTTTTTTTTTTGTAGTTTTTTTTTGTTTAAATTGTTTTTATTTTAAATTATAATTTTTGTTTTTTATGTAGCCCTTTGTAGCTTTGTTTTTGCTTATTTTGTTTAAATTTGTAGTAATATCTCATAAAAAAGTGAAAAAGTTTTTCGAATTCATTTAGGCATAAAAAGAAAATTGTCAATTTAATAACTAAATCATTAAAATGAAAGTTGAATAAAAAAAAAAATCTATTTATATAAAATTCAATTTTTTCCTCATTTTTATTTTAAAATATTTTAATTATAATTATTGACTAAATTCATTATATATTTACAGCGCTTATTTTATACACGAATGAACAAAAACAAAGTAGAAATATGTGTGCTAAATTATAATTCATTAAAAATTATTTACAAAATGTTAATTTTTAAATTAAAAAAAAGTTTTATTAATACGAAGTAAAAATTATTGTAAATATTGTCATTTTATTTATTTTGCTTTTTTCATACTTTTTTTATTTTAATATTTTTACACGGAAAAAAATATTGCAAATAAAAACCGATTGATAGATAGAGAGGTATTCAGTGAAAAGGAACGTTTAATCTCGAAATAAAAAAATAAAAAAAAGTATATGAAGTGCTTACGCGTTGTTCTAGTAAATGGAACAGTTCCCTATATATTTGTTAAACTAAAATATATAGATTCAACTTTATTCTTTACTTTATTACAAATTTCCCAATAATTCTTTTTATATTAAATTTCCTGAAAATCAGTTTTATTTTCAGAATTGCTTCCATGCATTTTTTTTTCATAATAAACGAGTGTAGCAAAAAAAAGAAGAAATTTTCTGGAAATATAAATACGGAAAAAAAGCTGATTGCTGATTGTGTACTGTGACGCCAATTCATTGTTCGTCATAAGTTTTCATTACTTATAATGTTGTCTAGTTTTTGTATAAAAAATTATGAGGTTAGATGTCGTGTGAATTGGCCCATTCTTATTGCATTACATAACAATCAAAATTATATAAATTTAGTATATTATCTTAACTTTATGTATGGTTTTTCCAACAAAAAGCTTTAAGAAGGCAACTAGGAAAAGTATTAAATTTAAATAAAAACATTTGATTGAAATCACTTTTCAATAAAATCTCAGTTATGCTTGTAATTTGGGTGAAAAAATATTTTAATAAAAATTTAAATAAAATAAATCTACCTTAGTTACTTAGTTTTGCGAAAGTTTCCATAATTTATTTGAGCTTTGAGTTCCGCAGCTATTCCACTCGAATTAGACTGGCAGGACAAGGATTATATTTTGAAACCGAGCTGAGGACCTTGGCAGATAGCATTACTTTCTTGCATAAGTGGAATAATAATTATTTCATTATTTTTCTTGAAATGAAAAAGAGAATTCATTTACAGTGATCTCAGAGCTGACCAAATACAATTTCAATTTATTAGGTGAAGTAAGTACAACACGATTAATCTTTTCCAGTACAAATACAATTACATTCCTAGTTCCAAAGAATTGTGAATGTTAATTTGCAATTACAATTCCAAAAATTGACAAAACAAATTTATTAGGAATTTGGAAATATTTTCAGTTTCATTATTCAACTATAATTTGTAATATCCTATTCCTCAAATGAATTAAAAAAGTCCTTGAAACACAATTTTTCCCTAATAGGAAATAGGGAAATGGAGCAACTTTTTTTACTTGTACAAACAATAATAATTATACTAGTCGGTAAGGCCCCAGTAACTGGGGCTATTTTTTTTGTGCTCAAGAAATCTTTTTATGAAAAAACAAATATCAAAAGAGAACCAAACTACACGTTGGTGTTTGTTTTGTTATTTGTGTATGCAGATCAGGGATGCCAACTCATTTTTTCTTTCTCCCCGATAACCCTCGAGAAATTCCCTAATTTCCGATCGAATTCCCCGCACTGGTATAATTTCATATTATAAAGCGCTACACGCACTTTCCATATAAACACTTAACAAAAACGAAATTAACCTCAGTGGGTATTATTTTAAGGCGACCCTGAACTTTCTCGGTCCAAAACATAACAAATTTTTATGGGACTGGTAGATTAATAAAAACGTACTTTCTAACTCCGGAATTCTTAACACATAAGCTTCAACCCACTTTTGGACATCAAAGTTCTCAAAGGAAAAGACATGGAATTTCTTTCGACTCAATTAAAAAATGGCAAAAACTTTGTTTTGAGAAAAACGGGTTCAAAGTTTTGACTATCGGTTTTTAACATATAAAATACACTTCATCTTCTTTATGATGGCTGACCGTAATTTGTAAGTTTACATATTAGTCAGCAATGATTAAGAGCTATTAATCAGGAGGTGCTGGACGAAGGCATAGCTAAGCCTTTCCGAACGACCGAAAGGGAAGTCGAAGCAGCGCCGCGCGACTGTTTTGGCCTGACTGACACTCGGCGCTATAATCGTCTATATCTACGAAAGCACTCTGCGTTCTTTGAAATTTTTACAAAATACTTTCAAAATTTAATACTTTCAAGTAACACACTTTTTAAAAAATCGATTTCTCCAAACCAATATGTAAATTGCAGGGCCTGCTTAAGAAAAAATGAAGATTTTAAGACCCAAAATATGAAATATTTCATAAGTTAAACGATTTACATTACATAAAATTTGACAAAAAATATTCTACAAACTTTAATTACTAAAAGCTGAACGACTTCAAATTCCCCGCAAAAAACAGCTCATTCCCTGACCAAGTAAAATTCCCCGCAAATCGGGGAATCCCCCGCAAGTTGGCATCGCTGATAATTCGTTAGATAATTCTGAGAAATGCCGTTATTCATGTCTTCTCTCTCTCTCTCTCTCTCATTTGCTATTTACTCTCGCTTAAGCAATAATTTTTACAACGATGAGTGCAATGCTTTGTTCAATGAAACTTCCGACGCTAATATTTTGGAATTGGCTTAACCGATTTTAAATCTGATAATTTTTGGCTAACCTACTCGTCAAGCTCTTTAAATTGATATATAATATGATAACGTAGCACTTCTGGATCTTCTGGAATAAAATTGTAGTTATACGAATAAATGTATAGATTTGCCATGCCAATGCGGTAGTAAATCAAAGGGATAGATTTGTAATTGGTCTTGAAATCACGGTATTGGAACGCTAGATACTCACATATATAAACGGTAACTTTAGAAATTTTTGCTGTCTAAAACTTTTATGATTGAATAGAAATTAATAAAGTTATACATATGAGATTGAAACAAAAAGTTTTGCATATTTTACACAAACTATTCATTAATTATATAAGTTTTTGGGATCTATTATCATTTACAGCACCAAAAATTTCGAGCTCTTTTTATACTCTGCACATACATATATAGATAATATGACAAAGTTGTAGAGATTTGAAATTATTTCGAAAAAAATACTCATACATGCAATAAGTAAACATAATATCGATGTACCTTGAAGGCAAAACGTCATAACCAACCACATAGTTTGCGTTTATAATATTTCAAAATTCAAAAGCGACATCGTTTTGTTTTGCCTTCAAAGCAACGTTATTTCTTATGTTAAATTACAAGCAATAGAAAATTATTCCAAAATTTTTATTTTTAATTTGGATTCTTTAACACAATGCTAAATAATTTGATTCATTTCACTGCATAAACTTTAAGTTCTCGAAATTGGTCTGGAAAATTAGTCAATTTCTACATAAGCGTAGAAATCACCCAAACCACTGCCGTTGGACAACGCTATTGACTCGGAACCCTTGCCTGGTTTTGACGGTATATAAAACCAGCCATTCATTCAATTACTTTTATTTTCCCTGGGCAAGATAGGTGGATCTATTCTTTTCTTATTTAGTATTCAAAAATGGTAGACGGAACATTTTTGCCGAATTGGGGGCAGCTCAAGCGGTTAGACTATGAATCCCTTGCAACAGCTATTAAGATTAATTTTATTTATCTCGCTCAGGTCTTAAAATTGAAGTTAGGGATATTACAGCAAGAAATGAATAGCGAAGTAAACTTTAGTATTCTTACGACTGACAAATGCTTCCGGCGTGGTAATTTCTGTCATAATTTCAAGAATACATTCTCTGAGAGGAATAATTGGGAGTATGTAGGAACCAAATTTATCGTGTGTGGTATACAGATGGATTCAGTATAAACGAAGGGAGGACATAGGTTATTACCCATGTTTCCCCTGGGGGCCACAGAGAGGCTCACTCAGTGGTGCTAAGGATTCATTTATTATATACATTTCATTAAAATCGGTTAAAGATCTTGAGAGGGTCTGAAAAAGGTTATGAAAAACTGCTTTAGATGTTTACGGGGATCAGCCTAGAATATTTCTTTATGCAGGTATGGGCACTGGGAACTCAGTTTTCCAATCTGCGGTTGAACTCTGCTTAACAAGTATGAAGTCAGATCTGTGTGATGCAAGAACATTTTCATTTTACGCAAAGAGGCTTTTCTTGCACTCACTGATTATGACAATATCCCAAAATTAATTTGAGATTGATTTAAGCTTCTAATAAAACCCCCGTGGCCTGGTGAATGAGTGCTAGACTGGAGTTCCAGCTGCCTCAGGTTCGATTCCCAGATGGGGATAAATTCTTAAAAAAAAGCCCAAATTGTTCTAATTAAATGAGTCACTTCCTTGACTTAGTTCATAAATGCTCGAAGGACCAATTCGGTTTCGATTCTCAGATAGAGAATTTAAAAAAAAAAAAAAAAAAGTAGCATCTCAAAACAAGGAACATCTTATTTGCAGCCATTGACGCAACGAAATGATATAAGAGCTAGCTGAAAAAGGTTTACCTAATATTCCGCGGTTTTTCATAAAATACAAATTATTCGTTTGTTTCGAATTTGACAAATTTTGCCACTACGAAGGTCTTGTGAGAACCCGAATACGCTTCTTAGGAAGTTCCTTCCTACAACTGCAAATTATAAGTAGTAGATAACTTTCCTAAACATAGGTAATCAAATTCCTTACAAGGAATGATTTCATAGGTGCACTATACAATCTTTATTTCGAAACACATCAAAAAAGACCGTAGGTGACCGCAGTGAACAGGAAATATAACGCAAACCTCTTGAACTAGGCATTTTAAACCTTAATTACGACGACATCTACTGGACTCAGTGCGTTATTTTCTTATCAGAATGCTGCCAATATTCTGTAATTGAAGAAGAAGAAAATTCCATTTACCTCATTTAATATATAATTTCATAAATAACTCGAATGAGTTTCGGAGTTAAATACTTCTAATTTTTTTATACATATTGCTAAGTATATTTAATGCAGTTTTCTAATTTCAAAGGTAACATTTTTCAAAATTTACTACTTTATCTGATTTTCTTGTTCACACTAGAATGAATTTCAGCCAAATCATTTATCTGAAATGCGAAATTCGCTATGCAAGAACTGTCAAATAAAATTCGAAATTTCAAACAAATTACAGCGAAATCAATCTGAATTTTAAATAGAATTTCTATTACATTTTTTGACATTTTGTAAACGATTGTTTTTGTTGTCATAACAGCTGCTTTTTGTTAGTGGTTTTTTTAATTGGGAAAGTGAAAATTATAAAATAGTTAGTGATAAGTAAAACAATAAAGCCCGTAGCAATATATAAAAAAAAAAAAACATTTTGTGTGGTAAGAAATGGAGGAGCAAGTACTGGTGGAGCTTTGACAGGAAAGACTGAGTGACAGTAAGATACACACAACGATGTAAACAAACAACAGCAGTTACATGAAATTCTGTTTTTATCGAAATCTAAATTTTGATGGTGTGAACACAAAAATAATAAATTCAGTATTTCGCTAAAATTCAATTTCGTGTGAACAAGCTATAAAGTTTATGCAAATGAAATGAAGAATCATTTTAAAAAGATTTTGTTAGATTATTGTTAATCTTAGTCGTTACAATTATGTAACTATAATTCTTTATAATATAATTTTGATGTTATTATTGTATATTGTTAATTATTATTGAAATATGCTTAAATATTTATTTATTATTATTTTTGTTTTATTTGTTTTTGCAATGTTAACATATTTTATTGTTTTTTATTTTTTTTTTATTTAGATTTTCTTTTGAAGTTTTGAATGCAGCTTATTATATAATTTATAATTAATAATAATAATATTTATACGTATCCCTTGTTTCATTTTACATTGTTTTTTGTTAAGTTCAGTTAAATTTAATTTTAATTTATTACTACAAATAAAGTTTATCATTTTAGTTTTCATTTAGTAAATTAGTTATTGCAACATAATAAATTTACAATGTTAAATGAAAAAATATATTAAAAATTTAGTTTTATAAATATAAAATGATAAATTTAAATGCTTACAAATTACTTCATAAAATTATAAACACTTTTTTATATTAATTGCTAAATATTTCTATATAGTGAACAGAAAAGGTTTAATTTAATTAATTAATTTTTAATTTTTTGTTTCTAACAAATAGAAAAAAGTTTAACAAAAAAAAAAAGATCAATTTCTATAAATCGCAACAATTTAAGTATTAAGTATAAGTTAGAAAAAATAATTTGCTTTAGTTATTCTCATGTTTTATTATTTTGTTCCATTTCCACTTTGTTCCGCTGTTAATGTTTCGTTTTTTTTTTTTTTTTATTTTGTCCCTGTTTAAATATCGACGACTCTTCTTCTCGTTTTCTCTCCCTTTCTCTCTCTTTTCTCTCTTCCTCTCTCTACAACTGAAACTTAAACCTCTAAACTAATTTCACATAACTACTATAATTATTATTTAAGCAATAACGCAATTCACCATCACCAACATCGGCGCCCCGTGCGAGTCATACGTAAACCACGTGTGGTTTGCCCAAAGTGCTGCCGTCATTGCCACTGCCCATGCCACCTACTGCCATAATATTGCCGCCGCCATTCATTCCTGTGGACTGCGTTAGTGAGGCTTGTTTTGATTTTGTAGTCATCGTATGCGTATCGGGATATTCATAATGATCGAATTTCTCATACAGATGTTCCGGTTCATCGCTGTAGCTCACGTCTTTCACCGGCAGTTCCCACGGTTTTAACGCTCGATATTCATTTGCGATCGCTTGCGCTTGCAAATATCGTTCCAATTCCAGTTTATCAACTTGTGGCAATGTCTGATGATATTCATGATGATGAAGGGGATGCATTGCATGATGTGTTCCTTGCGTTTGCATTGTATGATGTGGATAAGTTAAACCACTAACAATACCACCTAGTACGCCACCACTACCACCATTACCCATACCGCCATTACTTCCACCACCACTCAACGGCTGATGCTGCAATATACGATCATGTACATTCACAATGGATTTTCCTGTGCGCAGCGAACGATCATGCATTAATTTTCGCCGTCTCTTTACAAACCGCAAATAGAATATTATACTAGCCCCGGTCATTAACACTAGCAAGCATGTCAATATCGCACATACAATGGTCACAATGTGCGCCGGGCATGTGATATCACTTTCGGTCATTGTCGCTAGGTGGCGTCGTGTACGTATATTATCGTGCCATATATCGCAACCAATATTCTCCGTGTCCAATTTCAAGTAAGCACTGTTCGTTGTCGTCATGGTGTGTTCTGTTTTCATCATTGTTGTTTCACCCCCGCTACCTTTATGATCTGCTACATACGCTGCCATGCCAGCTATTCCGCCGCTGTCGCCTCCGCTATTCATCACATCTTTAGCTACTCCTAGAGCTGCTACTGCTGCACCATCGCCACTATCGTGCATTATGTGCGGTGGTACTCCATTTGTTTCATCAAAGTTGCCCGTCACCAGGCGCCATAGCCAAAGTAAGGAACAATTACATTGTAGTGGATTATTGCCCAGATATAATTTCTCAAGCTGATCGACTGGGAATTGCGCTGCGTAAAGTGTCTGCAAATTGTTGCCTTGCATGAAAACTTCAAGAATGTTGGGATTGCCTTGGAACAAACGCATCGGTATGTCAGTCAATTGTGGATTATTGTTGAGAAATAACGATTGCAGGTGGGTATTGTCAATGAAAGCTCTGCAAAGAGAAAGATGAAAAAAGCGATGTAATTTTAATATTATTATAATAATATCTTAATGATCTATAAATTTATATGTATTTAAGTATTTTCATTTGACCGGCCTGCGAGTTTTCGGATTTTTTTATCTTACTTTTTTCGATTAACGATAACAATGATTATTATTAGTAGCTTCTATGGGATATTGAAAGATTAAGAACTATCACTAAGATCACTGATGAGGAATTGTGGCGGATTCCGAAACGGCCGCCTGATTTGCCCGTCTCTATATACATTGTTGTTGTGATGACTACATTTGTTCATTAAACCTCTTTATATATAACTCCAAATAAAGAAATTAACACGAACATTGAAAATTAACCTCTAGATTTAATTTCATAGTCTCCTAAAAACTATCATGATAATAAAGATTGCCTGATTTTTTATTTTTTCGATCAGGTATATTTTTATGCTTTGTTGTTTGATTTTTATGTTTTTGCTCAACCAAGAATATAAATTATGGTATGAGTTAAATTTTTTTGGTCAAGAAAAAAAAAATAATTGTTGAGATTGATTTTTTTTCGAAACCAAAAACTCCAAACGTCGGTCAGCTTTATTATTTTATAATTTTTCTGTTACGCATTGAGCTTAAAAACTGAGTCAATCTAATCATTAGAAAATATCTTTTAAATATTAATTTATTTTTAAAAATAAAATATTTCCCAAACTTTCTAAAGACAAATTGCATTTGAAGTCATTTAACCCTTTGACACCCGAATTTTAATAGGGCTTGATAGAAACCTTTTGTTTTGAAATTATGGTTACTTAGGTCTTGCAGAATCATGACACAAATTTCATGCTTCTATATTGATTTGTTTGTCCTTTATTCAAGGTTAAAAGAAAATAGCTATGGAGCTGTAAACAACTGCTGGATAAGCCGATTCCTCCAATTTTTTAATTTTCTTATTCTCTAATCTTTTATAAACATATTTGATAAAAAAAAAATTTCCTCTTAGTAATAATTAAACACATTTTTTTCAAAAAATAGCGCAAAAGAGTTTACCAAAAATTTTTGCACTTGGTTTTTTGGTGACTTCAAAGACTTCTTCTTCTTTATTTAGGACTTAGTCCTGTTAATTTGCAACGAAAAAAAAAAAATTGTTTACATGATTTATTTCTTAATTTCAGAGTAAATATTATTCGGATCGGGATTCCGACATCCAGCATTCATGCCATCTCTTTGGCGGTCTTCCTGGGGGCCGTGCTGTTTTAGGTTTGCCCATCATAACAAGCTTTGCCAGTCGGTCGTTATTCATCCGCTTCACATGCTGGTTCCATTCCTTCTGCCTTCTACGATTCCAACTAACCACGTCAGTTATTTCGCAGATGCTTTGTATTTCGTCATTACGTTTTAGATCTCGTCTTGTATAGCCAGCTATTGATCGTAGCGTTTGCATTTCGACAGTAGATATTGTTTGTTCTGTTGTTCTTGTGTCTGCTATATTCGTACTTTGCTCTTGATGCTCATTACTCTGTTTCTCCATATAACATCACGTAGACACCCAGATACGCGTGCAGCTTTTACAGATTGGTTTCTCATTTCATCTGAGAGATTTTTTGATGATGATATTTTGGCACCCAGGTAATTGAATTCCATTACCAGTTCAATGCTTTTACCGTATACTGCTAGCTTGTCTTCGAAACAGAGATTTGCATATTGTACTTCTGCGATGATTTCTCAAACGTATATAGCAATCGTTGAAGATCAGAACCGAATACAAATAACGTTAATAGTGAAAATTGTTAACCACCTTATTTATACCACATTAAAGTGAATGTTGCATATACGCAACATTGAGTATGAAAGAGCCTAAGTGCAGAAACACTGTAAACGATTTGTGATAGTGACCACAAGTATGAATGCATATGTGTACCGTTTGCTGTTCACTACAAAGAGCTTGACTGCGTTTGAAAGCAATGCTAATTTTTGAAGCGATTTATCTCTACCAGAAACAATCAGTGATCATTCGTAGAGAGAACTTATCACCGTGCTTACTATAACAAAGCTGTGAGACGTTTTGACAAAAAAAACCAACTTTAATTTTAATGTCTGAGGAAAATAATTTTTATTTCCGGACAAAAAAGTAGGTACTGTAATTTTTATTCTTGAGAAAATAATAAAATAATTTTTCAGGCTCAGCAAAATATAAAATTTTTATACCAGATCGACGAAATAAAAATCTATAAATAATAATAATTTTTAACTTTTAGGGATAGCGCTTAAAAATAGAAATTTTTAATTATTTCAATATAGCATGCAGTTGCTAGCCATCCATTCCCTATATAGATGTTTTTCCAGGAACACGTATATTTATTTAAAAAAGGAAGACTTGCGTGATTTGTACGGGAAGAATTTATTTCTTCAGAGACTATCTGATATTTTTTTATTGGTTAATCCAGTATAATTGAAGCAAAAAAACTACTCATTGATGAGACATATTTTTCACGAAGGTCCTGTGATAGATTTCGCTACTGATAACCAAGTTTAGGCATGAATTTATATTATTATTACAACTTATTAGGGGACTGAGATTCGAAAAATTACATACTCTAAGTTTGAACATCATTCTTCATTACCGGGGTACCTTAAACTTTTCGAAAATTTATACTTTAGTATATACGAATTTTTTTTTAAATAACACAGGCTTCGAAATTTTAGACTGTGCCAATCTGGAAACAAAATTAGCTTTTTCCCTAAGATTTTGCAAGAGTGTTTTGAGTTTTTCTAAGTTTAAAAATATCGGATTTCGTCATTATAATTACTAATGACTTACCCTTGATCAAAAAGTTCCCGGAATTTATTCAGAAAATTAAAAATACAAGTTTATTCATCTAAATCTATATTTTTCCCTTCAAAGTAATCTCCATCGATTGCAAAACACTTATGCCTGCGCTTGATCCAATCCTCGAAACATTTTTTATATTTGGTTTTTGATATGTCCATCAGTGCTTCCTGCGAATTTTCCATTACTTCCTCTCGGCTGCTGAAACGCGTTCCCCGTAATGGTTTTTTAACTCGATTGAACAGAAAGAAGTCACAGGGAGCCAAATCAGGTGAATTCGGTGGCTGTTGGATGGTATTTGTTGCATTTTTCGTCAAAAAATTACAAATAATGATGGCACTGTGCGACTATGCGTTATCATGGTGCAAATTCTGGTCTTCTGTCCACAATTCTGGCCTCTTTCAGCGAATTGCTTCACGCAAACGTCTCATAACGCCCAAATAATACTATTTGTTTACTGTCTGGCCTTCTGGCAAAAATTCATGATGCATTACACCGTTGTAATCCATGAAAACAGTGAGCATTGCCTTCTTTTTTGACTGAAAGCGACGTGGTTTTTTGTGTCTTGGCTCATTTGGTGAACCCCATTCACTTGCCTGATGTCTGAATTGCGTGTCGTACTCATAAACCCACGTCTCGTCTCCAGTAATGATCTTTTTGATGAATATGGGACCGGATTCAGCCTCGCAAATCATATCTTTTGCGAAGTCAACACGGTCTCTTTTTTGCATGAAATTAAGGTCTTTTGGCACCAACTTTGCTGCTACACGACTGAAACCCAAATCATTAACCAAAATATCTTGAACGGATCAATAGACAATGTTCAAGTCCTCCGCTATCTCTCTGATGGTTAATTTGCGGTTATTGACCAAAATTTCTTTTACTTTATCAATGTTTTCGTAGGGTTTCGATGTCGATGGTCTGCCACTGCGTTCACTGGTAAACGACCGTTTTCTTTAGAGAATCGTTGTCGAAACACTTTTCTAACATTTCAACGTTCGCGCACCATTAAATCCGTTTTTCACGCAAAATTTAATACAAGTTCTTTATTGCAAATTTAAATCCATTTCTAAAATTGTAAAAAATCATCAACACACACAGAGATAGATGTACTCTTGGCTACGTAACTTTTGCAAATGTCAGGCTATGACTTAGAGGGAATATCAACAACAGATGTACCAACTTAACAAAAAGAACAGAACTCAAATCGGAACGATGGGAGCGCCACACGGTGGTTATTCCGGGAACTTTTTAATCAAGGTGGTATACAGTAGTTACAAGAAATCGCACAAGTTTCACTCCTACAAATCTCTGCTTCCTGTTTTTTTGTTTTTTTTGTTGAAAAATGTTCAGTTAATGTTCTGTACAGATTCAAATTGACCGTAAGAAGTTCCATAAGAAAATATTTCTTGGAACACGTTTAATGAAGTACATAAATCTGAAGTCCACTACAACATCGAGAAAACTGGATTAAAGGGCGAAAGAAATAGCTAGAAGTATCTGTGAATGTTTGGTTTAAACTAGAAAAGATCATAACTATCAGGAAAAATATTTGCAGGTAGACTATTCCATAAATGTGCGGTACGATAAAAGAAAGTACTATCTCTGCAGTGCGTGATGCTTTCAAATACTGTGTCCATGTGAGTTCCGCCAGCAGTTCGTGCAGTTCTGGAGAACGCACGCACTGGTGGTACTGCTTTTACCATGAAAATGCCGACAAAATAAAGTCACGCAGGCAAGGTTTCTACGATGCAACAACGAGTCAATAGAGCTGGAAACACTACTGCCCCTATCAGCTTCTTCGCACGATATTAAACACAGTCCTGAAGTTTTAGTTGAGCTCGTGAGTTTTTGCGCATAAATGCGAAGTAAATTCTAATATAGGGTAGGATATAAATAGTATAGATCATACTGTGATCAGTCTGAGTGAAATATTTCTTACACCGCCTTACAAACCCGGGACACTTGTCTTCTTCTTTCGACACTCTAAATATATGATTATTTCAACGAAATCAAGAGCCACTGATTGCCTTGTCAATTCCAGAGAAGACCAGTTGGGAATTTTTAATTTCCCATATAAAATGCAAGTACAAAAAATCTGCTCCTGCAAAATTCGCTTTTTTTCGGTTACAATAATTTGGCGATCATGATTCAATATATTCCAAAATACTTACTATTTACAAATTTTATAATTTTGTTATAATATTTTTTACTTTTAACTAGACTTAAAAGCAGAACAATTTCTCAGTGTATTTTGACAAATATCAATAATGATTTGACCCGGATATGCCCATTGTCCTATATGTAGGTCACTTCAGAAACGTTTGATTTTGATTAAATGAGAATATATTCAATCGAAATAAAAACTTGTTGAAGTGTACTAGACATAGGACATTGGGCATATCTGGATTAAAAATCTCCAAGGGGGAAGGAGGTTTAAGGCTCGTCCAGCCTAGCTTTGAGCCTCTATAGCGGGAACCCCAGACGTCGTAAAGAATACCTGAGTACATAATCAGAATCAGACCATCGAAATTAGAAATACTCCAGTTGAAAAACCCCCAGAATCAACTACCTTTATGGCATTTACACAATGCACAATCACTTATATAACACAGTCACAATTCGCATAGCTCAGACCCAGTTCATTTTTCTTGTTTTCGATTTTCTATATAGATCAAAATCCTCTTTGAATTTTGAAATGGATCTGATATGGGAAGAACGATGCAAATTTTTTTCTCTCTCTCTGAATTAGCATAATACATACAAATTTAAATTCACATCATTTCCTAATCATACATTTTATCTTTATAAATTTATACTAACTGAGTCATACTAGCCAAACCCTTGAAGGGTTCCGAGGAGAGATTAGTCTTTAGTGTAATTTATAGTAATCCGGAGGTTCCAACCTGTACAAACTCATAAAATTTTATGATGAAAGATGTAAGCCAGCGTGGGCCAAAGATTTGCAAGCAGGCAAATGAGCATAAGAAATTTCACACCTATACAACTCATTTCCATAGAAAGAGTACTCAATCGATCATTGTGTGTGTATAGGTGGCCACCGCTGATGTAAACCTTTCAAAAGGTCTTAATGAGCATTGGTAATTCTACAAAATAAGAAACTCATATTCATTTACATTGTATTATGTTATGTTATGTATGTGCGTTAATTGAGACATTGTTGCAAGAGAATTTATATCTGCTATTTATATTAAGCTTTCTGTTTTTAATATGTTTGCATTTAAGTGCATATTATTTTTTCTTTTGTATTTAATTTCATTAAAAGAAAAAAAAAAACAGAAAAGTGAAACACTTCTCAATTTCATATACGAACAACATTTTAATTAAGAAGAGGAAATTGTAAACCTCTTTTATAAAACAATACAAAACTACCATACACAACTTACGTTGCTCTACATTCTATCGTAAATACACATACATACGTAATTTCACTGTTTCACAGTGCATACATATTCGAGTATTTACAATTTGTTGAGTTACTATATACACACACACACATACATATGTAGGTGCTATACTTATGTGCATGCATACAATAAGACATGCAACATCTTTAACTTTGAATTATAGCAATGGTAATTTATCAACGTGAAATGCGCAATATCACTTTCCGTGAAACGACAACAACAACAACAAAAACATTGAGGTATGTACAGTGAAAGACAAGCCAACAGATTGTATATAGTATGCATATGCTGCATGCGAGATTGTAACAGCAGGAAGACAGCAGCATCAGCAGCAGCAAATATAAGCCAAAAAGACAGTGAAACATTTATGTACATACATATATAGTATACTCTACTAAGAGACTGAGCGACACAGACAGAAAGACAGAGATTTATTTAAAGTCGTCTATTTTAACTTAATAAAACAAAATGAAATGATGTAAATCCCAAGCTCAGTAACGGTCGCTTTCAAGGTATTCTGCATTCTGCAGTGGAAATGCATTTCACTACACAGTGCTGTGCAGCGCGTTTTCATTTTAACATAATGAAAATGTGCAACGTGTCGTATGAGCGACAAAAATTTCATCGTCTCCTTCTTCATCATCAGCATTACAAACTGCAATTTATTGTTGAATGTGTGTGTAAGTGAGCACTTTACTTTATGTATTTATTTGTGTGTGTGTGTGTTGATATACACATACATATGCTTAAATGGTAGTCGACTGCATTAACGAGTTGCACAAAATTCACACAAACAATCACACAAACTATTTCTCACTGTAATTGTTGTTGTGGCATACACATGTACGAGTGGATATATGTGTGCTTGAATATCTATGTAAGCACATAGTTTTCACATTCTTTTTAACCAGAAGCAGCGTGTTTGTTGCAGTTTTCTTATTAGGTTAAAACAAGCAAAGATTTCTCTTCCGTATCTAAATTTTTTTTGACATTTATTTTTGGCATCTTGAGTGTTTATATGTTTATTGGTATATGAGAGTTTACATATGTATGTATGCATGTATGTATTAGGGTGTAGTGAAAATAGTATAAGCAAATGAATATACGAGGAGTAAAAACATCGAGTTTATAGAAATTATTGAATTTCGGGGTTACGAATGGCTAAGTACTTGAGTTCTCCTCTAAACCAGTTCTGTCCACTGTTTTACTCGGACTTCAATACATATTTTATTACGGTCAAACCTGCTAATTAGGACACCCCTCGGCACCTAGCATAAACAGTCCGATTATGAGGTGGTCAGATTTTAAAGGTTTTATTTTTTAGTGAAAAAATGAAAGACAAGATGTGTATGTAAGCAAATTAATCATTTTTTATTATGTAAGCACTTATACATGTGACTCAAATAAAGGAGCATATTTTTAGAATACGATAAATAACGAAGAATGGCATCAAATCGAAATGTGACAGCGCAGAAAAGTTTTTACTCATCTGATATTCTCCTGTTAAAAACTTGAAGACGATGTTATGCCTGGTTTTAAATGCTTCTAGCCACCCGTTCGATGGCGTAAAATTGGACATCTTCGATTTTTGAAAATTTGATAAGGAAAGGGGTTCATGAATGAAAATTGTTTTTCTTGGTTTTTTTTTTTCATTTCTACATGAATCATACAATTTTAAGAGTCTTGGATGATTTTTATAGATCCGTGATCAGCGGCCAAATATACTACAGGAAAATTAGGGCACATCTGAGATAGTATTTTAAATTCCCATTTTGTTGTACAGTGATATTTTTAAATAATTTTTTAGTGCAAGGGTAAACAACTTAAAACCAGTGAATCAATGTCAGTAAATGACTCACACGATTTTATATGTTGCACAATCTTTAGTTTCTTCCTTTGTTTGCAAAATTCTTTGAACTTGACTTTCGCTTATTTTAAAGACTTCCGCCCATTTACTATAAGACAAACACCTCCCTCAGCGGCAGTACTCACTTAAATTTTTTCTTTTCTAATAAAAAAAAAACCTTTCGGTCCGATTGAAAAGGTTCGGTGGCACTAAAAATATTGTCAAAAGTGCGGCCCATGACCCAAATAGCAAAGGGAATTTCTTCTGAATCAAAAAAAAAAAATTAATAGTATTGTTCGATTAGGAGGTGTCCCAATTACAGAGTCCCAACTAGATGGTTTGACTGTATCGACCTTATGGTTTACTTCACCACTATGGGATTGTCTACTTTGCCGTGATGTATGGACTGAGTTTGGTTAATGACTCTTGAATACGTTTTCTGAAGGAAAACACAAAATAAACACTGGGTTCTACCAAGGTGTGATACAATCCATGGTAAGGATCAGCCTGTCTAGGGGCCTAGCAGATAACGGGGTAAATTGAATACCTACTTAGAGACTTCCTACATTACTTTACATCATCTACTTATGCAGGGATCTGTATAGATGGGCTATATCTTTCTTAGCTATTACTCACAGCTCCAATAGCAGTCAATGTTTATATTTTGAAACTTTATGTTACTAATGTTGTTTTGTCTGACAGCCTGAACCTTTAACTAAAGAATTGCTAGTAGGTTCTGGGATATTTTTGCTGGGCCCCCTGTCTGGGTAATCATCGGAACGGCCTACGTTAGCTCTTTGGGTACTAAATGATCAAAATGTTATCACGACTCTGAGTAAGGCTTTGGTTTTTTTTTCCACAAAGCTTTAAAAGTTTTGTTAGAGAATTTTATTCCGATATTCGCATCTTATTTGCAAATATCAATGAAACGAGACTAGAAAATCAACGAAACGAGACTAGAAAATTCGGTAAGTATACGATGTCAGTAGTTCATCCTGAGATGGATTTTGAAAAGTTAGCTCCGGTTTAGAATCAATTTATGCTTGAAGTTGAACCTTTTGATGCTTCCTTATTTCGTTGAAATTCGATTTGTTTTGCGATTTCGATCCTTAAAGTCACTTAATACTCTCCAATCATCTTGAAATTTTGCACACTTATTTTCAAAATAAGTGTTTAAGAATCTTATTAATATGGCGACCACATGCAAATTTAGGGTAAATTTTTAAATCAATTTTTAAAATACTAACTGTTAGTCAATTACCATAAAATTTCGCACACTGATAAGACATTAACTGAAATATAACAATATATTATATTAGTACGTTATTATGTTAAAGTCCATAAGCCATCGGTGCATGAAATTTCATTGTAATTAGCAGATAGGAAGTAACGCAAACAGTCATTGTAAGATTTGAATCGAAAATTCAGAAAATGTAAGTTTAATAAAAATGAGGGCGCTAATGGGTCAATATATCAATATATTGTTATATGTCAGTTAATGCGTTATCAGTGTGCGAAATTTTATGGTAATTGACTAACAGTAAGTGTTTTAAAAATTGATTTAAAAATTTAACCTTAAATCGGAACTTTTCAAAATCCTTTTCACGATCAACTACTGACATCGTATACTTACCGAATTTTCTAGTCTCATTTCATTGATTTTTGTCACACAAATTTTTGTCGCCCAGTGTAATTAATAGACATATCTAAGCCAAAAAGTATAACACAAAAAATACTTTTGTTATAGTATTGAAAAAACTAAGTCTAAAAACAAGCCACAAGAAATATTTTTTTTTAGAGTAATATATTCAACACACCAGTTCGCACTTCCCATGTAACGCTTGCCATGTTGCACTTTTCATTTTCATTTTATTTAGCAACCCAATTTCATTATATAGATTAACTTTAAGCCCAAAATTATGCAACACATAATTTATATATCAAAAATGGTTGTTGAATATAGTTAGATATCAATGGAATTGGGGAATGTATCAAAAATTTTTTCATTTATTGTATTGTTTTATTGTATAATTTATTTAAGTTTATAGTTAATACTTTCCTAATTGGATATATCTATTATAGTGATAATAGATATAGTAGTACATAGTAGTAGATATGTAGTGCAACATTAAAAAAAATGCCAACTTTTCGGAACATAAAAACGAAAACTTTTATGATGATATAAACAATAATACGTAAAGTATGTTATTACATTATGTGATGAGTGCAGAAGAGACTCATTATAGTTTAATACAGTGATAATAGACTGTAACATTTAAACGAATATATCCAATAGTCGTAGAAATTGGTGTTTATTCAGATCAATATTTTTCAATTTGTATTTGCTTCACTTATTCAATGTATTGAATTATAATGAAGTTATGGCCGTACGACGGATTATCAAATTCTTCATCAAGCAACAACAATTATCGCATAGTTAGGATAGCTTGATAAGTTTTTGATAAAGACTCAACCTCCATGTGCTCCAAAATTCATTTTCTTTTAATAATCATACATTAACTTTGGATAAAAACTCACGAAGTAGCCGAAAATCACTAGTCCTTAAAAAAGTCTAGTACAAAGATTTTTAATATTGAAAAATTCGCTAAATCAACTATTTCGTTTTTTTTTTTTCGTTATACCTTACTAACATACATATAAATCATAGCAAACGTACATCTGCAAATGAAATATTTATACAAATGATGTAGCTACATATGTATGTATGTATGAACTCGTATATCTACATATTTGCAATTAATTTAATCAAGTGAAGCATTGAAGCAAATTTGCTGAGATGAAAATAAATGCAAGTAGTTCTCTTGAAATGTATGAATGCATATTTGAATGTTTGTTTTTTCATGTATGTATGTGTATGTACACTAGCAGATCCAAAGATTTCCTAAGGGGGGAGGATTTTTAAGTTTTTTGTCTTCTAAATTTTGTTTTCATTTATGACCAACGAGCATAATGATTGACAATTGTTCATTTATGACAAATGAAAATAGCCAACAAAAAGTGGGGGGGGAAATTTGGGGTGGTGGGTGAAAACCCCAAAATCCCCCCTTAAATCCGCTAGTGTACATGCATCATACATATTTATATTTTATGAAAGAAAAATCTTGAAATTAGTTTGTGTACATATTTACTTTATAATTTAAAATGTAAAGTTTGTTTGACTTAGTTGCTTTTCTAAGTATCTTCTACGCACAGAGAAATTATTAAAATTAAAAAGACATTTATATTTAAAATTTAGTTTTCCAGGTGTGACAAACTTATTTATTTATAATATTTATACTTTATTAAACAATAAAATGCTTAAGAGTTTAAATAATTGTTTTCTAATTAAACAAATAGAGAACCATAGAAATATAACAAATATGTTTTGTTTGAGATATAAATACAAAAGCAAAAAAAATACAAAAAAAAAAATTAAATTTTTACGATTTTTTGGCTCGCCTATATTTAAATATCGTGCTCTATTCAGTGGTCTACTATAAAAGACGATTGAGTTTAAAATGACGAAAACAGTATTTCATGAACAGCAACTTAGCTTCTGGAGCGAAACAAGTAGAAATAATTGTATTTTAAGCTCTCCTGTAAAATTTACATTTGAATACGTTTTTGCTCTGAGGTACGGATATACAGTGGTAGTCCAGCATAACGAATCATATAATGTTCAGAATCATACTTTATATCGTTTATATTTTTTTTCTTAATTATAAGCAGATCAATTTTGCAAAGTTTTTTAATTCATTTCTTTTTTTTTTTTAAATGAAACCCGAACATCAGAATTCAACAAAAAACTAGTTGCATATGTATGCAAATTCATATCAGTAAAAATAATATTAACATTTAGTTCTTGGTGAATGGTGAAGTCAACAAGTTTTTCTTGCAAGTTTTTTTAAAAAGAAAAATAATAATAATAATAAAATAATCGACAGTTCAACTTCACTTTCTTTAGGCCATTTGATACATATAGGAAAAGCATGAACTGCCTCAGCATTTCCACATGTGCAAAATAAAAGGAACAAGCAGGCGAAAATTTGTTTTTAGCAGGATCGGGCATACAAAATAAAAACAACATAAATAATTCGTTATATAAAAACTACTTAATTTTTCAACTTTTATTAATGGACTTGAAAAAAGCATTTGTAATATCGAGCATTCGTTATATTGGCATTCGTTATGCTGGACTCCCACTGTATATCGATATTCTGCATTTTCATAATTAGAAATATTTTTATAATTTAATTTCTCAACAAAACCACATTACAATATTCAAATTCGGTAAAGCAAATTGATTTAAAACAAAGATAAATCCACAAATTAATTGTTTTCAGAAATAATGACATCAAAATTTGTTTTGTTGCATTCATTGTTTCTTAAAAAGCAAAAAGTACGTATGTAAACGAATTTTTCCAAAACATTTGATATCAATACCAAACTGAATTGGATTCAAAATACAAATAGGAAAAGAGTATATAGCCCAGAGGAAAATTTAAGCACTACAATAGCGCAAAACAAGCGCTTAATTGCGCATTAACATTGCATGTCCTAGGAAAGTAGTGTTTGTATAGTGCAGTGCTTTTAGTATAAAACAAGCACAACAATGAGTGCGTTAGGAGAGAAAAAGAGGAGAGAGAAAAATATACCGAGTATCAATTCATGCATTCTTATTTCTTTATGTCTATGTCTTTTGTTTTATGGCTTTCTCTTGCTTTTTTTGTTCTTGTTGTAAACTAAAAATGTATATGCATGTATAATTATATATATTTGGCCGATTCACAAGCTGTCATATATAGTCGTATATTCATAATGTCGTATAATTTTGTACGAAAAATGAGAGAATTTATGACAAATAAGAGGATACGACCCCAAATAAGACATCTTGTGAGTTGCTTAAATATATTTTTATTTATTTTTTACAAAACAATTGAAAATTCTACAACTATTTTACTTCGCTGTTGCCTGAAAACTAATTCGTTTCGTTTCTCGCTCAGTCAACTGTTCGTAAAGTCTCGTTTAACGATACTAGTTTTTATTGTTCGATTAAATTCTTTATTTCTTGTTCGTAAACTTGGTTTGCAATTTTGGTTGACATGATGCATTTGGCAACACATCTTAAGTGCATATTTTTGAAGCACTTGTTTTAAAAACCGCTGGGAGATCACGTTTCTCCGAATAGATAATATTTTAGTAATAATGCATAATGGTTTAAGCATTTAAATTCAATTCAATTATAATCTAATATATTGAATATACAAAATAATTAAACAATTTTTTTGCAATTTATACACATAAATTCGAATTTATTATAAATTTATTAATAATTTATTGCATACTATTCAGAGTTTAAATATATTTCAATGTTATTTTAGCCAGTATGAACTGGTGTGAAATAATCGTAGTTATGTGTAAAATGCAAATAATTTTAAATTACACACAAATTCATATTATATGCAAACAGACAAAGCATAAACAACAAAAAGTATGCAACGAAAAAATATATGGAATTGTCATGCAATAAAATGAGATAGTAGAAAAACTATTTCAATCTGTGCATATTTATAACAAAAAAGATATAGAGTCTACATCGCTTTAATTAATAAGTTTATGCTACCTGCTGAACAAGGCCGTAGCCATGATATTTTTTCGGGGGGGGGGGGTTTCATTCAAAGAAAATTGACATTGACTTGCCATTACTGTTGATGAGCCCGACCTCAAAACAATTACCAAAAATACTAAAAATAGTCAAAGGCTCATTTTTGGCTTTTGTTCCAAAAAATTCGAGCAGTTACTGCATTGAAAGGGGTCTTCCGAGACGGGGTGCTCTGAGCAATAAAGGGTTAAAGAATTAATTAAATTTTAAGATTGTTTTCTAGAACTTTGGAGCTGATCCGCTACTACTGCCCAACATGGGCTTTGCGAATAAAATGGTTCCTAGTGTTTGTGAATGAATTTTTTTATACTGAGTTAAAAAATTTCCCATCACGCCACGTTTTAGAAAAAATGGGATTTTTTTCCATTTTTTAAAATTGGAGAGCTGAACACTGGCGTGCTACAAACTTTGAAATCCAGAAATTATAGGCTGAATCATGCCCTTCCAAATCGGATATGGTCGCATAGTGTAACTAAGATTTCAAGTTTATTTTTTTATATTTGACTTTTTAGAAAGAAACCGATGGAAGTAAAAAATATTTAAAAACTGTTCAATAGATTTTATTTTGACTTTTTTTTCATCCACTGGCAATTAATATCAAAAAATAGAAGAAAGTTTCCACATTTCGGCGGGGGGGGAGGGTCAGAACCCCCAAAACCTCCCCCCTAAATACGACCTTGCTCCTGAATATTGTCAGACATTTTCGTGAAACAAAAAAAAACAAAATATATGAACTTTTATAAGATATTTTAAATTCTGTTTATAAACTCATTTTTGTCCTTTTACACTTGGATTTATATATAAAAAAAAAATACAGATACATACCCAACAAACCAAAGTTGTCGAAATCGTTACGATATTTTCTATAATATTTTCAAATTTGAAATCCGATTTCTTTAGGATTTTCTAAAAAAGTGAAGAAATGATAAGTGTCCGACTCATCAAAACTCAACGCGAACTCTAAATTATTCCCAATTAATTAATATATTACGAAGAAATGAATGTCAAATCTACTAAAAAAAGTCTTAGAAACTACAAGACATTGATTAATGAAAACTAAGCTACAATTTTCGGAGAGGTATTCTGAAGTAAGTGGTCTACGTAAAATCCTTGTCCCTTAAAGTTTTGATTTTTTTTTAAATTTAATTGATAATAAATATTTTATAAATTACAGAAAAATATAAATTTTATTTATGAACTCGTGCACCTTTTTTGGGAAGCCTTCCGTTAGAGATTTGATAGTTGTTTCAGACACCTTTTTGGAACAGTTTGCCCATCTCCTATTAAAATCTTCGATATTTTGTGCTCTTTAAGTTTCTTTTCACAAGAGCCCAATATTTATCCACTGGTCTTAGCTCCGGACAATTTGGAAGATTGGCCTCTCTTGGTACAAACCCTGTTATTACTTTGGTACCACTCCAGAGATTTCTTGCCGTAGTGACATGATGCCAAATCGGGCCAAAAATATGTGGACACATTGTGCTCTCTCATGAAAGGAAGAAGTCTTTTTTTCAAACATTCTTTGATGTATATTTCGGTATTTATGGAGCCCACTGTAACAAATGACTTGCTTCTTTTGCCGCAACTGCATATAGCTTGCCATACCAGGAATTTTTTAGGAAATTTTGTCTGCTTTTGGATTTCCGCGAGCATCAGCAACATAAAAATTTTGACCCGGAACCCGGAAGCTGCGTAAAATCTGCCAGTACATACGTTTCTGGCATCTAAATTTTTTGCAGCATTCCTGTCTGGAACTTTTTGGACTTTGTATGTTTTCAAACCTGCATTGGCTTTAACTTTTCGCACCAACTAGTCAGAGCACTGGGCTAACCGGGCAGCTTTTCTATCAGATGTGTTTGGAGATCTTTTCAATATGCTTTCTATTTTCTTGGCTTTCCCAATATCATGTGGTCCTTGTTTTCTTCCCGAACCAGGTTTCCTATCGATGGTCAAATTCTCCTGAAACTGTTTAATAACATGGGAAACAGTTTGACGGCAGACCTTCAATTCTTTGGCCAATTTTTCGTAGGACCAATTTGGATTTTTTTTAAATTTTTTAATAATTTTAAAACATACTTCTTTTTCTTCACTCATTTTGATCAAACTCACGATAAATCAACATGTTTGTCATTAAAAATAACAACTGACATATTTTTCAAAGATAACTAGATCAAACGAATTTTTAAATTTTACACCCAAACAAAATTATTAGGTAAAACGTGTGTTAAGATTTTTTCAATCTCACTTCTTATTAACTACTTCGCCCCTAAAATACTTAACTGGAAGAAGATTATTGTTATTATTGGTTGAGAATACATTGCGACCTATAATATCTATTGCGCCTCCTCATTGATTTATAACACTTCTATAATACAATCTCCAATCGAAATTTTTTTATTGATCCTACTTTCTACAGGAAGAAGATACAATGGGCTTTATAAAGTTTTCAACCATCTGAGCTACAGACAAACACAAAAATTATAATTTCCTGCAATTTCAAAATTATGGACCGAAATTTTAGTCGTTTTCAAAAGAGAGATAGTAAATAAAGCAAATAATTTCCGACTGTTTAGTTTACATTCATGTCTAAATTTATATTAGTTTAAAAATGCTTGACACATTGACAAACACACTCATTAAGGACACTCTCGGAATAGTATTTAAGTCCTAACATGCTTATAATAGAGGCAGTAAACCTTTCCGATACGCTTCTTGGACAAACATTTGATATTTTTAAATGTTTTTTACTTCTATTGTTTTTTTTTTCTTAAAAGTCGGATTTGTTAAGAGATAAAATTTATAATTTTAGTTATACTATGCTACCAAATTTGATTTGTAGTTTTTGACATGGGATTTGGCCTCGGATTCAAAAATAGAAGGTAATGCAGAGCAATCCAGGATTCACTGTTTTTCTTTCTTCATAATATTATTAACAGTGACCGGAGAAAAGGCAAAATAAAATTTATAGCATTCAACGATTTTTCAAATATTTTTTGTTTCTATCTTTTTCTTTCTTATAAGCGACGTATTCAAAAATACGAAAATCTGAAATTTGAAATTTCAAATCAATGCCAACTATAGAAAATTTTATTTAGCCTTTTTTCCTGATTATTAATAACAGTGCAAAATTGAATCTCGGCAAGAATGTCGTCACGATTTTAAATTAAATTTAAAAATAGAAAGTTGAAAATTCATAACCACTGTTTCAACTCTCCATCAGTATTTTTCCAGCACCACCTGGTGCTAGAAAAATTTCAAATAATATAAAAACTTCAATTTATTTCCTTTTGAATAAATATAAAATTACAACGAATTTACAATACTTTCTAATTTTTTAATAATTTTTAAGCTCAGTCCTAGGACAAAAATTTCAAATAAATAATTTTTTACTTTACTAATGTAGAAAAACTATGAATGCGGGATTGTTCAGCAGAACTTCTTTTTTTAGAATCCGAAGTAAAAATTTATATCAAGAAAATGTGTAACAGAGTGTTATTGAAGAACCTTATGAAAAAAGTAGTTGGAAAAAGTTTTTTCATGTTGGATTCATAAACGTTCCGATTCCTTTATTTTTTAATTTTTCATCTTAACCTTTAAATACCCACTGGTCACTGCAGTGACCAACCACTTCCCCGATGGCCTGTGCTGCCATTTTACGTTCGCCATTCAAAACATCCGAGCTTACTGTCTTAAGTTTTCTTTATCGATATGTATAAATAAGAATGGAAAATTTATAACTGTTGTACAGTTACAGTTATTTTTAACTCGAGAAGCATGTTTTGCAAAATTTTTAAACCACTGACTGAAGAAAAAGTTTTTTTATTTTTGAATTTTTGTATAATAACTATATTGCCGTGTTAAAAAATTTGTTCCATATGGTATAGGATAACACCAAATAATTGTTTTTAAAAATTATTGCGAATTATTATTCTCCCTATAATCCCCAAAGGTTACTACAGAGGTCAACCATGTAAATCGAAATTATGGCACCTTAAACTAATTTATTTGAAAACTGGCAGAACAAACGTTTTTCGGAATCACAAACACCACCTCTAAGGTATGTTATTAGTTGAAATCGGACGTACTGGGCATTTAAGGGTTAAATTTAAGAAGGAAAAAAGTTTCGTTAAATTTAATTAATAAATTTTGGCGGGTGAATTAAAAAATTACAAATAGAACCTCCCCCCTTGGACCCGTTAGTGATTGTACTTAATTTATTGTGTTTAAACATCAGTTTAAAAAATTAATTATGGATATTTCCTTCCGATTCGTAGCCAAAAAACAAAAACAACAAATTGTGTCTACTGGCCTTGGTAGCCTATACATGGGTCGAAAAAGTGAAACGGTCTGACAAAAAAAAAATTTCTCGGATTTCTAAGATGACGATGTTTTTCGATTAAGAATATCTTCTTACTCCCTAAAAAAAATTCAAAAAAATTTTACTTATTTTGCAAATAATCGCGAGTTGTAAATTTGCTTAGTATATTTTTTATTTATTCATTTCTCGGAAAAGAAAAGAGATAATTAAATAATTTTCTTAAATGAAGCTATATATATATATATTTTTAACAAAATTAATTTTTTTCTCGTAAAAATTTAATTTGTTCCATTTATAAACAATTTCTCTAAACTATTGCGAATTCGACCATTATCTCAATTTCACCCGGCAGTTAGATTTAGCTTTTTACATGCGTAAAAAATGCACGCGGCATTTTTGAAATCACGGTGATAGCTTAAACGTGACTAGCAAATACAACGGCTTTAATTTTTGTTAATTGCACAAAATTATTAGAAACTCATTTAAAACTTATTTCTATTACAACTTAATTTTTGAAATTTTGTTGCACAGTTGGTCATTCTGCTATGGATATTACTAAGAACGAGCGCATTAGCACTCGCGGGTCATCAGAAAAATAGGCATAACTTCTTTCATATGAGAGGTTACTAACTTTTTTTGTTTTAATGTACTTGGTGTCATTTTACGCATGTTTTTACATGCGAGCTAAATCTAATTGACGGGTGAAATTGAGATAATGGTCGAATTCGCAATAGTTTAGAGAAATTGTTTATAACTGCAACAAATTAAATTTTTACAGGAAAAAAGTTAATTTTGTTAAAACTATATATATTTAGCTTCATTTAAGAAAAAAAATCATTTAATTATCTCTTTTCGTTTCCGAGATATGAATGAATAAAAACTATACTAAGCAAATTTACATCCCGCGATTATTTGCAAAATAAGTAAAAATTTTTTAGGGAGTAAGAAGATATTCGTGCCTTAATCGAAAAACATCGTCATCCTAGATATCCGAGAAAATTTTTTTTTGGCTGACCGTTTCACTTTTTTCGACCCACATAAACAAAATTTTCTAGTTTCTGACAGTTAAAGCGAAGTTCGCTAATAAGGTAACTATATATTTTTAACGGTGATATATGGCTACATGTTTTACCTTTATAATTGCTTACGTTTTATATAATTTTTTCCAACTTATAACAGACAACCGCGTGATATTACATCGTACTGGTTTTAGGGGCCTAAGTGTGCCGCTATGGGCAACCACCTAACCTAACCAAGTTGGAATTCCGACAAAGTCAACAACTATAATATAACATAAATAATAAAATATGTTTGCTAGATACATATGTATGTATAGGTTTGTATCTCTGTGGTGTATGTATGTGTAAGCGAATCCCTTAAGTGAGGTTGTCTGCTTTTGTTTTTGCATACTTTTAGGCGTAATGAATTATGTTTCAACATCTTTTTTTCTCTGATATACACAGAGTAAAGTTGTACTTGAGTGAATCTCATGCAAAATGCATAAACTTAAATTAAAGGGATAAAAGTATAAAGAACTTAGTAATAAAAGGGTTAAAATATACATTTATTTATAAATAGTAAGTATGAGTTTTTTTTTTTGGATGGGGGGGGGGAGGGGTACGCATAGTTATGTATGCTTAATAAGTTGGGTTGTTTTTCACTTGCTACTATTTAAATGTCCGCTTCACATTTCATACATTTAAATTTACTTAGCTTAGTTTATTTTTCAATTTACTAACAAATTACAAGAAAACTGTAATGTGTTGCGTTACGTAGAACCTTTGTATACATTTATGTATGTATATGGTTGTATGTTGTTACACTTACGACCACCGTCGCAATGTTTTGAAAGGGATATGTCTAATTAACATTTTAAGCCTTTCATACTTTCACCCTTACCTCGCTCGACTCGGCACAACCGTGCTGTGCTACTCCATTTAAAAGCTCGAGTACGTTCATATGTATGTACTCCCCGAGAGTGTATCAAATTATAATTTACATTTACACTTTGCAGCAGTGAACAAAAGACAAACATACATCTGTGTGTGTGTGTGTATGTAAACATTAAAACAATTAGTTTGACGCACACTTCTCTCTCCCACAACTGTGCTCTCGGCGTTATATCATGTTAACGTTACGCTTTCGCCCTTTTTATTTTTTCTACCTGTTTTCGTTTTTATTGTTGCTGTTTTGTTTTTGTTTTTTGGTTTTTAAGCAGCGCAATGACTTTCGCGCTAAATCGCACAGTGTAAAAATTAACATTGCATTCTCTTTGATATTGGCCTATCTACTCATACGTCTGCGTTTCATTCTCTCTCCTCTCTCTCTCTTTCTCTAACGATTCGACATATATATTCGTCCATGCGACTCTGGGCTTAATGAATGTCAGTCTGAGAGGTGTCATATATGTAATGGAGCATGTTTCTCATGGGAGATACCCAAACGTTTGTATGTATGTAAGTAAAGTAGATTTGAATGTATGTATGCATGTGAAATCTGCTGCCATATCACAGTGGATTTCCATTAACGCATTTGCATAAATATTTATGCAGCGCACTTTAGTGAAAATACACAAAGAGAGATATACATATATAGTAAGTGAGTGAGTGAGTGAGAGGAAAAAAGAGCACGAGTGAATATCCTTACTACTAGTAGTAGTAGTAGTATAGCAACCAAAAGTAAATGGAGTCAAATGAAAGAATATCCTTTGACTTTATCTACTACATTCGTACACATACACACACATTAACAATTATTGTATGCATGTTTTTATGTATGTAGGTATGTGTATGTATGTGAGTTTATAGCGCTAACGCGCAGCATACAATATTGCTAAAAATTTGCTACAATTTGTTTGTAAACTGCTGGCAGAGTTGCAGCCACAACCCTTCCCCGTTCCGAGATTACTAAATACTTGTTGTTTTTGTTTTATTTTTTTTCCTTTGCCTTATTTTGTTGTTGTTGCTTCTTCTTCTTCTTTTTCTTGTGAAGGATATTCTGTATGCTTGAATGGTTTACTTTTTGTTTTCTTCTTCATACACAGAGTAGCTAGCTATAACATCAACATTTATGAGCATAATTTTATATTCAACCCGTTCCCTTTACTATTTCGTCATAATATCTTTGAAATTCCGTTTAAAATAATTTCCTGTAACGTGAAAATTTAATGAAAGCTAAAATTAAACTAAAAAAAAAAATTCAGTAAAATTATGCAAGCATGTAGATATAAATATTTATTTATATACATACACAAATATTTACATAAAGTAGATATGCATATGAAAATGTCTAGGGGTTAAAAGTAAATATTTTACATATGAAGCTTTAATATTTAATCAAACAACAATTCAACAACATCAATTACACTTTAAATTTTTTATGATTTGCTTGTGAAGTTTTGCCAGGCATTCACATTTAGCATTTAGCACTCAAATCATTGCAAAACTAAGTAAAACTAAATAAACTGAATGCCATGGAGGTATATTAAATGCACACAAATGAACTTTTCTTTTCAACAGAATGAGACATAAAATATTATTCAGAAAGACTTTATGTTTATGTTTTTCTTTCAAATACCAGAGACATGAGTTGTTACTACTACCTACTCATTTAGTGCGGTTCATTTATTTTTATCACACATTTAAATATCTTGGAAATACCATCAGAATTAATTTGAAATTCATGTTGGCTGTCAACCAAAGAATTTTATTATTAAATTATGGCAGCAAATGTATGCTTAAAATTTCGTAAAAATATTTTTAAAAACATACATTTGTAGAAATTTTGAAACAAATATTATGAGCATATAAAATTATAATAATAATTAAGTGAATATGACAATAAAAATTCCACAAACCCGATGCTAATAACAACAAGTAGATGACTTACTTTATTAGTTTTTCAGTTAATGTTTTTAATTTTACATGTTTTTTGATTTACCTCACTAATAAGATGCGAATTGAGATAAACTGCATACGCTTAGCCCTAAAATTTAGAGGTAAATATGTAAAATAGTCACTTCACTCCATACAAATGATGGCATGGCTCGCCTAATTTGTCAAGACACTCAAATATTAATAAAATTTTTTATATTTTCATTTCGGGTTAAACTGAGTTACGAAATATTCAAAGCGATTTTTGAAAGGGTTTTTATTTCTCTTTCAACTGTAATGGTCTGAGTTACTGTTATTCGAATTAATGAAATCTCTCTAAAATGAAGAACTGAGTGCCGAGGAGGAAAAATTTTCAAGAGAACTCATTATCGTTATGTGTTATGCAAACATTTACAGTTTCAATAATTCCTGAAGTTTTGGGGATATTTATTATAACTGAAGAAAATATTGTGCTCATATTCAGATAGATCCGTAAAAACTTCTTGTATATTTAAAGCTTTGGACAAGTTTGAAACCTTACTAATTTAGAGGGGTTGCCTCTATCTGCGATGAGTTATTGCGAATGCCAATTATAATATCAGGACTGCCAGCAACTAACAGCTGAATTGAACATTGCTACTGTTTTGGCCCTGTTGTATCGTGCTGGTTTGGTGCCAACAAAATCGGCTCTAAAAAACAAAAGAAGAAAAATTCTTATGGATTGAAGTTTCATCTTCTATTTCCTATAGAGTAACCACTTTATTGCGCCCCTTCCCCCCCCCCCCCCCTCCCCCTCACCCTGAATTGTTTCTAAATTTTCATTTAGGACAAGGAGCTGTGGAGCACACTGTTTTGACCGGAGCTAGAGCTGCTCCGATTCATAATTTTTCCAACTATTGTTGCTTGGCATTATATTTGAAAACTTGCACACTATTACAATTACAGGCAATGAAGTTTTTTCATTACCATCTCCATAAATCAATGCAAATGGCAATGCTGAGTTCCAATCGATTAGAATGAATTAGTACTAAAATAAATTCATTACATTTATTCATTAATTACTAATTCATTGCAAGGGATTTGAACTGGGTAGTGCCATTTCCATTGCAGTAATGAAATGTACAATTTTAATTACAATAGCCCTATTCACGATTTCGTGCAAATGGCCTTGCATCATTGCAAATGTAAAATAGTTCTGCTATCACAATAACAAATATATGAGATATGAAATAAAAATTTGCATTTGCAATGATGCAAGACCGTTTACACCATATCGTGAATAGGGCTAATGTGTGTTAATAATTCCTAGTTTTTTTTTAAAGATGTTCCTAAGAATAAGGAATTCACAATCTTAACTGGTTCTATTGCTATGACAGCAGAATTCCCAGAATTGGTCACCTAACATAAAATTTTTCAATATCGAGTTTTTGGTGGATTATGATAAGTCGTGCTCACTTTCATCTTTACCGAAAAGTTTGAAGATATACAGCTCAAATTCCAAATGCTGGAAGCAGTACCAGATATCAAAATAATTTTTGCTTTTCCTGTAAAATTCGGAAAATAGGTGTTAGGGCTTTAGCAAATTAAGGAAGCGATACACATAAATGAATTTAAAATAAAAAAAATGATTTTTATTGAGAAAATTATATATAGTGGAAGCTCGGAGCGGAGCACGGAGCGGAGTCGGAGCTATACTTAAGAGGTCGGAGTGGAGTTGGAGCGGAGCAACCCCAAAATTTGGTTGCTCCAAAGCCCAATCCAATTATTTTTATAATTTTAATTTTTTTTTACAGCAGCTTCAAGATAAAAGTTACCACCTCATACTTGTTGGGAAATGAAATTTATTTCAAAAGTTAGAAATTTTATTTTGAACATTAGTTTTTCGTTAAGTTTGGAGGCCTATTATTTGACAAAAATACCCTTTACTCCAATAAACGTAAATACTTATATGCGAATCATTTATCATAATTTTTATTTTTTTTTTAATCCCGTTTCGTACATGGAGCCGATGCATTTTAACCTTCATATATTCTAGTGAGAGAAAATGCAACTACGATTTAGATTTTTATATAAATTAAGAACCCCGAAGAAGGTTTCATTTGAAAGGCTTATATTTTTATTCTACCTAACGATTCGATCCAAATATTTCTGTATCAATAGTATCAGCCATTTTGACAAATTCTGTACCAAAGAATTTCTCTATCTCATCCATCAGTCAGAACCTTTCATATATTGTTGTTAAATAAAAAACCGTTTGATAACTGTCATTATCCAAAAACATATTCACCCTCGCTCTCACGCAAGAGGTTTGGGTCTTCAGTGGCCAACTCTGCGGACTCCATACGGGTTAACGTTAGTTGCTTTACTGCTTTACCACTGAAATACTATACATCATACGGGCACACTTATTGAAACTTACTGAAAATGGAGTGCAGGATATTGTCCGTCTATTTTGCTGGGTACAATCAACAAATCGCACCGGCTGAGGCCCGAGAATTCATCAGGTATTGCAAACAGTTTAATCGGCAATGTGTTGTCGGCTGTAATGCAAACGCACACTATACATTATATGATAGCAGCAACGTCAGAGAACGGGGTAAGCTTTTTTTTAAATATACTTTTATCTAGTAATGTGCATGTATAAAGTAAATAAAGGGTGCAAACCTACTCTACAGAGAAGAGGTTCTTGAACTAACTTTGACTGGCATTACCTTATCTTAGAGTTGCAGAACATCAGCACATTATATTTAACATTCCGGGTTGCTCTTTTCTATCTTTTCCCAAATGGACTAACTCGGGTCTGATCCATTGTGGCCTTTAAAATAGCTACCCTTGTCGCCACTATCAGTTCAGTTAGCGAACAGGAACTGAAATTAGTGAACAGTAAGTTATTCAATAAATCTAAACGTATAAACCAGTGGAATAACACTGCCTCTGGAACTACTCAAATCTTACAGTCCTCACATCCTCCTTGCTTAAGATCACGGGAAGATTGTTCGATTTATAGCTGTTAGTGGTCGAATGCCCGGGTAAAAAGTAAAAAGTGCTAGGTGAGTGATACAAATTTGACAAGCGGAGTTGGTATTTTAGTGCAGTATACATTAACGATTACACACACACACCTATGATGATAGATAATTCGCTAAACTTTAACGCTCATCTTGACTATGTCTAATATTCAAGCATCGTTATCCAGAATACTCCCAAATGTAGGTGGACCAAGATATGGTCGAAGGGTTTTACTATCCAGAGTAGTAAGCTCGGTGTTACTCTACACTGCGCTAATTTGGTCCGGAGCTCGGGCGACAAAAGAGTGCCGAATAAAGCTATCACGTGTAAACAGACTATTCGTTCTGAGGGCAATAAAAGGTTTTCGCACAATTTCTGAAGTTGCAGCGTGCGTCGTAGCTGGTATGATGCCAATCGACATAACAGAGTTTTTAACGGATCACGGAGGTTATAGAAAGTACTTACATAGATTACACTCTGACCTATCTATAGAGACCAAGAGGAAGATGTGCAACACGTAATCTTTAACTGTCAACGATCCAGTCCGACAAATATGACGTTGCCAAATCCATGGAGCATAATTGAGCATGTGATCTAGTGTATTTATTACGAAAGTGCAAAGGATATCTAAGAAGAATTGACCGTTTCGGGGGCAAAGACTCGATGAATATAGCCTAAGGATTAACCAGCCCCGCGAAGTACCGTGGGGCTAGTGGTTGACGAGCACGGCGGTGAGGTTTACTACATAGGCGTACTACTGAGATGATGTAGTCCTCGGTCTTCGAAATTAAATTTAAATCTTTCGCTTTTGCGACGCATTACTACAAATTTTATATTCTAATTTTATCAAATTTACTATACGACAAGGGATTTACTTATTTCCTTCTGAGTAGGTAACAGTAATTAAATTCTACTGAATGTTTTATATCTTAAACTGTTAGGTCAGGTAGATAGATAGCCAAACCTTAAGTTTATGACGTCTGTTGTTTAAAGAAGAAAAATTCAATTTACATTTTTGAACTTGGAAATTGATAAAAGTTTATAATTTACGCAAGGCACAACCCTTTCATTTAAAAGAAAATTACATATATCATAGCTACGCATAATTACATATTAATATTATACTTTTGTGTGTGTGTATGTATTTCTGAATAACTAATTCATCTTTAACGAGAATGGTATTTTTCTCTCTCTCTGTTTTTTTTTTCCTCATCATTGATTACGTTTCACTCATGTCATGTGTGTGTGTGTGCATATGTTATTGTTGATGTTGTTGCTAGCATTGGCATTACCGAATACGAAATATGGAATTCATATTGTCGCACAATTTGTTAATGGCATTTTAAATGCTTTTAAATTGCTTGCTCGAAATGCGAAAATTGTTGACGTTAATAATTTAAAATCTCACTATTATCCTTGACAAGCGCCATATAAGTATCTTTTTAAAATAAATACATATACGCACGCACACTCGCAGGCATTTGTATGTGCATGTGCGTGTACATATGTATGTGCTTGAAAAGGACGTAGGCATACGATACTCGTAAATTTGAAGAGGAGCAAAGTATTTTCGCTTTTAATGGCAACCATTTAAATCTGTTGCCTGTTTTTGCCGTTTTGCTGTTATATTTATACGCGGCTAATTTTCAATGAGTAGGAAGTTTTATAATATTACATAAAAAAAAGGATATATTTTGCTAGGGATAAAATGGATATATACATATGTGTGTATGTATGTGCTTAAGTGTGTTTGTATATGTTATTGTCATTTAGTTATTGTCGTATTTTGTTATTTTTGTCATTTTGTTTTGTTTACATATTTACGTGTATTACATATAGAATGTATTGTTTATACATACATATACATACTTCATAATACATAGAACATATTTATTGTATTTGTGAGCACACATTTGTTATTTTTCCCAAGTATATTTCACATCCAATTCTGAAGTATTATTTCGAAAGTGCTCCTACTATCAATGCCACGCAGACAGGCAATAATATATAAATATGTACATATACATAAGTACATAAATAGATATTAAATATGTACACATATTATGACATTTTCGATGGTATATTTTTTATGCATATGTATAAGAATTATTATGAAATTTTAACAAAAACACAACTACACTCAACACACACAATCATTTAGAATAGAAACACATGTATGTGTATATGGAAATTTCATTATATTATTATGGCATAATAGCGGATACTTAAAAATTTATGAGTTTTTCTATTTAAAAATGTTAAATAGTCGATGTGCATAATTAATGAAATTTCTACTATTTCTAAATTTGTTGTTTGTATATTTGGTTTTTATAATAAGCAGAGAAAATGTGTGCATATAAGTTTCATACATGGTCTACCTAAAAAAAATACCTAATATGTAGCTGGGAGCGGTGAATTGAACCAAGGATATTACGTTTCATGTTCAGAATATGATGAAAGTATGACATTAAACTAAATTTGTATACTTTACGTATTCATTAATCAGAATAATGCATTCAATCAGACCACAACCACATATAACAGATTTCCCATATCATATTTAAGGTCCTATGCCAAAGACTTAATTTTGTTAAGCTCTTTCAGTATTTGCAGTCTTCTTTGCTTCGTAAGAAGGTTAATTAAGTTTCAATTCTCAAAATTCTTAATTCTTAAACAAAAAAGTCATTGCAGCGAAAAATTCACAAAAAAGTAGGCGTGGAATATTTGTAAATATAAATTTTATCTACACAATTTGCCGATTGAATTAAGAATACGACTGATTTAATTTAAACTAGCGCCAATTTGAATTCGAAATAGTTAAATAGATTTTAAAAATCGCCAATTTGAATTCAGAATGGTTTAGTTTATTTTAAATAGTTACATTTGAGTTCTGATAAGTCAAATTCATTAAAAAAGCGTCAAATTCATTTCAGGTAACGCTGAATTTAGAGTAGCCAAATTGTTTTAAGAAATATTCAAATTGATTTAAGAAAGTCCCAATTTGAATTCAGAACAGCTAAATTGATTTCAGAAAACGTCAAATTAATTTTAAAAATATTCTATTCGAATTCTGAAAAGCCAAATTGATTTTAGAAAGCTCCAGTTTGAATTCACAATAGGGAAATTGATTTTAGAAACCGACAATTTAAACTCAGAAAAGTCAGATTGATTTAAGGAAGTCCCAATTTGAATTCAAAATAGTTAAATTGATTGAAGAAAACGTCAAATTAATTTTAGAAATATTCTTTTCGAATTCTATAAAGTCAAAATGATTTTAGAAAGCTCCAGTTTGAATTCACAGTAGCAAAATTGATTTTAGAATCCGCCAATTTAAATTTAGAAAGTCAAATAGATTTAAAGAAACCCCAATTTGAATTGATTTAAGAAAACGTCAAATGAATTTTTGAAAATATTCTATTCGAGTTCTTCTGAAGTCAAATTGAGTTTAGAAAGCTCCAGTTTGAATTCAAAATAGCAAAATTGATTTTAGAAACTGCTAATTCGAATTCGAAAAATTCAAAAATTGATTTAAGAAAGCGCCAATTTAAATTCCGAATTGCCAAATTGTTTTCTTAAGACAAATCAATTTTAGTAATATCCTATTCGAATCCTATAAGTCAAATTGGTTTAAGAAAGCCCCAATTAGAATTCAGAATAGCTAAATTAATTTAAGAAAATATCGAATTAATTTTTGAAAATTGATTTAAGAAAGCCCCCAATTTGAATTCAAAACAGCAAACTTGATTTCAGAAAACGTCAAATTAATTTTAAAAATATTCTACTTGAATTCTGAAAAGTCAAATTGATTTTAAAAAACTCCTGTTTGTATTCACAATAGCAAATTGGTATTAGAATCCGTCAATTTTAATTCAGAAAAGTCAAATTTATTTAAGAAAGCCCCAATTTGAATTCAAAATAACGAAATTAATTTTAAAAAGATGCTATTCGAATTCTGAATAGTCAAATTTATTTCATAAATAGCCAATTTGAATTCAAAGCTTGTCAAATTGATTTTAGAAAGTGCTAGCCTAAATTCTGAAAAGTCAAATTGATTTATAGAAACTCAAAATGAAAGCGCCAGTTTAAATACAGAGGACATCAATTTGAATTCTGAAAGGTCTGATTTGAAATCAAAATTGTCAAATTGATTTTGAAATCGCCTATTTGAATTCAAAATAGAAAAATTGAAACCCTAATAATTTCAATTCAGAATAATACAATTGATTTTAGAAAACGCCAGTTTGAATTCAGAATAACAAAATTAATTTAAAAAGTATCGAATTTGGTTTTAGAAAGCGTCAATTCAAATTATATGTAAACAAATTTATTTTAGAAAGTATCAATTTGAATTCAGAGATCTTCATATTGATTTGAGAAAGCTTAAATTTGAATTCGGAATAGTTAAATTGATTTAAGAATGCTCCAATTTGAATTCATTAGTCAAGTTGATTTTGAAAAACGTGAATTTGGTTTTAGAAAGCTTCAATTTGAATTTGGAATAGTTAAATTGATTTCAGAAAGTGTCAATTTGATTTCAGAAAACATTAACTTGAATACACAAAATTAACATAGGATTTCAAAAATGTAAAAGACACAATCATAATTTGAACAAGCTAAATTCGCGCGCTATTAATTTAAAAAGAAACTCTACAAATCTTTTAATAAACAGTACTTAGAAGGTTATTATTTGGTTCTGACTTTATATAACTATTTTCCAAAGTTTCGTTTTGAATTTAGAAAAATATTCACATATTTTAAGAAAACGAAAGAACGATTTCATTGCCTACAATTTATAAAATTTAAGTTCAAAAAAGTAAATCACACCATTCCAAAAAGGTACGACTTATTTCACCAACAAGTGTAAAGAACAAACAAGCATCAATCAATGATTCCAATTTAAAAATTTTCACCTTCTGCGAATTTGAATCTTTCACCTCAAACCTTGTAACGCAAACAACACTTAACCTACAAAATTGATTGAATGACAACAACAACAAAAAAAAAAGAAAGAAAATATTCAAGTTGCATAACGATTGCCAAGGGTTAATTTTGAAAACTGTAAACTGTGAATCAGTTGAATCAATGAAGAAACCGCATATTTATCAACACGAAGCAGCGCAAATTGCTAAAGGGGAGTGAAAAACTTTCAATTTAAAGAAACTCCAGTCAGCATGAAACAGCTGCAGGATGTTCTGGTAGAAGAAGCAGCAGAAGAAGGTAGCCCGCTAGAAATATAAGCATTTACTACTATCGACTAAAAGATGAAGAAAATTCAATTATTTGTGCAAATATTATGCAAATAAACAGAAGAAATAAGAAAATCTAAAAATTTAAAGAAATTTAGTCGTGATTTTGATTTTACTTCAAGAAAAGAAGAAACGAAATGAAAAAGAAGCAAGGAAAGGTAAAAGAATAAATAAATGAATGAATATGTGACGTAGAGCAACGCCAAGTGACGTATATATGTATATAGGGCAACAAAGCATACTACTAAACAACGCAACGCTGCTTTAACTGACAGCTTTTAAATTGAAACTTAACCAAACCAAACAGCATTAACAATAGCCAAAAGTTTACTTAAATTGAATGCCTAACAAATGTGAACAACAGCCGCTGAGCAGTAACAAAAGCGCCTAAATGTATGCAAACAAAAAAATCACAAAAGCGTGTGCTTTCTTTACTCACACACACGTTCAAATTGAATGTTTGCTGATTTTCGTTTGTTTAAAATTCAAAATTTCGGTTGGCACGATTTACATCCACGGAAACGGAAATAAGTAGCGCATTGACGTTGTGGGGTTAAAATTCTTACTGTTTTTTTTATTATTTTTTTTTTTTCTTTACATGCAGCAAATCGAATTGAGGCTCGAAATAGGTTCAAAAATCGATTGAATTGTTTATTTGTTTGTTTTTGTTCACATGCAGTTTCAAGCTTTTTTATTTTTTTGATGTCAAAACAGTTCGTTCGCGTTTACTTAAATGCTTCCGGCATTTTTCAATTGCTTGGAAGGGTTGAATTAAAAAAGTATAGAATGCTTTTGTTGTTGCTATTATTATTGCTTTCTTTGTTGTAGTTGTGTTACAAGGTTTGATTGATGCAAAGTCAAATGCATTATTTTAGTTGCAAACAAGAAAAACATTAATATTTCTTTTATAAGTTAAAGATAAAAATCTAAGACTGCATTTATACCCCCAGGGAAGCTGTGATTCGTAGGGAAGAGTTGTAGGAAAGAGGAGGTCATTGCTATCAAATATGAAATGCAAGGTATGTTCATTACACATTAATGTAATAAATACAGTAGTAAATGGTTAATTGATTTAAATAGTGCATTTTGAATTGACGACGTAAATTTGTGATACAAAAGGAATTGGGAAGTGAAATTAAGAGTCAAATACGTAATGATCATGAGATATATGTACGAGTATGAGTACGAGTATGAGTACGAGTATTAGCAGACCCTAGGGTAGGGGGGTTGGGTGTTGAGGGGAGGGGGTCTGGAGGGGTTTGGGTATAAGCTCCACTCTTATCGAATAAAATATGGAAAATTTTGATATTTGGTCAAAGAAAAACCAAATTATAAAGAGACGAAAAAATTTTTCGGGCATCTCTGGATACTCTAGTGAGTACGAAATATGAAGAACGAGATGACTCAAATTTAAAAATTTTGATTAGTTGAACAAATGATAGCTAAAGACAGAATTTCAAAACAAATTTTAACAGCCAAATCGCTTATGTAAAAAACAACCCATCGCAAAACCTTAAAATAGAAATATTCAAATATATAGGTAACGAAACGATTTTAATACTCTTTGGATAACGAGGCTAGATCAAGTAATTGATGACAAGAAGTTCTAAAGGTACAGCATAAGTTTGGACCATTAAATAATGGGTGATTACATAGTGCCACTACAAAAATAATGTTAAAAAGTGAGGCTAAATGTTTTTACTTAGAAAATATTTAATATTTGGGTAGGTAATTGCAATTTCAACTAGCGCTTAATCGCAGTTTTGATACCATATTCTCACATTATCATTGGCTCTTGTTGGTCTAGAGCCAGCCCGTAAGATTTTTCTTCTCAATCTCAAGTCTCAGTTATATATGGGCTATGTTGTATAAGAAAGGTTAATGCCATTTGTTCAGTCTGTCATTGGCAAGACAATGGCGAAGGAAGTCGGAGAGAATCTCTTCTTCGTCTAAGTTCCCGCAATTCTTATTGTATGAGTTGTGGTGGGGTATGAAGTCAGTCTGGCTACGTAAGATTTGGGAATCCCGATTCATGTGTCAAATTAGCGGCTTTTGTGCAAACCTCCCCACCCTGGATTCGTTAGAGCTTAAGTCTGATCCTGGTAGTTGTTTTTTTTATTACCATGTATTCTTAGTTACAGAGCCCTTTCCATCGGTTATCTGCTAGGATAAGGAAGTGAAAGGGCATATCTGCACTTATTTTGTTCAGAGGAAAGGTGTTTCGAGTAGACTCCTGTTGCGACCCTACAGTGGACTTGTAAGTGAAAAGTTCTATCTCGAAGCCAACTGCCATACTATTTCTCCATCAATCTGCTCTAGCTAGGGGAGAAGCCTCGAAGACCTTCGTAAAGTTTAGTTTTGAGTATTGAGCACAATATTCCTATAATTCGTGGGTGTGAAACCCTTTTCTAGCCTTTTTTTCATATGCAATTTTTACGTTCTCTCAAATTAAGAGCATTAGAAAAATACATCGTATTCTCTTTTACTGAGATAAATGAATTTTAATTTCAGTGCCGCACAGTTTTGTCATGTATTTGCTATTTTAAGTTTCTGGTATAAATCGTTATCAGTTGAAAGCATTCATAATGTGACTGGTAATGAAAATTTTTGATGTTTGCAAGATTTAAAGGAAAAGTGGAAAAACAAAAAAGAAAACCATTCGAACTCAGTCGGATTTTGGATTATGTCAGTCTTGCAGCAAACTAGCGGATACTTTCATAAGTTTTTGTGAATATTTTCATTTTTGTAATTTATTGCTATAATTTTTTCAAATTCTAGTAAAATTAGAATAATAAATAGAATTTAAGTTTTCTCTTTTAATTTTTTTAGAATTTAATAGAAGTAACTAAAATAAATTTGAAAATTAAAAAAGATGTACAATTTTTGAAAAATATGTGACCTTGGATAGAAAAGAGATTAGTATCAATCTATCTATTATTCTGAGGCACATTCCCATAAAAATTATTAAGATCGAAAATTCATTGTGACACTTATGTTCTTAGTTCAGAAATTTCACCGCAGTATTTTCATGCCTTGAGCCGTAAATTCTACCATTTTATTAAATTTGATTAAGTTTGATTCTAACTCGGTTAATTCGTCAACTAGGAGCCCAGTGAATAACGATTTTATTATGGAAAATAAAAAACCAGAACACTTTGACTACCCTAGGGTTGTTCATACAATATAGCAGAGCTTTCAGAGCAATTTAATTATCACAAAATATGGCAATATGATCTCCCTTGTTTGGATTGATTTTAGCGAACATAGCAATGACACAGATTGCATAAATGGTAAATCTCAGCTGTATACTTCAACCCATTATCCCTTTATACCTTTGAAGTTGTCACATTTATTTCCGATGTGATTGATGATATTTCCAAGATTCATTAAACTAAAAAAATCTGTCATCGGCTTAAGAAATTCATAAGTTTGTGTGTGGGTACCTTAATAGGTAGTCTTGAAATTCTAAAAAAATATATGCACTTAAGTAATCTAATCTAAAATGTCCTATGAGATCACTTTTTTTTAATTTAAAGCAAACATCTATTTTGTATGAATGTGCGTATGTTTGTATGAAATTGTATGTATGAGTAAGTGAAACTGTAAACTGAATGCCTTCACTTAAAGCATTATCTATCATTTAATTTCTCCCAAAAGACATTTCAATTACATATAAATATATATATATATATATAATACACACACATCCTCGTACATACGAATAAGGATACAAATAAGCATTAAAAGTCTGCATGCAAACGGCAGTCAATGTGAGTCAGACATACAATCAGACATTCAGCAAATCATACACACGAGTTAATAGAAAATCAACTTTATGTGTATATATGTGTGTGTGTGTGCGTCAATAAAAGCTTAGAAATTAGACAGATTGTTAGACGTTTCATTTGTATTGAGGAATCTTAATGTCTACCTACTCCTTGAAATTGAGGGTAGTTGGTATTCGTTAGTATGTTTATATGTGGTAAAAGTTGGCAACAATGAGCAAATAATTTGATATGAAAATTGCCTGAAATTATTGAATTATTTGCATGAATTGATTGAGGATTTGTCAAAATGCGGTTGGTTGAAATTGTTGTTGAATCAACATACATAATATTGTTATATATTATGATTGATAATGTAGTGAGCATAAAGAGACATACATATGCACTCGGAAACATGTGATGCGTACACACATACTTACATGCATTCATATGGTATATCGTTGTGTGTTTGCAAAAGGAATACATAAATGATGAGCAAATTGTACCGGTCGGTAAAATTAAGAAAATCGTTTATTAACATAAAGTTTGTTATGCTTATTGATTTTTATACTATTGAATTCGTCGCCTGAGAATTGATATGGCGTATATGTATAAGTATTCGTATGCCTATACGCCAAATCAATTCTCAGGCGACGAGTTGTCGTGGTCATCGTGATTCAGTGATTGTTAACTTTTTTATTTTTCAATAGGTACATAAAACTAAACTAAGGATAATTGTATATGTTAGAGGGTTTGTTAATAATGTAAAACATATATAGCTTTGCTCCAATGTCATTTGGATTTTATATAGAGATGTGTACTGAGGAAAAGTTGTTCTCATCTCTACCTAAAATGAAACTTGCAGTGAGTGGTAGACATTTCCAGTGGTCCCTTGAAAATGAAAATCGGAAGAAAAAAAAATGATAGAAAAATTATTTTCCTTCATGGGACTCGCGTAAAAACGATTGCTAAAATAAAAAACTATGAAAATATATTTTTAAAATCAATTAAATTTAAGTAGGTGGTTTTGATCTTAACCCATCATATGCGGGCACCCGAAATCGTTGAATTTTTTCAATGAAACTTTCAGAGTTTAATTTTGAGGCAATTTATAGCAATTGAAAAAAAAATGTCCAATTCTTTCTCAGCCTAAATTCAGTTTGAGATATCACCGTTTCATAAAGCAGTGCAACAAAAATTTTATGCGACAGATTTTCCAACGGTTTTATAGTGATCGCTGAGAACGACTGCGTACTCAGTTTTTCTCCATCACCTCTATTTCTCCCACAATATGGACCTAAATTCGGACAAATTTGATTATCTTAACAGACACGAATTTCTTGTCCAAAACATCATCAAAATCAAAACAATATTTAAATAATACATATTTAATTGATTTTAAAAAAAAAATGTCCTTGACTTATTCTTTATAGTATAAAATTTGACTTACCTCGAATCGATGCGATTTAAATGATCCAAACGACTCAAATGTAATTCCCGTAGATGGAATAAATTCAAAAAGGCCACTGGTGGCAGGTGGGTAAAACGATTAGCACTCAATGATAAATATGTTAAATTTGATAGTTTTGACAATTGCTGAGTGGGCACCATCTGGAAATAAAACACAAAAATAGAAAGATGATATTTTGTAAATTAGAAGTTAGATTAACCCTTTCGTTGTTTTTTGCTAATATATTGCACTAAAAAATGTTTAAATTTCACTACTTCTCATTTCAAACCTATCGGGAATTTTAAAAATAAAAAAATTATTTTTAAGTCAAGCATGTTTTTTCTCTTTATAATTTAAGTTTGAGTAAAAACGAGAGTACAGTTCTTTTTTTATTTGATTTTGTAAAACAGTCCAAATTATATTTGTATGGATTTTGCGAAGTGAAGGTACTAAGTTTAAAATCTTGAACAAGTATAAAAACTTTTTTTTTAATTATAATAGTTTAAAAGAAAGTTAAAACTCCATTTCATAATACAAAATTAATAACTTAAAAAAAAGTTGTTAAAAAAATTATTTTACATGCTTAAAAAAATTGTACATTATAATGTACAAATTCACGCAACTCTAATGTACAATAAATAATTTGGTTACTATTGTGTACAAAAAACATGAACGGTTGATGATTTTGAATTATTTTCTGCGGGTGTTAAAAAAATTGTGATAGTGTTGATTTGTTTTTTGTTCAACAAACGAAAAAATGACAAGGTTCTGAAAGTGGATGCTGATAGAACTCGAGAAAAAAAATTATATGGGTCTCGGCGTTTTAAAAGTATACGTCACATTTTTTTTTACGTGGGCCCAATGTTTGCCCATTTCTAACAGATTAAATATAATAAACCATAAGATAACTTGTTAGTTTTGCATCAGAGCTTGTTTGTATGTTCAGAAATTTATAGTAGAATTTTCCGTAGAATATTTTCTTTCTACATATTAACCCTTTGCCGCCCAGAATTATGGGTCTTTTTCGCCTTTTTCGAAAAGTTTCTTTTTTGACCCATTACGAGGGTTGATATGGGGTTAATATGCTCAAGAAATATATTGCCCATAAAATTTTATTATAGGTCACTGAATAACAAAAATCTGTATACTTGACTTTAGTAAAAATAAATCCAAATTCCAAAAATGTTTCAAATTTTCACCTTTTATACATAGTGAACAAGTGTGTTTTTAAAAGTACTTTCTGCATTGCATTGCAAAATAAACCTTAGTTGTTTTTCCACAAAAAAAAAATTTAAAATTTAAATTTTTTTCTCGAATTTTTACTCCTTTCATGCATTTTGGTCATTGTAATGTACAAAATTCCAAAAGCTCTACAGCCTTTTCCAAAAACTTCTTTCATAATTTTTTTGGTTTTTATTCTTAACAAAGTCCAAATCTACGAATATAAAACAAGAAAAAATGTGTTTACCCTCCAATAAAAAAAATGAGAAGAAAGGGTTAAAATAGAATGGCTGTCTTTTATCCATTCTCATTAATAGAAGAGAGAGGGAAAGTGATCATTTTCTATATGAAATTGCAGTCATTCTTGTAATGTGTAAACTTTAAATTTTAATTAAAATCAGTGCAATTTCTTGATACTTTCTAATTTTAGTTTTGAAAGATAAATTTTATATACACATTACCTTTACCTTTCATTTGCTTATGCTCTGTCTTCTAAATTATTGCAAAATTCCTGAATTTAAATCGGGCAATGTGCAAATTAGAATTATGCATGAATGCATTTTACTTCTAAGAGAGAGAAACAGAGAGAGAGAGAGAGAAAAAAAAATAAATTTGCACAAATGCAACCCATAAGTTTCATGCATTCAGAAAATTACAAAATGTTTGTGAAATTTTGACAAAATAAATTATGGTAATTACAAGATTTGGATTTATTTGGAATGAAATTATACATATGCATAGAAAATACACATGTCCGTTTGTATTTAGATCATTCAAAGGTATTGCATTTTGTACTACTATTCTATGCATAAATTTGTTTTATATATATGTATACACATGTAGTACCGTAGTACATGGGTACCGCCCAGTGGTGGAGAGATGTGTATCAGAAGTGATTCTAACAAGTCTTTTTACATACGGTGCATCACAAAATTGATCACCCAAAAACAACTTTTTCTGTACACGGTAAATAGCTAAGAATGGAGTCAAATCCAAAAGTAGCAGCGTAATTAAGTGTCTACTTATCCAGATGTACAGAAGTGGAAACAAATTTTTGACAACAGAAAATACAGGTTCCAAGAGGGTCTTCAAAATTTTGATATGATTTTTTAAAATTTTTTGTATGCAAATTTCGAATTCCACATCCCCTTACAAGTACAAACATAATGTGAAAAGAATTTTTGAAATCAGATAATGTTTATTGATATCTCATTCTACTCGTATTACTAAATATAAATACTGAAAATTTTACTAGCTTCCTCCGTTTTTCTGCCGCTTTTTCTTAAACGTTTGCATACTAAATGAACGATTCTGAATTTGATTTGGTTTACTCTTGTCAAATGAATTCGAACTGCTTCCAAATAATGCGCTTTAGATGCGCAGCGCATTCAATTTTCTCGTTTGGTATATTCGAATTAGCTTTTTTCAATACTGACTTCTAAGTTTCTTGCATTATTGTAGACATAATTATTACTAGCATATATGCGTACTGATTGATTTCAATGTAGATTTATATTAAAGTGATTAAAACTTAACACACCTCAATTTTATAACAGTCAAGCTCCATTAACGAGTTGAAAACAATTTAAATCAATATTATGCAAAATTTTTATTTTAAAGCGCGGTTCACGCAAAATTGGCAGGCAGGAAAGCTGCTGTATCTTTTTAACCAGAACATTCAGAATAACAAATAATGCATTAAATGATAAGTTTAATATTGTGTTTTAATACTATAATATTAAAAGATTTAAATTTCTTTGTTGTGCCAAAAGTTCCGGGTATTCCTTTTAATGGACCCCATCAACCTTTGAACATCCGCTCTGGATACTTTTGCGGCTATTTGGTTCCATTTTAGTAACATTGAATTCACATTTTTGACAATACCTGGATTCATATATTTGGGCACTACATCTGCTTTATTTGTCTGATACCAATCCATGGTCTTCTTAGAGTAGTGGCAACTGGCTAAATCAGGCCAAAACTTCACTGGCGAATGGTGGTGACGAACAAATGGTAATAGTCGTTTCGAAAGGCACTCTTTGATGTAAATATCGGACGTCATAGAAGAGGATGTCACAAATCACCTGGATTTGAGACCACAGCTGCAAATAGCCTGCCACACCATTGCTTTCTTTGCAAATTTATCCATTTTTATGTACTTGAATTTTGAGGGTACATTACCACGATTCGTTGCCATATAAAATTTTTGACCTGGAAGCTGTTTAAGATCAAATTTTACGTATGATTCGTCATCCAAAATAATGCATCCATTGAATTTGGTCAAAACATTATTATAAAGAAGACGAGCACGTTTTTTGGCCAGCATTTTCTGTTTGTCTGTTCTATTTGGATATTTTATAGCACGATAGCACTTTAGCCCATCTTTTGTGCGTATTCGTCTAGCAGTACTTTTGCTGGTATTGAATTTTTTGGCACGATCGCTATCCGATAGTCCGGGATTGCTTTTGATGGACCTCCAGATCTTTGCCTTTAATTTTAGGTTGGTGGTTCCCGTTTTGTTCACAACTTTTTTAGCTCTTTTAACACTAAGAGTTTCTTTATATCGTTTTATAACTCTACATACCGTTCTTTTGGAGATATTTAACACTTTCGCAATCTTTGAACCAGACCACGACAGATTTTCAATAAATTTTTTCACAATCAATTTTCTATTTGCAGCTTCCATTGTGCACACAATCACCAACTTGCGATCAATTAATATGGAAAATTTATCAATTAACGGTAACGGTATTGTAAACAAATCCCAGTAAAAAATTTGTTGTTCTTATGACTAGGGGCGACGTGGTGACCACAACAAAGCGTGCCAATTTGGCGTGAACCGCGTTTTATTCTTACAATTTTTTTAGAAAAATTTTCGTCTGTTTTCCACCTATCAGAAACAAAAATGTGTTAAAATAACATAATTAATTTCATTGCACATATGCAAAACAAGCGAAACACAAAAAAAAAGAACATCAAAATTTACTGAACTCATTCACGCAAATAATAAATATCAAAATAGAATTTCATATCTGTATAAAAACGAGTAATTTTATAAGAAGCATCAAGCAGCAAGCAGCACACCAAATAAGTACCTTTACATACAATACATTTACTATAAATAATATTTACTACTTGTAATATGTGCTTCATTAGTAGTTGGTTGGTACGTTCTACGTAGGTACCTACTTCACAAAAAACTACTAAAATACAATTACCAAACACAAGAAAAACTAACGAAACGATTTTTTTTTAACTTTAAAAGCAGCAACATTACAAGTACACTGTGGAGCAACATACACACAATGTTTTGAAGAGCTGAAGTTGAAGTTAGAGTAGAAGCAAAACTAGAGTTAAAACAAAAACATCCAAAAAACATTAAAGTTGAAGTTGCTTTCATCGTACATGCCGCACACATAATGTACGACTGTGGAAAAAACATTAGCGCCGAAATATTATAAGGTAAAAGGATTGCTTAGAGTAAATGATTCAAATATGGGTTACTGTCATGAAATACAAATTGCTCATATCGGTTAGCTTGGAGCTGGTAAAAACGAATGCAGAAAGTAATCCATTCGAATGACCTAAGTAGCTCAGTATCCGCCAATGATTTGTATTTAAAATCACTAGAATGTTACAGGCGAACGTATTAGAAATTATTGTGAGACAAAATTCGAAATCGAAAATGGCGGTGATCGGTGATCGAAATAAACAAACGTAAACCTTGCGAAACAGCCACTTTAATGGAGTTCCCAAGCCACACATATCCACTACTTAGGAGTGCCAATTGTCACCAGAATGTCGTTCATGCGACGATCAGCAGCAAAGTGGTGAAAATAAACGGCTCCCATTTGAGCAGGTGCCAAAATCAAGGAGACTCTAGCCGTTCAAAGGCTGAGCATATTGAAGGTGTCCAGTGCTTTCCGAACTGTATCGGAAGGCGCGATATGAGTCATCGCGAGAAAACTACCAGTAGACAACAGAGTACCAACAGAGCACAAGAGACTTTATAATAAAACAGGAGAAAGACTCACGGAAAAATTAAAAAATGGAGGGACTACAACGATCTACATCGGTATGGCAGCAGCGCTAGGAGTGTTCTCAAAGGGGAGTTGGACGCTTATTCGCGACATTGCGAATTGGTGCCAATTAGGGTTGCCACACGGTCTTAATTCGTCTTGAATGCCCAGATTTTTAGTCCCGTGCTCAGAGTGCCGACTTTTGAGAAATTTGTCCAGATCAAGTTTTCAAATTTGTAGACATAAATTTTTTACTGATAAATTTGGGCAAACACATTAAACAATTTAAAAATAAAAATACCAGAAGTCTCAGGCGCTGAAAATATTCATACATCGGCTCCGTAAATTAAAGTTTAAATGGTGTGCTACACTGATTACACAGTGCAACAAAACTTTTATGCTCGAGATTTTTCAACGGTTTTATAGTAATATATTTGCGTTTTCTCCATCACATCTAGTTCTCCCTCAATACGGACCTGATGTCACAAAAATGGGGTCTTTAGGGGCTATTAAGAAATTTTGTTATTTTAACAGATACGAATTTTATGTCTGGAGCAAATTTGCTAAGCAGTTTTTCATATTTATTGTTTTTTGTTGCGTGAAAAAATCTTTTTTTAATGTCCAGATAAAGGCTGAAAAATCCCGATGTTTTATCTCAATGTCCAGATGAAGCCCGTTTTACATCTGGCAACTCTAGTATCAACAGAGGCACGGGTATGTAGATTTTTGTATCACACAACTGCTAAGCGACCATGAGTGCTTTAATGAGTACCTACACAGATTCGGATATGAAGATTATTCATATTGTCTAGCCAGTCCGAATGGTAGTGAAAACCCGAGACACGTGATATTCCATTAGGCACCCTATGAAAATGAGAGGAAGGAGCTGAGTAAGCCTTTGGCAGGCAATCAACACTAGAAAATTTCACAATATAGATGTGAGAATCTGTTTGGGAAATGAAAAGCGAGATATGCGAGTACGCTTAAGATCGAGAAGTACAACAGAAAAGATGGAACAAATCGGGAACTGAACTACTAGATCTAGCTCGCGAGAGAGAGGAAGGAGGTAGTTCTAGTCGATTGAAATCCGACATAACTGTAGGAACAAGAGTTTTGTGATATCTATGTGAAACCAACTTCCAACTTTTCAAAATAAAAGTCCACGCAGGGAGATGAAAGATCAGCAAAATTTTTAAGGTCAACAGCATTGGCAGAAAGTGCACCACCGGGTATATCTGGTATAAAAAACATAATAGCAGGAATTGATAAAAGTTTGTTGGCGAGCTATGTCCTAAAAGAGGATAGGGGATATCAAGAAGATGAGACCAGTCAGTTGGTTTTGGTGTCTGACGATCTTTTTATTTTTGAACATGGAAATATGCCCTACAGACATTTTGGTTCAATTTCTAGCCATTTAATTAACCAAAATGGGTAAAAATACAATCCAGAATACAAATTTAGGGAATCATTTCACTATTAGGTTTTAGTCTAGAGAATTTTTTTAGTGATGATGTAAATTTTAATCAAGTCAGTGTAATATGATCTTTAACTAATTAAAAAAAATATAAAAATCCCACAAGTTCTTCAAAAAAAATTCTTACTTTTTTAATGTGAATAACTATAAATTTGATATGAAACGGGTAAGATTTCAATTTAATTTTCTGTGTGCAATAACATAAACTTCTGCGATGTCAAGTTATCGTGGAACCATTAGAAAATTATTTATTTAAATTTTTACCATGAAATTATGGTAAACGGCTTCAACGGTGAGTTAGAGCCAAAGATAATCGATTTTAAAGTTTGGTTGGAAGAATTGAAACTAAAGGCCTTTACCCGATATCTAGAGGGTTAGGATACATAATCCCCCACAAAGAACCGTTGATGATAATTTCAGACTAGTGATGTAAGGCATGTTTGGTCTCGCATTCGCTACATGCTTTGCCCAGAACGAGAAAAAAGAAAGAAAGTAACGACAAGGGAAAATAAAACTTTTGCAATTTGTTGAAGGAATTTAAGAAGTTCAGATAAAGGAGTAGAATAAGCTGAACTCTTCCTCAAGGCATCGCGTTTTTCTCATCTCTCAAAGCCTGGACAATAAAATAGATACTGATCTATAGTTACTCTTCAAGGCTGAGGATTCTGCTATATTGTTTATGATACACATATCGGTTATATACTTTGAGTATATACCTAAATCTAGGGGAAATAAATAATTCAACCAGAACATTTAGAATATTTATTTCATGGAGTGGAATTTATAGCGATTGACTTCAGCTAACTACTCCTCTTCATGCAATTAACATCTCTGGCACCAAACATCTCTATAATTAACTATTTCAGTGTTTCAAAGTTCTGCCAGTTTTTATACCTTTTACCCTACTATTTATAAGCAACATAAAAAAAGAGCGCGCACACTATTTACAACTTCGACCCCAAATAGGCAACAACAACAACATCCACAGTAAACAAAAAAGTGCACCGGAAAAGGAAATGTACAACGTGTATTTCCTGTACGTCGGTTGGTTGGGTTGCCTTTTTTTCGGTGGTAATGTTGTTGTTGGTAATTTCTTTTTGTGTATGCTTTACGCTCCTTTTTTATATGATTCTTTTGACCAAAATGTTCAGTGTGGCAATAAAATCAATCTTGCAACAAATTTGTTACAACCCTGTGGCAAGTGGGATAAACATATACAAAAAAAAAAACAACAAACAACACAAAAAGGTAAGTAAAACTGCAGCTGCCAGTCACAACAACAACAACAACAGTACAGTTGGGTGCCTTTCCATCAATCCTTTTTGGTGCAAAGGCAAAAAACCAAAGGTAGTATGTAAAAGTAAAAATACAAAAAAAAAAAAAAACGTATTAAAAAGAGTAATAGTCGTAGTTGTAGTAAAAATGAGAGAGTATGAGTGAAAGTGCAAGGGAGTTAAATTTCAGCACAAACAACAACCAAAAAAAAAAGAATGTGGGAGAAAATAAAATGGCGAAATAACGAAGAAAAACTTGTGTCAAAAAAGACGAAGCAGCGGGGAAAAACATGCAATCGCGATAACGTAATGAACTCTTCGTGTTAAACTACTTATGCATTGCATGCACTGAGCGGTGGTGCGGCAAGGTTGTAATTTAAAGTAGCATAAAGAAAATTATATTAAATGCATATTAGCAAGTGAAGGTGAACAGATATCGATTTCGAAAAATGTTTTTCCGTTTTTCATGCATATTTTTTTACAAGTTGCCAATCAAAGTTAAACATTTTTATCAGTGTACTGTATACACTTAATAAAAGTTATTAATTCAATTTAAAATTGTTTATACACAGTAATCAAAAGGACCGACCGCAAGTACTAACAAAACTATTAAATTGAAAGATGGCGGTCACCCTACAAATACACAGCCACAACCGCAAACACATACAAATTGAGAGTAATTTAAATGGTGCCAAGTTCTGTAGCGCTTTGTAAATATTACACAAACACACACATATACACATGAAATTCATAAATAAATAATACATACATACATACACACACACATAGTACATATATGCAATTAAACTACTACATACTTTCTATTTTATTATTACTTTATTTTATGCACTCGCATGGCAACCCTCCTCTTCTATTTATGTAGCACTTCAAATTAAAATCTAATTAAAAAATTTTCCCGCGATAAAAATATTTGCTTTGATTTTTTCTCAAAAGTGTATTGCCTTCATGGAGTAGAGAATGAGTGTATGTGACGGGGTCATCAGAGAGTTATGCATGCACAAAATAAAATAGCAAAAACAAAACCAGAGCAAAAAAAAAACTAATCCAAGAAGTACCTACATAGAAAGAGTAAGAAAAGCAAGTGCTATGAATTGTGCAAGTTTGTTGCGAATGCATACTAAAAAAAAGTAGTTAATGAAGGTTATAAAAAAATAGTAGTATTATTATTACCTATGTATTTTTTTTATATGTGAATGTATAATAAATGTAGGTGGTACTTGTAATAAAGTTCTTTTAGAAAGAATAAAAGTTTTCAGGTTTTTTTTAGCGGTAAGTAAGAATCAAATGTTGTTAATGTGCATAGAAACATTTGAGGGAAATACATAGTAACAAAGGATTTGAAGCTCATGTGTAAAAATACAACAGAAAATTTGTCCAATTTTCTCAGACTCACGAACGATTACCCACTATTTTTCTCAAGCCCGCTCATGTTCAAGTTCACATCGTGTCATTACAAAGAAACAAAACCCGGCGTACATCCATCTCTACTGTCAATATAGTTTCACAACTATGTAATCACGTGTGGGTAAACTATTAAACTCAAATAATAGAAAATGGTGCAGAAACCCAGAGCAATAATGACCCGTACCGTAACATAAAAGAGTTAACAAACTACATATACCAGTGTCACAGGCAGGTGGGTGGTGGTGTGTTTATGTTGTAAGGGCTACACCTCTTCACAAAAATGTGAATGCTTATAACCAGGAAGCGGAAAAAAGGCAAAGTAAAATTTGTAATCTATGGTATTCAACGATTTTTCAAATATTTTTTATTTCTATCTTTTTTTCTCTCATCTTTTTTCGCCATAGTCATACAAAAATTTGGAATTTGAAATTTCAAAATCAATGCTGACTACAGATAGGAAATTTTATTTCAATTGTATATTTATTTGTATATGTCCTATCTTTGTAGGGCTTGAGAATGATTTTTGAAATTGTTTTTGATCTGTGATAAGCTTTAATTATATAATCTTGCTTAAAGTTCTGCCGGAAACTGGTATAAATCTAACTTTACGTTTGATTTGATTTAAGTCTGATTTTTAGTCTGCTTCTCGTCTGAGTTTTGGTTTGTATTTTGGCCTGAATTTGGATCTGAATTTTTATCTCAAATTGATCTGATTTTGGTCACAGTTTTTGTTTTGATTATTATTGGAATTTCGGAGTGGCTTTTCCTAAATTTTGATTTGGTCTAAATTATTCCTGAATGTTTGTTAGATTTTGGTCTAAATTTCAGTCGAACTTTTTTTTAACTTTTTATCTGAATTTGGATCTATGTATATTATTTTAATGTAAAAACTGGTCTGAATTTTGATCTGCATTTTCTTTTAATTTATTGGTTTGATGTTCGGCCGGGTTTTTGATGGAATTTTTGGTCAGAATTTTGTGTTGAATTTAGTTTGGATATTGGTTTGAGTTTTGGTCTTAACTTCGGTCGGGTTTTTTAGTAAATTTTTGCCTGAATTTTGGTCTGATTTTCGTCAGCATTTTGCTCTGAATTTAGTGTCTATATTTTAGTCTTATGTTGGTCAGAACTTTAATCTGAAATCGGTTTAAAATTGTTTTGAAATTTTGATTTACATATGTTTACTCTGATTTAATTATAATTTTTTGTAATTTTAGTCTGCTTCTGGTCTGAATTTTGGTCTCATGTTGATTTAAATTTTGGCTTCAAATTGGTCTAATTTTGGAGAGCGTTTTTTGTGTGTGACTTTTGTCTGAATTTTGAATTGAATTTGTTATGAAAATTGGTCTTAAATTTTTGTCTGATTTTGGGCTGAACTATGGTTCACATTTGCTCTAACTTTATACTGAGTTCGTTCTAAATTTTGGTCTTGCATTTGTTTTAATTTTCTCTTGAATTTCGGTTTCTCTGAAATTTGATCTGAATTTTATTCTGTTTTTTGTTTTAATTTTATGTCTGAACTTCGGCTTGAGTTTGGTTGGAATTTTGGCCTAATTTCGATCAGTGTTTTGTCTTTAATTCAATCCAATCTGAAATATTTGTGAGTGAGTTTGATTGGAATTTCGGTCAAATTTTTGTTCACCTTTTTTCTTCAACTCGGCTTCAGTCGTTTTTAAATGGATTTTTTTTCGGAACTTCAGTCGGATTGCAGTCCGAAGTTTTGCCTGATTTTGCTCTGCATTTAAGTCTGAATTTAGATTTGATATTATGATCTGAATTCGGTTGTTTTGGTGAAAATTTTGATCGGATTTCTCTCTGAATTTTGTTCTAAATTTGGCCTGAATATTGAAGCCAGTTTTTGTCTAAGTTTTGGCTAGATCTTGGTTTGAATTTTATTCTGCGTTTGCCCTAATTTTTGGTCTGACCTTCGGACTGGATTTTTAAGCTGAGTTTTGTCCAATTTATAATTAGGTTTCCGATTTGGTCTGGTCTAGCCTTTGCACTTTTTGTTTTGTTGCCATTACTCCTTACTTATTTGAAAGTGTTGCTTTAGATATTGGTTATTATACTTACAACAACGATTATTGCTCTTCTATAACGATCAACAACATATTTGAGACTCTTCACGGGTCGACTCAGTGGGTAGACTTTTCTTTAATTCTTTAAAATGTTTATATAAAATACTTCTATATTTGTTCAGTGTTGTTATTGAACAGGAGAATTCTTTAATTCTTGAAAACCCAATCGAAATTCGAATATAACAAAAGGCTGCACAAGTCAATGCGTTTTAGAATCCTTTATTGTTAAAGAAACATTTTTTTTTTTAAAGAAAGAATATCTTGAAATACATTCAAATTTTCTAAATGTATGTTTTATCTGCGATCCTGGTCAATTAACTGTGGCACCTCAGCAGGAGAGCCCATTAGCTACTCAAATCAAAATCCATATGTAAGAAAGACTTCACAGGTAAAAGCGTTTATACTTCTAAATATCTATAGTGAAAACCAATTTGAATCCATTATGTTTCACAAGGCATTCTGAAAATTCGAGAAGACATTTTCTAAATGCTTACATCAACCTATTTCTTATATCTGCGATCCTAGTTAAAAATCAATTAAAAGTCAACAAATATAATCATACGAACTACAAACCACAAAAGACTAAATACATATGCGGATTTCCTACTGTGCAATTTTAACATAAATAATATATATCCTTAATCTTCAGACGACAATATCACCAGCTGGAAATCAGTAGGAGGTCTCACAATGATCCTGATTATTTAATAATCGTGCTTTATGATCTAGAAGTCAACATGAAGCCATTTCAGTTTTGCAACGTTAAAAGAAGAAAGAAAGGATCATTTCATAGAAACGATGTTGTAAGTTCGCAGGTGATTTGTTTTTTGGCAAATTTTTTATTACATTTTACCAGGTTCGCAGAAATTGAAATAAGGGTAAACAAATAAAAGATATTCAGGCCATGGCTTGGCAGGAATATCATATGTATTTAGAATTTAATTTTAATACGACCGAAAAATTGCAATTTATATGGCTACAAAATGTCTCCTATAGAGCTACTTCAAAAGGTGAAAGGATATTCTTATATATGTATAAATAAATTCTTTTTCAGCCAAAGAAGGCATTCTGTTGAAATTATATCGAATAAAAGAAAAAAAGAAAGAGAAAGAAAAATTGTCTTCTGAAGACATTTTCAACACGGTATAATGCTTTGTTTTTTTTCATACCTACCTATTTCTAATCCTGCGATCTTAGTGAAATTGCAACCAAAAGTCAATAAAACATTAATGGCATTTGTTAATCAGTTTGCGAAAAACATTTTGGAAGCTGTTATGGTTAGAAGAACAGCAGGTAATGTGTAGAAGTTTACATAAAAAATGAATAGTTAACCAACCCTTCTCCGATTATGTAACATTTCATTTTTGATGCTTCAGGTGAACAGCAATTGCAGTAGGCAGTAGGTTCCTGTAACAGTAAGATCAACACACTGTATTTTGTTTGGATTCTGACGGTTTTTTTTGTAGATTTCTGTGGCAAACATTTCTACGTCTTTCTGCCTGGTTCTCGTTGATAATATTCACTGTTGTACATCATTTTTCCTCTATATTATTCGCAAGAAATTTCAATAACCTATTGATAATTTTAGATTAAGTATATACAACATAAAACTGAATGGTTTAAAGAGTTAAGTGTGTCATTTTAACAGGATAACAGTAATTTTAACAACTAAACTATTATTACAGAGTCTATTTGGAATTTTGTGTGATAGTAAGTAATAAACTGTCAATGAAATTTCTAAAGTGATGGCAAATAGGTAGATCAAAGTAAAATGAAAAATTAGCCATTGTCTTTTCAAAATTTTTTCGATTGTATATAGCAGAAAATTACTTACTACCAATTTTATGAGCCTAATGATTTTCCAAGATGTAAATAAACATCAACATTTCTTCATTGTTTCTTTTTCGGTATTGAATTTTTCAGGTTTTTATGATTTTGTTAAGAAATTCTTCAAGAAAATCATAAAATTCCAACCATCGTTAATCAGCACATTATCATCCCTTAAAATTCTATTGAACACAATCAGAAATTATCCCTTAAAATATTATTGACAATTACCTGCTAGCATGCCGTGCCGTTGGTGATATTTCAACATATTGTTATTCGTTTCCATTGCAAGTATCTTCTGCATTCTCTGATTTTACTTCTAGCTACCTATTGCAATTGCTGTTAACCCAAAGCCTCAACTGTTAACAGTTAAACAGAGCAAAGTTAATAGTTTTCTTTTTGCAAAAACATGCTCTGCTGGTGGTTCGTTAACCTTTTCTTCTTGCCATAATAGATTTAAATACCTTTTAACACATTTATGTATTGTCAAAAAGGCCAACAAATCTGTCTTAAATGTTTTATTGACTTTTGTATAATTTTTCACTAGGATCGCAGAATTAAAAATAGATATAAAAATATTTTCCCAATTTCTATAAACTGTTACCATTTAGTTTTGACTTTCTTTCAGATGATCATGAAATGCATTTGTGAATGTACAATTCTCTTCAACTGATTTATTTACCAGTTCGTCATAGGCCCCAAAATGTCATTTGATCGTTATTTACTGATCTTTTTATAATTGCACACAAAATGCAAAAAAGAATCTTGCAGTTGTCTGCTTAAAAAGCTGTTCTCTTAGTTGAAATTGCGCAATTAGCTCTTATAAAGATACGGAAAGTAGGGCAATTTTAATTCGATTTCAATAATAAATGGAAAATTAATTTATAAGCTCATATATACAGTGGCGGTCATATCATTTGCAACTAAAATCACTTGCACTTTAAATGACTTCTTAAGCTCACTATAATAATTTTTACCAAAAATCTTTTTTATTCAAAACAAAGTGTATTTATTGCCATTTATTATAAAAAATTAAAAGTAAAATATTATTTGCAAATAAAAAAAGATAGAAGTAATATTACATTAAAGTCTGAATTGAAGAGGTCAAAACATTTGCAACTAGAAAAAGTGAAAATGTGAAGAAAAATCGAAAAAGTTTGCAAAACTTTGTCGCTTATTCATTATTAGCGAACACTGTTGGATGCCTACGTGGTATTGGCTCTATTAAATGTTTCGCCTGATCGATTTGAGCTCGCATCCATTGCTTTTGAACATCCTCATACAGGTCCTCCACGAGCATCTAATGGCTCTCCATTAAGTTTAGATCAGGAGACTGTACTGGACAAATGAGAAGTTGTACATATTTTTGGGTGATGATTCTGTGGGAACGTCCAATCAGGCGGCATTTCCGAGTTAGCTTGCGTAAGTATAATTTCTCTTTAAACATTTTTATAATCGTTTTATTTCATAGTTTCCCGAATATGATGCGTTGGATCCATACCATTAGCTGAAAAGAAGCCCCAGACCACAACACAATCTCCTTGGTGCTATACCGTACCCGGTGTATGTCGACGGTCGACTCTTTTACAGTGTGACCTTCTAAAAAACTCATTTTGCTCTCATCTAAGAACAAAACGTTTTGCAAGATTGAAAGGTCCAGGTTTTGTATATATGATTGAATTTTAAATGCGTTAAGCGATTTTTCTTAGAGTCAACGCTTTTTCGGCAATGTTGAATGCGCTTAATTCACATTTTCTGGGTTTGATTGGCACGAATACGTTTAAGAAACGGGAGGATCTGTATGAGGATGTTCAAAAGCAATGGAAGCGAGTTCGAATCGCTCAGGCGAACATTTAATAGAGCCAATGCCACGTAGACATCCAACAGTGTTCACTAATAATGAATATGCGACAAAGTTTTGAAAACTTTTTCGATTTTTCTTCAATTTTCACATTAACTTTTTCTAGTTGCAAATGTTTTGACCTCTTCAATCCAGACTTTAATGTAATATTACTTCTTTCTTTTTTTATTTGCAACATAATATTGTACTTTTAATTTTTTATAATAAATGGCAATAAATACACTTTGTTTTGAATAAAAAAGATTTTTGGTAAAAATTATTTTAGTGAGCTTAAGAAGTCATTTAAAGTACAAGTGATTTTGGTTGCAAATATTATGACCGACACTGTACATATGTATGTCATTCTGCTTCCACATATATACTCTAAGATATGCTCAGAAAAATTTAACTTTTAGGAAACTTAAAAGATTTTCTCTTCCAAAATCTTTTAACAAGATTTATCATTACTATTACAAGTAACAGTCTTTGCAAAAAAATAAAAACTTTTTGCATAACACTTGAATATATTTAAAAACGACAAGACACACAACATATTATGGTTATTAATTTTAGCATAACACATATACACACTGATACGTATATAAATAAATATATGTATGTAAATACATAGACATTTGTGCCTGATAGACCTTAGCTCTAGTAGTTGTATATAGTAACATTTTGCAAGTGTTGTTGTAAGGAAATGCCACCAGCCTGTTTAAGTATTCGTATGTAGATATATGTTTGTACTTAGTTTATACATATGTATGTATTTAAATGAGTAGAAAAGGACCAACATACATACATATTTTAACAATGTTATCATCTGTTACATCTATGAGTGTTTATGTATGGGTAAAAGTGGGCGCTGCATAGTCCTATTTAGAGCATTTATACAAGAATTGGATATTGACAGAAAGCTGTATGTACATATATGAACAATGTTGATGGCCTATATAGATATAAGGATAAGGTAATATTTTGGATGCACCAGTTGTTGTGAGAAAGAACAATACTTTTACATAAGTTTTTATTAAGTTATTAAAAATGTTTGTATGTTGAGTTAGGTTATGGTAAAGAAGAAATAACAGAGCATACAATATAAAATTATTGACGAAAAATTCTTATAACATGATTCAAAGGATTCGGATTTCTTTTTCCTGAAAAACCTTACCATTATATGAACATAGAATTTATCTTAACTATCCACATAAAACTCAATTAAATAAAATATAGGGACTACATTTTTCATTATTATAATTCCAACAAGATTTTGGAGTAAAAAAGTTCTACTTAGAGTCCCTTGTTGAGCCCATGCTTCCCAATAATGTTGATTCTTGTAATCATTAGCCGATACAGAGGTTGTGGAAAGGACGTAATTACCAATTGCCGATCAAGGATTTGGGGGGTTTGAGGAGAACTGATTTTACTGAATTGTTGGATAATTATCAGAGAAAGAACTATACCAAACCCGAGATCAAACTCCAGAACTTAGACCAAAACCCAAATAAAATTTAGATAACAGATCAAAAATTACACCAAATTTAAAGAAAAATTTTTACAAAAAACTTAGAACAAAATTCAAACCAAACTCAGACTAAAACCAGGACTATACTCAGGCCAAATTTAGACAAGAAATCAGACAAAACTTATCGTAAAGATCGAATATAGGCTAAAATTCAAACCAAATTGCGACCAAAACTCAGGGGAAAATTTAAATCAAATTCAAAACAAAAATACAGTGCAACCAAAATTCAACTTTTGTCTTATGCCACACACTTATGTAGTGTGAGTGGCTCGATCCTAATGCGAAAAATTTGGTTTTTGCATTATTGTGGAAAAAGTGTACCTCATAGGTTATTCCGATGTTCTGGAACCCCGCCCCCCCCCCCCTCCCATAATTTTTTATAAGGAACATTTTCTCCAAAAACAGTATAATAGTTTTCTTAACGGTTTTTGTTTTATCCGCTATTTATCGAAAAAAGGGGTTTAAACTCCCATTTTCAAGAGGAAGAGTATGAGATACAAGAAAAGCGTTTAAACTAAAATTGTTTATCTCTTTATGCTTAATAACTTTGCTTCAGACATGAAATTCGAATCTGTTGAGATAAAGAAATTTCTTAATAGCCCCTGAAGACCCCAATTTTCCGACTTCAGGCCCATATTGTGGGAGAACTGGATGTGATGGAGAAAAACTGAGTACGCAGTCGTGATCAGCGACCCTAAATTATAAAACCGTTGGAAAATCTCGCGAATAAAATTTTTGTTGCACTGTGAAATCAGACCAAAACTTAAGCCAAATCCAGATAAAAATTCAGGCCTAATTTCAGACAAAATTCTAACCATCAAACTTAGCCAAAAATTCGAGCTAAAAACTTAGACCTATTCTGATTAAAATATAAACCAAATTCAACCAAAAACTTCACTCCAAAAATCAGACCAAAATTCAAAACAAATCCGAATTAAGTATCAGACAAAAAATTCAAATGAAATCCGGGCAAAACTTCAGACAAAAACTCAGGTCAAACATCAAATCAAATTTAGACCCCAATCAGATTAGAGCTCAGCCCATAATTCAGACTAAAATTCAAACCTAATTCAGTCAAAAATTTTGACCAAAAATCTAACCAACAATCAAATAAAAACGCAGACCAAAATTCAAGGCAAATTTGGGCAAAAATTAAGAACAAAATATTCATATCAAACCAAAATTTAGGTTAAAACTCAAACCAAAATTCAGACCTAAACTCGGACCAAAAATCAAAACAAATTTAAACAAAAAATCTGATTAAAACTGAAACCAAATTCTGACCAAAAGCCAGATCAAAATACAAACCAAATTCAGACCAAAACTCAGTCCTAAATTCATACCAAAATTTAGAACAAATTCAGAAAGGGGCAGGCCAAAATTCAAATTGAAAATTTTACCAAATTCAGACCAGCATTCAGATAAAAACTCAGGCCAAAATTTAAACGAAATTCAGACAAAAATTATAACCGATGTTTAGACCAAATTCAGACCAGAATTTAAGCCGTAGCTCAGACAAAAATCAGATGTGTTCAGACAAAACTCAATTAAATATAGGTCAACTCAGATTTAAATTTAGGCCAAAAATCATACTAAATTTCAGATCAAATCAGACTATTACTCAGATTAACAACCAAACGAAAAAACTTTTCTGATAATTTAATTTGACACTGACTCTCGAAGAGGATCTCAGTTTTTCGTGTAGAATGATTTCATATCTGGCAATAGGACTTTTCGATTATGGTTGAGAAGTTTAATACAAAATTTCAAAAATGACACTTTGTTGAATATCAGAACACTTCGAATGACAATGCAGGAAATGGCACCGCCTATTTTTTTGTTATTGGTTTTATAAAATTTTGAATGTGAGAAAAATTTGCTTTTTGAGCCAGAATTTCTTGAAATCCTGACGTGATTCGGAAAATTATTAATATTTTTCTGGGCCTGACAAAACACAGGCTAGTGATATGACATTCTATGAAAGTTTTTTTTCAATTAATGGAGTTAGAGGAGTTTAGCATTCCCCTGTTTTTGTACCCTCTTTTTATGTACAAAATGTGGTAAGACCATGGTTGAGTACTATACTAGTGTTTTAAAATAAATACTCTTAAACCATAAACCAACGTGATTTCATATACCATAATTTTTCACTAGTGGATAGTAATATCACTTAATAAAAGTTAGTGAAAAGTAGTAGTTTTTCCTGGATGTGAAAAAAATTAAATAAAATCATCTTTTTGTTTTAGATTGAAGGATAGAAAAAAATGTTCTTATTCATTAACAGTTCCCATCTCATCTCAATCCCTGTCAACCACCGTCTGTTTCAAATATCATTAGTGTTATATTATTTAGATATCGAGGATTTAAAAGTGCTTAAAAAATACTGATGATCTGTCGCAAAGATTTATACATTTTAATTTTTTTTTTTACATGAGAATTATGTAAGATATGCATATAAATTTTTGCATTTTCAAACTTTCTTTATTTTTTATTCATACATATGCTAACGAAAATATTTCAACACGAAAATATTTCAATAAAATAAAGAAAAATAAGAAGGAAGTTTTCACTATGTCGCTTGAAACCAGTGCAACATTGATATTTAATGGAATTTCTCAATCTTACCTCATAGTATAAATAAAATAAATTCCAATGCAAGGACAATCATAATGCATGGATATATGCAGCAGGATGGATACATAGATAATGAATAGTGCTTCATAGTATAGGGAAATGCCAGGCAAGCAGGCAGGCAGCATGCTTGCATTGTTGCTTACGCGTTACTGGCTTATGTTTATGCTGCGACACATTGAGAATGTGTAGACACAAGATGAAGAAAGGACGCATAGTATATGAGTATTTGTGGAGTGGAGTGCAGCAGTTTGTGCTGCATCCCAAAACAATATGATGGCATCCATGCATGCATTCAAGAAATATTTATTGTCCTTGGAATCACTCAGAATCTACTTAAAATACCTTTTAGCATTTTTTTGCTTTTCTTTGCAAATATCCATAATATACATAAGCATGAATAGTATACATACCATACTTGGAAAACACTGTTCATGCTAGAATAATTGTACCATGATATGTGCTACTAGGGGAAGTAACGCCAGTAGCTACTTTTTCCTACTATTCTTTTGGCCAAAAACTTTTTTTTTTATTATAAGTACAAGTGCAGTTTTTTGTTTATAATATTTTTTACCGGATACTTTGTACACATTCTAAATTTTTGGTCTTTTACCTGTGTATGTATAGCAAGTTTTAGATATATAATATAGCACATACATATGCACCTACATATTAACATGTACATATAATACAAATTTATTTTTTTCCAAGTTTTTTTATTAAAAATTTTTTGTACACGTACACGAAAATTATTTTCGTGCATAACTTTATCTTGTCTGTATATCCTTTGTATCGTATGTGCATATATCCTTTAGTTTTTTTTTTTATTTTATATGGAATATTTTAGAATCGTGTCTTGATTGTTATATAGTTTTTGTTGTTGTTATCGATATTTAAACTCATAATGCACGTAATATATATATTTTTTATGTAGGTGTTTTGAGTTCATTGGAAGAGTAAACCTAAGTCAGCGTATATATAAATAGTTATGACTAGGGTACAGTGGCTCGATATGCGGAAAACTTGCTTTCGAAAAATATACTCCCAACTGATAATTTTTAATGAATTTTGAACTGAGAACTTTCTCAAATTTCAAAATTTGTAGGTGCCTTTGGTAAGGCTGTGGTTATATTGGGAGTAGTTCGGCGAACACCATGAAATTGTTGTTGCACCGAACATAAAGAGAGACTCTTCACTCACTCTCGCATCGGTGTATGTATTGTACACTGAGGACGCCGAGTATTAAGGGTGGCAATGAGTGATTTTACAAAACAGTATTATTACATACAAAATAGCACAATATTAAACAAACGAGTATATTTTGACAAAAAGCAACTCTGCAATGAGCTGAATGTAACCACCTCGACCTAGCACAGAGGAAAATGTTTTGTGTTCGTCGAACACCGAGCACCAATATAACCAGGCACTAAATAAATACTTACTTCGTACAGTTCCTTTTCTGCAGTTTTGCTTATGCCGATTTGGATTTAGGATCTTGATTGTATAAGTTGATATATATCATAGATCATAGATCTTGAATCCGTATAAATCAATTCGAATTCACCTCACTCTAGAGGCGATTAAGGATAAAAGTGTCTCAAAAAATGGCAATTCGCCCTCAAAAACTTCTACCTCTGCGGCTAACGATGGGTTGGATATTGAACCCAGTATCAACAAATTGACTAACAACAGAATGCAGGTAAGATAAAATCTAGTGGGTCTGTAGATGATGATGATGATAAGGAAGATGCAAACGTAACCATGGAGCAGGTGACATATAACGGGTGTTTCGACAAGAGTTGCAGGGTTGCAAACTTTAGTAAATTTGACAACTGCCATCGTATAAACGTCGGATTTGACAAGCATGCTCTATAAAAGCTCTTTTAAAGAATGAATCTAAATTTTTTATGAAAATTCACGTCTTTTTGCGGCCACAATGCGTAATCACACGCCAAGTAAAAATAATGTATATTGCAGAAAATCGAGTGTAATATTGCAGAAAATCGAGTCAACCGGGTCAGTACAAGACGGTCAGCAGAAAATATTGCTTCTGCCAGTGAAAGTGTCGCGGAGAGTCCAAGAACATCAATTCGGCACCGTGCACAACAAATGCATCTTTCTACTGTGCATTGAATTTTGATCAAAGATCTTCATTTGTATGCTTATAAGATTCAGTTGACTCAAGAATTGAAGCCTGGAGACCAAGGACAGTGTCGGGTGTTTGCTGATAATAATAAAAAAATAATCTTTTCGCATGAGGCGCATTTCCGATGGGGGCGATTCTTTTTTGAAAACGAAGAAGGTGAGCCGGTTATTGTCAATGGACCGCGATGTCGTGACATTATGAACGATTTTTTCTTTCCGGAACTGTTTGATATTGACACGGAGAATGTCAATATCAACCGCGATTTGGACTTTTTTCTTTGGGGTTTTGTTAGAATTAAACGTTATCCCAACTATTCTCAAATGATTCGAGACCTAAAAGTCAACATTAGTGCCGCCATAGCTGAAGTGGTGCCGGATTTATGGCAGAAAGTCGTTGAAAATTTTGAGAAAAGGGGGGCTAGAGTGCAAAAGGATCCGTAGTGGCCATTTACATGATGTGTGTCATTTACATGATGTGTTTTCCAAGTTTAATATCCCAAGTCTCTACTATAAATAAAAACTTTAGGCTTTTTCGCTCAATTTGCGAGTTTTATTTAAAAACAAACTCTAAAATTCTTTTTGAAACACCCTTTACAACCAGCAGCGATGACAACCTTCACCACTCTGTGTTCGCTAATCTTTTGGTTCACCTGCGGTCGGGTCCTGATCCAGAAACCCTGGCAATGGAGATCTGTCATGTGTTTCTCACCTCATTATTTTTTAAAAGATTTTTACTTGATAGTGTAATCGAAGTTATGAAGATTTTAGTGCCTCATTTGTATGTCTCACATAAACCATTCAAGGCCCACAGTGTTACCACAAATGATCTGGAGACAATGAGAAGAGCTTAGGGTTTTTATGGATTTCAATAAGAAGGGTAATCAAATAATTTTGAGAGCTCCCAACTGATCACTATAGGTTTCAAAATCCTACCAGTTCAATCGTGAGAAATTAGCGAAATAATCTTCTTCTATACATTTATTAGTGTAACTACAATTTTATTCCAGAAGATCCAGAAGTGCTTCACTATCATATTATAGTAGATTAGCCAAAAATTATCAGATTTAAAATCGGTTAAGCCAATTCCAAAATATTAGCGTCGGAGGTTCTTTAAAACTCACTCATTGAACAAAGCATTGCATTCATCGTTGTAAAAATAATTGCTTAAGCGGGAGTAAATAATAAATGAGAGAGAGAGAAGATATGAGTAACGGCATTTCTCAGAATTATCTAACGAATTATCTGCATACACAAATAACAAAACAAACACCAATGAGTAGTTTGGTTCTCTTTTGATATTTGTTTTTTTATAAACAGATTTTTTGAGCAAAAATAAAAAATAGCTCCAGTTACTCGGGCCTTACCGACTAGTTTATTTTATTTGCCGAAAAAAGTTAAAATTACTGTCGCAAATATCACTGAAGTGGGGTCGTGGTGAGTTCCGAAATAATCGTCTGATCTGCCTGTTCTCCATATTTTGTCATTATTCTCTTCGAGACTCTCTCTGAGAACAAATTTTCATATTAGAAAAACTATAAAAAAGTCAAATTTGGAAATGAGTTTTCATTTTCGGACTAAAAAAATTCCAAATAATATTTACTTTTGCACTAATCTAAATTAAATTTCCGAACTTTACAAATATATTAAATCTAATTTTTCAGAAATTGTTGTCAAACATTTTGTTGTTGCAACATTATTTTATTATGGCCATTACCGAACCGAAAATATAAAATAAAATAATAAAAGAATATTGAAATTAATTTTGCGTACATTTAATGAAAAATATTTTTCACGTTTATATTATTGTGTTTTTGTAATTTTAAACTTTTCATTTTGATGTTCTAGTAAAATTGCATGTTTTTTGCGCGTGTGTAATAATTTTCCACGGTAGTGTGGGTTTATTTGCTCGTATGTGTGTATATAATAATATTTAAATTATTAAAAATAATATGAATTTTATTTGTTGCAATATTGCAATCAAAATATTTTCAACTTTATTGTTGCTATTATTTTTGCGATATTGTTTTATGTACATGTATATACATATTCGTTTGCTTTTGTTGGTGTTTAATTTGCATGCGAAAGTTATTGAATGAAATGAAATTTTTAATTTATAATATTATTTCGGAATATTGCATTGTGTAGAAAATTTTTGGATATTTTATTTCTCAGTAAATTAAATTATTTTGATGATAGGTAATATGAGAATATACATATTATGGTACAGAAATGCCAGGTTGAAAAATCATATTAAGTTTTGTGGTTGCATTTGTTGTTTTGAGCGAGAGGGAGAGAACGTGAGAGGCATAAGTAAGTTTGAGTTTTGGAAGAGGCTCTCTCTCATGCCCTATTGAGATTATCTAATTGAGTGCTAGACAGTGCTGTCGCTGTCAGTTCAATTGAACTTTTTCACTTCACTTTCAAGGCTGACACTTCGTCACTTCCTATTTCATAAAAACACTTCGGTTTTCCAGTTTCAATGAAAAACTAAAATCGGTAAAAAACAAAGTCTAAATATGCTCATCTCTGTAATATGCTCCGACTGTAGTAAGATCGGTGTGTTTGAGTTTATATTCCCTATAAAAAGTAAAAAGATACCATTTAGCATACATACTTTAGAACATTTTGAGACCTTTTGTGTTTATTTAAATAATTATGTAGCAACACTGATGACGAACTGCCATATAACTTATTAGAATTTGGTTGAAAATAAAGAGGTAGACGATTTAGAAGGTGAGTGGAGGATTTTATTTCTAAATGATTTAATGCAGAAAAGCGACAGTTTCGAAGAATTCTGCCATTTTGTTTTTGGCGTGAAAAATTCCTTAATTCGGAGCCTTATTTTATCTGCCAAACAGTAGCGCTCCACCAAAAGTTTTTTATTTCGCAAACTAAGCACATAAAACCAGATAAATTTTGAAAATATGTCATTTTCTTAATACGCTTCAAAAAACACTTCACTTTTTTAAAAATCACTTCGATTTTTTAAGAATTTCACATCACAAAAAAATTTCAAAACGACAGCCTGGTGCTAGATATGCAAGAAAAAGTTTTAAACTTCGAAGTTCGAATTTGACATGAGGTTGTAGAGCCCTTACATTCGTTTAAAAATATAACACGCTCATTATGACCGGATATGATAAACACGTTTTAAAGCCCCTCATCATAATTAATATTTCAAATTCATACACAGTTTTTTCTAAAAATAAATCAATGCCCTCAACTTAAAGTCATTCAAGAATTATTCTAAGTTTTCAACTCACCGTCAAATTATTGTCTGCCAAATCGATATGTTTCAAAGCAATCAAACCCTCAAAACCACTCAAATCTAACTCCGATATAACATTCCCTCGCATTGTCAGCATCATCAGTTCCTTCAGGCCCTCGAAACTATCATTACGCACATATTCCACAAGATTATCCGATAAATCCAATGACTTAAGCGCATGCAAATGCAGCAGATTATTTGCGGGCACATCAAGCAATTGATTATTTTTAAACATCAAAATCTCCAGCGAGATCATATTGTGAAAACAATTATCCTCCAAGCTGACAATATTATTATTAGTTAAATCCAATTCAATCAATGAGGTTAAATCCGACAATGCCGATGGATGAACGATTTCAATGCGATTAAAACTCAAGTCCAGCAGCAATAAATTATTCAGACCTCTGAAGGCGTCTTTCTGCAGCGAACTCACCGAATTACGACTCAAATTTAATGTACGCATATCTCGTTGAAATTCGAAATTTTTCGAACCCAACGTTTCGATTATATTCTGCGATAAATCGAGCACTTCGAGTCTCACATAGAATGGTAGCGTAAATTCTAAATTGCGTATTTTATTCAGTGTTAAATTTATGTATTTCGTTTCGGGATTCAATTGTATGGGCACATCTTCGAGTGCGGCATCTGCACAATAGGCGCGGCTGTTGGCATCACCGCCGAGACATTGACATTTGGAGGGGCAGAAAGCGCGGGTGCTATGCAGTAAACTGAGCAGTAGTAGGCCATAGTAGAGTATTGGAAGCGTTGAAATGTGCAACAATCGTAATATCGATTGTCGCCATTTTGTGCTGTGTAGTTGTCGCTGTGCTGACCGAGTGGTATTTTTTGTTATTGTAGTCATTTTTGCAGCAGTTTTTTTTTTTTTTTGTTTTGTTTTAGATTTTGAGTGGAGAGTTGTTGGTTTTTAAAGCGTTGTAACTGTAAAAATTTGACAGCTTCTTGTATATTGAATTTTTCTTTACTGAAAATTTGCTTCGACAAATAGAATTTTGTTAATCTGTAAATAGAGAAAAAAAAAAAAATAATTATAGTAAATTGTAAATTTAATAATTTTTTAAGAGTAGCTGAATGAAGTTTGCTATCTAAAATTACTCTTAGATACATTACTTCCTAAGTAAACTACAGAGAAGAAAAAGTCTTTAAAAGGCAAGAAGCCGGAAAGGAAAGGGGAAAAAGGTTGTAACTTTTTAACGATGAATCCCACGCCCACCTCTCGCCCAGCCGACCAAGGGGCGCTCCCAACTACGAATGGATTACCGTAGTAGATCACACAGTAGTAGATCTCCCCTCGCAAAAACGCGAGGGGAGAGAGCTCCACTAAGTACAAAATGACTGGATAGTGGAGAGAATTAATTAATAATGAATTAATTGTTCATTTCAGAAAGAACTTTATGTTTAATCGAAATTAGCGAATCAGAAAAATTTATTAAGTGATCAACTTTATTAAAATAAATACAGGCATTATTAAAAGGCTCAAATTTTAAGTAATTACTTTATATAATAAAGTATAGTTCCTTGTAGAGTGCGTAGGTATATTGATATGTAACCTTAAGCACTTAATGCTATTTATATTGCCCTGAAAAAGTTTAAGTATGAATGTTGAATTTAACATACTTCTACACGATTTTAAAGACGGTAATGCAATTAGTTTCAAACGATTTTCATACAATGAAAGGTTTAAATTCGGGTTTCAAGGTAAACCGCGTAAACAGAAAATTAGAAATTGTTTTTGGACCGATTCTAAGGCATCTTCATGGCACTTATAATATGGACACCAAACTATTGAGGCATACTCTAATATTGGGCGTACTAACGAAACAAATAATAGTTTGGTAACATATGGGTCATCAAATTCTTTCGCCCAGCGTTTAATGAAACCGAGTACACTAGAAGCTTTATTAATAATTTTGTTAATTTATGTAATAAAACAAAGCTTGGGATCCATAGTAACACCAAGATCCACAAATGCTGAAACAATTTCAAACTTATAATTTTCAATATTATAGTTAAATAATAAAGGAGGCTTAACCGGAAAGGACATTTGCTTACATTTATTTAAATTCAGCTTAATTAAGTTTAAACTACACCAACTATACAGTTGATTTAAGTCATTTTGAAGTAACTTAGTGTCATCAATATTCGTCAAAGCATAAAATAATTTAACATCATCAGCGTACATTAAAATTGTACAGTGCTGAAAAATATTAGGTAAATCGTTAATGAAGAGTAAGAAAAGAATGGGACCAAGGTGGCTCCCCTGAGGGACGCCCGAAGTAACACGAAAGCTATTAGATTTACAACCTTTGAACAAAACACTTTGTGTTCGATTTGCAAGGTAAGAAGAAATCCATTTAAGTAAACATGGCTGAAAACCAATATTACGTAATTTAAGCAAAAGCAAATTATGATTAACTACGTCAAAAGCCTTACTAAAGTCGGTGTATACAACATCAGTTTGTAATCCATTGGCAAAGCCTTCAATCACTCTTGAAGTGGATTCTACAAGGTTAGTAGTTGTTGATTTGCCGGATTTCCCATGTTGAAAATGTAAAATAGATTTATAAAGATTGAAACTGATTTGCGAGCAAATAATTTGTTCAAAAAGTTTGGGAATGGCACTGAGTTTTGCTATGCCACGGTAGTTAATAATTAAAGATTTACTTCCCGACTTGTGTAGTGGAATAATGTATGAGATCTTCCAAGCGTCGGGGAAATGGCCACATTTTAAAGAATGGTTAAATAGAAGAGAAATGGGTACCATAAGTTCTTGGAAACATTCTTTTAGAATACATTCTGGAATGTTATCAGAGCCGGAGTTTGCACATGTTTTAAGATTTCGCATATAGTCCAAAACAACTGTTTCATCAAAAGATGGGAAAGAAATATCAACTGGAGACAAAGAGTATGGATAATGATCGCTTTGATAGGGTATTTTTGAATATGTTGACATAAAAAAATCAGCGAAAAGGTTGCAAATCGTTTGTTCATTATCTGATTCACATTTTCGAGCCATCTGCAAAACTTTTTATTGGATTACTTACCTTAACTTTTCTCACTTTAAATAAAAGTATGCTACCCTATTCCTATACCAATTTATTTTCATACATTTCTACTCATAAAAATTCAAATATCAAAATAGTTAATTTCCAAAAACAATTTTTCTTCTTCTCCAATAAATCAAACTCAAACAATTAAATAACAAAAACAGAAATTATTTACTTCCCCAAAAAGTAAAAGAAAGTTTTCCAACCACTTCACAACTTCCTTACCCCTATTACCCTATTTTTACGTATTTTTATGACTACATCGAAACAATGTCAACAACTTCAACTTTGACACATGCCCCCAGCGACATTTTTAACCACATGCGAGAACTTTTATGAAAAAGTCATAAAACAATATAAAAAAAGGATTTTTTATTTCCACATATTTTTGTTTTTCATACACTTTCCAATGCAAAAACAACAAAAAAAAATAATAAAAAAAACATACCTTGTGTGAATTATTAAGTTCGACATTTCGCTTTTTTTTATTTACATTTCTCTCTTTCCTTTGAGAATCAATGAAAGAGTAGAAATAAAAAAATAAAAATGTGCATGAAAAAATACGGAAACTTTCAATAAACCTGCTTCACAGGCAAAACTAATATACTCGTATCAACTTAGAACAGAGAGAGAGCGCGAGAGAAAGAGTGAAGAAGTAGGTAAGGTATGCTTGTGGATATAGAATATATGTGGTCCACAGTGTTTTTATTGTACAGCCACATGCTGAAAATTCTCATCGACCTCCAGTCTTCTACACGTGCTCACTCCTTTCACTTACCCACTTACAAGTGCTCGTTTGACGGTCTCTCTCTCTACTCCATTGTTGTTGCAGTTTATTAACAAAGTAAACGAAACATTCGCGAAAGTGTGTATGGTAAAAGTTTGAATTTAAACAAAAGTTTAAGTAAAACTTTTGTCGGCTTTCAACCGGTCTTTGTTATTGTAAATGCAAAAAGTAAATGTGAGAAATAAGAGTATGGAGGAGTGGTGGTCTGACGCAATGGCAACCTAGGAGGAGAGTGTGAGTAAAACTTTTTCCTTTGTCAACACTCTTATGAATTATTATAGGTAACTATAGAGAGAGAGAGAGAGGGAGAAAGAGTGGACGGAGAGGCTAAATGTTAGGACTAAAGATCATAATTTAATGACATTGCTTTTTATATGCAAGTTTAATTTCAGCCAGTAAAAGCAACAAGCACGACTAAGTAATTGTTCTACAATTGACATTGCCCCATGTGATTTTTTTTAAATGTTTTGAAATTGGTATAGTAAAATTGCATGACTAATCTGATATACATATGCAACTATTTATATATACCTTTTTTAAATATTTCACAAACCTTTAATACAGAAAAATTTTTAATAACCAAATATCTCAGTCTTTTTTTCAACGTAAAGTATGTTCAAGTACAAGAGTGTAGTGGCAACCAGCTATTTGTTGTATGATATACACAGTATTCCTATATTCAACATAAGAAAATTGGCTTCTTTTGTTATACAGAAGCAGTGATGCCAATGTGCATTGAATATAATTAGCATCCCCGACGATAGAGCACGAAATCGATTTGCATTTTACGCATATACAAGAGTCTATTAGTTGTGACACTGCAGCGGGAGAGGCAGGAATAAAAAGAGAAGGAGACAGAGACAGGCACTAGCTTTTAAATAAGAAAAATTTAGAAATTTAAATATTAATAACTATACATATTTTAATTTTCATTTCATCTAAACTGTATAGTTCCAAATCTGCACTTTTGAAGAACTCTGACTCATTGAAACAACGAGTTTTGTTCAAAATTTCTTGATTGCGGCACAAAAGAGATGTGGAGAGAGAAAATAATCTTATTCAAATTTAAAATTCAAAACAAAATGTTGCTATTAGAAAAACTCATTGTCTTCATGAGCTACTTAATGTGACGGAAGAGCTGAAGAGTGTTGAACCATATGCTCATGGAACCAACCACTCCATGTTCTTGAAGAGGGTATAAAATAAGAGCCGCAACATAAATATCCAAGAATAACTGGGTAGTGAAAAAGAAAGGGAGTTTTTAAAATTTGCAAGCGAATGCAGTGTCTCGGTGAAATCATGCGATATTTCTAGTCTGATACCGAAACAGGATCTGACCACTGAGCAGAGCAGTATTTCCAGGTTTCCATGTCAGAAATGGCCCCAAGCCGAATCAAGTTTCGCATGAATCCTTTTGAAGCAGTTAATTTATTTGCAATTTTTAATGAGTAATGGCGGATTTTGTAAATTTCGTTTTTCGCGTTTTTCAGCCTAACTAGTCATAGGAAAAATCTGAAAAAATTCAGAGTAATTTTTTGTTTATGAAGACATATTTGGAATTTTTCACGGTTTTCTAATGCGAAATTCGCGATGAGAAAAAAAAAAAAATCGCGAAATTTTTTACATTCGATTTCTTCATACTAAAAATAGGTTTATTACTCTGATTTTTCTTATGTAAATAAGTCGCTTCCGAATACTCATACTTAAATTTTTTCAGATTTTTACAAGGTGTGGAAATTGGCTTTTCATATGAAAGGCCACATGGCCATGAAAAAAATTAATTACAGCTATTAACTATCAACTATCTGTTATCTTCACAGAATTTTTTTGAAAATTTCTTTTGCAAAAACTTTTTTTACGAAAACACAAAAATTTTTTTTTACCACCCCAGTTGAGTTATGGTATATCACATTCATTACGCACTGCAGCAAATTTTCAACTTTTGTCTTATGCCTGGTTTTCTCTATGTCAAATTCAATCAAATTTGACTGCATGTTGGCAAATTTCATAAGGAAACTCTCTCTTTTTCTCTCTTTGACGGCAAATATGACATAGTGAAAACCAAGCATTACGTGCGAGATTTTTCAACGGTTTTATAGTAATTTAGGGTCGCTAATCTCTACTGCGTACTCAGTTTTTCTCCATCACCTCTAGTTCACCCACAATATGGACCTGAAGAATAAGGAAAAATTAAGTCTTCTGAGTCTTATTTCAACAGACACGAATTTGATGTCTCAAGTAAAGTTATTATGCACATTATTATGATAAACAATTTTTTAGTACACACTTTTTCCTCCATTCTTTACCTTTCCTTTTCAAAAAGGGGCTTTAAGGCCCCTTTTTCGATAAATAGCCGGTAAAACGAGAACCGTTGGGAAAACTATTATACTGTCTTTGGAGAAAATGTTTATTGCTAAAAATTATAGGGGACCCCAAAACATCGGAATAACCTGCGAGGTACACTTTTTCCAGAATAATGCAGAAATCGAATTTTTTACATTACAACTAAACCACTAACGTCTGAGAGAATAATGGCAACTCGTTGCGAGTATACTTTGGAAAGAAGTAGAAACATCAGGCGATTCTTATCGTCAAATGTAACTTGAAATAAGCATGCGTTTATTTCTATAAATACCTCATAGCAAATCCGGAATCGCTTCGTCAAATTTCTTCAATGCACAAATTCAATACAACTACAGAAGGAGACATTAAAATGAAGAATGTAGACGATTCAGATAGTCAATTTTCACTGAAAAAATTGATACCACGAAATATACAGTTTTTTCAATTCGATTTACAGTTTTTTAAAGTTTTTTGGTAGAAATATACAGTTTTTAGTCCGAAAAAAGATACGATATAAATATATTCCTTGGTCGCTGCTTTCAGTGCCAAGTTGCCACTTAACCCATTCCATTATGCCCAGAGATTCAGAATATGGTGACTTTATTATTATTGCCGAGCGCATTAAGTAAATCTAGATATTTCCCAACTAACTTTCATATTCCAAGGAGGCGATCTCTTTGATGGAGGCTTGACTGTCTGAAATATATTAGTCTTATGACAAGGACCTCAGATTGAAAGATACACAGTACCTTTCCCATAAGCTTTAGGTGTTTAGTCCTTGGCCCATTTACACCAAGACTTGTTACTTCCAATCCAATTCTTGTTGTTAAGTATAATTTTAAAGTGTTTCATCATATCATCATAAAGGAAAAATTAGCTAGGGTTATTATAGTAGTAATGGATTCCTAACCATAGTTACTAATAACTTTCCTCAGCCTTGTTTTCTCTTGAGATAAACTTGTGAACGTTTTTTGGTTGTTACTTACTAGTAGAGACGTTAGATGTATGGAAATGTTTGATTAAAGGAACGATAATTTATCATTCTCCAATCATCCAATCAATACGGCTCAAAGCTTGAATCTTAATAAAAGCAATTTAGAAATTATTACGAGTTTCCTTTCAGGGGTTTGCAATTTACTAAAAATTGGAGGGCGCTGGAGCTAAACAGACATGGGATTCGTATTCAGCCCACCAAAATACAAAGGAATTACTTATACTATGTCAGGTCCAGAGTTCAGACTACAATTGTGACCCTATAATAGATACTTTTGAATTATCACAGAAATTGTTGCAAGAAAATTATATTTTTGTATGATGATCACCAAACTTATCGCGGTATTTTTATTAAAATTTCGGTAACTAAATTTCTACATGACCATAAATTTCAATGAAGAGCTTTTAATTTTTGAGGTGCTTCTCGAATATGTCATATCTCATAAGTTTCGCATACCGGTGCATATTAATTTTTTATAAAAAAAATGTACTAAAAAAACATTACATACCACCACTTCACAGCATGAAACTATTTTACCTAGCATTGGCAACCAAAAATTAAGACTAAAACATCTACATACATACCGTATACTTTGGCGCTGATGATGAATAATAGAACTATCATAAAAAACAAAAAAAAAAACAAAAACTTGTTCAACAACTCGTATAATAAAGTTTTGCAAGAAATTTATATGAAAACTAGTGGAAAGCTAATATTTCATTTTGTTACTTGGCCATTTTTTGTTTAAAAGTAATGCAGCGCTGACAAACTCATGTTGTTACACTATAATAAAGTGATAAGGCAAAGTTTTACATAGCTTAAAAGTATGCAAAAGGGTTATTCTTTTTTATTTAAATTTTTTTTAAAAACTTTTTTACAAGAATATTAAATTTTGTTTGATATTTTTTCTAAAAATCCGACATGCAGGTATATTGAACAAGTATAATTTACTATGAAAACGATATTTGAAAACAATTTGATCACGTTCTAAGGGGGAAAAAGTATCTATGTATAATGTACAAATATAAAAAACTTTGCATATATTTGTGCGCTCTCACTTTCGAGTGTGTGCATGTGTACATTGTATGTATTTCGATTAGGCTCAATTTAAATTCAATCAAATTTCAATCCTTTTCCCAGACGCAAAATTCACTTTTTCTCTCTGCTGCATAACACTTGATGGGATTTTTGCAATTTAACGGAAACAAAAAACGCTCGAAGCGCTAGAGAAATAAACGAGCATAAAAGGCTTAGGTTTTTTTTTTTTTTTTTTTGAATGGAGGAGGTGGGAGGTTTGCTAAAAAATAAAATCAAAGAGAGAATTGCAGTGTAGAATAAATTTTCGAATAAAAAATTTCTGCATTTAAAGCGATAAGATTTTTCAGTGAAATTTAAAATTATTTTTAACTGAAATATGAGATTTAGTTAGAACCTTTAATTTGTACACAATTTTAGAATTGTATTACATTCAAAAATATTAAAATAAAGAAGCTGAAAGTATATGTATAAATATAAGCCCAAAGTGTTACAGTAGTCAAGACCATTGACATTTTTATGAAAAGTAGTGGACAAGAAAACTTCAAAACAAAAAAAATAAATATTTAGATGGGCAGAAAAAAAACAGACCATTAAAAACTGCTAATAATAAGCATGGCAATTTCTACTCCAGTAAGTCCAACAAACTTTCTAATCCTATGGGATATTAAGGGAGCCTTAATTAAAGGAAAGCTAAACTTCACTACCAAAACTTCTAAGTACCAGTATTGATTCCAGACTCATTATAGAAACCGCAGTGCTGATCACTTCAAAAAAAAAAAATTAATGTGCAATAAAAGACGATTTTAAAGACATGATGATTTAGCTGCCTAGGGGCTTAGATATGCCTTTCCTTAGCCAGAAATTATAAAAATTTCTACTCGAAAAATGGACGAAAGATTAAGGCCTTGGTTAATTGTATTATAAGTGTATAAAATCATTCACCGAAATCAATTGCTTTAGAGCCATATGCGACCTCTGATTTTTGGATGTAAGCTTCCCAGTTTTCACGATAAAGAACAATAATTTTGCCGCGATAACGCTTTTTTTACAGAAGTCAATTATTTTTATTAACAAATTTTATTGAAAGCTCAAAGTGGCAGGCACTGAAACTTATAAGAATTTTTGGGATAGTCCCCAATGTTGAACAAAAGAGGCTCTACCGATCTAACGCAGGCTAGAACATCTTTTGTAGAAGATAATTTCACTTTATTAGCAGGGAGAAATTCCTTTCCTAAAATTATTTTCTGCTTAGCCAGGAATGGAAGACTTTAGCACAGAATGTGAGTTGTTCTCTCGCCATCTTGCATACATATACGATACTTTGTTTCATTGGGAAGTCCTATCGTAATTAGGTGATATTTGAGCCCTTAATGCCCAGCCACCTGGCTGTCTGAAAAATTATAATATTAACTCTTTATGACACTTTGTTTTTGGCTTGACCTCAATTGCATATATTTCGACTAAAAATACACTGGGCCAAATTTCCAGTGGAATTGAGAGGAAGTGAAGCATTGAATTTTCCACAGAAGCATAATCATATCGCTCATTTACTAAAAGACTGTCATATGTCAAAAACACGATTTTTGAGTTAATGATGCAGAATTATTTATTATATCACACTTCATATTGTGTAAAAATTTGATATTAATATCTTTTATACTCTGCGTGTGAGAATTATAAGATTTCTTCTTTTTTCTGTAAAGTGGGAGTCAATTGGAAACTTAAAACGCGTTTTTTAAGTTCTGACAGTATTTTAGTAAATGAGCGATATACCATAATCCGAAACAGTAGAGATTCGGGTTTTGGAAATTTCACAAAAAATGCTTAGATAACCAACAGCTCCTTTTACCAAGCTTGATGAAACTAGCAGCCTCGGAACAGCAATTGCGGCTATTTTTAAATGAAGATGTGTAACGGTACAATACCAATCAACTATCCAATGACAAGAGTTGGGCAGATTCGCATTGCTTCAGTTGTGGAGAGGTAGGAAAGCCTTTGTAACTTGTGAAGCCAAACCCTGCTTGACTTGTGGCCACCACACGAAATCCCCAGGTCTAATTACCACAGTGAAAAACCAGGAGATCATTTTGGGAGTAAGACCCTTAGTCTTAACGCACAGCCCCAGAAAATCGTAGTGGATTTCATGTGTACATTGTTTAACTGAGTGTTCCAATTTGTGTCTCGAATGAAAAGAGGACTGAATTCCAATTTGTGTCGTCTAGTGAAGAGGCTAATCGATAGGCTCTCAGTGACGCACAAATCTAAAACTGATAGGAAAGCTCCGTAACACCCCATACCCAGTAGTTTGATATCCAAACTAATCTGGTTTAGTGAAAAGGCCATCAATTATTAAGGACCACAGTAGAGGCGACAAGACGCCAACTTGGGGACAGCATTTTATAGCATTAATGGATGCGGTGGTTTTGTCAAGTACATATGTATGTGATTTCACGGTCCTTTGACATGGCGTTCACTGTTTGAGAGTCAAACTCTAACGTTTCAGAGCTCTAAAAATTTGATTAAAATCAGTAATATCGAAGGCAGCATAAATGTCAATGAAGGCTTAAATCCCAATAACGTTTTTTTTATTAGACTAACAAAACAGTGTAATGCGACTTAGGTCGATTTGTATTTATACAAACTGTGTTCGATGAAGTGGTATCGAGGTTTTAGGCTTAGGTTTAATATTTAAATCAAGCAACCTTTCAATTTTTTTTAGGTGGGAAGGATGTGAGGCTTATAGGCCTCCCTGATTTAGGAAGTTTCAGGAGCCAGTTGCCTCTGAAAGACATAGATTCAATATTATTCAAATCATACCAATCGCATAGTTTCCCAGTAGTATAAATTTTTAAGATATTTTTAAACTTAATACATAGATGATTTTAAATCAATCTTCAATCTTCAAACACAGGTGCTCTCGAATTGGTTTTTCAGTTCTTAAGTCATCTGTAGACCTATGTGTTTTGTATATTTTAAATAATTTTTGAAACATTTCAAAATTACAAGTCTGAAACTCAAATGCGCTTCATCGTTTATTTACCATGTTAACACTAGAGAGGTAAAGCGTACGATTTCAGTAGAGTCTCATTATTAATATCGTTTTTCTCGTGTAGAATCTTATATTATCAATTTATATTTAGGCTTCTTTGAAAAACTGTTGATACTATTAGGTAAAGGAACTGTAAATCTAGTAGTTTTCCCATGACTATTATGAAACTATGGCTATCTGTTTCAGAAGAAGTCCATGACGTGAAAGAACTAGGAGCGTGAAATAAATTTTAGAGCAGATTAAGATATCTAAGGTCACAGTACTTCCATCAAGAGCAGTGGACTCCTAAATAATTCGCTTCTTATGTTTTCATTAGAAATTTCTTTAAATACTTCATTAATCTAAAAATAAAGAAATATCATTGAAATATGGGAAAATATTAAATTCCCATAAAATTCTTTTTCATTTGCATACTTTTTCATTTGTTTTACTCGGTTTTTTTTTTGTAACTTATTCCCAATTCTTGTTTCTCTTTCTACCGCTATGTCTTAACTTTGAACTTTGAGCTGGCAAACATAATCAAAAAAACATTTTTATTATGGTCTTCCTTGATACTACACTGTTTCGGTATTCAAAGGACGACGCATAATAATATTCAAGGTGGAATACAAAATAAATGCAAAAACAACAAACAGAAAAAAAAAACAAAAAAAAAACTTTTCTCACCTTAACCTTGTAAGCAAAAGAAATTTATTTACACCACAGTCACAAATACACAAGTTCGTATTAAATGGTAGAGGAGCATGAATAGGGAGTAGTAGAGTGGAAGCATATTAATGGAGAAAAAAGTACTTTTGAATAGAAATAAAATGGTAGCAAATCAGTGTATAAAAGTAAAAAGATGATGCAAAAAAAAAAAAAAAAAAACGATGAAAATCAATCGATGTGATAAAAATGAAACCAACGCGGCGCTGCTGTTATAAAAAACTTTTCATATAAATTTCAATGTGAATTTTCACGCAAAAGTTATTTTTGCATGAATATTTTTTTGTTTTTTCGTTTTATTTGTTCTACTTATGCTTTAGAAAAGAAGAGGAAAAGTTGCTAGTAATAGTAGTTGGCATTGGTAAACTGCATGGCATCATTAAGTCAATATTAATACTTTTTCTCAGTCTTTCTTTCTTTCTTGTCTTTTTTTTCGCTTTTACTTCTATGTGAGAGTGTTTTTAATTCGAAAGAGTAATAGAATGTGTTTTTAGAAATGGTTTTCGTAACTGATAATAAGATTTTTTTGTCATATTTAAAACACCGTAGGAAGAAAGTCAGGTGCAACTCTGTGAAAAAGTTTCTGCTGTCAATAAAATAACCGTACAAACTTAGTAAGTGAAATGAAGCTATTTAAAAGAAGATGTACATATTTACTTCAAGTCTGTTTGGGTTAATATGAAATGTGCCAAATAGTGAGTGAATAATAATTTTTAAAGGTTTTTAATATTCAGAGATTTATAAAGCAGAAAGTGCTACATAAGTATCATAAGACATTATTCCAAAATTAACCAAAATTTTGAATGTCACCATAAAGTGGTTGAAGAGTGGCAAACACTATTTTTTTTTTCATGTGCTCCAATTCCCTGCGGTCGTTTGATTGATAAATATGAAAATGTCCTGATTGTAGTACACGGGAGACTCTGGCTAGGCAAAGTGCAAATGGACTTAATCGATTATTTCAGTGGAAGTTTAAAAATTATTTATAAAAATTACGTTACAAATTAATAATAGCTTAATCCAATACTAAGGTTGAGTGGTGCAAATATATGTAGGTCTCCAAAAAGACTGCCAGATTGGTTCATTAAAAACATCGAGTAAAAATGGTTCAAGTACTAAACGTCTGTTTTCTGTAATCAGTATTTTTCTATCATAGAAATAAAACTCTCCATACTACACTACTTGAATCAAGATCGAATAACTATCATTCAGTGACACTCTTCCAAGTTTTTGTTTTAAAAAAAAAACTAGCATTAAACTTTCTGTTCTATTTCATAAATATCAATATTTATTATCATTTACACTATCATTATTAATTCATTTTTTATTTTTACAACATTTACAATAAAAATCCATTTAAAACTTTTCTGAATTCATTGTAAATGATACTAAAATATTCACCAACTCCCACAAACAACATGTCAAGCAAACAGGTGTCGACAGGCAGTAAATGCAAAAAAAAAAGATAAATAAAAACAAAAGAAAACTTGAAGACATAGAAAAAATACAGAGACAAAAGTCTGAAAAGTTAAGTACAGAAATTTTTTGTAGGCAAAGACTTAAAAGTAAAGTTGATTCTATATTTAAATTAAAAAGTTAAACCGCCACATTTCAATAAAGAAAATAATAAAGAGAAACGTAGGAGGACACTAAAATATCTGCGGCTTTAAATTGACAGCCACGAACTCTACGCTCACTGAGCTAATCCAGAATAGAAGCCATCCACCAACGAAGCTAACACGTGGAAAACTGCCTTTTTAATTAAACAGGCTATAGTGCACTGCTATCATTGTTGATTTTTTGTGCAGAAAGAAACTGCCTTAGAAGTATTTTAAAATAATTTTTTAAAACATCTGTTAATGGCTTTCGAAAAGAAAGAGGGCCCAAAGTAAGCCCTCGTTGCCGTCCGTTATAGTCGGATGAAATATCAACATTGCTCATCAAAAAAGTTGGGCAAAATCGTGAAAGTTTAGGTTGTCCACATTTTAGTGTAAGCAATATGTAAACAACGTTGACAATGTGGATAGTACGTAGATACTATTTAAATTACGTTTGGGGATCAATCACACTATACAAATAGAGTCGGCGTAGGCTCTCTCTCTCTCGCTCAGTGGCATCTCATCTACGGTAATATGTTAAAGAAAAGAAGATTTTCAAGCCATTACATCTGTTATTCACTGAGATCGCAAACTATGTATTATAAAGTAGAACAGCTATCCGTTCTAATTTTCTACTTAGTTTCAAGTACAACTAAACTTTTTGATGTTTCAAAGTTAATATCTGGCTCTGGTCAGGCAGCAGCTGATGCAGTACGTGGACAATTGCAGTCATTGTGATTCTGTGGTTGTCAGTATGTGCTTCGGTCATAAGAAGGTTGAGTGAAGTCTGTACAGTTCAAGAGCACCTCATCAGGAGATTTTTGCTGTAGATGGCATGCTGATACCACATGATAGAAGTTTTATTTCAGATACCTTTAAAGTGTGTATTAGTCCATCTACTGGACCAAATGTTCTATTTTTAAGAGATTTCGGGAAAATTGGTCGAAGTTCAAGTTTAATATCTGAGCTTCGAATGAATTTATGTCTATCCAATTAGAAGAGAACCATCCTTGAGACGACTACAATATTCTTCTTACCCTTACAGCATTATTGATTGGGTTGAATATTGCAGTACTCCAATTTCGAAGCCCGGTGAACTTTATAGAGCTAGTTGTATGAAAAAGACAATTTGTTCTATGAAGGAAACCAAAGAACGTTTCGCATGACAGGTCATGGCGTTCAAGGACCCAACCGATTCAATCAGTTTGTTGTCTGCGTGTACATTGGGTCTTGACTTACAAGTAGATCTGTAACTGACGGAGCAACGAACGATATTATTTAAATCCAAAGACTTCAAAATTATGGTGATGAAAAATTTACAGCCGTTCGTCTCAAGATGCTGCAGTGCCATTCTTGGTACCTAAACTTAGCGCTGCAAACGTTTGTTCTTTTTTCTGAAACTTTGTCAACTGTCAAAAAATCACAAATTGTGCAGCATAATCTCCAAACAAAAAAAAGGCACGCATTTGCTAAAGTCACTTCTTCTTACAGTTCGTGATATAGACATTTTTCGCAGCTTCTTTCAAATTATCGGAATAGAAGGCAGTTTTTTTAACGAGTCACTTGAAATTTGACCTGATACACAGCCCTTCAAGAAAGCTGCAGATTTAGTGAATTTAATTGCATTGTGTGAACGACTGCGCTGAACGTGGTGTTAGTTCGAATCAAACATTCAATGAGACCACGAAGGATCAAGTGCAGAAACAATTTGCATAGTAGATTCGAGAAAATGATTTTTGCAGAATACCAAGTTTTTGGGCTTGTGAGCAATATTGATTTTTCAGCCAACAAACTTATTTTCAATTTTCCAAGGGAACATTTGCTCGGGTCCAAAATAAACTCGATTTTTTATTATATGTATTTGAGGTGCAAAGGAAACCTTTTTTGTTTCGCCCTTGAAATTCAACGAACGTTTATTTTTTTAAGTCACTCTAGCGGTTACTGAAGCAAAATAACCAGTTACAGAAACATAAACTTAACAGGTTAACCTTGATAAGGTTTTGATAGGTTAACACAGGGAATCTGGTTTTCTGTATGGAAAAGTAATATTATTTTTGGTGACTGGAGGATGTGCTCTACTTATCGATAAAATAAATCCTAATGATATTAGATTCAGAATAGCTGTAGCGACTTCTAAACAATAGACCATACTTCAAGCGACATTAATTATAAAGAAACCCAAGAAAAATTAATTTACTTAAAATTAAATTACTTTCTCGAACTTTTTGTGACGTCCCACATCAAGAAAGATGTGACCTATAATATAATTTTTCCAAATATAAATAGCTTTTATCTTTTTCAGGGTGGGAATTATATAAGCGATTGATTGCATGTAGTCAGACAAAGTTTTCCGTATAATGATTTTTGTTGCAGTTGCCAATGACATCGAAGAGGACGAAACTCTAACATTTCCCCCTCTGACAGGATATTAACTTAAACCATACCTCGATAGAATAGAGGAGGTCTCTAACGTAAAATTAAATACTCTGCTGAAATTTTGTTTGGGAGTCCAAGCTGCCACAAGTTCGATTTTCCGACGAACAAGTTTCCGAATAGATTGTTCTACTGGAGCAGCTGTGAAACTTTTTTTATTTCTTCCTTTCATTCTTTCTGTTTTACATTACCGAGATAGTGGTCTAAACAGATCCAATCGCATTTTCGGTTTTCTCTGCGCTTGAGGAGAAGCAACCCCTTAACCTAGCCTAACCTAAAATTATATAATTTGAAAAAAACTATGGAAAATTCTTTTTGAAAAGTTGTCTATGTGTATATCTTTGTCTATATTTATAAATAATTTATTTACTTAAAGCACATATAAATTAGTGTTGTCTATCCCGAAAATTCTTAAGATTCTCTTTGTTAAAACTACATATTTCGAAAATTTCAGAAATTTAACACATTATTATAAATTTTACAAAACAATTTAACATGAATTTCTCATTCATTTCATAGACCAAAATGAATTAATTTAAATTTATTAATTGGCATTTAAATAAGCTGCAGGAATTAACACATTAATAATTTAAGAAAAATAAATAAAGGAAAAAAAACAAAATGAAATAATAATAAAGAAAAACGAAAAAACTGAAATGAAAGAATAACAAAACAAAAAGACACACACAAACAACACAAAAGCAGCAGTGGCAGTAGCAAGAACAACAACAAACAGCAGTAGCAATAAAAACAACTCAGAAAAGTTTCCAACAGTTTAAAATCCACTTTGTCATAAAATAAAAATGTTGCCAAGAATTGCTATATAAAAATATACAAACACAGACACATATAAATACGTACATATAAACAAAATTACAGAGTAACAGCAGCACACTCCTACATCCCCCGCTTTTCCCCTTCCGATTTCATACACGAAAATATTCATCAAACAGGGGGCAAAAATTTGTGAGTGGCTCAATGTATAAATACCAAATAAAAAAAAAAAAACTTCGAGTAGACGGACATACTATGAGACGATTCTTTCACCAATAGCACCGAGAACACCTCCTTCCCCAGCCCTCTTGACGTTTTTGGTACGTTCCCTCTGCCCCTATGCTGTCAACGCGGCACTGTCGCTGTTGATGCTGCTCCTACTGCACCAGATGTTGCAAAGCACAATCAATAAATTATAATCACTTCGTTGCGTTTTGTATGCTGCCAACAAACCCCCACGCCCACGCCCACACCCATGCCCACTAAAGTGTTGAATTGGGTAGGGCGTGCAAATTAAAACCATACAAAAAAAAATAGAAAATAGAAAATAATATCTAAAGAAATTTTAGGCAATGTCGAAAATTTACAGAAGACCGACACAGCTTTAAATAAAATACTACTAGTTAAATATTTTTTAGCTGTCGTGCTCAACAATTTAAGCATACTTTGAGAAAAGCTGGCAACTTCCAACCAACCAAACCACCCACATTGAAATACACACACATACATGCAAATACAAATAAGAGTGGGTAGTTGCAAAGTATGCAACAAATTATTGCGTTTTAATTAGAGATGCGATAAAATGAAGAAAACTGAAAGGGACAAAAAGAAAAAAAAAAGACAAAGATAGATATAGAAATAGAAAAAAAAAGAAGAAAATCAGGAATGTGTTAAATATTTTTGGGCAACAGACAAAATTCAATTGAAGTGAATGTATGTATGTAGTGAATAGAAGCTGAAAGCCTTAGGAATGTGTGTGTGTGTGCATGTATGTCTGTGTGTGTGCACGCAAAACTTGTTGATCTATCAACTTCAGTTTGCTTTGAATTTATTTCATTTTTTGGGTCAAGTATTTCAATTTGAAAGTCTGTGCATAGAGAATTTATTTTGAGATGAAATTTTTTATTGCAATGCCAGAGTTGAAATAAAGTTATTTCTGTTTTAAATTATTGGAATTGCTTTCAGTGATATTACCCAGGAAGCATTACAAGTGTACCAAACTCAATTAAAATTCAAGTTATTTTTGTTTAAAGCAATAATTAAAGGGTTATAAAGGGAAGTTTGAAAGAAAATATATGACCGTATATGGAAAATATTTCACTTTAATGAAATTGTTTGTGAGAATGCATTTTACTTAACCCACTAGCCTTCTGACTCACTGGTAAATCAAATCAAACCATTGCGCAGGGAATACGAACTAATGTTGGTGAAAAGGAATTTTTGGAAATTCTGTAAATTATGTAGATTAGCAAAATTATGTGAGGAGTCGCAAGTTTCTACATTGGTACTCAATAAACATAATGTCTGCGATATAACTCAATATCCGGAGAGGCAAGCTGGCGCATACGGACAAAAAAGAATCTAATTCATATATAGCATTAATTGTCATAACTTTTTATCTTCACATCATAATTTCAATCGATTTCTCACTTCAAGCCTTTCAAAACATTCCTCACGGATTCTTTTATTCGGTAGATAGTTTTCTTTGATGAAAAATGATTTCGGACATAGGACCACTGGAGCATCTCAGCAGCTGCATCCCGAATGTTTGGAGGTATTTCACAAATAACTAGCTCAACATCGTTTTCTTAGGCTAGAATCATTGTTGGCTTATCCGTATAGACCAATGACTTCAAATATTTGACAAACAATTATCTAGAGACATTATGCCGGGCGATATTAGAGGCCAGTTTACAGGTCCGTTTCTAAAGAAAACTTTCTCACCAAACTCTACCTTTAGTAAGATTGATTGTACCTCCAGCTATATAGCATGTGGTAGCTTCCATGTTGAAACCAAATATCTTCTAAACCACTTTTTTTTTAGGAGGCGGGGGGGGGGGCTCTTGCCTTGCTGAGCCCCCTCCCCCCCTTGATGGGGCTCATTTTGACTGGGTACTAGATACCATGAGTTCATTTTGAGAATTTTCAAAATTAAATTTTACTACTTAAAAAAATAAAGAAAATTTGCTTTTAATTTTAGAAGGTGTAGTAGTTTTTGGCTTACTCCAAGAGAATAAGGTGGCCAGGTGTAAAAAAGTTAAAAATATTGCTACGCTGCATCATTATGTATTATACATTATGTATTCGCCGGAATCAAATAAATTTAACACATTAAATTTATTTAGGTGAATTTTCATTTCAAATGGTAAATAATTAATTTTACTATTTTTTGTTGATTTTCAAAACTACCTTCTAAAAGAGTATGTCTGTTTACCTGGCCTTTAAGTTCGATGAAATGCAATATTTTTAAATTATCTAAATGCAATTTAAAAGTAAGTATATATAGAAATGTTAAACAGTGATTACTTTTGATAAAAATTTATAAATGTATTTTTGGCAAAATTTTTCAAATTTGCTGATCGATTAATCGAATGTTGGGATGTTATGGGATTATCATTGTCTTGTACCGGAGTCATTTCGGCCTGCTTCTTTTTGGAAGTAATACAGCCCCATGATATCTCCGGCGCACAGACCTCACCAAACTGTACATTTCTAGAGATTCACCGATAGTTCTTCGATCTACTCTGAAATGGAGACACTCCATTTGGTACAATTTCGCTTATAAATACAACCATCGTAAATGATTGCAATCGGTCAACAAAATTTTACTGTTTAACAGTGGATGGACTTCGGACTATTCAATCGTTCATTAACTAAAGTCACGATATAAACGATGGTATTGAGGCTTCAATTCGTGTACCAAAATCTCCAAGTTCTTCTGATTGGTGAGGAATCGATGAATTTGGGTAGCAATATTCGCAATATTATCTTCTGTTTGGACTCTGCACATTCTGGTTAGTGGGTTTTAATCTAAAGTAGTATAAATGAACCGAACATCTTCAATGGTTTTGCTTATGGTCTGGGCAAAATGCTCTATAAACATTTATTGTTAAACATTAATTTTGGAAATAAAATTCCACAATTTGCAAGCGTAGCCGTCAGTTGTCAAATAGGTTGTCGCTAAAAAAAATTTTAAAAATAAGCTTCTTAAAAATCTCCCGAAAACCAAGCTTCATTACATGTTACGATTTTATTAAGAGTGCTTGACCCTCCGTTTTGAAATTCTGCTAGCAAATATTGGGCAAAACGAACACGTTCTTCTTTTTTGGCGAGGAATCCATTGAGCAGATTTTTTCTTTTATCTTAGATAATTCATGAATCTTAGTCAGTTTTAAACATATTTATATAGTCGGTTGAAGTTTTCGGGTGACCTTCACTAGGGCATTTCAGGTTTCGTGGAAAATTTGCGCTTGTATTCAGTAGAGAATGACAAATCGAGTTTCTTGCTGTGTTGTACTGTACTTTTTCGCCATTCATTTCTTACCGACCTCCCTAAATTTTTAAATGAAACATCGTAATGTAATCATCCACCAACTTTCCATATATCCATATCTCCAGATTTTTTAAGGAAAATTCCTATTAAAAAAATGAGAGCACGTGCTTTTAACCTGTGCATGACGAAAATTTTCTTTGATTCTTTATTGGATTTGAAGAGTTAATTTCTTTTAAACAAATGTACTTAGGTCGGTTTAGCCTTCAATGAGTCCAAATATTTTTCGATGATGCCTATTTTCTTTGAAGATTATTGCTTTTTTTTCTAATGATTAATCCTGTATAAAGATAAAATTGCAAAAATATCTAGGAGTAAATTCCTTAAATATAGTGATTTTAATCTTATGATCCCTTAACTCCAAACATTTTTTTCGGTGAGAAGTATCTTTTTCGAAGATTGTCTCTGAAGGGTAGATTATTATTTGACAGAGGACGACTTGAAAGTCAGGCACTGCGACCTATAAGATCTATTGTACCAAAGCCCCAAGAAAGAAAGAAAGGCAGAGAGAAAGAAAGATAGATAAGAAACATACCCAAGCGCGAGAATCGAACTCAGGTCTCCAGAGATAAGAGTCTGGCAGTCTGCCACTAGACCACAGTGGCGATGGTAGGACCTACAGTTTAACGCCGATTCCGAACGGCTGTGTGGCAATTTTTTATCAGCTCGGTGGTTTTGCCATTACCAACCAAGGTGTGTACTTGTACACATTCTTATAATTCTCATCCACTTCATATCGATAGTGAATATAAGAAGCTTATGAGAATTAACCATCAGACCAAGACGGGAATCGAACCCGCAACCTTCTGAGTGAAAGTCTAGTGCACTATCCACTAGACAATCGAGGTCGTCCTCTAATGGGTTAATTTCTGAAAAAAATTTTGTCTTCAATCACTTTAGCTACTTTTTGATGCGAAATATTTTTCTATAATACTCTTGAATTTTTGTTACTATGAGCACGTTGAGGTAAGCCAAACCTTAGCAGAAATTTTATTCGGAGAGATTAGGCATAAGTCAATCGATCCGTTTCCCTATTTGACCTACTTTTTTAAACACCAATTACTAATGCTCAACATCTCAGGACACACATCGAATTACTAGGTTTCAACTCTAGAATATTAGAAGTAAACATACAAATATTAAAAGTTTCTATCCTAGTGCTTTCCCTATCTGTTTATTTTCTCTTTGGAATCCAAACCTAATTGATATAAAGCTTTCAAAGAACGCAGAGTTGAAGAAATTCAACAGGTATGAAAGTCAAACTTCGGAGATTTTCAAATTTCTGAAACCCACATTCTCAGATTTACTGTAAAAGGTTTTGAATGAATAATACAAAAACATTTCCAGTACTCCAGAACTCACTGAATGCCAACGAACTTTAAGTAATATTTAATATGCCTTGCATATGCCTAAAATATCAAAAAGCTTCTTTAATTTCATTGCCAATGAACTGCAAAACTATAAAATTCTCTTTATATTCTGAAAGCAAGTATCTAAAAACTACTAAAGTAATAAAAAAAAAACTATAATGCTAACATGCTTTGGACAAAAACCCGTAGCCGTTTTGCACAATATTTTTGGTTGAACACTTTTTTCGGACAGTAGCTTAATTTAGTTTTCGTAGGGAAATGAACATTTCTGGTTTCTTTTAGCAGCTACTGATTTTTTATTGCGCTTGCAAACAACTGAGTGCCAGAAATTTTTAACTTTTTTGTTGACTTTCGTTGCTTGCGTTTAGGTTAATGCACCAACAAGCGTGAAGCAAGCTCACAGCTAGTGGTTGTGCCAAGCATATTATTGATTTTAATTTCGCAACAGTGGCTTTCCTTAGATTTTTTGTTTGTACCCTGAGGTGCTGCAAAAGGGAGGAGGTATACAACTTAATTTAGTTATTTTTTATAACCTTTTTTTTTTTTGCTTAGCAAGCGCTCCGCACAAAAAAAAAATGAAGCATTCAACAATAATGCTGATACAAAAAGTTAAGCATTCAGAAAAGAAAAAAAATGTGTGATAAAATTTTTTCCATTGCCAAAAAACAAGCAGGAAAACACACGAACGAAGCAAACGGAACTTCATGTGAGTGCCAATCTAAAGTAAAAAGAGTGAAAAAAGTACGAAATGGCGCCAAATTATAAAGCTAGGCACTGCCGTGTTCTGTACGAAGGGGGTCAGATGCAAAGTTTCTCAATATTGACTACATTCTGAAATCGAAACTGATATCTGCCAAATGAAACACCTCAGGTTGGTTGTAAAACAGTTAGTTTAAATAAAGATAAAATTTTGTAGCATAATTTTCTTGAAATTTTAAAAAGTCCTCTATCTTGGGAATTTAGTAAAGGTCCACGTATAAAACTTTTAAGGAGACGAGGGTATTAGGACAATATTAATTCATTATTTCTATACCATTATGCTTCATTGGTTCTATAAAAATGTCATCAAGACTTGTGGGGTTTTCTACTTTTAAGCCATCAAAATATCCAAAGTGGTGTGCTTCATTTAAAAGAGTATTAAACATCCTGTATTAACAGTGTAACTTATAATAACTTTCTCTGTCATTCTTTGCATTTTAGTTCCTGGAGGGACTCAACAAAACACCTCTGTTGGCCTCTGCCGCTTTTAGGTTTTTCACGCATTCCTATTAAATGCTTCCAGGTTGTTTTGGGGAATTGGATTTTCCGGCTTTATTGTGAGTTACGCTTCAAAACTTGGCAGCAAAACTTGGCTTCCCCTGATATGATTGATCTAAATGCTAATCAGTTGTTGTTGGGATCCAGTTTACAAGTTAGCGCTGGAAATGGTTTTTGGGAGTATAATTTCCAATCAATGTTTCTTGAACTCAAAGAATATTGATCTTACTAATAGCTTGAATAAATTTATGACTAGTACACAAAAAACTTTTTGCGGCTCGGTGAAGAGTGAATCTTTTTGAACTTTATGGGTTAGTTTTCTGAGTTTCAGCGTTACAAACCAGCTCCAGCTCCAAGACCAAATCGTATGTATCTGGATATGAAGAGAATCTTGCTTAACCCTATAAAGTTCAGCCATTAAGTTTGGTGCTTTGCTTGAACTTGTGATCCTCAAAAGTTGTGCGAGAGATTTAAGGAAATGCATTGGTATTCTAATAAAAAACACTGTGCAATAATTTACAAAATCAAATGGCGAATAGATAACTTTTTAAAAGTATTCAAATTTTATCTATCACGTCTGGGATCCCCGGTATGGTGGCCAAGACCCATCATTTTGGTATACGCGTGACCAATACAATTTTTTTTTTTATTTTACCCTGTACATATTTCATAGCTAAGGAAAAGTTGTTTTTGGAGGAAAAATTACTTAGACAGCAACACTCTACCAACCGTCCTTACCTACCCTTTTGGGTGTTATCTGAACCCACTATTCGATATATGACTATACCGGGTAGACGAAAGCGAAACCTATCAAAGAATTTCGGTGAAAAATGTTTCCCATCCAAAAGTAGTTGAAATCAGCGAAGGTCATAATTACCTAGGTTCAACTTTTTACAGAAATTAACCCTTGAAAAAAAAAAAAAACACTTTTTATATTAATCCCTTTATACTGGATTAATTGTTGGAAAAAATAATATGCATTGTTCAGAAAAAGTTTTCTCCATCAAAAAATAGTTGAAGTCATTGAAGCTTAAAACCACCTAGATTCTATTTTTTCTCAGAAATTAATCTTTGAAAGACTACATTTTTTTTTGCTATAAAGCCTTTATTCGGAATGTATTTCCAAAAATGTGAATGCTTATAAGCAATAAAAAATTTCTGTTTTACTTTGGAGAGCTTTGCATTGATTTTTATCTGTTTAGGTCTGATTTTATGGCTTAGTTTTTAGTCATATTTTAGTTCTGATTGTTAATCTCAGTTTGAGTCTGAAGTTTGAGGTTTGGTCTGAATTTAGTCAGAATTCAGCATTTTGGTCTTAGATTTGGTTTCGGTTTGGTCTGGGTTTTGGTCTAATTTTAGCCTAAGTTCTGATCAAGGTTTTGATTTGTTTTTGATCCGAATTTTAATCTGAGGTATGATATGAGTTCCGCTTTAGTTTTGGTTTTAATTTCACCAGACTTTTTATCCGAATTCTACCTTATTTGTGTTTGAGTCTAAGTTTTGTTTTGAATTCGAGTTTTGAATTTAGTCTGAATTTTTTCTGGATTTTGGTCTGAATTTTGGTCTGAATTTGATCAAATTTTTAGTTTTGAGTTTTGGTCTGAATTCGGGCTGCTTTTGTCTGATTTTCAATTTGATTTTTTGTCTGAATTTTGGTCAAAATTTTGTACAATTTTTGGCTGGACTTTTGGCCTGGATTATGGCCCAAACAATTTTTTAGTATTGCTTGTGGCATTAGCTATTATCTACTTGACGGTTACCGCAATTCTAAAACACTTAAAAATACTTATATTTTCTATTATTTTTTAACCCATTAATTCATTCAGTTCCATTTATAAGACGCTCTGAAAAAACTGATTTAAGTGCAAATACATATCAATTCGTCAGCAAAAATGTGTTTATACATTTTATTCATGTATTATCTTAGAAAATTCTGATATATTCTGTTTCCTTTTTATTCTACCAGAGACAAAATTTTGTTAAAAAACGATTTTTTTGAGATGTCGCAGAAATAAATTTTTTGCTTTCGTATTAAGAATAAATTAATATAAAAGTAATTTTAAACAATTTTTCTGAAACTTCAAAAGTTTCTTATTTTCTTATTTAATCTGTAATAAAAGATTTCACAAAATTTGGTTCTTCTGCCTTTTTTAGTTTCGTCTATGCACTAATGGGTTAAAATACTTCTACACCAAAACACTAATACACAAAGTTTAATATTATTGTTTTAATTTAGCAATAGCCTTTCTGTGCTTCGGTCTCCAACTTATTGGCTTTTAAATTATTTTCTATTTCCGGAAATAAAAAAAAAAAAACAAACCTTAAAATTACCAGCCGCTGTAGGTGATGAATAAAATATTAGGCATCCCCATTTTAGATTGATTTAAATTGAAAATTTCAACAAATATCAGTAGAAATATTCCGCAAACATTTCAAAGAAACGTTCAGTGTGACCCTCACATTGGATTATGTCTGGGCTATGGACTTTTTGCGCTTAACGCGTATATACAACTCAAAATAGATTTTCATCATTTTGAAGCGTTGCATTCCCCGCGGTTTTCCGCATCCGCACACATACACACACAATCTTAAGTATGTACGTACAAAATCATTACTAAGTGTATGTTTACGTATCTCTGTGTGCTGCGATGGCCTTGGGTTGCTTTACGTTTATGTGTCGTCGTTAGGGTATCCAAGTAAATATGTACATATGAGTACCTACATGTGAAACTGTTTAATATTTAAGCATTTTTTTGTTTCCTGGCTACCTTTTTCACTTTTAAGTTAAGGTAGGCACTTGTAAGCTATTTGCCAAAAAGGAAATTAAGGTGAAAATTCGGGCACGTTGGAATGTGAATTTGTGTGAAATTTCCGGCTTTAGTTTTCTTTTTATGTGTGTGTGAACGACTCAACAAACAAACACAAACATGTGGATTATGTTTAATTTGTTGGAAAATGAATTTTAGAAAAAAGGGATTATTTGCTTAGGTTTTTTTTTTAAAGATATTTTTACTTGGAAAATCGAATTTAATATTTAAAATTTATTTTCTCTTATTATTTTTAATGGCTTTTTCATGCTATTCTTATTTTGCGAACTTAAAATTTCATTCATGTCATCTCAAAGTTTAAGTAGCAGCAGCCAGGAGCAGTGCAACACTGCATTAAGTTATCAAAATGATCTAAATTGCAAAAGCCATAAAAAATTGCAATATCACTGCATATTACACACATTGAAAAAAATACAAAGAGGAAGAGTGTGAGAGAGGGAGAGAGAGGCAAACGCGCGTGTGCTTTATAACTGTGCATTGTGAAACTCTTCTTGGCAACTCCAAATGGTAGCCATGTTGGCAACAATGGTATTTAAGTAGATTTATGGTTTCACATACAAAAAAATACAAAAAAAGTACTGGTAGTAATGTATACTTTTTTCAGCTACTATTCTTTTGCATTTAAAATTAAAAATGTATATAATATATTTGAAAAAAAAGGAAAAGAAAATGTAGCAGCACAATATGTATGAGAAATGCGACAATTGAATGTTGCCAAAAGAGCAAAAACGGAATTGCTGCATCAAAGAAATTTGCAAAGATGCATTAAACAATTTGCTGCTAGTTTTTCACAGACCAAAAAAAAAACAAAAACTACAAAATCCTATAATTATTTTTTGAAAAATTAAGCAAAAATTTAGTAAAGCTTTTACAAGTTCGAGACCGAAACGTGAAGAAATAAATGCGACATAGAAGAAATTTAATGTATCCTTTGTATTTGTGTTTTAGATAATTCTAGAATCTGTCAAACTAAATAAAAAGATAAACTTTGCATTTTTCCTAGTACGACTCAGAAGTTCGCAACTTATTTGGATTATTATAAAAATCCCAAGCTCCTACAAGATTTATTCGAGAAACAAAGTTGATACATACCAAATTATTCCAGGCATTTAATAACAAAATATTTATGAGATTTTAAAACGGCATGTCAGAATACAAAATAACCCTAACCACCCATAATAAAAATATTGGGGAAGCAAAACGAGTAAGTTTTAGAAGTTTATGTGAAAATATAGAACTCACCACTGAGGCATCAAGACACTACAAAGTACTGGCCAGTGGTACTACGATGGAAGCTTTACTGAAAGTGAGAAGGAGAAGACCCAGCTTCCTTTGCGGCTACATGGCCAGAACATAGAGAACTATTGGGTAGGATCAGTCGAAATAATTGGAAGATAGCCAATGAAATAAGCTGAGCCACGCCTAAGGTGGGCGGTTAGTATCTTTAAGGGTATATTCTACCCGAGATGGTGCAAAATATCGATGTTTTCAAATCGTTGTAAATGAAAAGCTTTTCAATATTTTTATTCGAGGTTTTTTGCAAGTTTTTCTACAGGTTTTGAACAATTCGTTTTTAATGTTAAAAATATCTTTGTTAATAATGGTTCATTCGACGCCTCGAACTTGAGCCTGCCGAAAATAGTTGCTCCATGGTGGACATGATATCTCCGGTTCAAATATTCTGAAATACAAAATGTAAACCATTTTGTAATCGTGAGACTTCCTGTTATCGCCTCATCTAGGGAATAAGAAAATTTTCTTTAATTTAAATCAGACGTTTGAAAAAAATGACGATTTTTTTGCATTGTTTTTGTTTATATTTTGCATTAAAAATATTAGTTAAACAAATGCTTTCACCATAATCCTAGATAAGGCCATACCTATACATTTGCTTAGCAGCCTTGTAAAACTTCAAGTCAATTGGACAAGTGGTTTTTTGTGGATCGTGTCCACCGTCCCGAAAAAAATGGTTTCGAGAAAAACGAGTTTAAAGATTTACAAACATGGTACTTACAAATGATGTAACTTACGGTTAATCAGCGATTCCAGGACCATACATTGCCCCCTCTTCTTTCTCATAAAACTCGTTGTCTAAATCAAAAATATTAAATAAAAAAAAAATTCTATTTTTCGGACCATCTCGGGTAGAATACGCCCTTAAACCATTAAAATGGCCTGGGATTGATAGCATTTTTCTCGCAATGCTTCAGAGGGGTCTTGTTAATTTCTTAGGAAAATCACTAGAAGTATTATTGCGCAATAGATGAGTAATATGCTAACTACCAGGAGAGTAGAAATTCAAACTGGTAATAGCAGCATAAAAGCAAACACAACAAAAGGTTGCCCACAAGCTGCAGTTTTATCACCCCTGATGTGGAGTATTGCAGTAGATGAAGAGTTAGCTAAAACTGGATTAGGAATTCAGGGCTACGCTGATGACATATTAATAATTTGTGAGAGGAAATTCGAGAATACTCTATGTGACTCAATACAAATGGGTTTGAAAATAACCAAAAGATGGTGCGATAAAGTGGGGCAGCAAAGACCACTTTTGTATCATTTACAAGGAAATATAAACTTAAGAATCTCAAGACTATTAGTCTAAATGGGAAAGAAATTGGATTTCAGAGGGAAGTAAAATTTTTGGGGATAACCCTAGACAAAAAACTACTCTGGAAAACAGATGTTGGTGAAATATCAAAAAAAAAAAAAAGCTACTAGATCATTTGAAAGGCTGAGAGGAAAAGTGGTATAACTACTACGTTCAGAAAAAAGTGGAATAATTTTACTTAAGAGCAAAAGCAAAATGAAATATGTTCAGAGCAAAAGTGAAACGAAATATGTTCAGAGCGAAAACGGAATAAAAAACTATGCTGTTCTTGCTCTGAAAGAATTGTTATATCATTTTTGTTCTTACTTTTAAGGCATTTCATTTTCACTCTAAACCGTATTACTTATGCAATTCTTGCACTGACATTCTAAATTATTTCACTTTTGCTCTTATATAAATTTTAGCTCGCTTTTCCTCTCAGCCTGTCATTTATGACATGTAAATCGATCGCAAGAAAAAGTTGGGGTTGAACTGCGATGAATGTATACAATCAGCAGTCTGGGCTGAAATAAGAAGGCACCAAACAGTCATCTAAGCGCTTAGTAAGCTGCAGAGATTGGCTTGTGAGTGGTTAACTGGTGCAATGCAAACTTGTTCGACGGCATCCATGGACGCCCTATTAGAACTTACACCTCTTCATATTCACATTCAATCCCAGATGAAGAGGTCTATCCTAAGGATGTCTGGTGAAGATATCGGGACAAATGGATGGCTTAATCGAAAGGAGTTTGATATTCTAGAGAAACAGCATCCTGAAATTGCTATACCGAGTAGAAAAACTATTCAAAACAGAACTTAGTCACAAAAATAAATGGTATATCTAAAACGTATAAGATAGACCAGCATATGATAACATGGTACACAGACGGTTCTCTCACTGAGGGAGGAACCGGTTCAGGAGAATCTGGGCCGAGGATAAAATACTCTGATCCCATGGGTAGATACACCAGTATATTTCAAGCGGAAATATACGCAATTGATAGGTGTACATACTTTAATCTCAAGCGCGACTACTGGAACCAAAACATTACGATCCTAACCGATAGCCAAGCGGCTATCAATGCAATTAAATTTCACCAGGTCACTTCAAAACTGGTGTTGGAGTGTCTCAATAAACTAAATACGTTTGGGTTATATAATCGGGTTTGGATCCTTTAGGTTCCGGATCATATTGAGATTAAAGGGAATGAATCAGCGGATACACTAGCAAAGAAAGGAGCATCAATTCCTTTCATGGGTCCGGAGCCATTTTGCGGAATAGGTAAAGGAACACTCTCTATATCAATTAGGAAAAAAGAAGAAAATCAAAGGCCATTATACTGTGAACACAGACCAGGACTAGAACATTCCAAAGCATTATTAGGAACCTATAACCTAAAATGCTTCAAGGAATGTATGAAAGTGTCAAAGATCAGTCTTAGAATCATCACAAGAATTCTAAAAGGTCATTGTAGGTTGAACTATCACCTAACAAAACTTGGAATTACTTCTAATGGTGATGGAGAGAAGATAGGGAATCTGCGAGGCACATCTTAGGATAGTGCTCCGCACTTAGCTTATTCGTAAAAGAAATATGGATGACCACGAAATACCTGATAATAATTTCAACTTCATAGAAGTAGGGCCCATGCTAAAATTTCTATTGGAGGGTTATGGAAAAACTCGAAGTCCATAAAAGGGCACAATAGATCTTAAAGGTCGCAGTGCGCTACCACAACAATAATAATAATAATAACGGCAATTCTGAGAAGTTGTTTTCTATGAAAAATTTATACCAAAAACTCACGAAAAGTTGAGTTCAGAGCGAGGGTGGAGATTCGATGTGAAAATGAAAATTTTATATCTTTTTTTACAACAAATAACTTTGTTTCAGATGTCAAAATTGTAGGACTCTAACATCATGGACTTGGTGGATTGCTGCATTTTCCAATTTATCCTATTTTTAAATCACTTTCCAATAATTTGCTTTCCTCTTCATCGCAAAAATATACCCCTCAATCTTTAATGGCTTTTGTAATATACAAAATTTAGATTTTTATATAAAAATTTATTAAGTACAAATCTGGTATTCCGCATCCTTAGCCTAGGGATTTTAAGACTTCAAAAATATCTGCGATTTGGGATTACGAGATTGAATGCCTTAGTCCACTTTGAACGAGTGTGCCACACACTGGGTCTGTTTCCACTTTTTAATATTCGAGAACCCTAGAAAGATGGGTCCATTATGTCTTCAGAAAGGCATTTTTTTATAAGTATTCAGATATGGTCAATCTCTCTGAATCTGAATCTTTGTAAAGTTTCGACTCTAATTTGATTTTCAAACTATCTGAGCAACAGTATTCCAATCCCAATGAGCTGGTTAGTGATATGATGAGTTGAATATCTTTCTTCCTTGTTTTCGAGTTGACGAATTATCAACACGGTTGTCACACTGAAAGAAAATTATTTCAATTTGGTGAGTTACCAATTTAACGATAACAGTAAATGAGAGTGTGTCGTGCAATACTTCGAACACATTGTATGCCATAGCAACATGACGACAACTGTCAACATTTATATCTCATGTATTCCTAAGAAGACAAACACATTGACTGCAACACTGCGGCAATGCAACACGATGACGTTTGCCGCAGTTGCCGGCTTCCAAATATTTCTATTTTACATGCAGTATAATGAAACATAAACAAATTAAAAACCGAGAAATAGTTCCATTTCCTTTTTTCTTTTATTTTCTTTGAAAATAAATAAATTTATGAAAAGTTTTATTAACAATTATTGTTTTTCGTTTCAGCAAAAAATGTGAAGAATAAAAGTCACTTTGTTGTTGCCGCATTGTGTTCAAGTCGCAAACAACACGGCAACATTTCCTGCAGATGCCATCATGTCGTCATGTTGCAGTGTTGCTGTCGCATCCATTATGTTTGGAGCTTAATACACCAACCGCATTGACGACGCCAGCCACGCAACTGCATCTGTCAAATTATAAAATCACAAATTCTTATGGGGACGATAATTTTGGCGACGGCTGCAGGTAGTGCCGCTTCCATTGAGTTTAGTAGCTGACTACACGGCGACATTTGTAGCCAATGTCGTCAGTGTGTATGGACCATAAAACTCTTTAAATTTCTTAATTTCGAAATTGTTTTAGGTAAATAAAACTATATTTGTTTTTTATATATCATTTTTCATGACTTCTATATCAAAACAAATGTGAACGAGCAGGAGGTTGAGAAGGGATAATAAGAATTCGATTTATTGCTATTGTTTTCGTCAACTCTCCTTGCATTTCTTATTCATTTTCGTCAGCTCCAACTCTCTTTAAGGCTTTAATGCGACGAATTGACTTAACTCATTTTTGATTAGAGTAAAAAATATTTTACTCTACCCCAACCACTGGGCCGAGGTTAATAAATTGGCGTTATCGTTTCCGATTTCAAGTAACAGAGAATATGGCAAGTTTAATCCTTTTGATCCTTAATCAAAAAGAGTCGGTGTATACGTTTTTTTTGTGGGATGAGATATTTAGGGTACTTAATGCTGGTTGATGCGGAAACAGACAGAATTGAAATTCAGGAGACAAACTATATATCTCATTGTTCTAAAGCCTAATCGGAAAATTATCAAGATTTGAACCCTTTGTTTCAAGTTATAACACTGGAACTGAGGCAGGTACAAACTGTTCAAAATCTGCAAAATAATATGCAAAACTGTCAAAAAAAGAGTTGTGTACAATTTAAGACCTGGTAATTTTATACAGAATCCGTTGTGGTGAGAGTTTTTTTTCCAATTTCGATTTTAAATTGAAGCTTTCTGGTTTCGAATTGATACTTTTTTATTTTAAAACGATAATTCTGAATTCAGAAAAAAACTTTCTGGTTTGCAACTAGAAAAGGTGTTGATTTTCTTGTAAAAAAGTTGTCGGCTAACATTTAAGTTTCCATTTAAAATCAGTTTATTTTTAAAAGTAAGTCACGATAATATTGACTTGTGTTAACCTTTGTGGTTGCTTGAATAATATGATTTGCTTTTGAATTTCAGGAAGTTCAACTTAAAAAATACTGTAATACTAAAAGCATTTACGCACAAAAGAAAAAGACAAATATATCACATTTTCACAAAAATCTAAGAACAATGACTTCTTTAGTTCATCTATTTCTTTTATGTATTTTCTGTCCGGCACTCTTCATCTGTCAGTTACAAAAGTCTTTGACAAATATTATTTTACGCTAAAGTGCATTTTTTCTCCATTATAAGAACCACCCAAAAATGTAAAGAAAAGAAACAGAATACACACTTGCAATGAGCAGAAAATTCTCAGACTTTGCAAAAAAAAAAGAAGAAAAACGCACAAATCAAAAATAAAACAAAAAAGTTAAAAAAAAACGATGCACAAAATTTATACAAAGATTTAAAATTTTTTTTATTTGATGTTTTTGTTGCGCGAGCGCGCTATGAATAGTTCGAGCAAAATTTTTGTGCCTGTCCGTCTTTACTGTATGTTTGACTGTGTCTGACTCTGTGGTTGTTTTTTTTTTTTGTTCTTCGTTTTTTGTGTGCCTGTAGTTTTTAGTTTGCTGTTTCTGTTCGGAAAAATTATTTAGTGTCTGAAAACTTTTAAGTGCTCTTGTTGTTCATGTTTTTATGTTTTTCACTCAAAACAATTAATGTATTTTGTTTTTGGATTTTGGTGGCATGTGTGTGTCTTTTTGTCTGTCTGTTGACAAAATAGTACACATAAATACGCATATAAATATAAAACTTTTAACAGACTTCTTTATTAAATATTGTGCATATTTAATTTTTTCATTAAAATTAAACTTAAAAACACTAATATATTCAAATTTTATTTACTTTGATTCAAATACCGAATTAGTTCGCAAAAATCCGAAAATCACTTGCAAAGGAATGCTAGTCCAAACTTATTTGCCACACATTAAAAAAAATAACGATCGCCGCAGAACTGCTCATGGATTGGCTTCAGCGACCGATCGTTGATTGAAGCCCAAAGTGATAACTTCGTTTAACTCAGTAACTCAGTTTCGGTACTGGCATCTCATTTCGACCTAAGGAACTGCCCATTAATTTCGCAACTGGATCGATATGGAGATAATCCCCAAATTATATTTGTTCCATACTGAAATCACTAGGTGAACGCTGTCAGTCAATACCGTACAAATATTAATTTTTCTGTACCTCTCGTGACCTTCAATCTTTTTCGAACGCGTAGGCTCTTTTGGACGGCATTTCAATTTCGCGAAACCCTTACACACTCGCAAATAAAACGAAAGTTTGTGTTTAGAACATTAAACATATTTCAAATCATTTTTAACTTTGTAAAGTCAAACATAAATGATTTGAATTTGAAAATGAGCTCACTCTTTTGAAAAACGAACATTTTCCCGCGGAGACCTTAGAAAATTTCGCGGATTCCCCTGGCTCCATGGAGCGCAGTTTGAAGACCAATCACCTAAGCAGTTTAGTCACTGTCATACTTGAGTTATAGGATTTTCCACCCTGTTTCACTTCATGAAGTCTACGCCTTCTGATCATAGCTGCCCTTAAAGTCGAATATCTTCCCACGAATGAGGCTTAGGCTTTTTAGTTTTCGCCGCTTTAAAGGTAGACGGTTAGTCTTTTTTTTCATTTCTAGACTCTTTGTTTCTCGGACTAAGCAGTTTTGAGCAAAACTATAGCATAACTTATGACCTTCCTTCTCGATTATTTCAGCGGATTTAGGGTCTAGAATATCGCGAAGTATTCTATATGGTTTAAGCACATCTACTTTATCAATCATTAAGATGACATTCTTCACAAGAAATATTTTTTTATTATTAGTTCGGGGATTAGCCGAATCAGACCCAGACGGATCCCTTTTCGTTCCCTACCGCCTGATGCCTCTACTCTAATCACTCGTAAACGAGCATGCTCCGAGTATTGGCATCCTGCGTCAACGCAAGCATATCCGTATAGGCCAGGTAGCCAATCTCAGATTCATCAATGTATCGATGACCCAAGATTGTCAATATTTTGCTCGCCAATGCTGGGTATTGGCACAGTAAGTGCGCCGATGTTTCCAGCTCCTCTAGACACAATCTACAGGTGTCGTTCTCAACAAGTTTCATCTTCTTGAGGTTTAGTCCGACCATTTCACGGCCGTCTTTGTCTGCCTGCAGTCAGTGATCTCATCCCATCTTTTACGATGTTTAGTGTGTAGCCACTGTTTTAACAGGCTCTCCAGCAATTCATCACCAATAGCGATGCATGGTTCTGGTCCATAAAATTCATCTGCTGAATCTTTTTTAGCTAAAAGGTCAACAGTTTCATTTTGATCTATGCCTGAATGTGCTCTCACTGACATCAGTGTAAGCTCCTTTATATGAGTTTTTGAATACACTCTATGGCCAACCTAGAGTTTATATCTGTCCGCTGTACGCACTTAATCACTGACTGATTGTCAAGGGCAATAACCATTCTCTTGCCAATGATATGATTCTCAATAAGATGAACTAAGCCCAGCATCTCTGCCTGGTACACGGACACATATTTTTCCAACCGTAGAACACAAGACAAATTTAACTCATCTGAGAAAATACTTGCCTCCATCGCGCTTGTTGGTGTGGTGCGCATTGAACATGCCAAACGATCCCCAGGAATAAGTATAGGCACTATTGCTTTTAGAAAATTTACTGATCTCTACTTCAAAAATGTAAGCCAGTCTGGTTTGAAAATTTCGGATTTATTTTTTTGAAGATAGGCCCTGGGATGAAGCGTGAAACGCACGTTCATCCTCGGTGCCGATGCTATATCGTTCCGTTATTGGGACTACCTACTCGACGGAGTCGGTGTTCATTTTTTCATTTTCAATATTGAGTCCAGGTTGCTCTGTCATTGAGCGCGACGTTGAAGGGCTCTGAATTGCTTGGTTGCATATTGTCTGGAGGGTTTGTTTACATTCAAATTATTGATTTCCATGTAAGCCTCATGAGAGTGGGGGGAAAGGGTGGAAAGTTGTTCAGAACAAACCTAGCCCGTTGGTAGGCTGTGTTGACAAAAGCAAGAGAGAAGCCAAAAAAATTTAAAAAAAAAATATTTATTAGATTCAAAACAAAAAACAATTTGTTAGTTCCACATGAAATTGAACCACGAGTCTGCATCACAAGTTTCACTTCAGGCCTATTATGTGGGGAATCTAGAGGCAATGGTGAGAAACTGAGTACACAGTCGTGACCAGCGATCCTAAACTGCTATAAAACCATTAAAAAATCTCGTGCATAAGACAAAAGTTGAAATTTTGTTGCACTGTGTAATTATTTTGATTGAAGTGCAAACGAAAGCATAGGTACTAATACTATCTACTTCTACTCTTCCACCAAGCTCCTTTTCCCTCTCACTACAGTAATACGTAGTGTGTACGTGGGTCTTCGGCTTTGTTGATTTATTTTCGATCCAATTTTTGGGAATCCATTGTGAAAGAACCATTAAAAATTTGTAGATATTATTTTATTAGGTTATTTTTGAATTTTGTACGTGTAACTGACCTCTGTAACTTGCAGATAACTCTGACCACGCCTCTATCAATGACTCAAACGGTGGCCATGATTCAGAATTTTTAGGTCATCTGAAACAAAAAAGTGAGTATTTTTCTTAATTGATTACTTTGGCTAATGTTTGATCGTTTGATTTTTAAAAATTTTGATTTTTCTCAAAAAGGAACTAAGAGTAGAGAATCAGGACGACACTCAGTTGTAACGCCACACAAAGGAAATTAGAATACAGGTCATCTCTGCATGCTTTTGACTGAAGCTTGCAATATCTGATGAGCCCGCTGAAAAATGTAACCAAAATTTTACACAGACACAACACAGTAATAAAATATATATGCACGTATAGAAAAGTAAGTTAAGTTCCATTTCCGTAGCAATAATTTTCACAATGTCACCGACAGAAACATTACAACAAATACCCTAAAAAAAACAGTGTCAAAGACAGTTGCAAATAATTTTTTGTGGTTTTCAAACAAAAAGAAAAGAAAAATAAAAGAAAAATGTTGCCAACTTTTCAGTTAAACAATAAACAATTGTTTTCACCTGCTGTTTGTTGTTGTCTGCTGCTGCAACTTTTTCCGAAATTCGCGACTTGTGTGTCATTTGTGCATGTGTGAGTGTGACGAAAAAGTCATGAAAAACAATTTCCAAACCACTTTACAAATACCTAGTTGCAAATTATTCCCCGGTCCTCCAACACTTCACAAACATGCATTGATGGGTTAAAAAACAAAATATAAAAAAAACAACAACTAAGTTTTAAATCCCACAACGGCATTAGGCAGCAATGTTGTGTATGCTTTTTGTTGTTGTTGTTCAACAAAAATTGCACTTTCACATGCAAAAGTTTTTCTCTGCCTGAATTTGTGAGACGATGACGGCGTCAAAGTGTGAGAGGACACCACCGAAACTTTCAATTTCTATGATATTTTGGCATACAAATTGAATTTTTTTCTCCCCGCCATTTTCTTTCTTTAAAATATTCGGGTAACGGTGACAAGGAGTCAAGGCGACACTTGGTTACAGGTAGGTGCTGGTAAGCGAGCAGCTGTCGACAGTGCTGGTGTCGTTTTGCTGCACTTTCACCGCGTTTTACTTTTTGTTTTCTAGTTTGAGTTCTCGCAGCGACGGCATTTTTTGTTGTTGTTGTATGTTATCATTTTTTATTTCCGTTTCCTTTTTACTACATATATTTTTTATGTTTTTTGCTGGTATTGCTATTGAATGACAGGCAATCTATATTTTGTTTTGATATTCAGGGAGAATAGTAAAAGACCTGAGTTGGGTTGTTGCAATACAACAACAACTTTTAATTTCAACAATTTCCTTCTCTCTAACTCTCTGCAAGTCTCTTGCTCTTTACTTCACTCTTGACATCTTTTGAGACAAATTGAAATTGAACGGAAATTGTCATATGCAAATAGATTTTCCGTGTTGAATTATTTGAATACTCGTACACATTTCTATTGAATTTTAATGCTATCATTTAATGCAATTTGTGAAAATTTTATCGGCATTAAAAACTATGTAGTTAAGTCAGCAATTGAAGCTTTTGCAAAGGAAAAAGGAAGTTGATTCAGGTAATTAATTTATTTAACATAAGCATCATACATACCTGCATTTTGAGACTGTAGTAATTAGTCCAATTTATATTCTGAAAAAGGAAGGACGAAAGGATTTGATTAGTATACGTTCAAGTTTTATTCTTTATCTCAATAAGTTTAACTTTATGAAACGAAATTATAAAGGCTTAAGAATAAAAGTTCAGTTGACCCAGTGAATATTTTATCGACGCATATAAAATTAGTCAGAAGTAAAAATAAGCCACAGCTGAGCTCTTCTTAGTTGCCCTTGGTCGACTGTGGGGGTAAAAAAGTGCTAGACGAAGACAACATAAATAAAGTTGATATTATTGCCACTCCATAATTAACGATCGATTACCAGCAGTGTGGCCAACTTGGTGTTTTGAAATAAAAAATGGAAAAAAAAATCACTTGGTGTTCAGCAAGATTTTTAGTGGGATTTGCTTGTACTTTTTTTTATTTAAACTGCATAAATTGTAATTAAAATTGAAAAAATTTTGGATATGCATAAATTTTTTATTCGTGTTTGTATATTTTGTCATCCAAAAGCCTTTTAACTTTAAACTTTAAAATCCGCTTCAAACCTGGATAGCAGACGCCCTTGTAGCCGCTCACTCTGTACAAAAAAACTGTCTTGTGTATTGTTTCTGAGTTTAAATATGGACTGCCCTACCGGTAGCAATGCCACATCCACGCTCCCATGGCCATAACTCCCATTTAGCCTCCTCATCCTATCAAAAAGACAATTCTCGAGAATTCATCGATGCATGCATCCATATAAAATTTAATTGACACATGGACTGAAACTGCAAGACTACCAAGCTTATCGTATGTTCGCGGATTGAAATTTTAACAGATGCAAATTTTGGCGAAAAATTCATGACCCTCTTTTTTGATTGAACGGATTCGTGAACGAGAAAAATTGCCGCATTTGAGCAGAGAGAATCCACAGCAATATCACGAGTCTCCACTGCATCCGGAGAAACTTACTGTTTGGTGTAGATTTTTGTCAGGTGACGTCAATGGGCCATTCATTCATCAATAAATATTTGCAAAAATGGAGTTGCCCGAAAACATCATCAACGCATATCTATAGGCGAAATACCAGCAAACAACAATATGTGAAAAAATAATGAAGAAAAAATATTTTGAATGCACCTCCAAAAAAAAAAAGCTTAACAGGAAGTGGTACCAACGGTGAAGTTAATCGTTGAAATCTATAGAAATGCTTTGTTGAGATCCTATACTCCATCAGCAGCTCAAAAAAAAAATAAAATAAAAAGAAGATAACGCAAATTTTAAAAAGTCATTTCCGATTTTCGATATAACCTCCGACCCTGTCAAAAAAAAAAAAAAGAGTTGCACGCTGCACGAATGTGGTTTTGGTGTATTCGATTAGAGGAATGCTTTTAAAGATTTCACATTTGTGAGCTTTTTGGACGGATTGATTTTGAAGTCCAAAATGCCCCAGCGAAAAAAATCCGGCGGATTAGTGTCTGGTGAATTCGAAAGTCATTGGCTGCATTCACGACACTCATCAATTGCTAAACAGTTGCAGCTCATAAATTTTCGTGTCGTGAACATTTTGCTCTTTTTAGCGTTAACTATTGTGAATAGTTTTTTCCTATTTTTTCTATTTAACAAAACCAAAAATTTAAATAATATATATAAATAATTTAATGTTTTTGCAAAGGATCTTTGACGAAGGCGTTAATATGAATATGTTTTGTCAAATATGACAACCATAATAAACAAATGAATATATATAGAAAAAATAGATAAACATAAGCCGCTTTACGAAAATCAACCGATGAAAAGAATCATACATTTTTTGTCACTACCAAAAATGACGCTTGCTTACTATGGTGTCATTCACAATAGAATTTTACAACTGTTTAGGAATTGATGAGTGTCGTGAATGCAGCCATTGTTATGCCAAAATAAAGTTCGGAATGTTGTTTTTTAACAAATTTTGGTTCACACGAGATTTGTGTGACCTAGTCCTGTTGAAACGTGTACGGTCTATTGCCGAAATACTTGCGTGCCCAAGTCTTTAACGCATCTTCTAAAACCGATTAGCGGTACACAGTCGCATTCACTTAGACTTAGGTTTCAAAAGCACAAGTGGAGAACGTTCATCGGCGGTCACTGCGGCCCAAACCATGACTTGGGCTGATGTTAGTGATCGAGTGGCCATTCTTAGTTCCAAATTTTCGAATGTTTTTTTTCAGTAATCAGACTCGATCATTTTGCTTATTTGCTCAATTGGGCAATTTTTCTCATCTGAGAAGACGATATTCGCCAACTGGCCGCTAGCGTACAAGCGCTTCAATTTCTTTGCTCTTTGTAGCCGCGACTTTCCTGCTAAATAAAGAGCTATCACACCATTATATTTGAGTTCCATTATTTACGAAAGTTTTCCTGCAAAACTTAGACACAAAAGCTTTTTGCAAACAATAGCCCTCTATAATCAAATATATGTGATAAAATATATTGTCCATCTTGAGTCGAGTTAAGTTGCTTTTCATTTTCAATTATGTATAAACTATTTTAAAGCGAACTGCACAAATAGTTAGGGATTAAATGTCAATATTTTTCTTTCAAATTATAGGGCCTAATTTAAATTTCAAACAGTTAAAAACCTTTTTCATGTCAATCATCAAAAACTTTGTACAATCGACCATTGAGCGGGTATTTTCTACGTGAACTAGTGTCACGATTTAACCAGCTGTCTATAAAATAGTGAACTGCCCATCAAGTATAAGGCATTCGATTATGACTGTGCAGAATTCTTTTTTTTTTTTAATTTCTATAAACACGAAAATTTTCCTATGGTTTATATTTTATTTTATTAAAAATTTTTCACATCATTGAATAAGAAGGGCGCTCTTTTACTGCCTATATATGTATATAAATGTAAGTATATTATATTTATGCAATTTGATTATCTTAATTTAATCTACTCTTCTTAATCTATGTCCGACACGGTCATGAATTTCATCATAATTTGATTGCTGTTTTTTATATAAAAATTCTTTCATTTCCTACTTGGCATTACATTAACGTTAACCTTACTTTTTGTTTTTCTCACTCTCTCTCTCTCTCTCCCGAGGTCTCACAATCCCAAGTCTTTGCATCTTCCAATTACTGCTCTTATCGATATCATCTCTCGTCATGGCAGTTAAGGCCACAATAAAAGCAGCAACAACAATAACAACAACCACAATACACCAAGGAGAGAACATGGAAAATTAAAATGAATGCCGAGAATGTGTTTTGGTAACACTCTGCTTGATTTCAAATTGACGTTTATCTCTGACATAAGATCTCAAATGTGATGTTGTTGTCGGTGGTGGTTGTTGTTTTAGTGATGGGTGAAATGTGTTGCTAGTGTTGTTGCGCTTTTGTTTTTTCTGTGCTTATTTTTGTTTTGCTTTGTGAAGTAAAATGAAATCATTACAATTTAAATCGTGCTTAAAAAACGAGAACAACACAACTCAAATAAAAAGTAACAAAACATTTTCAGTAAAACACGATGAACATACATACATACAAACCGACATACATACATACATAAGCGTGATTTTGATTTGAAACGCGCGCACGCTAATAATGTTTTTATATATGTATGTGTGCATGTATGTATGTGTGTGCTTTTCATTATTGTAAATGAATTTGTTATTTTTATCCTCTGTTTCCACTCTTCAGGGGAGATAAACAAGCAACAATATTGTTTTATAATTACATTACATAATGATTTCATACGTCGTTGATTGTACATTTGATAATTGAATTGCAATTATGTGAATGTGTGTGTGTTTTCTGTAATCTTTAATATTTAAAACTGCCATTTTTCAGTAAAAACATATAAAAGTTGATACTTAAATGAAAGCAATTTGCATTTTTAATATAAATGTCAAATTTTTCTTCGTTATTTCTTTTTTTGCATTAGTTTTTTTTTTTTTAATTTAATACCACTTTTCACCATCACACGTCAGTAAAGTCTTTATCACTGTCAACTTTTCAACAGTCTTCACAAATATTGTTAGTGTAACATCTCTTTCTTTCAATCTCTCTCTCCCTTCTACTACTATCACTCTTTTCTACTACTACTACTTTTTCTACTATTATTATTACATACTACAATTTTTCTTGTCTTTTTTTAGCTACAATACTTACATATTTACATATATACATGCTTCACCATCAACACATTTCTATTGGAAAAAGTAAAAAAAAAAAATATAGTCAGCAACATTTTCAAAGAATCGTTCACTAGTGGAAGTTGCAGCAGCGCAACCAGCAATACTAAACGTCAAATGCCAAGCAGAGTTTCTTAAGCAGAACATGACACATGTTCGCCTCAATTCGCGTCATTCTTTTGACATTTAGTACAGAAAAGTGTAATAATTTTGTGTACTTTTTTTATTTTTAATTTGTTCTTCATGTGGCTATGGTAGCAAATCTTAGGTTAAGATAGACACGCAAAAGGGAGCAATAAATGCATAATATATATTGAGAAAGATATATATGTAATAGGTTACTATAGTGTACTACGGAAAATAAATCTTTTGTAAAACGACCTCGATAGCCTAGTGGGTAGTGCACTAGACTTTCATCCGGAGGGTTCGCATTCGCTTCCCGTCTTCATCTGGTGGTTAATTCTCATAACCTTCTTATATTCACTATCAATATGGAGTGAATAAGAAATATAAGAAAGTGTACAAGTACAACACACCTTGGTTGGTAATGGCAAAACCGCCAAGCCGATAAAAAATTACCATACCGCCATTCGGAATCGGAGTTAACCCATCAGGCTCGAACGGGAACCAAAGTAGATAGATAAAGAATGTACTTGAGAAAAAAATTGTTTTTGAACCTGGCTCAGGAACGGCTTAGCGGCAAGATGCCATATGGCACCGCTACGCATTACTGGGTTAAACTGTAGGTCTAACTATGTGGTATCACAATGGGCCGTTTAGGCCTTAGTGTGTCTCTCGACAGCTACTGCAACCCAACCCAACTCTTGTAACTCCAAAAGGACCTAAATTATAAGTATTCAGATAGGCCGATCCCATTGAAGAATCTTTCAGTAACGATTCCGGCTTTAATGCTATAAAGCCCAAAGAATTTAGCTCTGCCTCATATCTCATAAGTTCTCTCAAGCATAAGCATAACAAAATTATTATACCGTAATAATGTGACTTTAAAGTTGCCCAATTCCCAACAACCCAGATCTTTAAAACTGCTAAAGCATGCAGAAGAACCAAGAAAACCAAATCGATCCTCAGCACCTAACCACTTTGGACATTGCGATTAAAGATTTGCCATTGTACTTTCCCAGATAAAGGAAAAAGAGAAGAGAAAATAGAAAAGGAAAACGAGAAACGAATTTTTACACCCCACCAAACTTCTTGGTCTCTTTAAGAAACCTAAGAAGATCAGGTAGGGGTTAATAAGTGAGCAGAACTTATCCTTAAGACATCGCTACCCAGCAGTCGTCTCCTTCTTCTTGCGAAGGCGGGACAATAACTGAGAAAATGCCGGATCGGCAATGGCACCCATGTTGGCCATATTCTGACCATATGCTGACCATATACATATCGTCGCCTAAGAATTGATTTGGCGTATGTGTATAAGTATTCCTATGCCTATACGCCAAATCAATTCTCAGGCGACGATATATATTCATGCGATCAAACCCATCAAGATACGCAGATATTTACTGCCTAGATAAAGAAGAAAGTCAGCTGTTCTCGTATTAGTTTCTTTCACAAAGAACTTCATAGTTTTGCAGAAATTGACACTGGACCATCTTTCGCTGTGAGCATAACTCATGAATTCGTTGATCCATTGCATAGTTCCTGCTAAGCTGACAACAAAGATTTGTTCCGGTCCCTTTGGATTTGCTGCAGAGCCGCGGTTGGCCAATTCATCAGCCATTTCGTTGCCAGGCACGCCGAAGTGTACTGGCACCCATATAAGACATAACTTATTTAGACTCGCGACACTATCAAGTTTTGCTTTACACACGCTAACGATCTTCTAAAAATTGGCGGGTTTTTCTAGGGCCTTTAGTACAGCTTGACTGTCACTGCAGAGTCCTAACCATTTTCCTCGCCAAGCGTTTTCGATTATCCAGCAAGCCACATTTAAAATTGCAAAGATCTCTGTTTGGAGGACCGATGCCATTTCTTCTTTAGCGAAGAAGTACCTATTCTTTTTTTGTTTTGGAGAAGTTTGTGCAGAAAATATGTGTAAAACACCTGAAGATAATACCCGGATTGTTCTATTGGTTCCGCTTACGATATTTCACATCATATTTCCTGACGAATTTGATGTGAAGCATAAGACTGTCAACCGGCATCGAAAACAATGGGCATTACTCCGCTCAGACACACACTCCTCTGCCTGTTTAACGTAGAGACTGTGGACTTAACCAGGACTCTTCGCCACCATACCATAGAGGCGTATGTGACAATAACGAAAAACAGCATCCCAATCGATCGAAATCATTCCGAGGCAAAACCAATGCTCGTTCCATTGTAGAAAAATATATATTCCACCTACTGTAAAATATATTTTTGAAGAAAAACGAGATTATAAATTTAATATAATTTAACATATTTTAACCTGTAATGTAGTTCAGCAACGTATTATGTATTCGGAATTTTATTTTATAAAAAAAGCGGAACTCGATTCTAAAGAGACAATATTTTTTGGATTAAAAATATAAGTCGAAACAATGAATTTTCGTTTTAGATAGAATAATTTGTAACTAATATCTCGATTCTTTGCAGAAGAAACGAAACGCTGCCTGAATTTTCGCCAACATTTCTATTTCATTTGGTTTCTCAGCCTTGCAAGTTTTTATTGATCACTATTATTAATTGTTGTACTAGGTAATCCATTCAAATAGATAAATAAATAAATAAAATCAAAAGAGATTTTCCAAGATCTGGTCTCATGATCCAACTATATATAAAGTCAGATGAGAGCATTTGTTCTCACCACTAGTGGATCCAGCGTTTCTAATTTGTTCGTTCCTTTAAAATTTCATTCTCAATACTCCAACTGAGAAAGCCCCAAAATATCTTGGTGAAAAAATAATTGGTGTGGGTGCAAAAGCAGCTCAAAGTCAAGAACTTTCTCACAAAAATGTTGGACAAATTTTAGTTTTATTGACCGTTGAGTAAAAACTTTCTGAAGTTTTCAATGCTATCCTGCAAAAATTTCCAGTTTTGTGTTTGCAATTTATCATGGAAATTTTTGATGTTATTTTTTTTTATCAAAATTTGGAAAGCTTTAAATTCAACATTGTTTCTAAAGTTATGTATTTTCGAAAATACGAAAACTGAAAATTGACTCATTTTGGAAGAGAAAATCTAGAAAATATGTGAAAATATGTTTGGATGGATTTTTTCTCAATTTTAGAAGGTACCTTTTTTTTTATCGGAATATGCAAAAACATTCTCCGCTATCTTCCGCTCTCAGGAAATAATTAATTTCAAAATAACTCCGAACACTTTTTTTTCAAAAAAATTGGAAGTACACTTTTTTTGTTAACCCTAAAAGTATACAATCATACTGAAAAAAAGTATGTAATCATACTGAAAAAAAAAAATAAAAGTTGAAAAGATCAAAAGTTACATTCATTAATTTAACTTTTAAAAATTTTTAACTTTCTGAAAAGTTCAATATCAACAAAACTAAAATAAAATAAAATATCAACCAAACTAAAATAAAATAAAATAAATTTCTTGAAGATCAAACCACTCATTCTCGCACTATAGCTTGCCAAATATGACGAAAATTGGAGCTATTTCTAATTTTGTCTCGTTGTTGTAAGGGATCCGCTAGTGGCTCTCTCTTATTTTTGGAATTGAGAATTTTTGAAAAATGTGGCAATAGTTGTTGTATAAGAGTGAGCCGAGTTGGAAAAATTTTCATCTCTTTGATTTAGAAGCTCAATTTTTAAATGGTTCTTTTTTCAACTCACAGTACAACTCTTTTATGAACTCGCTGCAGGGCTCTACAAATCTTTTCTTTATCACTTTAGGGAGAGAAGCGAAATAATTTTCTAGTTAACAAAAGAAGTTATACTTATGCCCTTATTAAGTACTTGTGTCTGGTATGATCTTTTACTAACTTTAATCTCCGGACATTAAAAGAACACACAATTAAATGGTATACAGATGGTTCATGAACCGAGAATGGAATTGGGGCTACGGACCAAACAGTCTGAACCAGCAATTTTCAAGCAAATATCTACAAAACCCACGTATGTTTGTTCCTAGACAGGAAGCGCACAAGACGAGACGCTGCTATCCTGTCGGACAGTCAAGCAGCCATTCCATCAGTTTGCTTTTTTGACATCCCCTCCAAATAAGTGTGGCAACTGGGCAAGAGCAATAAAGTTGGGTTCCTGGACACGTAGGAATAGAGGGGAACGAACAAGCTGCATTCATGAGACCTGAACCTTTTTGTGGAATAGGAGACAGCGAAATCAGTCAGAATGAGATAAACAAGAAGCATGAGCACTTCACCAATCTCCAGGGGCTGAGGCAATCCAAAGAGCTTCTAGGCACCTATAATAAAAGTAGATATGCATTCTATATTGGTCTTAACATAAATAGTTTGTGTATATTAGCTGGTATCCTGACTGGACACTGCGGGCTTAGAGAATACCTCTATAAAATAGGTATTAAGGGAAGCTCAATATGTAGGTTCTATAATGAGAAAGAGGAATCGTCAGAACATTTAGGTCATTGTGGAGCACTGATCCACAAAAGAAATTCAAATTACTGTGGGAGACTAGACTGAATGATGCACGTTAGGTTTAGACTAGATAGAGAAGAAGGACGTAGAATAGAACTTACAGGTCACGGTACAATCAACATTAACTTCTCCAACAATACAATACTTATCATCTTAATCTCTGAAACTATTACCATGGCATGACTCATTCTACTTTTAAATAATTTCAAGCTTTCCATTTCTCCTTACGCAACAAAAACACAAAGTAACTTTTAATTATATCACACACATACACCTTCATAAAAAATAAGCATGCGAAATAGAAGTAAAATCACATTAGTCACATTAATATTGATAATAAATACCAGACACTCCTTGAGAAATATTAAAACCCATTTCCTGCATAAAAATATCTTGGAATAAACTATAAAGATACCTTAATATCTACATAAGTAAGCACACACACACACGCGCACTCATACATACATGGCTGGGGGCACACACGTTCACATTTTCTGTCACTTTGATAATAAAAATCATAATAATATTTTTCTATCAACACAAAATCAGCTTACATTAAATGTCACTGAAGTGAGAGAGTGCATCACACTGTATACTATATATCTATATATATATATATATATGTATATATACAAATTTACAAACCATTGAACACGATGACGACGATGGAGACAGAGGAGCACTGATGATGTTGATGACGACATAAGCATTGCAGCATCATCGCACTCATTGCAAGTGCGCGCATAGCTCGAGAAAAAGATATGACAGCACCCATTACATAAGTGTGTGTGTGTGTGTTTTTGTCTGAGTGTATGAAGAAATCTGTTTGTAATAATAATTTCCCACTTGTGACATGTAATTGCAGGCAATCGAAATTATGGGATGAAAAAAAATGAGTTGAAATCAGGCGTAGGGGAATCGAATGAGAGTGGGGAGTGAGGTGGTGTAAGACTAAGTGTGAGGAGCAGAAAAAGTAGTACAATTTATATACGGAAAATTATTTACTTCACACCTTAATGTGCGGTGATGTGGTAGTTTATATGATGTGGTGAATTTTTATTAAAATTCGTAAGCGAGGAATTTTTTTCATCGTGCTCCCGGAAAAATTCATGTAAATTACGGCAGGAAATGCATATTTTGTGTTGTCTTACACGAATGAAGAAAATAATAAAACGAAATATATAAAGAAGAAATATATTCAGAAAAGAAGAGAGAAAAAAAGTGCAATTTGCTGTTATTGTTGTTGTTGCACTTTAGGGGGCGTAAGTTCTTTTGCCATTATAAGTAGAAAATTCTTTCATTCTCAACATGCAGCCAGAGACAGGAGCAATAACAACGACACTGTCGACGTCGACTGCGGTTATAGCGCAGATGACACCATGAATGTCTACTGTCTGCTGATAAAATGTATATAAAAAATATGTCTGCAACCAGCAACTTTAGTAAGAACAACAACAACAACAACAGTGAATACTACAAACAGCATGTTTGCGTTGTGATATGCAGCTTCAGATTTTTCGCTTCAAGGTGTTGTTTTCTTGCCTGCAGTTTGAGTAAGTAAGTGACACTGACAGCTACTAAACTAAAATGTATCTGGAAGTTATGCACACATGAATTATATGCGCCATGGCGCTGACTTTTGATAGCGTTGACAGTTGGCAATTTTAATGCTTAAACAGCTGCAACATAAGCTATAGCATTTTAGGAATGAGTTTTGGCATTAGCGAGTATTAAAAATGGTTGGTTATAGGTATTGGAAGAAAGAGAGAGAGAGAGGAGTGAATTGGGCATTTTTAACATGTGTCGTTATTCAGAATTAGTATCGGATAAGTTATGTTTTAATTAGAACTCAAAATTAATAAAGTAACCTATACAAGTTACAATGGTCCGTGAAACTGTGTTCTTTGGTTAAGTCCAGCCCACCCTCAACTCTTAACTTTAACCAATACAATTCCTAATTAACTCTGCAGCTTTAATATTGAACACCTAATCAGAGGAAAATCAACATACACAGACAGACGGTCACTCAAAAAAATGAACAAACTCAATCAAACTTGGTGCAGACATTTTTATATTTTTATATATCTTAGTTAGGTAGGCGTAGTATCTTCTATTAAAGTAAAATTTTCAAAAAGTAAATTGTGAAGGAAATTAAACAAACTCCGGCAGACTTTATGAATGCAACCTCGGCTTTATATAGTTCTTCTTCTTCTTCTTCTTTTAAAGGGTAACAGACCATCAAAAGCCAAAGCAGAACTTTAAGCATCTATTCATGCTCAGTGAGTTATATTTGCACACGAATAAAAGAAACTTACAGTTTTATGCCGAGCAGTGTCGCGGCTCCATACAGGCTGCGAAGTTATAATTGGGTCTAATTCGGTTATGACCACGCCTACTTTCCGTAGTAACAAAACTGACCAATTAGTTGAGTCACTGAATGTTACGAAATGTAAACAAATTATTCAGAGTTTTTTTTAATTTGTCCCTTACATTCAATCCTATTTTATTACATCAATAATACAGAATTTTTGAATAATTCTTATTGTTCCTTCATAGTAGAGGTGGAAAACTATCGTTAGATTCGGCTATTGATAGTTTGCGATACTATCAACGGGTTAGAGTTTAGAGTTGTGGGTGGGCTGGATTTAACCAAAGCACTCAGTCAACGAGGACCATTGTGCTATACCCAAGGATAGAACCAGTAGAAGAGAGTAGAGAGACAGGAAGTTATCTGGGGATAAATGGGAAGAAGAAAGATCTCGGGTCTCTCAATCTCGAACTTCTTTGTTTCACTGATGAACCTTAGAAGCTCAGGAAGAGGGAGAGTATGGAAATTATTCATACTCAAGAAATCCCTACCCAACAGCCTTTATCTGAGTTTCGCGAACGCCGGATAGCTACAAAAAAAATTCTCCGTAGTATCGTCGTCCTCAAGATACGATTGGTAAATTGGATCGGTGATGACGCGCATGTTAGTCATATGCTGACCACATGTGTTGTGCCCTGTGATGACACCTAAAAGTAATCTCAGGTCCTTTCTTCTCAATTTGAGAATAAAGTCCGCTGATTTCCTGTTAGGTTGTCTCACGAAGCACTTTGCGGTTCTGCAGGAGTCAAGCTCGGACCATCTTTCTCTATGGATAGAACCCGCGAAATCGTTGATCCAATGCATGATCTCCTCAGAATTTACGCCAAGAAAAGGTTCCGGACCCCATGGTGTAATTGCAGAACCTTCATTAGCTAGTTTAGCAGCTAGTTCATTCCCTGCAATACCACAGAGTCCTGGAACCCATATAATACATAACTTGTTGTGTTTTGCAACACTATTTTGTTTTGCTTTACACTCGCTGACCAATTTTGAGGAGCTGACAGGGTTAGCAAGGGACTTCAGTGCAGCTTGACTATCACTGCAGATACCTATGCACTTCCCATGCCACCTCTTCTCAATTATCCAGCTCACCATGTCTAGGATAGTGAAAACCTCCGTTAGGAAGACTGACGCCATCTTTCCAGTGGAAAAAGAGTACTTGGTCTCATCGTCCAAGTACCAACCGGATCCAGTACCGTTTGAGGTTTTGGATCCGTCGGTAAGGAAGACATGACGAAGACCCCGGAGTACAACCTCTGGACTTAACCATTGATCACGTTTCGGGAACCTGACTTCATATCTTCTTCCGAAGCGGATGCAAGACACATGATTGTCCACGGGCACAAAGAACAGTGGGCACTGTACTGACAACTCGTGGCATATCATACTGTGCCCTACATCCGCCTCGACATGCTAGACTCCATTTAACCGGAGTCTGTAGGCCGCTCTCATCGCTTCTTTACGGATTTGAAGATCCAGTGGAAGCAAGTTAAACAAGGCATTGAGGGCATCACCAGATGTAGTACACATTGCACCAGTGATACCTACGCACACACTTCAAGGGGTACTATCGATAGTACCGATAGTATCGAACTTTCATAAAAATTATAATTTTGAGGTTGGTTTTTTAAATAAATCCTTTGCATAACTTGTGTAGTATTTTTAAATCAATAACCTGAAAAATTTTTATTGGTAATTAATACAGTAATTAGAACACGAAAATTCAAAGTACACTATTAATGTGTTTTGCCATTTATAAGACAGGTTCGCTTTTCGTTTAGAACAAAACCAGCTTCACTAAAAATACGATCTGATTCTACGGAAGTTACTGATATACAAAAGCGTTTCGTCATGCATTCCATATTGGGTTTTGAAACCTTTTCCTGTAATAGGTTTAAAACCTTCTACTGATAAAAATTAATTTACTTAAATTAGCAAGATTTAAAAAAAAATCGCATTGTTAGTTGTCGTTAAGAAAACAAATGTCACTTTTCTACTTCATAATGTTTTTCACATTTCTTTTGTAGATTTTTAACAAGAAATTGAAAAATTCGATAGTTTCGAAAACTATTGATAGCTCACGATAGTCATAGACTATAGATATTATCGATATTCCCATCGATATTTTTCCACCTCTACTTCATAGCAAATAAATTTGCACAGATTTTCAACTTTCGTTTTCTTTTATTTTTATCCGATTTTCGCATCTTTCACCGAAAATGAGTTTAAGATAGCAGCAAGCAACTTAAGAAATAAGAGAGCACCTGTTCCTTTAGTTAATTTTGGGTATTATAATGTAAAAAAAAAATGTTCATATTTCACTACTTCTCTTTTCAAACCTATCGGGAATTTTTAAAATAAAAAATTTTTTAAATCGTGCATATTTTTTTGCTTTAAAATTTAAATTAGAGTATTCCCGGTACAATTTTTTTTTATTTAATTTTAAAAAACAGTCCAAATTATATTTGTTTTAAATTTAAGAAGTTAAGGTACAAAGCTTAAAATTTTGACCAGGTTTATATACTTTTTTTTAATTATAATAATTAAAAACGAAAGTTAAAACTCCATTTCATAATACAAAATTAATAACTTAAAAAAAAGTTGTTAAAAAAAATGTTTTACATGCTTAAAAAAATTGTACATTATAATGTACAAATTCACGCAACTCTAATGTACAATAAATAATTTGGTTACTATTGTTTACAAAAGACATGAAAGGTTGATGATTTTTGAATTATTTTCTGCGGGTGTTAAAAAAAATTGTGGTAGTGTTGATTTGTTTTAGAATTACATGGTTCAACAAATGTAAAAATGACAAGGTTCTGAAAGAGGGTTCTGATAGAACTCGGGGAAAAAAATTAGATGGGTTTCGGCGTTTTAAAAGTTTACGTCACATTTTTTTTACTTGGGCCTAAAGTTTGTCCATTTCTAACAGATTAAGTATACTAAACCATAAGATAACTTGTTAGTTTTGCATCAGAGCTTGTTTGTGTGTTCAGCAATTTATAGTAGAATTTTTTATTCCTACATATTAACCCTTTGGCACCCACCACTATGGGTCGTTTTTGCCTTTTTCACAAAAGTTTGTTTTTTAACCCATTACGAGGGTCAATAGAGGTCACTGAACAACAAAAATCTGTCTACTTGACTTTAGTAAAAATAAACCCAAATTCCATAAATGTTTCAAATTTTCACCTTTTATACGCAATGAAAAAGTGTGTCTTTAAAAGTATTTTCTAAACTAAAGGTTTATTTTACATTGAAAAATAAACATTAATTGATTTTTCCCTAAAAAGTTTTTTTCTCGAATTTTTACTCTTTTCATGCATTTTGGTCATTATACCATAATGTACAAAATTCCAAAAGCTGTACAGCCTTACCAAAAACTTCTTTCAGTCTTTTTTGGTTTTTATTCAAGTCAAAAAAAAAAAAAAAAAAATAAATAAATAAAAAAGTTGAGAAGAAAGGGTTAAGGAAAAAATTTAACTCGGATACTCCGTCAATATACAGACCAGCTTGCAAAAGCTAGTAAAAGCAAGACTTACTGCAGCTATCCACAACTTCGACAAATTGTCTATTTTAACGGACGGACTTAGAGCATGTAGGTCAACAGTGGAGTTATTAAAGACGCAGAGGACGCAGTGAAATTACACAACGAGGAAGCGACTATTCAAGATTGGTGGTCCTATTGGTAACCTTGGATGCCAGAAAGGCATAAAACAGAGGAAGAATATATTTGATGCTCCGGATAGGCATGTTTAGCAGTATATATAATGGGAATGAGGAGAAGTTTTTGTAAAAAACTAGAGCTCATTTATGAGACTATTGGGGGGATTAGAAAAGAGCAGATAACGGCAGACCTCTATAAAGTTATCTATAACAAGATTCGGCGGATCATAATGCCGTACGATATCTTCCTGGTAGTTAGAATATGCAGAACCTCTTCCGTATACTAAACCAAGTGATGATGACAATACAGGTATGGATAAGCTCTCGTGGACTTCAACTAACCACGCAATTCCTCTATAGCAGAAGGTTCGCATTGGTGGCGAAGGGATCACCACAGAAAGTTGTGAAGTATCCAGCAATCTGACTGTTCTTAAAACTGACAAAACAACAGCTACATTTTGTCACTTAGGCCATTATTATGAACTGTAGTCGAATGCGCTGATCGAACGAATTTGAGTTTGGTATTATGACGTGCTTTCGACAGAGAATTTATTGTGAATTTCGCTTATTTTGGCTTGTTCTCGATAGTATATTTCTATCAGCTGATCGTCATTTTGAAAAATAAATACGATTTGTTTAAAAATTAAGTAGAATAAATAAGGACAAAATACAAATAATGGTTCACCGATTCATTGGAAGAGGATGAGAGCTTGATAGAACTGGGCAGAAGTAGAAAACGATTAAGTGCAGCCTTTCGAAAATGCTTTGGCATTTACGAAATTCATGTACAGATTTCTACAGAACTTACGACTGACCAAGGAGGCGTTTGTGGACTTGATGACTACTATAGATGAACTACTCAAGCATTGCACATGAGCAAGATCAATTCCAAACATATTAAAATTGGCAACAGTTCTGCGATTTTGTGCTCAGAGATCACTCCAACTAAGCATTGGGAATGAGAATACTCTTGGACTTGCTCAGCCCACGGTGTCTGTGATGTTATCAGAGGCTTTAGATGTCCTGGAAAATTGTATTTGCCAACGATGAATAAAATTCAATTATACAAGCAAAAGCATATTTTGCTAATAAAAGGGGAATGCCAGAAATTATTGGTTGGTCCTAAACCATTTAGTTCTTTCTTCGCAGAACTGAACTTTTGAGGAAATACCCTTTGCAATCAGAGGATTTGCTTTCAACAATGAAGCAAGTTTCCCTAAACCTGCAAAAAATTAGCAAAACTTGTTGAAAATTAGTTTTTAGTCCTCAAAAAGCAAAAAGAAATAGCAAAATACTTAAATTTTTAACAATTATTACTCAGTATGCACCGTATCGAAAGCAAAATTGCGTTCGACAGAAAATTCGATGCGTAACGAAAATTTCGACAGGGTTGCCACTGCTCATAATACGAATTTTACATTCGATCTTCGGTATTCAACGAAGATCGAACGTCGAAAGCAGCTCATAATTAGTAGATTATGGCGAACATCGGCAGTTTAATTTTTTGTGAACGGAAGTTACTCAGCCATGCTTTTCCATCTAAGGCAGCGTAGAGTTGTTCCCAATACAAGAAAAACAGATTTAAGGAAAGACTCAACGTACCAAGCCAGCAGTCTTGATGAATGCCGGAGCAAAACTAGCGCATGACAAGAGCAAAACATAGAAAATGGGCGACCAGATTAATGCCGAATCTAGAGACTTTGCAAAATAGACAATTTCAAGAAATAGTACATAACCCAGCTGCTGTCAGGACATGGAATGTTTCGAAATTATCTGCAAAAAGTAGACAAAAAAAGTACGAACCAATTGCCTACACGGGTATGGAGATAATAACGGCGCCAAACACAAAAATGATGGGTTAATTAACGCTCCAAAGAAAAATTGATGGTCTTACTACAAAAATACTCGACGGCAAAGTAAACGGTAAACCCGGATAAAATTAAGTAGATATATTGTACCTTAAAGTGTAAGCGACTTGAATGCAGTTATGTCAACGATGTCGCAGTAGAATGACAAAAACGAGCTTCACCCTTGAGAAAGAGGAGAATGTGATAGAGAGTCCTGGCGATGTCTACAACATGTTGACCTGCTCTCCCGCAAAAACAAAAGCTTGAAAATTCATCAACATTGTGGGGTAAAAAAAAATTAATAAATGTAAAATGAATTTCGATACATCCTTGTTGGATACAAATGTTGGAAAAGTATTCTCTTTTTTATTACGTAGTTCATTTTCTTGTTGCATATTTTAATTATATTAGGTGCTTTGATGGTAAAATTGATGATGTTTCTAAAATTGATTTAATACCATTAAATTGAGAAGGAAAAAATAGCAAACATAAATATGCAATTTACCTAAGTATTTCCGCTTTAATTTCTAACTTTCTAAAAAAAAATTCAGCAGCATTAATAGGTAAGAACATAACATTCATTTCTTTATCAGCTCTTTAGAGCGTTGACAGTTGATTGAACACTTTTTAAATGACAAAGTACCCTTGGGTGACATTTTGCAGAAACACTTTAAGAACGAGCTCGAGACGACGACAAGGGAGATACAATTGCACACATAAAAAACTTTGACACATCGTTGTCAAGACATTGAGACATTGGACATCATCATGAAAAGTGCACGTAAAATGGTAGAAGTGGTTGATGGGTGATGGTTGGATGGCTGGCTGCTGGCCATGATGATGATGGTGATGATGGTGCATGGTGTAACCTTGATTTATAGCAGCCTTAAAGTTATGCCAATGTTGAATACAGTTTGAATTATAATTTTTCTTTTCTTTTTTCCACACCGATGTTTTTTTTTTTTTTGCTGACTTGAATGAGCTGGCCATTTTGCTCTTATATATTTTTGTGCATTTTTGATTAAAGTGCCATTAAAGTTGTCTTGAAAAGCGATAACCGCAGGAGCGCTTTACTTTTGCATACTTACAAATCTTTACTTGTGCTAACTTCAAGTTGGATAAATGTAGACGGAGAGTGAAGAATGTAAACTATGTACATCATTAAAACGTCAAAATGATAAGTTTATTTACAGCTGCAAGGCGTATGGACATCAATCAACAAACAGAAACTTTAGTTTTTCAAATGGTAATTTGCAACTAACTACACACACACATACATACATACATAATTCTGAGGTTCTACCCTCAGTGTGCGGAAGTAAAGCAATAACGAGATCTGTAGCGTTTAAAGTTATGTGCGAATGCTTTAACTGTTTTTCTACTCTGGCCACTTTCATATTCCTGTTGACGTTTTTTAGTACATAGCTTCAGATATCTACTACTAGTTAGTATTTTAAGTGTTTTTTTTCTTTCTATCTAATGTATTGCCCTAAATTTCAATTCAAACTCCTTTTTTTATTTCTATTTATTTTTATTTTTATTCATTCATTTGTTAAAGCATTTTTTATGTATTTCTATTTGGAAAGCAATTTATAGTGTGCGCCGCGCCGCGCTGCGCTGCGCTATAAAAACGCTCGGTTGCCTATATTTTTATTTTTATGATATTATAAAAGTGATTTTTATGACATTTTTTTCTTTCTCTTTTTTATTTTTGTGTTGTTGTTAGTGTGATAGATTCTTACTTCATTTGCGAGGGTGTGCGTAGTAGTCTCTAGATGTAGAAGAAAGGGGAGATGGTTTGGGTACGCTCGTTAATAAGTAAATACCATAGAATTGTATTAAAATTGATACACTTCATTAGGCAAAAAAGCTGACGATGACACAAAGAGAAAATTTCTTTTTATTTATGGGAATTTCAATAAATGTTTTCAAGAGTATTTAAATTTAGTATAAAAAAGTTATTTAAATTTTTATGTCGTTTTACAATTTACTTACTTAAATAATGAAGAATTTTAATATAATTGAATGCAATTAAAGTGATCTAATTATTTAACGCATAAGCGGTAGAGAGTAAAAACGAATTCTGAGGTTTATTTTTTAATTGCTTAATTAAGAATATAAACATTAGTGGGAAAGTGTTAGCTTGAAATAGATTTAGCCTGACAAACTTAGTGAAAGAATGCGGCATGCCTGAGAGTCACTTTGCTTTTAGAATAAATTAAAGGATATTTATAATATCAATAACTAGATCAAAATCCAGAACTAAAATCTAGAATCTAAAACAAAACGAAAAATCTGATCAAAATTATATAACAAATATACAAACAAAAAAAAAAAATAATTCAAATCAAATTCAACCAAAAAATCAAATTGAAATTCAGACAAAAATTCAAACAAAATTTAGATAAAAATTCAAACCAAATCAAAAATCAGGCGGAAGCCTTGATAAAAACTTAGATTCAATTTCAGATCAAAATTTTGACTACAATCTAAACCAAAAATCAGAAAAACAGTATACCAAAATTAAATCCAAATTCTGAGCTAATCAGAACGAAATTCAGAATAAAGCAGACAAGAAGTGAGAACTAAAATTAGTTCAAAAGTCAAACGAAAAGTTAATTCAAACTTAAAGAAAAGATCAAAGCGGAACTTCACTCAAACTCTGACCTAATTCAAACCAAAAAGCTAACCAAAAATCAGACCAAAGCTCAGGCCAAAACCCAGATTGAAATTCATACTTAATTAAGACAAAAATGGAGAACAAAATCAAATCAAATAAAAATTTAAATCAAAATCAGAGCAAAGGGAGCCAAAAGATCAAGAAAGAAAAAATTGATCAAAGGTCAGACCAAAAGTCAAACCAAAAATTAGACTAATGTTAGACCATCAAATAGACCAAAAATTAGAACCAAATAAGAATCAAACCAAAATTTACAACCAAAAATCAAACCAATAACCAGAACAAAAAAAGGCTAAAAACCAGGCCGAAACGAAAGCCAAAACTCGGACTAAAATTCAGATCATAATTTTAACTGAATTCAGGCCAATCAAACCAAAATTCAGACTGAAAAACAGATCGGCACACGAATAAAAAATCCAACCAAATAATGTCCAAATACCAAAATACTTTTTGTTGTACTAAAAAAGAACATATTCTTAATGTACTAACGTTTTCTTTTTAAATAAATAAATAAAAATAAGTAAATTTCAGACTAAAGAAATATGGCTAAAATTTGAAACAAAAATCGGACAAAAAATGGAACCAAAACTCAGATCAAAAGAGGATAGAATTTAGATCAAAAGAGGACCAAACTTAGACCGAAACTCAAGCCACATTCAGACCAAAAATCAGATTGAAACTTTGATCGAAATTCGGGACAAAATTCAAGCCAGTAACAGATTAAGTTTAGACCAAAAAGGAACCAAATTTATAAAAAGATTTCAGATTTTTGCAGGAAAATTCAAAAAAAAAAACATCTTGAAATCAAAACAAATGCAAAGAAGCCCATCATTTAAAGAACAACTTCTAGAATCATATCTAACGGAATTGTTATATTGGCCTGATAGAAAAATTAAACCTGAAATCTTGGGTCCTCGACTCATTTCGTTTCGCCATGGCCCCAGTCAAAAACTAAAAAACTTTTGGCAAATTATGCTTCTATGAGGACCAAAGGCGGCTTTTGGGGATAAATCCCCACCTCATTTACCGATGGAAATCACATATATTTAGATTGTCACTCATGATCCAAAATAAAATTTAGAGGTAAGAAAAATTTTAAGCCCCAAGGTAGCGCTCTTAAATTTTAACTAAAGTGAACTTATTTTAATGTAAGCCTACATATGTACTATAAAAAAACTTTATCTGAATTTGCAATAAAATTCAAATATCATTTAACAAACGAAAAAAACACAGATCAGGTGTTTTTATTCAATTTTTTATAGCACGTAGAACATTTTTCTCCAATTTCAAAAAGCAAAAAAAAAAAACGAAAAGTAAAATTAAAAACTGAAAGTAAAATTCCAAACACAAATTCTATTGCTTTATTATTATTGTTGTTTTTGAAGTTAAATTTCGAAAAAAAACACTCCAGAACATACGTATGTAATTGAAATTATTTTACTTCCAGGTGGTAGAATCAATAGCTTGAATTCATTGGAGCGTTGAGACTGGCCAGTTGCTTTTGTTTGATTGCAGACAGGAATTCTTTATTTTTATTCAATGCTGCTGGTCAAAATAAAAAGAGAAAGACAAATAATATAAAAAAGCACAATCGTAGGTACAAATATATATGTGCGTCTATATATGTACTATGTAAGTAGAGTGAAGAAAAATACAATTTTCTTCTTATAAAAAGTTTGATATGCGTTTTTCTGAAACTGTATACAATCGCAGCCATCATCATTGCCATTGCTCGCTGTTGTCTACAACTTACTCCTCTATGCCAATTGTTGACCCCCATACCACAAAATACCTTACCGAGAACTAATTTTGTGTGTTTGTGATTACCCAGTAAACAATTGGAATCAATGCTTTTCGGGGCATCTCAAAAATCAACAGATGGCGATTTCACATGTATAAATACTGCTTTATGAGATTTTCTAACTTGTACTAACGATATTTTTTTAAAAAAAAGTTGCGACCTAAAACTAATCTAAAACTGTTCTTGAATCTCTATCTTACATTTATAATATACCTGTAATGAAAGTGAACAGTTCTAGTATTGGAAGACCGTAGAATCGTAATACAAAAGTAAACACTTCCATAGAAAACCATCAAATGAGAAACGAAAACGTCATTCGAACATATCTGTGTGGAGATGAAATATTGTAAACCGAAATTCAAGATATCATCACCCAAAGAGTCATCTGTATCTTAAAGCAACATGCCACTGCTAATGACCAGACCTGGATAGTAATGATTACTTTAGGAATTTAATCCCTCCTCAATTCCAATTCCTAGGAATTGGAGTATGAAATTAACATTTCCAATTTCTTGTAATGGAACAAATTTGTTTTGCCAATTCCATTTTTGGGCATTGTAATTACTAATTACCATTTCCAATTCCTGGATAATGGAATTGGGAAAGTTTTCTAATTTAATTAAAGAGTTTCTCAAAGTAATTGGGGAAGTACTTGGCAAACTACCATTGGAATTCAAATCCATAGAAACTAATTATCAGTTTGAAATTCATTACAATAGAATGAAAAAGAAATTTCTCAATTTTAGGTACTTTTCCTTTGATGAATTAAACACTTTAAATTGCAATTCAGTACTAGAATTAACTATGTTTCTAATTTCATTACAGAAGAATTGTAAATGTTTCTTAACAAATACAATTCCCAGAAATGGAATTGACAAAAGAATTATTCCTTTACAAGGAATGGTAATTAACATTTCCAAGTCCTTGGAATTAGGAAGGCAATTGTAATGGAATAGAATTTACCCAGCTCTATTGACGGCTATACTCTCAAAATTTGTATAATAGCTTTTCCGAGTATATTCCTAGTTTTGAAGATCTGGAAAGAAATCAAGAATAAAGGGCTATCCAAATTCGAAGTTATTCGAATTAACATGAATGCAATTTAGTACAGCAGAAGAAACCATGAGTATGATAACATGAGAGTAGATAATGATAGATTCTTAGAGCTATATGCCTCCAGGAAACTTAATGGACACGTTTTTGATAAAAATCCTCGGATTTTTGTGAGTTTATAATTATTATTTATTTTTTTTTTTAAATGGCTGTTGGGAATCGAACCCGAAAACCTTCCGGGTGAAAATCTAGTTTGCTCCCTACTTGACTATCGAGGTCGTCATAAATTATATTTATTGGAAATGTAATAAAATTAAAAAATTTTTACCACCAGATGGTGTATGGAAGAGGTTGAATTTACAATAAGAGTAAAAAATGCAGATAATAATGAAGTGGAGGGGGAAAGAAGGGCATGCCAGCTTAGTAAAAAGTCTGCATCATTTAATCAGTTAGATTGCTAAATTTTGTCGTAATTAGGGTTTTTTCGATTGAATTTAAAGTTCAGAAATTTTGACCACTTCTTTTTTCTAAACCTTCAATCAATTCAATTGGTTTTATTAAAAAAAAAAAATTTACTATCTATTTAATAATATTATTGAGATTTTTATGCGAATCACATACTCCCTGTATTAATTCTCTAAAATAATTTTTTATTAACTCTTTTCTTAAGTTTAGCCATTTCTAACGTGCCATCTAGTGGTGGAAAAAAACCTAGGCAGAAAAGAAATTTCGCACTTTATAACCTTTCAAATATGTCTAAATTTACGAAGGTCAAAAAATGATTTTTTTTAATTTTTAATTTTTTTTAAACCAAATACCAAGAAAACTGTAAATGCAAGATTTCTCAGAAGCATTTGCTAATTTAAAATCTGAAGGCGAACTCTTTTTCAAAAACAACAAGTCGAATTTTGACGCATATATTTTTGCAATCTGTAAAATTTTTAGAATTTGGTTTACGATGGAAGGTACGAGTTGAAGAGGGCGTAAGCGGCACAAAAATATCTGGAATTACGTTCAATGCCTAGGTGGCCTAAATGCAGCATAAAAAATCCTCACTTTTGCCATCTCGGGCTTAATTCTTAGCTAGAGTATGGTTTTTTTTTGAATTTTCTTCTTTTCTTTCTTTCATAATCAAATTAATGATTTACATTTCTGCTTGGGTGTTGTTTGACTTTAAAAGAAAAAAATAAATGAAATGTCAAAGATGGCCATTTATAGTAAAAGTATTCGAAGTCCAATCCACATTTAAAACGATTACAATTGAAATTTTGAAAGCCTGAAAATTGAGTTCGTTCGAAGAAATTAAGTAAAATATTTTGAAGAAATTTCATATTAATTGATTTCAAAAGTTTATTGGGTAATGATGAAGCTAGTAAGCTATTATTATTTCCGTTTAAATTCCGTCTACACACATGCCCACGAACACATTGACGGGACTGCAAGCAATTTCATTATTAGTGGTGCAGTGGTAGTGGTGGCTTCAGCGGTTTAGGTAGAGCTAGAATTCTTTATGTATGAATGTATCCTTTTTGCGGTTTGCAACATTTACCGCACAACCAAAAACAGCAACAACAAAAACTTTCAATTTTCAACAAAAGCCAAAAAGTTTTCTCATACTTTTTTAGTTTTTTGTTTTCTATGTTGCGCGCCAATATTGTACGTGTAAGTATAATATTTTTACAATGTTCCTGAACCTTGTCTGGTTTTGATTTGAAATTTTTGTGTTGATTTTTTCATTCCGCAATTTCTATTTAATTTTGATTGTCTGACTTTGACTGTGGGTGTTTGTGTGTGTATATGTATGAGAATGTGTGCTGGAAAGTTATAGGGTGATAGTGAAATGGTGGCGATTTTGTACAGTGTTTCCGTTTCCGTTTAAGAGTTTTTCTTTCACTTTTTTTCATTATTTACTTATGTTTGTAGCATAAGGCTTGTGTTTGAGTGTTAGTGTGTGTGTGTGTGTACAGTTAGATTGCCAATTATTTGACGCTGTCTGTTTGTTCAACAGTCAAATAGAAAGTTGTCTCTTCTGTGCTAAAAGCTCTACAGTCATCATTCATTCATTTATGCAGCTGGTCTCTATAAATGATGAAATAACTGCAATAGTATAAGAGATATATACCTACAAATGTGCATTTGTATGCATATCTAACTTTGTTATTGTAGTTTTAAACCAATATTTGATGGAGTAGTTTGAATTTTGTGGTTTTTATAGACAAAGAACAAGTATTTGATTTTAGTGCGCAATTATTTTTAGTTTTGTTTTTTTTCGAAACTGGTAAGTTTGGAGCTGGGGTTGACTACTGTCTGTCTTCGATTGTGTGTTTATGTGTGTGTTTGATTTGATGATATGTATGTTTGAGTTATCTAACATTGTGAAGTGGGAATTGAAATAATTGTTGCGGGAATACAAAATTAAAATTGTTTTTATTTCCTCCTTTTTCATTTACTACTTAAATTTCTCTACATAAATCTCAAGACAAATGTGGTCTTTACCATATCTTTAAGCTCTTCAAACTTTTACACATACATATACAACCAAGTTACAATAAAAACGAACTCAACACTATTGGGATTTCATAATTTTCCAACTAATTTAACAATAACTTTCCGGTTGACATTTATAAATCATTCGCATTGAGAAACATACTAAATCCGATCTGTCTTTCAATGTATGCAGTAAGTCTGTGTGGTAACAAGGCAGCATTTGACGCTTAAAATAAATACTTTAGGTTCTAAAAAAAAAAAACGTAAGCGTATAAAACCAAAGCATATAACAAAAGCTACACCACAATTCACAATCAGTAAACGCTAAGTAGATTCAGTTTACATATACCAAATGTATCAAGTTACCTTCATGCCACCACCGCTACTGCTATCCACCAACTACCGTCTTCTTGCCACTACCAACAACTACAGGCCCGACCTTTCCCGCTATCACCATCACCACCACTACCAAGAACATCCACCGTTTTCTATAAAGTGTTTGACATGCAGAAGCTGCTTAAGTAAACTGTGACTTAAATGAACTCATGCTGATTTTCTTGGTTGCTGGCAGTCTGGAATCGCATAGTACACATACATAGCTGGGGCTTAGAAGTCTCGTGTTGTATTGTATGTGTCTGTCGCTTTTGTGTGACATATGAGACACTTGAGAAATTTGTATATTTCGGTAGCTGTTTGTTGAGAATATTCTTGAACCGTTATTTTGTTATAGATTCCATTCAATATTAAAAGGCTTCTTTGTTTTTGTATGCACACTAAATGAAGTATGTAATAAGAAATATGTATTAACTAGTTGGTTTTTAAAAATTACTATACACTTAAACATAATAGTATTTTTCATTTTAGTTAATGAAGAATATTGACTCTAAAAGACTGGACAAAGTACATTTGAACGCCAAAATATAAATGAATAATTGATTTATATTTTATAATAGGTTTATTGGCTCAAACTCGTTTAGAAATATCTGAAATTTCAGTTTTCATGCGACAAAATCGCATGAATGCTTAAACCAATTGGCAATACTTATTAGGGAGGAATATGGCATATGCAAATAAGTTATTCAGAATCACGGTTGCCACTTTGGTACAATTCTACAAATCTGGTAAATTTTTTTTCCATTTTTCTGCGCTTGGTACATTGGCAAATGTTTTTTAAATTTGGTACATTCTGTGGGCAAATTTAGCTTTTATAATAATCAAGAATTGTAAACATCTTTTCAAAATACTTTACAAATTAGAAAATTGTTCAGACTTAGTAATTTTTTGGCAAAAAGTAAGTTGTATTAAAACTGAAATAGACGAAATGTGGTTTGAATTGACTAAATTTATATTCATTTTAATGAGCTCATAGCTCAGCTAATGCTGAAAGAAAATTTTTTAACTTTAGTCTAATATATATAAAAAAAAACAATTAAGGAATAAATTAGAATTCAATACTCTTATTAATATAATTTTATATAATAAACTGACAGAAAGCTTTTAGTAAAGTTATTTATTCTATATGAAAAAAATGGTACATATTTCCCCCATTTGGTACATTTTTTTGTAAATATTGGTACATAATAAAATGAGTAAGCGGCAACCGTGTTCAGAATCATATTGGATCAAGTTGATTTTCGCTTTCAAACTAAGTTTAATATGAATCCTTACTCTGTAGACAGCAATTTATTCGGTGCCAAAACAAAATAAACCCTAATTTAAAAAGGCAATCAAGAGATGGCACCAGTCTCCTCCTACACTAAATAAAAAGGTTTTTCCCTCACTAATTTCGTGGGAAGCGAAAATTCTAAATAGTAACACAAACTCAAAAAGACATCGCATTCTTACTAAAAAAAAACAGGAACCAATTGCGCTCAGGTTCATGCCCACCATATCTCGGGTCTGATACTGATCCAAGAACTCTGGCACCACCATGGTACAATCAGGGGACTGACCTGCAAAAATGGCAAGGCAATTTGGAATAACAGGCAGAATAAACCACGAGCCTGTATCCAAATTAGAAACAACAACAATTATGTTTGTCTTACAAAATTTATAATACGGGACCTAGTCCCGATACAAACCCATCTTAACATCGGGGGCAACAAACGCGCCATAGTAGTGGCATCGGTATATTTCCCGCGTGGGGAGTCGTCACTGTTGCCATCACTGGTGCGGCAATTAGTGAACTACTGCAACAGGCACAGACTGCCACTTCTCCTCAGTTGTGAAGCTAAGGCTCACAATACCATATGGGTCTGTACAAATGACAAGAGTAGAGGTGAGTACCTTTTAGAATTTATCTTATCCACTAATCAAAAAATACTAAACGTAGAGAATGAACCCACGTTTGTCACTAGAGTTAAGGAATAAGTTTTAAACATAACAGTAGGCAGTCAAAACATAGTAGGACTAGTAAATAACTGGAGGGTATCCAAAGAGGACTCCCTAGTTGATAAAAAAAATTCATAGAATTTTGTCAAGAGGACATAAGTACCGAAATACCGTTCTTTAAAAATCCCAGAAAGACAAACTGAACAGAATACATAGAGGTGCTAAAGTACTATTTTGAAGATATTAAATCGAGCAAGATGATTGGAAATCATCATGAGCTCGAATATTCCGTAAATAAACTAAACGCAGCAATACTAGATGCTTTCGATGGCAGTTTCCCGGAGAAAGAGGAAAGACTAGAAAAATACACCATATGGTGAAATAATACCCTAAGTGCCGTTAGAACGGAAGTCCGTAAGCCGCACAACAGAGCAAAACGAAACGGACAATGGCAAATCTGAAAGGCTAAACGATCGACTTTGGGAACTTCTGCTTCAGGATCGGATACGAGAAATCAAACGGCAACTTCACTTGCAATGAAAAGGAAAGAGCTGAATTGTTTCTAGAAACACTCTTCCCAGGAAATGTTGAGTTAGATAGCAGTGACTCAAGGTAGTAGCCTAGAAGAACGATCATAGTAGACAGCCAAAAGCAATGTGCTCTGCACATAGATTGGAATGAATTTAAATCACCTGGTCTTGACGGCATTTTTCCTGCCTTCCTAAAAAGACATTAAGGAAATAATGCTATTCCTTATTAGCATAGGGAAAATTAGTTTGGCTCTTGAGTACATAACCAAAGCTTGGCGAAGGACAAAGGTAGTCTTCATTCTAAGTCTTTCAGACCTATAAACTTAACATCGTTTAAGTTGAAAACACTAGAAAAAAAGCAAATTGTGGATTAACGAACACAAGGCAGAAGTGAAACTTCTTGTGAACTAAACGAAACACAAGCAAATAACAAGCAAATGAAATTTTTCAATCGCTAAGTTTTTTACTTCATTGGCTTGTATTTTTTAATTTCATTTGCTTGTGTTTCGTTTAGTTCACAAGAAATTTCACTTCTGCCTTTTGTTCGTTAATACACAACCAATTTTCTTTTTTTTGGATTAATGCTAGAACAAAAATTGCAACGCTGTACCGGTAATGTCGATGACAATTGTAGCCGAACTCTTTTTATGTGCGACATCTTCATGTAATTCCTTGGACATTTGAGCCATCTGTATGTGAAATGTATAACTGTCATTTACTTTAAGATGGCGACGCTACACATTGTTCTTTCCGCCATAGGTGTGTGTGTATTTGTGTAATTAATATGTTATATTGAATTAAAACTATTTATGAATCGTTTATTATATAGTTTGCTCGTGAATTCAGTTACGGAATATTGATATTTAGCCCCTCATGCACATTGCTCGACAAAATTATGTCGCATTGCAAACTTACGCGCGACGTCACATCCGGTTTGTTTTACTCTAGGACAAGAGAAAAGAAGTTTTACTTCAAAAGAAGTATACATAAGAGGTTAAGTCTTAGAAATAACACCACTGCACCTTAACGAGCATGCATACAGAGCAGGGTAGGTCCACCGAGACAGCTCTGTAAGATTTAGCACGGAAGAAGTAGCAGCATGCGTTTTCCTTGACATAGAAGGAGCCTTCAGCAACATCTCACACGAGGCTGGCGAGAATTCTCTAAGTCGCAGAGAACTAGATAATACAACATCCAGATGGATGTCAGAAATGCTTTCCTCTAGAACAGCTGGTATAACAACAGGACTGGGTACCATATCAGTAAGCACAAACAGAGGATGTCAACAGGGAGCAACATTATCACCTCTAGTGTGGAGCCTGGCAGTAGATGAACTTTTAACGAAACTTTCTGAGGCAGACATAGACTGCCTCGGTTCTGCGGGTTAAGTATCTTATGGTGCATGCCAGTAGGTTGAAATATTAATACTGCGAAAATCACTATAGTTCCATTTACTAGAAGGAGGTCATTCCCGCGTTGGAAAGTACGAAAGTACAAATTGATGGTGTATTCAGAATGAGCTGAATCATTGAAATCCCCTCCTTTCCGATGAAAATTGTATACAATGTGACTGTGGATCATGAACCTAAAAAAATTTGTAGGTTAGGGCAAACTAAGCTTATTCCAACTTCGAGAATATCTGGAACCGTTAGTGGTATCGATTAATATTCGAAGCATAATACTACCTTTATAGAAATTTAAAAAATATCAATCCTACACCCAGAGAAATACTTACATTGTTTGAAGAAAAACGGCTATCAAATTGAGGAAAAATGGGAATGATTTGGCGCCATAGAAACGGTTTCCTCATTTAGATATACAAAATTTCTTTGAATTGAGGAAATATTTTTTCTTTATTTTAGAGAAAAATTCTATGAAAGAAGGAAGTTTTCTATAAATTAAAGAAATGTCTTCAATTTGTAGAAATTGCGTTTTTCAAATGAATAATATTTTATTTCAATATGAGAAATTGTTTATAATTTAGGTAAAATTTTCCTCAGTTTGAGGAATAATTTTCCATAAATTGAAGTCAATTTACTACCTTTTTAGAAAAAAAAATCCTCAATTTATGGAATATTTTCTACAATTTTGTTTTAATTAAAAGGCATAGAAATCATTTTTTTTTTACTTGTATTCATTTATTATTTTATTTTTAATAAGTATTAAGGTTTACATTCATACGAATTTTTACATACACTACAGGCGTCGTCGCCTTGAAACGATCAAAAGTTCCTTATGGCCATCAAAAAATTATAAATTGAAGTTTATTGAAATTTATATTTTTTCAATATATTTTATTTTTTTTTTTCACAAAATATATCAACAACCACAAACACAACCGCTTCGCTTGAAATAGAGACGCGAACTAAAAAATTCAAAAGAAAAACAAAGCGTACGCGATTGTTTGCTAAGGCCGAAAGAGTAAAGCTAGTTTTTGTGTTTTCTAAAATTTTGTATGGAGAACATTTTTGGTATATTCGTCTCTTACTATGCAACTAAATTTGTAAAAATGAAGAAATAACTTACTTCAAATTGAACACCATAGTTGCATGAAAGGAGCACATTTTTCTTCATTTTGAGGAAAATTTACTTAAACGAGAGAAATTTTCGTGGATTCAAATTGAGGAAATTTTTTCTTTGTTTTAGAGATGGGTATTTTTCTGGGTGTATATAATCGGATTTTTGGCACAGCTACTTAAGAGTGGTCGTCGTAGTGTAGTGGTTAGTGTGCTACGTAGGGTGCCCGGTTTTTAAAAATAATAATCCATTATCCATTTTTCTATGCAGAATGATCAACCTGGTGAACTCGTCTATATGTTTTTGGTGTCCTATAAATATAACTAGAGTGCCAACTAACTCGTTCCATTTTCTTCTATTTCAATAGTCAGGTTCTCAGAAAAATGAATTCTGACCTGTTATATGAAAATGAGAAAAATAAAATAGCTACAAAAATAATTATTTGCTATTCGAAAGGTCTCCATGGGATAATATAGACCGAAAATAGTGAGTAATAACGTGCATTCCTGTCTAATACCTGGATTAGTAAACAAACACTTCGATTAATTTTGTCTTTGTAGATTAATTGCTCAAAAATTATGAGTTAGGGTATTGATGTGGTCGACGCATGGTAAATAAATTCGATTTTGAAAGAAAACCAGTTCTAGGAGTTCACATTAAAATAAAAATCAAAAATTAAATGAAAATTCAACACTTAAGTAGGTATTTCAATAATTTGTTTTGTGAGCTTAAAGTGGGGAATGAAAAATTATATTGGTACCAAATATCATTATTGGTAATACCGCGACAAGTTAAGTTGCACGTAATAAGACAAACAATGAATGCTTACATAGGTACAAACATTTAAAAATTATTTTCATCTTGCAACATTTACTGCCAAGTACTTAGAAAATATTCACTCGCATTGCTGCATTGTGTAGTTCTCCGATTTTGCTAACAGCAAACAGAAATTTTAACAAAAAATTGCAAGAAATATATTTGACATTTTACTAAAAACTCACACATCCAAGTACTGAGAGTGAAAACGTATTAAAAATATCTGCAGAAAAAATATATGTTTTTAACAATAGAGCATAAAGGCAAAAAGTTCAATTGGAACGACTTAATACCAACGCCAGACATAGAAAAAATAATATACTGGTATATGAAAAGAAATATTGAATTTCCAAAAAAAAAAACAACAACATAATAATACTTTATTTATTGCTTGTCAAAGCAAAAGGTCAGACGCATAGAAAAAATATTGTACATACATATACCTACATTATTAAAATTTCTTGTGAAATATTAAAATTGTTTATGCCTGAGTAAAACTTGTGCGCCAAGTTTTTTTTAAATATTTTTCTTCTTTTTTTTAACTATTTAATATGGACAACAAAACTTAACAAATAAAATATTGCAAACAATTTTTTTTAATAATATTTTGTAAAAAGTTTTACAGAATTAATATATGTATAAGTAATTTGCAATTATGGCATGTGTAATTTTTTATACCTGACCAAAGTATATTTGTATAAAGGTAGTGACCCGTATGCTTATAAGAATTAATGTTAATGCGATGGTGTTTATGATGTAACTAAAAGTTTAATATTTACCGATTACACGGTATGACAATAAAAAATACCTGGGAAGTGATACTATTTTTCTTGTAGGTCTTGTTGAGTACAATAAGAGTCTGTACTTGAAATTTTCCAAACACCCCCAAAATCTTGATTTACCGTTAAAAAACCGGTTTTACGTTTGCGCACTTATAAGCCTGTAAATTAGTGGATTATCATCAGATTTTCAGTTTCTTACTGGTTTTAGAAGAAAGAAACTTAGACCTTTCGAATGATATATATTTGATTTAAGAAAACTTGAGAAATTTGTGTGTGTTGTCCAGCAAACACAATTTTTTCACTTTTTTCGCCATTTCTCAACTTTGGCGATGATTCTGTATGGTAAAATGGGCTGCAACATGTCCATAAAAATCCATTTCCTGCCTTCGCATTTGGACTTCTACTCAGATAACCTGGGCCAGTTCAACGATGAACATGACGAACATTTTCATCAAGAATGGCTGCAATTAAAAAAAGCTTCGAAGGAAAAAATAAAACAAAAATGATTTCAAAATATTGTTGGTCACTTCAATGAGAAATGCTGAATGCTGAATTTAAAAAAAAAATCACCGTCAAGCAAACATTTTTGAGTTGAATGGCCATAAATTGTTTTTTTTGTAAAAATTTTGTTTTCATAAAAAGTTTAATAACTCAGACAATTACTGACCGATTTTTAAAAACAAATATGGTTTGTATTCGTTATCAAACATACTTTTGAAAATAGTTACATGAAAAATATTATCACTTCCCAGGTATTTCTACTTCACTAAATTTTGTAACTCTGTTTATTTAATATAAAAAAATTAAAGAATTTGAATTTGCAATTAATTTTTACTTGAGAACTTATGTGGCTTATAATTAACAAATTAAAATAATACGATAGTTATAAAGTTTTATCCGTCTTTTAATTCAATAGTAACTAATGTTTACAAAGAGAAAGGGAAGTTATCCCTTCGGTGACCCCAAGTACTTTTTGATTGGAAATATTGGCCTCAAAGACTGTTTGTTGCTTTTTTCAACGGTAAATCCTATATAAAGGCATTACAGCAAAAAAAAAAAATTAAAAAAAAAAATTTTAGTCTGTCGAAGATTAATTTCTGGGAAAAAGTTGGACTTAGCAGGTTTTGACTTTAAATGACTTAAATTATTTTTTGATGGATAATATTTTTTCAGAAGAATGTTTATTATTTTTGTCAACAATTAAACCAATACAAAGGAATTATAAAAAAAATGTTTTTTTTTTAAGGGTTAATTTCTTAAAAACTCTTGGACCTATGCAATTTTGACTTTGGGTGACCCAAACTTTATATTTTCGATGGGGAACATTTTTTACCAAAACCTAATGATGGGTTTCACGTTCGTTTATCCGGTATAGTCATATATCAGATAAAGGCTTCATATAACACCCCAAAGGGCGGGTAAGGGGGTTGGTGGAGTGTTTCTGTCTAAGTAATTTTTTCCTCCCTTGCATAATAAACAACATTCTTTTGGCTATGAGACATGTACAAAGTAAATTAAATTATATTGGTTCCACGTATACCAAAATTATGGGTTTTGGCCCTATAGCGAGAATCCCAGGCATGATAGAATCTAAGTACAGAGTCAGAATCAGCGACCCCGAATTACTCTTAAAAAGCAATCCATTAGACATTTGAAATTTGCTGCTGCACTTTGTAATTACAAAAATTGCAAGTGCGTTGAAAAATTCTATATAAATCGAACATTTTCCATAAAAATCAAATTCCGAAGCCTCGAAATTAATTTTAGACTTAAAACTACATGGCTAATTAACATCTATCCTACAGTAGGATAAATGTCAGTCAGTCATCAGCCTTAGCTGATGAAGGTTCACTTGAGGAATCGATCTAAGAGTGAAAGATATAGACAAAGCATAATTTTCAAGCCTGCTTAAAGCGTTTCACACAAAGCTCCTGCGATTTTTAAGAATGTTACTTACACAAATCGAGATGATAACTTAAGGTTAAAATAAATCAACACTCTGTTTTGAATATTCTAGAAACTTCTGAGTAAGTATCATTAATCTCGATTTTGAGTATTTGTACAACCCTTTGGATAAAAAATAATAATAAATTGTTGATGTCAAAAGACAAATTAGTAAGAATTTTAAACATTTTTGAAAATTAAAAGTACATAAATAGAGTTCAAATCATATAATAAATAAAATTTGAAAACATATTAATTGCGATATTGACTTCAAGTAGTAGTATATTTCATATAATTTATTTAAATAATATTGACAGTCTGAAATTATTTTCTGCAATCATTTTGTATATACTTAGTTGACAGTTGTACATGCAATGTAAAAGTTAAATTCTGTGTGTATTTTGATTATGTTCAAATATAACGAAATGAAATTGAATGAAACATTTGTTAAAGTTAATCTGCTATTTATTAAGACAAAAACAAAACAACGAAAAACCAACAACAAAACCATTCAATTTGACAGCTCATTCTTTTTGTTCTTAATGCAACAAATTAACACATATGCTTACATATACATATCGGTGAGTGTATGTATGTGTGCATCTGTCATTTTCAGTTGAATAACATTTGTGTGTATGTATGTATGTGCGCATGTATCTTCTTCAAGTCGCGTGTCATGACCGTAATCAATTAACTTATGCGTGGTCGTTCGTCGTATTTAAATAATACATAGAAAATGGGCATTTTTCGTTGTTGTTGTTTTTACATTGGTTTTCCCAATTCTTCAATACGCTCGCCGCACACTTTTCATGCCACACTCTACTCATTTCTACTCCTCTATTCTCAAATGGTCATTTAACTACATAGCATGCTCGTATCTTTTCCAGCTATGAATGCAACAGTAACAGCAACAAATGCTCCACAATTAGAAACATCGTCTGTGTATGCATGCAATTGCTCACTTGTCGTTTACCCTAACTAAATTTATATTTCAACTATACGCTTTGCCCCCATCTTCCTATATATGTGCCACGCTTTACCCGCCGCGACGTCTATTTTCACTCTATGTATCTATGCGTTTATTCGTTCTTCTTACTGAAATTTTGAAATTGCTTTCATTTATTTCCAACTTCCCCTTTGGCTCTGAAATGTTACTGTGAGTATGTACGAATGCAAATGTGCATGTTGCTAACAAATTACTGTGTTGCCATATGTGAGTGAAAACAACAAATCAGGTGGGAATTACCACAAACAGTGAAATCGTGACAAGAACCTTCAGGGGGAGAAAATTTTTACTTACTTAGAAATTTTTCAGCTATTAGTGTAGTTGAAAAATACTTGTACATATGTTTGTATCCTGTATATTTGTATGTGTGGCAAAAGCAAATGAAATTGCTACGAATTTGAAGTTCATCGTAGATTGACCGCTAGCGTACTATATGCGAAGCAAACTTGAATGCCATGCCCAGTTTTTTTTGTTTTGGAAGAATGCATTACACCTGATTTTAAATGTACATATTCTTCTGGGAGTGCTGATTTTGCTTAATTATAGGTTTATTGCTAGACCAAAAATTATATCAAAGTTTTGACCAAAATCCAGAGTACAAACCAGGCCCAATTTATTCTAAAAGTCCAACTAAAACTCAGACCAAAAACTCATCTAAGCTCAAACCTAGATTTCGACCAAAATTCAAACCGAATTCAGCCCGTAATTCAAACGAAAATCCATGCCAAATCTCAGACCTGGCTTAGATTAGAACAGAGCTGTAAAAGAATGCATTCAATTTAATTGTAATTCATTGAAGATTCAGTTAGTCAATAAGAATTTGTGATTGCAGTTATTGAATAACATATTTGACTCCAGAATACAAAATGCAGTTAGAAGTCTTTTTTTTAGAATAACCGATTGGTTTAATAAAGTCTCTTTTAGAGTCATGGAAATGCAATGGGTTTTTGAAGTCATGGCGATGTAAATCTTATGAATTCAGACAGGAAGGGAAGTCACTTGAAGTTACTTGATATCGATTAAGAGCTCTTGAAATTGAATTCACATGAAGCCTCTACAGTCAACATAATTTAATAAAAAATTTTTTCCATATTTTATTTCAAACTTCGACTCCAAGTGACTCTAAGCTTCAATTTACTGCAACTAACTTCTAGTGACTCCAAGTGACTTCAAAGCAATCATGAAGTCATAAGATTTGAATTCCTCTGACTTCAAGAAAATATTGCATTACAATGACTCTGAAGTTTGCCGAACCAATATCTCAATAATAGGTTAAAGAAAAAACTATGCAAATCACAGGTTTACTTTTATTCGGTGTGCAAAAGAAACGCTTCTTTAACCCTAGAGTGCAGCCGAACAAAGATTTCTTTCAAAACAATTTTTGAAATAAATTCTTATCAAAAAAAGTTTAATCAATGAAAACAACTCCAATAAATTATTTATAAAATTATTTGCATCACTTCAATTAATAAATTTATGCATTGTTTGCAAAGGTGTGTGTTAAGGTTCAGACGAGTACTCGTATGTGTTCAAGTGTTCAGGTAAGTGAGTGTGTGCGCGCGAACGTTTATTTGCGGGCGCGAAAAAATTGATAACAATCAATTTTCCTTCCTTATTTTTTATTAATGTGCGTTTTTAACGCTCCCTTTTTTATATTGCAGATATAAACTTCTTGAAGAAACCTTTTTTTTTTCACCATTATACATTTGTAGCCAAACATTTGTACATTTTTTAACGTACTTTCTACTACAACAAAAAATTATTTAATTTCCTGTAACGCCTGCACACACATACATACACCGCAGACTTGCAGAAGTACTCTCTCTCTCACACACACACACATTTAAAATGATACGACACACGCAATTTAATAACTTTTTTTTTTCTTATGGCAGCGTTGAGTAAAACTGTCGTTATATTTGGAAAATTTCATTTCATTATTTTTTTTTCGCCTGTCTGCTGATAACGACGCGTTTTATAATGTTTCATTTTTTTCCCCGGTGTTTTCATTTTGACAGCGCCATTGAACAAGCACTAATGGCAGTGTCATTAGCATTTATCCACATATACATTCATTAGATGAGTATGTGTGGGAATATGTTAAAGAAATTGTGAAAGAGTCTTGAACGTACTTTTATAATTAAAATTTTAAAGATATAATGGCATAAATGTGTGGTTTATGGATAATTTTCTCAAATTGTAATATAATGCAACCCTGTATCGATATGTGTGATACATATCCAGTGCTGTCGAAGGTACTCCGATCGGAGTATTCGTACTCTGCTCAAATCTAAATCCTCCTGTCCTCCCCAAACGGAAAAAATCCTCCTATTTCATATTCATGAATTTTTGGATTGCATAGAAAATAAAAAACGTAAATCAAACTAAATGTTTTCTGATGGGCTATTTTCGTTTCTCTCTGTGAAATATGGTATTTGTTACTATGACTAGCTCAGTTTTATTTGTCGCTGGGTTACTGCCAAAGTTCAAAAGCAATGAGCAAATGAGAAGAAACTGAGAGGATTTTTCAGTAATTTTGACAAGATGATAGCCCACAGGTAATATTATTGTCTTGCTCTTCTACTTCTAATTATATTTTCCATAAGAAAAAGAAAGATAGCAACTATGTCTTGTAGTCAGCTGTAGAGCACCATCTTGTTAAAATTTCAGAAAAATCTCCTCAGTTTCAAAACTAAGCGTTCCATTTCCGAAATTTGTTGCTTGTTTGTAATTTTTGACAACTTAAATCAATAGCAGAAAAACTTAATAAATATCAATAAATTGCTTGCTGACTGCAACTGTTAATGCAGTAATGGTTAATCAGGAAATGCTAAAAAAAATGATGGCTCCGACTGCGTCCCTTCGATTGAGCTAGTTCAAAAATACCACAAAAATCATCTTGTTTTTTATATCCGGTTTTGAGAAGAAAAAAGAAATGTTTGTTTTAGTTTTTTAATCTTCATTGTTTTTTTTCTATTACACTATACAACAAAATGAAAAAAATGACAATACCCATCTCCAAATTTGATCGTTCATAATATCTTTTGGTCCGCTGAATCCGATTCTGCCAGTTTTGTCGTAGCAACTCAGGTTTTTGAGATTTAGGCAATTTTTTGATTTCCCAGACATTGGTCGACATTTTTATCAAAATTACCATTTTTTCGAAATGAAAAGAAAAACATCTATATCTCTCCAAAAAGGCAATTAAATTATCTTTAATTTAAGAGTTTATTTGATTTTCTATTTTTTGGTCTTTATTACGTGATGAAAACGAAATATCCCATCGCTGAATGTGAATATGAATCGATAGCGTGGTTAAATTGATGTAATGTTTAATTAAAAGCAATGTTATGCATGAAAATTAATGAAATCGTTGTTTCTTGTTTCTAGCTCCGAGCGTTCAGAAACCCATCGCTGAGCATTTAAATTTCGCGCAAGAGTTCACGAGAGACAATTACTGTTTTGAAGTAAAAAAACACCAAAAAATTGATAATGGACATGGACCAGGAATTTTTAGAGAGGAAGTGTGCTAAAGGAGAATTTTTTCTTACTTCTCTACTATACATTATTTTAATTTGCCACGCGTTTCTTATTTTCTATGAGGTGCTTAATAAAATCTTCAAGAAAAGCGACCCGGAACGAAGAAATCTATCGATGTGGGCAAACCACTATATGATAGTTTGAAGTTCATTGCTCATTTGTGATCAGAAAACTTCAAATTATACTTCAAATTATTTCAAATAGTTTTCAGATTACTTCAAATTGATTTCAGAATATTTTAACTGTACATCAGAACATAATATTTTGAATCGTACTTCAGAATAATCAAATGTTCTCAATTTGATTCTAATTTATTCTACAATATTTTCATTGTACTTCAAAATACTTCAATTCGACATCAGATTACTTCAGATTTATTTCAGAATATTTGAATTCGAATTTCGATTAATTCAAATTGATTTCACAATATTTCAGTTGTACTTCAGAATAATCAAACGTACTTCGGAATACTTCAATTCGCTTCCAGATAACATCAAATCTATTTAAAAATACTTCAAATGTATTTGATAATACTTCAATTGTATGGTAATGAAATACACTTCGTGCTTCTTCTATTCGATTCCAGATTACTCCAAATGCATTTTAAAATATATCAATTGTACTTTAAAATAATCAAATGTACTCCAAATGTACTCAAATTTATTCCATAATATTTTAATTGTACTTAAAAATACTTCAATTCAACATCATACTCGAAACTCCAAATTTATTTCAAAATATTTGAATTATACTTCAGAATATTTCAATTCGATGTCAGATTACTTCAAATTGATTTTAGAATATTTCAATTGTACTTCAAAATAACCAAACGTACTTCAGAATACTTCAATTCTATTCCAGATTACTTCAAATTTATTTGATAATATTTCAATCGTACTTCAGAATAATCAAATTCACTTCAAAATATTTCAATTTTATTCAAATTAATCCAAGTTTATTTCAGAATAATTCAGTTGTACTTCAGAATACTTCAATTCGATGTCAGATTACTTCAAGTTTATTTCAGAATATTTTAATTGCGCTTCAGAATAATTTTCACCTTACCCCAAATTTAATTCATAATATTTCTGTTATGAATTAAATTTATGGTTATTCAAAATTGATTTCAGATTATTTCAAATTGATTTCAGAATATTTTATCAATTCAATTTGATTTTAAATTACCCTGTGCAACAATTTAACGCTTTAAAAATTCAAATGGATAACTTTTTAAAGGTAATTGAGCTTCGATGACCTCAACTACTTTTTGTTTTTTCAACGGTAAAGGCAGAATAATGGGTTTTGACCCCCATAGCGGAGATCCTAGACGTGATAGAGAAAATCTGAGTACAGGGTTACTTTTTACTCTTGAAATTTAATGTTGCACTGTATTGTTATAAATAAATAAATAATTTCCAAATAACTTTATGTGGCATTCCAACTTTTCAACATTAGCAGAGTTCGCAAGCCAATACAAAAAAATTCAATAATTAAAATTTTTGTTAACTTAACAAGAAATGAAGCATTGATTTCGAATACGATAAAAAAAAGTTTTAAAAAATAAAATAAAAATAAAACTTAAGTTTGATTATATAAACATGCATAAATATGCGAAACAAATTTTACGCAAAACTTATGCCAAACTCGCGAAAAAAATAAGAGCGAAAAAAACGAAAAGATTCTTAAGATTTGGCGTATTTCTTTAACAAAACTTATAATTAAATTTAATTATAACTTTTGTAGTTAAGAAGAATATGCGCAGATAGAAAAAGATACCATCGCGTGAAGAAAGATAAATTCGCATTTTTTTGTTACTATACTCTACGCGTACAACTGTGAAAGATTTGGAATTTTCAATACAAAAAATTATTTATAATTCAACAAAAAAAAAAAGCTAAAAACATCAGCAGAAGTAAAATCTTAAGAAGAAAACACATAATGCAAATATTGTACGAAACTACTATTTTTTTTCTTCTCAATGCAAACAGAACAAAGCAGAAAAATAAACTAAGTACATTTTTTGTACTATAGTACTAATATACCAATAGTAAATAACAAGTAAGTAAAAAAAAAAATGAAAAATATAAAAAGAAAGAAAAGGGAAATGGTCGTAAGTACGTACACAAAGCAGCAATAGTAGTAGTAGTAGTAAGTTATATTAGTAAGTGAATTCTACTACAAAGTACTTTTTTTTTGTGTGCGCTTCAACAACAAAATCTGCACACTAAAAACGCATACACTTTACGCAAATTGCATTTCTTCTCTTTTTTTTCTCTACTTTTGCATCTTTGCTTATTTTCCCAGTTGTGGTTTTATTTTCTTGTGCACCAAATGCATTCACTAGAAATAGTATTATTTTCTACTACCATTTTTCCTCTTTTTTTTTACTACATTCACATATATAACTTCTGCTATTATACTTATTCGTACTTTTATTTCTTTCGATTTTTTTTTTTTGCTTCAGCTTTCCCAAATGTACAATGTGCAGAAACCAAAGTGCGGATAAACTTTTCGATTGAATTTACATAAATTGTGGTAAATTGTTAGCTTGAATCTAACTGCTTTTTTTTTTCTTGCAGCTTCTTACAATTGTAACACTGGTCGTGCGTTTAGGTATATTACTAGTGATGCGGCAACCACATTTTTTAAAGAGGTTCAATACAATGTACGTAATATATATACGAGTTTATATAGAAATTGTAATATATAGCAAATTCTTAGTTTAGTACGTGCAAAAAAGTAGGAACTTTTAAGTTGTTGTATCAAATTTTAATATATGTGTAAAAAAGTTTAGTATTTCTAAAAATTCGGTAGAACATAGTCTTGAGGAGCGAAAAGTTAAAATATTTTACAATACATAAAAATTAAATAAAATACTTTGTTAAACATCCTAAATAAACTAAGCCCTTAATTAAAAGAGAGAAAGATCGAGGGGTAATGCAATGTCGCAAAGAACAATTCTGTCGAAAACGTGAATAAAAAAACTGCTTCCAACCAGTAATTTCAAGGCCTTCTAAGGACTACTGTCAATTAAAATACCTTTAATATATTTCGTCAGTTACCTTGAAGTTGCCGGAAAAATGCTGGAATGACAACCAGAAACTAATGACTAGTCCAAGAGCGTATTTAAAAGGATTAATATGTATAAAAGATCGGTAGACAAGGTTATAATATAAAAATTATCCTATGCGAAAATTTGCCACGTAATACCCTTAAAATAATTACTGCTCATCCAAAAAACTTGGGCTCACTGAAGATCAAAATTATCAAAGTCCAACTTGTTTTAAGAAATTTACTTTATTTCTTTTCGTAATTTTTATTTTCCAGAGAAAAGTTTTGTTTTTAAATAGGACTTGAGAGTTTTGATATTGGGGAAAAAATGTTTTCTTCGAAAACAGTTTATAAATTTTCCCAACAGAAAAACAAAACTTTTGTCTTTCAAGGGTTAATTTCATTAAAAAATATGGGGTTTAATGGTATTGACCTTCAGCGACCCAAACTAATTTTTAATGTATAATATTTTTCCCGAAAAAACTGTGATAGGTTTCGCAACCGTTTACCCAGGTTGTTCAGATATATAGGAATGGCTTCATATAACATCCTGAAGAGGGAAGAAGAGGGTGAAGTGGAATTATGCTGTTTGAAAAAAATAATTTTATATTGGTCTTGTATATACAACAAATTATGAGTCTTGCGCCTTTATTCGGGAATTCCAGACATGATAACCAAAATCTGGATCAGTGGAAGAAACAGAGACCCCAAATTACTCTTTAAAAGTTATTCATTTGGCATTCGAAATTTACTGTGGGATTTTGTTGTAAATAATTCGGACAAAATTGTTCAATAATTGTTATTACAAACTTGTATGCCTGCACCAAATTTCATAGTCACATCTTAAATAGTTTCTAAGATATTCAGTATTAAATATGTTGGTTGTATGGAAGGTACCACGCCGAATCGGAAAAACCTGTCCGCTTTCTGTTCAGTGCTTAGTACTAGTGACCTGCATAACCGCGTTAAAATTAGTGGTGGTTCCGTAAGTAGTTTCTACGATAGAGTTTAAAGTTGAGGGTGGCTGTACTAAACCAAAGCACTCAGTCTAAAGGACCATTATACTATACTCGGGATAGAGCCAGTATAAGAGAGTAGAGCGACAGGAAAGAGCTTTTAGGGGGGTATTAGAATAAAGAAAGCCTAAGTTCTCTTAACCCCGAACTTATTAGTTTCGTTGACGAACCTTTGAAGCTCAGGAAGTGGAAGACTATGGATATTACTCCTTCTCAAGGCATCACTACCCAACAGCCTTAATTTGATTCTCGCGAACACCAAACAGCTACAAAAATACTGTTCCATTGTATTTTCATTCAGGTCGGCAGGTTGGATCGGTGATGACGCCCATGTTAGTCATATGCTGACCACATGTCTTGTGCCCTGTGATGACACCCACCAGTAATCTCAGGCCCTTTCTTCTCAGTTTCATAAGAAACTCCGCTGATTTCCTGTTAGGTTGCCTCACAAAGTACTTTGCGCTTCTGCTGGAGTCAAGCTTGTACCATCTTTCTTTATGGATAGAACCCACGAAGTCGTTGATCCAACGCATGACCTCCCCAGAGCTTAGACTCCAGACCACATGGTACAATTGCAAAACCTTCACCAGCTAGTTCATTCTCTCACAATGCCACAGTGTCCTGGAAGCCATATAAGTCATAACTTGTGGTGTTTTGCTTAGCTATTTAGTTTTGCCTTACACTCGTTGACCAATTTAGAAGAGCTAACAGGGTTAGCAAATATGTACAGCTTGGCTAACACTGCAGATAGCTATGCACTTCACACGCCATGTCTTTTCAATTATCCAGTGCGCCACGTCCACGATAGGAAAAATATCAGTTAAGAAGACCATCGCCATCTGTATAATGCCAAAAGAGTACTTGGTCTCATCGGCGAAATACCAACCGGATCCAGTACCGTTTTAGGTTTTGGATCCGTCGGTATAGAAAGCATAACGGAGACCTCGGAGTACGACCTCTGGATTTAACCATTGATCTCGTTCCTGGAATCTAACATCATATCTTCTTTCGTAGTGGATACAAGGCACATAATTGTCCACGGGCATCAAAAGCAGTGAGAACTGTACTGACAACAGGTGGTATGTCTGACTGCGCCTCATATCTGCCTTGACATCCCAGACTCCATTTAGCCGGAGTCTGTAAGCCGCTCTCATCGCTTCTTTACGGATTTGCAGATCCAGAGTCAAGTCAAGCTAAGTATTGAGGGCCCCACCAGTTGTAGTACACATTGCACCAGTGAACTCAACTAGACACAGAGGATGCTGTGGACATAACCAAAGTTCGTCTGCACTATACTATGGAGGCATACGTAATAATAGGTGTCACAAGAGCACTCTTTTGCCAGTATACTAATGGTGGGTTCAGGCCAAGTCTTGCCGAAAGCTCGCCTGCACTGCCAGAAAACCTTCAATTGATATTGAGTCGATCAGTTGATAAACAGTTCTGCAAACCCCCACTTAGAGCAAACAGTTGAGTTTTAGCCAAGAGTTATAAGCCGTCTCGTCAAGTTAAAAACACCCCAACACTATTGCTCTAGTGCAGTCGTGTTCAATCTTTTTCGACCGCGGAGCTCTTTTGACTGGCTTGTGGATCCCTTAGAATAAAATTGTAAATAAAATAAAAATAAAAAAAACAAAACATAAATGATTCCAATTGGAAAAAATTTACTCTTTAAAAAATTGAACATATTGCCGCTGAGCCTTTGGAAAATTTCGTCGGGCCCCGAGTCTGCATGAACTACAGTTTGAAGATCAATGCTCTAGAGTTATACGAAGTCCCAAGTTTTAAGTGAGAATTCAAACACCGCCAATGGAAACTTAAAGGAGACAAAAAATTTATTTTATTTAGATTTAAGAGATCAATATGATTCAGGCTCCAAAATTAAGAAAATTAATCAGGCAGTGATTTTGTTTAGAGGGAAAACGATCCTTGTCAAGATTTTAAGCTTCTCACACTTTGTAATTAAATACAAAGACCATCAAACAAACCTAACAAAATATTGTCCGAAGTGTTCACTGAATTGAATAAAGATTTCGCTGAGAATAGATATTTTTGCCTAATGTCATAGATACATTGAGCTACTTTTTACATATTTCCTAAAAAAGCTTTTAAATCATCAGTAATAAGATAAATGATTTCACAACGACGCATAACATTATCATATCTATTTATTATTTATGAACTTTTTCAAAAGCACCTATTAAGTTCCCAACACTAAGCAAAAACAAAAAACAAAAAAAAAAAGGAAAGAATTCAACTCGCGGCCTTTTTAACTTAACTTTTTAACTGACAAGCACGAACCCAATGCTCATACTCAAGCTATGGTAAATGTGTAAGAATTTTCTAACCAGCCAATCTACCTAACTCCAACTTAGCGCATCATATTCTTTTGTTGTTGCTTAAGAATATACAAAAGTCAGTACCTTATAACCCAGTTTAACAAAATAATAATAACAATAATAAAGCATCATTTATCTGCTTTAAGTAAAAAGAAAAGCAAGTATGGTAGGCAGGAAAGCATTAGCGCAAAATGTCAAATATGACAGCTCTGACAAGTGAACATGGGCGCCGGAAAGCAAAACAAAACAAAAAAGGCTGGCAACTCATACATTGGTGCATATAAGCATGTACGAAAAAAGAAAATTCAAAACATTTTAAAGGCTACTTGCTTTGGAAATTGGTAGCAAAAGCGAGAAAAAAAAAGTAAGAAAAGCATTTGACTTAAAAGTCAAAATGAAGAAGGCTTTTGGTGATGCTGCTGCTGTTGTTGCTGGTGCTTCTGGGAACTTATTTATGAGATGAGGGTCGGCCGCTGATAATGATGTTTAGAGAAATACATACAAACGTACATAAGTATGGATGAAATATGCGCCGCCACTAATCGATTTATGATGTTTGGTATTTTTTATAGTTAACATTATTTTTACTGCTTTGGGAGTTGAATGCATAAGTTACGCGCTTTGTTGTATGGAGTTAATTTTGGATGATATGTACCTACATTTCCCGTAAGCAATTATATGCACATTTTTTTGTACTCTGCAGTATAAGTATTTGGGGGATTGTGACTTTCATAAGTTGATTTAACCCCTTTAATGTCTTTCTGTCAGTCGGCTCGTCTACGAGACTCTTCCAATCTGCTTATTCCCATATCATCTACTTAACTTTCTATAGCAGATCGTAGTACTATGCATTTGAATAAAACAAAGATATGAAAGGCATAGGTTACTCTGAACTCAATGTGGCAAGAATTATACTAGCTTCAAAGCTTTTTGGATACCTAGTCAAACCAAAGAAACAACCACTGACCCTGATAAGAAAAATATCGCTTATAATAAGCAAGTGAGAAACTCTTATTGGAGCGATACTTATAATGCCTTCCGATCTATCGATCAACAAGTTTAAAGCTTTTTGTTAACTCATCTAAAATCTAAAATTACGCGACTCTATAAATTTTTTTTAGAACTTCAGTCAGAGAACCTAAGCAGTCAGTTAAGAGGACTGAGTCAAGCATTGCAGGTCGGGTCAACAGTTAAATATCAATTACAGTAAGTTCTCTTTCCACAGAAGTTACAAAAAAGCAATTAAAAAGTTTGGGTCAAACACCATCGGTTGGATTCCGCAGACTTTCCAATCTTTCTATTAAAATCGTGAATCTAAGACGGACTCGGTTAACGTCACTGTGGCTACGCATATTGTGCTGGAAGATAGTCAATTAGAATGTTGCCAGAAGAAGAATGTGTATAGTGCGTCTCTTACAGCTCGAAGACTTTCATGTCTGTTGATTGGAGACCCAAGGTGTTCACTCCTTACAGATTACAGGAAAGTTTGTTATGAAGACAAAATTCGGAGCAGTCTTTCACTACTTACAGATTACAGGAACGTTTGTTATGAAGACAAAATTCGGAACAGTCTTTCACTCCTTACAGATTACAGGAAAGTTTGTTATGAAGACAAAATTCGGAGCAGTCTTTATACCCGTGTAAATCTTCAATCCTTCACTAAAATCTATTTCCGGGGAAGCCAAACACGGATAAAACTTTTAACCAGATAAGTCTGATCAATCGAAAAACTTCTGGACTGCATACAAGCTTTGCATCTTTTCTCATAAATAACCTTAAAAAACTGATTATAAACTGTTGAATTCATCTTAATATCGTTTCATGACTGCCAGCCTACGAAACTGGTTTAGTGGGCTCAACAATCCGTCAACAAAAAACTGTTCATTCTAGTAGTTTTTCTGAACATTGAAGAAACTTTTGGCAGTCCCCCTTCTAGGCTAATTTTCATTAATTGATTGTTGGTTAAGATTCTACTGGGTTTCGAGACAGTGAAGCTGTCATCAATAGATTTATGGACTCTAGTTGCAGAGATTCTTAAAAATAAAGACCGTAACCCTTAGTAAAATTTTCTGGCAAATATTATTGTGGAATATTTTAATCCATAATTGTCTCTTTTGAAAGGACTTTTAAGGTTTCCATAAAAAACGGTGTCGAACTAACCCATAAAAAGAGGAACTAAAGGGTTAAAATGTTCTACAGAAATGATTTTCGTAAAATTCTACTATAAAATTTCTCCGTCAAGATTTTTCTCAGACATCAATTTATATCACTTTTTGCACTTAGTATTCAGCTCCGTTCGACCAAAAAATTAAAATTTTGACCCGCTGTAAAAAAAAATGAGACGTGCTGGACTATAAGTTCATTTTACAAAAATCGTCTATACAACATGCTCTTTCAGGATAATAGGGTGGATTACAGCCAAAAAGTCTTAATTTGATGGATTGGGTAATTAATGACTGATTTTTATTCCTTCGATCTGACATAAAAGTAATTATATGATTTTTATGTTTTTGCTTAACGGAAAAAATCAATTTAAGATTTTTATTTTTTTTCTTGGAAATAAAAATTATTGGTTGAGATTAATATTTCTGCTCAGGAATAAAAATTATTTTTTGAGTTTTATTTTTTTGTTCGAGAATAAAAATCAATGATTGAGTTTTATTATTTTTGTTTTTCAAAACTAAAATCTCAAATCGCCATACAATTTTGTTAGCGCAAAGATAAATAAATTTTCCTTATGTTGTTTTTTTTTGTGACCTTAAGCTCTCTTCTTTAAAGAGAGGCGTGGAGAATGACTTGAACCGATTTTTCTTATTTTTAGGGCTCATCGCCGGATTTTTCATCAGATGGAGAGACCTTAATCGAAATCAAAAGACAGCCAAGTAAGAAAGTTAAAAAACTGTAATTGAAGTTTGAACGACGATTGGCGTTGGTGACAAAACTTTCTGAGAAATGCTTGGTTCACCTCTATCAATTTGCGCTCTACAGTTGGTACCGCTAGTGCTGGACTGCATACAAAAATAATTCACGCTTACCAACAACAACGTTGGTGAGTTTTTCGTTTTGAAAAAAATAAAACATCGATACTAATTTTTACTCCTAAGCTAAAAAATTAAACTGAAAAAATCATTTTTATTCTTAGGGAAAAAAATAAAAATTGCAAAAAAATATTTTTGATTGAGCAAAAACCTAAAAATCAAACAATAATTTTTATACCAGATCAAAAAAAAAAAAAATCTGTAAATAATAATTGGTTAATTTTTAGAGGTAATGCTAACAAAATAAAAACTAACTTCAATAGAGCATGCAACTAGTAAAGTTATAGTGTATTCAAATATACTCTCCGCCAATTCCAGTTCCAATAACCCGGTTTAACATCATAAAGATTCGTTGAGTTTAAGCACATATGTCATGAGTAAAGCTCTTTATCAAGTTTTGCTAGTCGAGCTCACTATTAGTAGAAATCGAGTTGAGAGAAATTAAAATTGTCAAACATCGGAATTTCTTATTGAATGAAGATTTAAGGGAAATATAATAATTTCTAGAAAGTTTATCTCTAAGTTGAGCAATACCAGCGAAAATATTTGAACCTCTTTTTATTTTACTTTAACTTTCCCATGCATCAATAGCTCCAACATACAAACTAATGACTTTCTTTCTATTGAAGTATGAGCTGATGCACATATAAACAAGAAAAATTGCTGCTTTAACTTGATAACTTATTTTTTTTTTAACCGAGTTCTTAGCTTTTTAAATACCACCCATGGTTGTATGTAAGCATGCTAGAAAAACAGTGTGAGAAAATCTCATATTACCACGTAAATATATACTTAAACTACTGTTTTTCTATATGCTTTTCTTCCGTTTATTTGCTCTTAACTCATTTTCTTTATATGATTTCTTTAACGTTCATTCATTTAATTCTGTTTTTCTTATATTTTTTTTTGCTTTATTCTCTTTTCTTCCCGCTGTCAAAGTTGACATTTGCAGACAGTTCATGTGTATTAGTCATATAAAGTAGCGTAAAATAACAATAACAACAACAGCAACAATAATAACAACAAGAACAAATAATCATGTTGTTAGCACAAAGAATCAATCATGTGAAAAATTGTTTCTTTACTTATATGACGACAACGACGACGACAACGCGTATGTAAGTACTTGAAAGTGAAGAAATATAATATACAAACGCAGACACATACATGTATATCAACATAAATGTAGAGTAGTAAACTCTTAGCGTATTGCCAGTTATTCAAGTAGAATTAATGAAGGTGCTCACAGTATTGTTGTATTTCTTTGTATTAGCGCCATACTCTACAGTATTTGTTACCCTGAGGGTTTTCAGATGCACGCTTCTCCAGTTCATTGATTGAAACTGGAACCTTAGTGATTGAAATTAATGAATATTGGTTATAAACAATAGATATAGCCAAATATGATAAATAAAAACAGAGGATGTTCACACTTTATCGTATACTTACAACGTTAAAATTCAAAAGCTATTATCTTTTGTGGTTTAATAGTACAAATTAGCTCGCCTTTATAGCATAATTATAATAATTTAATTTTATCCCTTTCATAGAGTGAATTTATCCAATCATACCAGCTATGTATTAAATAAATTCCCTATGTACTGTGAATACCTCTAATAATTTTATTTTTTTTTATTTTTCATATTTTCAACATGAGTTATAAGTACTGCTCCCATTGAAGTGCTTCAAAAATCATATACTGATTGTTAGACAATTCTTGTGCGTAGGAGTTACTTAGGATTTAATGCTTGTTGATGAATTGTAGAAATAGAAAAGCTGCGGAAAAACTTTAATATTTTTAAAAATAGTTTACAAAATAACGACTTCGTTTCTAACAATAACATATTAACTAGAAAATCCTTTAATGTTTTAAAAATATAAGTCAGTCGATGAAGAATGATTATTTAATGTTCATAATCTACTCCAAATAAAAAATCAAACAAAAAAGAGACAAAATTTAGATCGAATTCAGTTAAAAATCAAAACCAAATTCCGATAAAAAATCAGGCCAAATTTAGGTCCAAATTCAGACATAATTTAGACTAAAAATCAGATCAATATTTAAGCCAAAAATCGCACCAAATTCAAATCAAAATTAAGACTAAAAACCAGATTAAAATTCAACCCAAATATTAAACCAAATTTAGAGCAAAAATTAGACACAATTTAACCCAAAAATAAAACTAAAATTTTGTGTTAAAACTTATACTAAAAAATACCAAATGCAGACCTAAAATCGGATTAAAATGCAGACCAAAGAGATATAAGAATAAAACTACAATTTATTCTAAATTCCGACGAAAAACTAGATTAGAACTCAAAACAAAATTTTGGCTAAGAAACAAATAGAATTCAGAAAAAAATCAGACCACAATTATACAAACAATCAAACCAAAAATTGGAACCAAATTAAAACAAAAAGTAAGACCAAAATTCGGATCAAAACTCAGACCAGAAATATACTAAAATCAAATCAAAACTAAAACCAAAAGCACACAAAATTCAAACTAAATTTAGTTTAAAATTCAGTGCAAAAACAATCCAGAAATCAAATTAAAATTTGAACAATATTTAATTCAAAAGTTAAACCTCAAATGAGGCTAAAAAAAGATCATTAAATCAGACATAAAAATAGATCAAAAAGTGGTTTAAAGTTCCCCAAAATTAACAGATCTATAAACTGAACCTGAAATTTCAGATTTAATGTAGTAAAGAGTAGAAAGATTCTTAAATGACGTAAACATCCATATTTTTTGGAAGGTTCTGAAGCCTTCATAGCTTCACTCTGAACCTACCAAAGAGTTCAAAATTACATAATCTGAAAAAAGCAGAATAGTTTCCAACAAAAAATATGTGGTTCTAACTGTATGACTTATTACAATTGAAAATTTCAATTGTTTGATGACAGAATTCCTTCAAGGGGATTAGCTCGGCTATACAAAATAAGTAAAAGGAACTTCATATGTGTGAAATCTGAAATTTAGTAATCCTCTCACTACTGCGACGTATGGCTCAAACATTTTCAATTAAATTTTTATTGTCAACTACAAAAATGGCAATTTCGCTGGTCTACCAACCCCATCACATTATTTGTATTTTACCTACACCGCGAATCCTCAATTGCAGTGCTATCCGTAGTTGTAACCAGAGTTTGGTTTAGCTTCAGCTGCGAGGTGATTGTCCTAACAGCAAGAATTGATTGGAAAAGAAAAAATTTCACCCCATTTAAACGATATAAAATAGAAAGGGAATAATAAATAAGTTGGGAGAGATATATAATATTTTGACCATTTGAAGGCCTTTTAAGCTGTTCTACTGCTAAGCATTAGCTAGCGTTCAATTTGGCAATCAATATATTTTAACGACATCTGTCTCCGGTGCCCTAAAATCGAGTATCTCGAGGCATTAACTCCTTGAGTACCAAAAAGTATCCGATTTTATTTGATGAGAAGTCTTAATAAGATTTGTGGATCTGAGTCTGAAAAATAGATAAGCCAGTGGTAACTCATTTACTATGAAGAGTACTTTTTAGACTTTCGATATAAAGTAAAACGAGGGTGGGAGAGACAATGTGGTAATGTGGCTTTCAAATATAACTCGAGTGCTTGGGTGCGCTCCTACTGATATAAGCGGCTAATATTCTCAACGAAATGGTCGATTACATCTGTAGTCAGAGTACTTTAAGACAAAGAGAAAACCCAGGCAGATAAAAATAGATTGTGCAAACACAAATTGAGTCCTTAAAATCGAGTGCTCCAAGGCACCAACCAGTGCCTAGTGTTGATTCGATACCCATATAGTATCGATACTTTTACTCATTACTTGTATCGAATAAAAGTATCGATGCCACCGAAAATATCGGGAAAAAGTATCGAATATGTACTTGTATCGAATACTCCTTTAAAGGGACAAATTACACTTTGTTTTGTTTAAGTGGCTCTCGAGGAGCACATTCAGGCCAAAATGGCAAATTGTGATACCACATGGTTGAATCTACAGTTTACACTACTCAACATGAGTTTTTCGCCAATACATCATGGTTTTGAGATATTTCCACTGGAAACACCTGAATCATATAGAAATGACGTTAACTTAAGTATATGATATTTATTATGTTTAGATGGAAATCGCTAGAAAATTTATAATAGAAGGAAAACTAATCAACTGTTTGTTAAAAATATTTTATTTTAATGAAAAGGTTTCAGTAAACATTATGCTCTGCATGCATGGCAGGCAATATTTTCTAGAATATTTACTTGAACCGAATGAAAAGTATCGAGTATTTACTCGTATTTACTTGCATCGAATCATCACTACCAGTGCCATAATGTCTCTATATCAAAGTATTTTATTTAATGAATAATCGTAATGAGTTTTCTGAATTTGAAAAACATAAAAGTCGTAAAAATCATTTATTGTGAGCAATACTTTTTAGGATCTAATAGGATCACAAATATCTGCGGCACTGGGGTCGGCTCAGAATTTGTTTTTTCGTGGATCGGATTCTAATACAGCGGAAAAGTTGCTTCTTTGGAAATCAAAACATTACAAAAAAAAGTAAATATAAAAAAAAAAAATAAAAACAGGAAACCGAAATGCAGTCTCCTCCACGTTGTGGGTTCTAAACTACATTCTTTTCAATCAAAATGTAGGCGAAAAACTGCACATTCAAACATCTAGAATAGCTGTTCAAAACTGCTTCGTTACTTAATCTTTCGATAAATTGTTTCAAATCAGTTTAGAATTCTTGTTTTACATTGAGAAAGCATTCCTGAACATAAACACCGTGATAAATAGTGTGTGTGCTGCAAATTTAAGAATTTTTACTAAAACTTTAATAATAAAGGCCCCTGCTGGCGAGAGAAGATAATTTCAGATCGGACTGAAGTTTTGCATACGTTTTACTGGTTCAATGTCCCAACTTTACCAGACTGAGAATACGATAATCAAAAAACAAAAAAAAACCCCTAATAGGCACTTGTTTAATGTAGAGTTTCACTATCATAAATGTCAAAAATAAGAAGTTCATTGAATAGTGGAAAAATTCTAAAAGTATGTCCCTGTTACAATTAGTTTTAGATTTTTAATGTTTTGGTTTGTGATGGGCTTCAAAGCCTAAAGCACAAATATAATATCATTGATTGACTCTTTTTTCGAGCGGAATCGTCAGTGCCTTTCAGAGGAAGTAGAGATAGAAGAGTATTGACAGAAGAAGTAGTACACAGGTCTACACAATTCTAAGAATTTAAATTCTTTCTTTCTTAAGCAGTAAAATTATAACATGGAAAAATTTGTCACAGACCTTGAATTTTTTTGAAAACCTTAACCCTCTTACTGTTAATCACTATTTTATTGACAATGCAAAATTGTTTTGAACGCATTCCAACGCTTTTGTTTTATTTTGAAAAATAGACTTTTGAATTCCCGACTCTTTTGTATACGTTTTCAGTTTCTGACCGTTAGGGGGTTAGTTTTGATAGAGTCTCTGGAATATTTTTTTATTGCTTTAAAATGGAACGACTTATTGGAGCTTCCATGGTTACTCAAGAATCTTTTTTATTGCACTAGGCAATGCTTTTCAGAGGAAGTTGAGAAGGGAAAAAGGCTGACAGGAAAGGCAATGGTCGTACACTGGTCCAGAATTCAGTAGACTTTGCTCTGTTTACTTAATTTCTTGAATCGATTGTATTGAAACGCTTTGCTGGCTTTGAATAACTCTTAAAATAATATTTAAACCTAAGTTTTTGATGTAAAGAAACCAATGTAGGCAGTACTTTTGATTTTTCTTATTTAAATTGTGATATCGACTATTAATAAAAATAAAAATCTTAAAATTTCAATAAAAAACTGGGTGGGTTTTGAGATGATAGATTAAAATACCTTAAAAAAGGTTTCTGTTTATTTTTAAAATTTATTTTGCTTTGAAGATTGATGCAAAGCGGTAGCTTTTTAATGTGTCCATCAACATATGATGGTTTTTATTTGATTTTTGATTTTTTCGCTTTTTATTGAGATAGAAGACGCAATTAATTTGTTGGGCGCCATCAAAGTTTTTTTTCTCTTCGTAGAAGATTTGTTTACCAACAAAAAAATTTGATTGCAGTGTTATCGACAGGTTTTAATCAATTTCGTAGAGGAGTTTATTGAAGCGGAAATTAAATTAAAAGCTTTTAATATAAAAAAAAGAACTGGTTATTTGCTACTTACTTTGATAACAAATGAATAAGTTTCAATATAGTTCGTTACCTGTAAGAAAAAAGAAAAAAATTCCGGTGAATTTTTTAATACAATATATAAAAATCAGTGGTAATAAATTATAAATTAAATTTATTGTGTAAATATGTAGAAATAATTTTAATTATTTTAATGTTTAACCACAAAGTTTATGCAATACAATTGTGGTTAATGTGTTATATAGTAATTGTAAGTGTATGTAACTCGAGACAGCCAAGCAGGCAGACAGACAGGCAGTCACAGTGAAATATTTTTATGCTTGTAATTTTACATATTTAAATAAACACAAATTACACATAAATGAGTGTAAATTTCATGCAACACAGCGTGAAAAAATAAGCCAAAAAAAAAGAAATAATAATAGTAAAATCCTAATACTTTAGTTAAACTTTTAAAGCTAACAACCAAAACAATAACAACAAACAAAAGTGCACACTACGATGCGAGTCGAGTCATTCTCGACCACCTATGGCGTTGCCAACTATTGTGGTTCTCTAGTTTTTTTTTCGTTTATTTATTATTATTTAAATCTAAAAACACACACACTCACACCTCGAGAGAGCGACACACACATTAACGTTAGTAATAATAGTGTTTAAAAAGCAAAAACCAACAACAAAAACGTATATACCATTAACAATTGCACCGCATGCCACACGGTGTTACCGTAGCTGCTATTGTTGTTGTAACATGAGCTTTGGTTTGTTTGGTGTGTTATTGTAGGCGGGTTAATTATCCACTAATGCTGTAGTAAATGGCATTTAACAATGATTTTAACCTCATCGTACAGTCATACATACAAACATATGTGCTACATATAAGAGCATGCACCCAGTAGGAAATGGAATGAGTGATCCAATATGTACTCAGTATTGATATTCATGGAGCATGACGGAAAAAGAAAAGTTATTAAGGACAAAATGAGCCTAACTATCAGGAATCAACTAAGACCGAATTTACGTAGAGTATGTCTCTCGGACAGAGGAGAAAGGGAGGTGGTACATAGTAATGAATGCAGGCCATAATCCATGATTGATTTTTAGACAATGTAAGCGAGTTAATAGGAATCAGAAAATCATCTTTGAATTTAGGTTAAATATCCATGAAGCACCCTGGACCGAATAAAGGACTTAATGAGACAATCTTTCAGAAAGGACAAAGAGAAAAAGAAGCGAGTGAGTAGTAATGAATGTAGATCATAACCTACGATTAATTTCTAACCAATAAAGGCAAAAATTATGCAAGTTATCAGGAATGATAACCGAATTATCACCATTTAATTCTGGTTAAATTCCCATGAAGTTTTCTTCATCGAGAAAGGATAAAATGAGATGAGCTCTCAGACATAAGTTCGGGTTAGATGTCTAAAGTGAGCGTCTGAGTGAAGAAAAATTAAATGAGGCAAGGAAACAATTTTTTCCAAATTAAAATATTAAACACATTGTTTACAAATTAAAATATTAAACACATTGTTTACAAATTAAAATATTAAATAAATTTAAATAGAATATATGTACATCAAGCACACCCTGAATAAAGAAAAATGAGACGCAGTACCAGGAATGAAATCAGACCAAATATTTTTTATCAGCAAGACACAAAACGATGCGAGTAACGAATTCTGCATGCCTCTCAGAATAAGTTATTAGGCTATAGAATTTTGGACCGGGAAAGCAAATATTGAGCTGATCATTCACAACTTCGGGTTAGATGCCGAAAAAGCGCGCCTGGCTGATGAAAGATAAAACGAGACAAATTATTTTAAGAAATTTGGATCAAATATCCATTATGAACGCCGGAGCAAAAAAAAAAAAAATAAGACAAGATATCAGGAATGCAAATGAATCAAATATCCATGACTGTCGAAGGACAAAATGAAGCGAGCTATCAAGAAGGAAATCAAAAATAAAAAAATAAATTAGGTGCATTCAGATCAAATAGCCATGAAGCATAAACAATTTAGGGAAAACAAAATAAATATAAATATCTACCATATGACGAATGTCTGACTGGAAAAAACCAATAAGGGCGAGTTGTCAAGAATGAAGTCAGGGCATGTCTGACCGACAGCGAAAAAAATGAGGCGATTCATCAAAAACGAATTCAAACAAACTAAAGAAATTGGTCACGATTGCATTCAGATCAAATATCCATAAACCGTTATGCTGGAACGAGAAAAGAAAATAGGAAGATCGTTGAAATAAATAATAAATTTTAGCTCAATATACATGAAAACATGGTAGGGGAAACGGTTTAAAATAAAATTTTAATTTCCCGATGAAATTCTCATACATTTTTATGGTTTGTGTTTAATGAGGAACAAATTTTTAAGGGACGAAAAAATTAAAACTTCAGTTTAGCAGTTGGTGTTGAATTCAGTTTAAATATCCTTGAAGAACACCGAAAATAACAATATTACAATATGAGAAATAAATTCCTACTAAAGATTTATGGTGCATACTTTTCCGATTAAAGACAATTCAAGACAAATCGTTAGGAATGACAGCGGACCAAATATTCTTGCCTGACTGGCCGACAAAGATTTAATTGAGGTAAGCTATTATAAACGAGTTCAAACAAAATAAAATGAGCTATCACGATTGAATTCAAAAAGCATACCATACCAAGAAAGAAAAAAATCAGAAAAGTAATGAGAGCAAATATTCATAATTGGCTCAGTGGCATGTAAGAAAAAACTGACCGTCTGATCAGAGCAGCACAACACGTGGGCCTCGGAATCGAGGAATCGAGGTTAATTCGCAAGAAGCCTTGCGAATTAACAACGCCAGCAATGAACACATCACAATCGCAGGCCAACCTGTTAACCACGTGGACTGCTATCTAGGCAGCATGATGACCATAGATGGTGGATCAGAAGAAAATGTCAACAACAAATTACAGCCAATGTGGAGAATTTCCAGACGAACAAAAATCTGAATATTCAATGTATATGTAAAGTCAACCTTCATATATGGAAAAGAAACCTGATTTATTTCAAACATTGGATAGCACAAACCTTAAGAAAACCGGTCGACAGCATCACAAGAATGGTGCTTGAATGGAACCCACAAGGAAGCAGACATCATAGGTGACCAAAGAATGCTTGGAGACGTTCCATACATCTAGAAATAGCAGATTTTATCTGCTATTACAACGTGAAAATGACTGCACAAAACAAAGTCGTAAATGATTAATGGAAGTCCTTAGCTTCCTAGAGGAGTAGAAGGGAGAGGGTGGTTCATAACTGGCAAAGAAAAAAACTAAGCGAGATAATTGGAATGAATATATACAAAACAAAAATAAGAAAATAAAAGTTTAACATTCAAGTTGAGACTTAACTCTTGAGCGAACTAGCCAATAACTGCTTCTGTGTTCTGGAACTGCTTAAAAGGCAAAGGATTGAAAAAAATGTGAGTCATTTTTTTGAGTTTCATTTCTTTCACTAGATTTTCCACCGAATGAAAGTAATTTCCAGTTTTGTCTACACACCATGGGCCATTACATTTCTCTAAACAAATAAACAACCTTCGAAAAATTCGATTTCTTTCAGCGTCTAGATATTTCAGAGTGCGTATCAAATAATTTTCAGCTTTCCTCGCCCACTGCTAAAGATTGTCGGCACTATTTTTCTTTTTTTGTGGAGAAGATAAGAACAATTTTTTATTTTTGCAATTTGGTTTTTCCAGCAATTAAAGGATTGAAAAAAGAAAATCTGATAACGCTATAAAATATTATGTTTTTGACTTACATACTTGCCTTTTAAGAACCAGAATTCATTGCTAGAAAAGTGAAATTAGTTTAAATTTCCTATTGGGTAATTTGAAGATTTGGTTGAACACACCCACAGTGACTGACAATGAATGAACATAGTAAGTATATTTAGCCATATCACACACACGCTGCGCCCTATTTTGACATTTTGCTATTTACGTGAGGCATGAGTGAGTGAGTACGAAAAAGTTGCCAGACTGTGAGGCAACACATTTTTTTTTTATTTTATTTGATACTACAATGGCACTATTATATTCATAAATTAATGAGCTTGGAAAGAAGTAATGAATGTAAACTGTTATTATTATTATTTTCATTATTATTATTATGATTATTTGATTATGATTTTCTACACACTTTTAATTTCATATAACGTAAGTGAGGTTAAGGTTGTAGAGAGTTAGATTAATAAAAAAAAATAGTTTGGATTACTTGAAAAATATGATAAGCTTACAAAAAAACGGGATTGGTAGTAGTTATAAACTGTTATACCAATTCCATTTACTCTATACTGAAAGAAATTAATGTTTTCAGTCAACAAAGTAAAATTGTTCCAAAACAGAGTGGATTTTTATTTTTAACTTATTTTTTAACTTATGTTTTAACTAATTTTTTAACCTAAAAATAACATAGAAGATATTGTCATTTATTTCTGAATTTTTAGAGCTGAAACTACATTTCTTATTCCGAAGTAATTTGTTAAATACGACAACCAAAAATTTCACTTACTGTAAATTAAAATTAAGTGTATTGTTACAAGTTTTCGAGAATTTTACTTCCTTATTGTACGGAAATGTTAAGAATTTGCTATTCTCATTCAATTTGCTTTAAAATTTTATGATTAAGCTTAAAATATATCTAATCTTGTAGATGGATTTTTTTGTTTTCTTTCTTTTTCCGTGAATTCCTTTTTCATTCTTCCGCAATTGTCTTAATTCACATTTCTTCTTATGGAATGTTCACTAACTAAAACATCTTTCTAAATAGTTTTGCACTATATATTTGTAGTGCTTTACGGTACTCCACTCCAGTCACTACTGTCATTGCTGCTGGTGTTTTCTTATCATTTGGCTTGACTGCTGGACTAGAAGGAGGAAGTTGTGTTTCTGATTTTTTTTCGACTTTTTCAAAATCTCATTTCACATTTTTTGTCATTAACTTTAACACACTTTTATTTTATCTGCTGGTTGTCTTGTTTCTGTTTCTGCTTTTTTTGTTTTTTTTTTTTTTGTTTTTTTGTTGAGCTTCCTTTCATTTCATTTACACCTACCTATCTACGACTTTATACAGTATACATCTACACGGAAGGAAGTTCTTCTTTCTTTGTTAGCTGTTAGTGTTGTCCTTTTTTTCTATTTGTTTTTTATTTTTATTTATCTTCTAAATGCATTTTGTTCTAGTTTTCACAGTTTTCAGACTTTTATAGCATTCTTGCGTTTTATTCTTATTTTTATTTAAAGCTTGTTAACGCTTAAAGTTTGCTATTGTTCCTGTTCATTCCTTCTAGCTTTTGTTTTTTATCATCTTAGTTACAATCTTAATCTTTATCAAGCTCACTTGTTATTCTTGTTGTTTTACAGCTGTAATCCTTGAAGGTCCTTTTCGGAGTGCCTTTGAGTGTCACTGCGAGTATGTGTGTTTTCGTTGTCCTGTGTATCTTTAGCCTTTATACGCACAGCATGAGTTAAACTTATTAGCAATTTTCTACACTATAAATTTAATTTATTGCAAATTGCAATGCACACTTGACAGAAATTACCAAGAAAAGGAACATGTTTGGAAAAGTAGTTTAAAAACTGTTTTAGAAAGTACATGGATTGCACACTATAAATAAACATAAAAAAATATTGTTTTACTGCCAATCTATCTCAGCAAACATTTCGCAGAAAGAAAGGAAAATTGCATTGATTTATGTATTTATTCATCTTGATTTCTGTAATCGATCGTTCTGAATCATATGCTGTTGTTGGAGAAATAAAATCTGGATTATAATCCTTAAATACTCATTAACCCTTTAAAGCTCTAAGTGATGTTGATAAATCCTTGTATTTTCAGATCAACTTTCTTCTACATATTAAGGCGAGAATATATAACATAAACGGGACAGGGGGAATCACCTCGGATTTCCAAAAATATTAGAAAATGACTATGAAGTCATCCAGAACAAGCTCGCAGATTTCGTCAAGCGTTTTTTTTTCTAATAATAATTTCTTTTAAGCTCAGTGTGTATGACTTATGTATACTTTTAAAATTTTTATTTCGAGGAATAAATTAAAAAAAAAATAAAAATAAACCAATATAGTTAGGTTTAGAGGAAGCCTTGAGTTCAATATTAGAACGAGATGGCAGTGACAATGGTACTCTACCTCAGTGGCGGAAACATTTTTTTTTGGGGGGGGGAAATAAATAGAACTTCTCCATATGAGCCAAATCGCGGGCTGGAGAGTTACGTACGTAGGCATTTTTTTTTTGCTTATTCATAAACTTTATTTCAATGTCTAATAATTTCGAAGGTATGGCCGTGTGAAAACTTACTGGAAAGTTACAGAAAACATGTTCTTGTAGCCAGAGCTTTAAAAGATTGCAGTCTTTTTATGTTTGAAGTTAACTGACTTCTAAAAAAAAATGATTGCAATAATCCAGTCTTTTTATGAATGCAGAATTAAGACTTTGAAGTCACAAGTCATATTGAAGTCAATGACTTATCCTTCATTTTTGAAGTCATTTTTTTGAAGTCATGAATGATCAGTTTCTTATTTGCAGTCCTAATCTCAACAAAGTATTAATTGACCAAACCAATTTGAAGTCATGACTGTGACTTCAAACCAATTTGACTTGCGACTTCAAGTATAATGTGAAGTCATGTGAGTGATTGTGACTTATTTGCATTGAAGTCTCAAATTGATTGTTATAATCAATAAGCAGTCATTGACTTCAAAAACACTGGTGACTTAAAGTCATAAGACTCAAATGAAATCAAAGACTGTAATCAGAAAACATAATTCATTTCCAGTGACTTCAATGAATGCAGTTCGAAATGACTGCAATCTTTTACAGCTCTGCTTGTAGCAAATCATATCACGGTTTCTATGATCTATTTCCAAGGTAAAGGGCCATGGAAAATATTAACAATATTCAGTTTTCGATTTCAGATTGGTTTACAAGAATTAATAGAATTTCAAGAATAATTCAAGGTCGCTGACTTCTACTTTGCATTCAGATTTTCTCTTTCCCATCTGAGATTTTCTTAATAGCGACCCGAAACCTATAATTTATTTTTTTTGTTTTTGGTGGATTCAATTTTTTACCTGAGAATCGAACCCGTTGAACTGAAAACTAAATCACCGAAATGATCCATTTTATTAGAAAAATCCATTTGGACATTTTTTAAGAATTTAACTCCATCTGGGAATCGAACCTCATCCACCAGTCCACAGAGGTGGCCTGGACCCATATAAAATTTGTATTGTTTTAATTCTTACACGTTTCATGCCAGAGGAAAATGTGCTCATCATGGAAAACAAATTTTTATCACATTTGCTTTGACATAGGATGATCTTTCATGTAGATAGGACTTTAAGACCAAATAAAATGGAGCTGGAAATAAATTTTTTAATTTGTATAATAGCCCTTAATGCCAAACTCTGTCGAACGCTTGTTGAACGTCCAAAAATATGGCAGAGCAATATTTTTTGCGTTCCAGAAAGTCAGTGACAATATTCATATATGCGATGATATTGCTCAGGAGTACCGTGCTTATGACGATTGGTGATCCGGAACTATATTCTTATTTTCTAGTTATATTAGCAATCTACTAACGAGTATTCTTTCGAATATTTTCGAGAATACTCGTCTATATAAGGACACTGAGTTTTCAGGTTTATTTGGTTTAGGTATCATAATTATTTCAACACATTTTCATTGAGAAGGAATTCTTATAATTGAAAGTGAATCGTAATAACTAAAAACAACAATAACTAATTATGTTCACCTTTTTGCCTGTCTAAGTTATTAAATTTTTAAGTATTTGAAAATCTTTTGGAGGGGAGGGAAATTTCCCCGTGTTCCCCCCCGCCTCCCCTCCCCCTTGTACTCGCGCCTGCTCTACCTCCTGAAGTAAGCTCACTTACGGATGATGAAGAAGGTTGTGATGACAAAATTTGGTCATAATAATATGCCAAGTGATGTATTAGGTCGCCTTGAATTATGTGTTAAGGGTGAAGAAGAGTGGGACACCGACGATAAAATGTCTTTACAGAATATGGTGACAGCAAAGAGGAAAATCACTTTGGTAACGCCCCGTTGGCATAAATACGATAAATAACTTGAAAAGATATTTGACGATGAGGTCATCAGTATGATGATAGCTAATTCAGAATTTGTCCAGAACGATCGCCACAGTTTTATAATTCTCGCGACCGAATTGAAGGCGTTCTTGTGTTTTTTTTTACTATCGAAGATGGATGTACTGGTCTCTGGATAAAGACTGTGAAGGCGAAATCGCAAACAAAGCCATGCCACGAAACAGATTTCTTGAAATCAAAAGAAATATCTATTTCTGTGATAATAAAACTGCTGCAGAATCATCCGATAAAATGTTTAAATTTAGACCACTTATTGCCGTCCTTCACAGCATGAACTGATGAACTGTCAGTTGATGAGTCAATGGTTAAATATAGTTCAGTTTATACGAGGTAGACCAGTCCACTTCGGTCATTAAAATTGGAAAGTGGGTGGCTCACCACTGAAAGAATTGGCAGAAGCGGGCTATCGTGCCACAGGTATTACACAAGACGAACGGACAATAAATTGTCCCCTTATGCCTGTAAAGGATATGAAAGTATGAAAGCGTGCTGAGTTTGATTATAGCTTTGATGTCAATAACGATAAACTTTTTGCAACAAACATGATGCTTTAGAACCCTTTGGAAAGTAAAAAAGTGGTGTTCAACCCAAAAAAAAAAAAAAAAAATTGGCACCAATATGCCAAACTTCTTTCAAATCTATAACAAAGGAATGGACAGAGTTGATCAACTCCATCAATCTGTGTCAAAGTACCGATTTTCTATTGGAGGAAAGAAATGGTGGTGGATGTTGCGTTGGCAAAGGTTCACGGCTTCACGTCCTAACTAATAACAAGAAGATAACACTGGATCAACTTGAGTTTCGCCGTGTAATCCCTAATCAGCATGTGAAGATTCATTTAAATTGCGTAGTTTGCATCTAGATAGAGTGGGTCATTTGCCTTATAAGCTGCAAAAGCAGCTTCTGTGCATTGTTTTGTTTCATTCTAGGGCGCGTTGGCAATTTAAAAAGTGTAGTAAAACACTTTGCCTCGAAAAACCATGTTTCGAAAAATTTCATACTACATGAGCCCATTGTTCCCATAGGAAGGCATATCCTTCAGATGGATACTATTCGCTCCTTCTTAAATTTTATTTTTTGCTGTATTCATATGCAACAATTTTTATCAAGTAAAAATGTATTCACACAATTTTTAATTCTGGTTTTGGCTTGAACGTAAAAGGGTTAAACCTAGTTTTACCAGGCCCTCTGTATTATATGCACATATAATTTTTGAGTCTTTTCAAATAATTTGAAATCTACTAAATAAACTTGAAACTTCTGGAATTTCTTTGTCTTATGTTTCCAAAATCTTAATTCGATATTTTCTTCGGGTACAACTCTTAAAATTACAGTACTGAACCTTTGTACATGGATGCGGCCTGCCAATACCGCGCCACTAGAGAAATATTTCTGGATTTTCATTATGAGGTATCTCAAAAACCCTTTGCGGTACGGTACTAAGATTTGATAAGAAGTATCATTTGCCAATGCAATTCTATATAATAATAAATATAGGAAAACATGCCTTATTGGGCTGGGCGTATGCTATACAAACGAATTATTGAAACGACGAAATTAGGGAACAAAGGTAAGACAAATTTTGTGGTAGTCATTGGGAAGAATACAGCTGTTTTGGACAAGTGGGAGTGGCATCTCGACGCCAAAAAAAAAAAAAAAAAAAAAAAGTGTAGAGTCGTGGGTCCTATAAATACAACTCAAAACAGTCGCGCTTTTTAATTATTTAAAATTGTGATTGTTGCGATATGGGTTTGACACGGTCCTTCATGGTTATAAATTTCAGCACTAATTTTTGATATTCAAATATTCGAAATAGTAAAAATTCATGCTTTGAAGAAATTTCATATTTCATTCCTTATTCTACTTGAAAGTTTGGCTTTGCTCTTTATGGGGTGAATCATATTACTCTACTATTAATCGATGCTTTGAAGAACTTTTATATCTCATTCCTTGTTTAACATACTCTTCACCGCTTTTAAATTCAAAGCTTTAGTTTTTCAGTTAGATATTTGCTTCTTATTCTTTTTCTGTACTTAAAAAATGTGTAAATTCCTTTTCTTTTCCATTATTTTTAATGTAATTTAATGAATTTCACTTTGCTTTGTCTGCTAGCAAGCAAGCATACTCTTGAGCGTTATGAGCGCACCATATCTACCAAAAGTAATCTTAATCACTTTAGCCGGACTCATGCTCATTCATCCACATCATCAATTTCCCTAACTTGCATCTTTCATTTCATACCGTTTCATTCTATCTACATATACAGAATCTATAGTAATATAACATTAACTATTTTGAATCATCCCAAAAAGAAGAAGAGCAAGCGCAATCAACATTTATGTTATCAGATTTTCAGATATTCTCTTCAATTCAACTCAAAAGATTTGCAGCGCTTCATTTTTCTTTCATTTTTTTTTATTCGACTGTTAGTTTCGGTAGTTCGTTTGCTGTTGTCTTTAGAAGTAGTAGTAGCAAAAGAAGAAGATGGTCAACAAAAAAAGAAAAAAAGAAAATTAAATGGTCAAACAACGTTACCCACTTAGTCTATGAGCATTTTAAAGTGGTATGTAGTCACAATATTCGTAATCTACTCACACTCTATAGCCAGTAGCATATATCTATAGTACTATGTAGTAGTAGTTGTTGGTACTCCTTCAATGTTCCTCTTGTGATACATTATTATTTCTTTCTTTTTATTTTTTGGATCGTATTTTTTATTATTATTTTTTTATTTTCTGTATCTGTTCCCATATTAAAAATGAATAAAACTGAAATTCAAAAGATTCCACATTGATAAGTGCAGTAAAGCAGAATGGGGAACAGAACCGAACTGAACCGTACACCGAAAAAAGCACAAACTTTAATGGTTTTCATAGATTTCAATAATAGATTTCAAGTTCAGTACGTTCGTTCGGTGGGAGAGTCAAAGCGTCTTGAATTGGAGTCGAACTGGCTTCAGCGTAAATTTCTTACTTTCAACTTGCAACTATTAAATTGTTTTGCTCTAGCATTCAAAATAAAAAAACAAAAAAACAGTATCGCTTCATCGTTGCAAAACAATTGTTGTCGGTCTCTGTATCTCAGTCTGTCTGTTTGTCTGTCCGACTTCTTATCCTGCCTGTCTCCTTGTGTTCATCTCTCTAGTGCTGCTGATTTCCTTCCTCACTTATATTTATTTACTCTTCATTTAAACATTAAATGTGTGCAGTATTAGTGCAGCAGCGCATATTGATTTTTTTTTTTAGTTTTATTCTTCGTCTTTTTTCTGTTTCGGCCACTTTTTGGTATACAGCATTTATATTAATGGGCAACACTGGATCGTTTTGCATCAAATTGTGTAACTTCTGTGTTTCTGTTCTTTTTGTTAACATTGCAAATGTTTTAATGATTATTAAAATAAATGTAAAAGGTTACTAATGGAAATATCTTTCAGATAATTGCAAAAATATGCAAAAATTTTATATACGGAGGGACTAACAAAAATTCGCAAAATTTTTTGTATCTTCTCTACATAATTTCCATTAATTTCAATGGATTTCATAAGTCAGTAGATCCACCTTTAAAAACATTTCTCAAAATTATCTTAAGTCAACCCCTGCATCTTTTGGATTCCATACCAAGGGCTGCTGTCCGAGTTTAGAGTCGTACTTATTAAACCAAACTTACTCATTTGTTACGATTTTATTGAAAGTTTTAACATCTCCAAATGTTATAAGGAAACATTGGGCAAAATCTTTTTGACCGCCATTCCAGATTTGTGGAAAATATTCGTCAGATATCATTTCTTGTGTCAATCTTGGATTGTCGTTAATTTTAACCTTCATCAGGGTACAAATGTGGTCCTGGCGAAAACTAATTTTAACAACGATCCAAAATTTATCTAAGATTTCGGTCGAAAACTTCGGTTGGCCTTAACGACGGTCGTTTTTCACAGAAGAATGTCCAGTCTGGAATCTTTGGAACTATTTGGGCACAATCGCAAGAGATTGCGCACTCACTTTATAACTTGGAACTTAGGCACAAAAGATTTTAAAGGTAGCAGTTCCTGACTTCCGGCTCGCGATAATCTTCGATAGTCTATTGGATAGTACACTAGACTTTTATCGAGAAGGTTGCGGGTTCGATTTCCGTCTTTGTCTGATGGTTAATTCTCATAAACTTCTTATATTCACTATCGATATGAAGTGGATGAAGTGGATTATAAGAGTGTGTGCAAGTACACACCTTGGTTGGTAATGGCAAGACACCGAGCGAGCTGAATTCGGAATCGGCGTTAAACTGTAGGTGCTACCATCGCCACTGTGGTCTAGTGGCAGAGTGCCAGACTCTTGTCTCTGGAGACCCGAGTTCGATTCTCTGCTTGGGTATGTTTCTTATCTATCTTTTTTTCTTTCTTCCTTGGGGCTTTGGTACGATAGATCTTATACCACGCAGTGCCTGACTTTCGAGTCATCCTTCCTTCCAATAATAATAACTTGAATTCGAAATCCGTAGAGAATGAGAATCCAAATTATTTCTCCTCGTCTCCATTCTCGGATCGGTATCTTATTGAAATTTAAAATGAAATGAATATTAATAACTTAAGTAGGATATTGAAACACCTATAAGAGCTATCACTGACGAGGATTAGTGGCGGATTTTGAAACAGCCGTCTGAGTTGCTTGTCTTTATATACAATGTTGATGCTTTGACTATAAACGTTCATGAAGCCTGTTAAATACATTTTAAAGAAATATAAGAATATTATCGTCTAACAACTTTGGATCTTATCGAGCTTTTGATAGTTTCCTGATATGACTGTAAGGGGTTATGTGTATTTCTATGTTTTCTAGAAAGCTATAAAATGTGATGCTTCTATGTGCTTGTGTCTGCGAACTAACTCAGCCAAAGTTTGGTTAGGTATCGCTGTTAATAGCAATAACATCTTTATGCCTTAATTTATCCCATTCATGGAACCAATTAGCTGGTCAAACCCTCCTCATAATTAGGTGGTGTTACGAGAGTTATTTATCGTCGGCGTTCAAGCAGAAATTTTAAAGACTAATTGAGCCCGTAATAATTAGTTTTTAAAATTTAAGTGATGAATTATATACATTTTTTTGAAGTTGTTTAAGTAGTATTTGTTTCCAAAGTGAGAGCAAAAGTCTCCCTTTGAATCCGCTAAAAGTTGGCTTTATAACGAATGATCGGTTCGTGCCTCATGGACGCCAGTTGGTAAGGTCAAGTACAATCAGGCCCTCTGTACTTGGAATTTTAAACGGAGATTAGATTCCACAAACCGAGGCTCGAATAAAACACCTTTCTAACCATTTCGAGCATTTTCTACATACAGCTCATAGTTCCATCTTTTTCGTCATCCACGCTTGATGTTAATGCTGAATCTCAGATATACAAAATCTTTGACGACTCGAATATATAATTTTCAGCAGTAATATTTTATTCAAGAGACCGCATCTCTTTCTTTATTAGCGACTGGCTTGAATTTTTTGTCCAGCATTAGGTGGAAAATGTCGCACAATAGGGAATTACGTTGTCTAAAACCCCGATTAATACCAAATGGTGCGGAGAAGTCAGTTCAAATTCCCATTGTGTTGGTGGTATCGGTCAGTGTTATTTTGTAAAACTTACTGAGTTTTGCAGGGATACCAAAACCACACATTGCGGAGTGCAAAAGATCCTTAATCCTGGGGTCGAATGCAGCTTTACCATCGACGAATGGTACTAGACATGCTTTCATCTGGCCAAAATTCTGCATAAGAACTCGTGCATGCGTTTTGTTAGCTCTTCGCCTTCAACTCAGCAGGCAGGCAATCTGCACCCGCAACTTTATTGTTTTTTAGCCAAGCGATGGCTGTTAAGACCTCGTCATAGTCTAGTGACGGCACATCAACATCGTCAGTAATTGGGGTTCCCGGAATAGCTACCCCAGTGGCGGTATCATTGCCGTCATCGCTATTAAGCTGTTGCAAGAAGTCCACCTTCTCTAACCTCATCATACTCAGAATATCTATCAGTAGATTTTCGTCTTCGTCATTGCAGAAAAATGCCCCGGCTTCCAAACCATTAATCAGCTGTTTTTTCCAAGAATTTTTGGAACTCATTCCTGTCACCAAACATCTCAATATTATCGTTCTCACGCCTTTCTTCCTCTGCTAGTTTGAGTTCAGTCTGAGTAAAATCATAAAATAGAATTGGCTCGAAATATTTGAAAATACCCAGTTGTACCTACTTTTATTAGCTTCGAGGAGAATTACAAAAATAACAGACAGAATAATCCTTTGATTCTGGGAGTCGAAAAGAAGCGTTAATTAACGATACTTTTTTGTTGGGAATTTGTATTGCGTGTCGTTTGGAACTCGAATCAGTCAATGGAAATGTGAAACCGGTTCGGGTTCAGGCTGAGTAAAATATGGTTACGGCGCTAAGTTCGGGGTTAATTCGAAATATTGGTAGACACATTGATTTAAGCTTTCAATAATTTTTACGAGAACTATCAAAGTTACAGACAGAATATTTTCTCCAAGCGTTATGGTTTATAGAAAAAGTTCGGCAATATAATTTTTGGTTCTTCATTGAAGTATTACCAGAAAAGAGATATTTCCAAATTAGAGTCTTTCCTCAGTCGAAGAGCACCTGATGTCGCTGTACTCCGATTGCTTACATACATTTGGTGATACGACGACCACGGGAGGTTGCGGGTTCGATTTCTGTCCTGGTCAGGTGATCGATATGAAGTGTATGAGAATTATATGAAAGTGTGCAAGTACTCCTCTTGGTAGACAATGGCAAAACCACCAAGTGATAGCAAATTACTACCAGGTCGTTCGGAACAGGCGTTAAACTGTAGTTCCAATCATGTGCTATCACAATCGGTCGCCCTTGTATCAATCTCTGCTGGAGATAAAAAGCCCGACACTGTATGCCTTCTTGTAACAAGTTTCGGTCTTAATAGGGTTAATACCAATACTATTTAATAAAACAATATAGGCCCTCTTTACTTTTTTTCGACAAAATAATCTAATTAATTCGTAAATACCTTTTAAAAGCATATAATTTAACCACATTTTAATCCACACCCAAATCAACAAAACAAAATCATGCAAAATAAAACACAATAGTTGGCTTACCAAAAAAAAAAAAAAAAAACCAACATTCCCTCGCCCTCACCTCCGCTTTAAGCAATATCGCTAACAAAGCTAAATACACAATTGCGCAGGCGTGCGTTTGGGTAACCCCAATGAGAGTAAACAAAACAACAACAAAAAAACTGACAGTGGCGGCGCATGCGCATCAACAACAAAGACAAAGATCATGACGTTGCAGATGAAGCAGACGAAGAAGCACCAGCAGCACACCTTTTATGCGTAGAGCTCTCACAATAATCACCATAATTACGATCACATTCAGCAGAAAGGCAGCGACAACAACAAAAACAACCAATTTAAGCGCTGCAGCATCAGCAACAACAGCAGCAGCTCATTTTATAATTAATTGAATCGCGACAGACAGACATACATACATACATACAAATAATCAGATGGACGGATAGATATGCTTGCTATATAGCAATATGTATTTACCTGGTAGCTTAGCGTAGCGAAATTTAAATTCTACCATTGATATCAAATGAAAGATAATTTTTATTTAAGCCCGCCACAGCGCGCCGCTTTAACATCAGAAGCAATTCAGTAATAATTCATTGCCAGAACAATGCAAAATTGGAAAGCCAAAAAGTTCTTTATGTACACTTATAGAATACGAATACATAATTCCCCAACTAGACGTGCAATTTATTAAATGAGAATTAACAAAGCCTAATCAGCGATAACAAATAAATAATTGCGATTGTGTATGTAGTACACTGTAGAAGATATTTTTTAAAAAATTGTAAATATTTATAAATTTATTGCAAGGGCACGAAATTTTGCATTTCATACATTTGAACAATTTATTAAATCAAGAAATTAAAAAAATTGATGGCTTTAATAGAATGCTGAATGTACCATTGTTGGCTTGAATCTCAGTTAGGAGAATATGAAAAGTTAATTACGCAAATATACACCTCGGCAAACATTCAATATCTTCACTTGAAGTAATGTATAACAGGCTTAAAGAACTTATGTATGTAGTCATTACAACAACAGTGTATATAGAGACGGGCAAATCAGACGCTTGTTTCGGAATCCGCCACAATTCCTCATCAGTGGTAGTTCTTAGTCTTTCAATATCCTATATAAGCTACTAATATTTGAAATCGTAACCCAGAATTACAGATTTGATTGAATGGAGATATTGAAAGAAACTACCACTACAACAATTCAATATTTTCTAACAGTTTCTCAGAAAACTGATCTAATTTTACTTTAGAGCAAAAACGGCACGAGTAGCTTTCAGAGCAAAAGAGAGACAAAACATGTTAAGAGCAAAAGCGGGTTAAGTCGCTGAGTTGTTTTTATATCATGATTTGATTTCAGTTACATTTTTGCGCGGTCTAAAATTTGTTGCATATTAACGCTGAAAGATGACGACATCGATGGTCTAGTGGAAAGTGCACTAGAATTTCACCCAAGAGTTTGAGGGTTTGATTCCCGTTTCGGGCTAGTGTTTACTTCTCAAACCTTTTTAAGTTACTACTAACATAAAGTGAATGAGAATTATGAGAAAGTGAACAAGTATACCTCTGATAAGGCTATGGCAAAACCATCAAGTCGTATCAAATTGCCGTTTGGAACTGATGTTAATCTGTAGGTTCAACCATCGCCTCTGTGGTATATTGGCAGCGTGCCAGAGTCTTGTCTCTAGAATCTCGGGTTCGGTTCCTGGCTAGGGTATAGCTTTTTCTTTTTTTTTTTTTTCAATTTACCAATGTGGTTTTTTGACCACATCTCCTGAACTACTTATTCTGCTTTTTTTAACTCTGTCTAAGAGTTCCAGAAATAAATTGGAAAAAGTAATCAAAAAACTCTGTTTTGATCAATTAACATCGGCGCTGGCCAACTGAATCCCATGAGCAAACTGAAATTCCGATGGACTAACTAAATCGAGTACATGATTTAGTTGATCCATATCGTCTCACTCTTGAGATTTCTCAACAGCTTGTAAATCCTAAATTAGCTATTGGGGTCTTAGGAGTGAGATCGAAAAAATCTTAACATATATAAAATTCAATAATTTTTGAACGGTTGATCTTAGAGTTTTGATTTATTTTTATTTAATTGATAATATTTTACAAATTACAGAAAAATATAATTTTTATAGTTCTATCCTTTTTTGGTAAGCCTTCCATTAGAGATTTGATAGTTGTTTCAGAACCTTTTTGGAACAGTTTGCCCATCTCCTTTTAAAATCTTCGATATTTTGGGACACCTTTTTTGTGCTCTTTAAGTTTCTTTTCACAAGAGCCCAATATTTATCCACTGGTCTTAGCTCCGGACAATTTGGAAGATTGGCCTCTCTTGGTACAAACCCTGTTATTACTTTGGTACCACTCCAGAGCTTTCTTGCCGTAGTGACATGATGCCAAATCGGGCCAAAAATATGTGGACACATTGTGCTCTCTTATGAAAGGAAGAAGTCTTTTTTTCAAACATTCTTTGATGTATATTTCGGTATTTTTAGAGCCCACTGTAACAAATGACTTGCTTCTTTTGCCGCAACTACATATAGCTTGCCATACCAGGAATTCTTAAGGAAATTTGTCTGCTTTCCTCGAGCATTAGCAACATAAAAATTTTGACCCGGAAGTTGCGTAAAATCTGCCAGTACAAACGTTTCGTCGTCCATTATACAACATGAATATTTTTGTATGAAATTCGATTTTAATTTCCGAGCCCTACTTTTGGCGTCTAAATTTTTTGCAGCATTCCTGTCTGGAACTTTTTGGACTTTGTATGTTTTCAAACCTGCATTGGCTTTAACTTTTCGCACCAAATAGTCAGAACACTGGGCTAACCGGGCAGCTTTTCTACCAGAAGTGTTTGGAGATCTTTTCAATATGCTTTCTATTTTCTTGGCTTTCCCAATATCATGTGGTCCTTGTTTTTTCCCCGAGCCAGGTTTCCTATCGATAGTCAAATTCTCCTGAAACTGTTTAATAACATGGGAAACAGTTTGACGGCAGACCTTCAATTCTTTGGCCAATTTTTTGTAGGACCAATTTTGATTTTTTTTGAAAATTTTTAATAATTTTAAGACGTGCTTTTTCTTCACTCATTTTGCTCAAACTCACAATAAATCAACATGTTTGTCATTAAAAATAACAACTGACATATTTTTCAAAGATAACTAGATCAAAGAAATTTCTAAATTTTACACCCAAAAAAAATTATTAGGTAAAACGTGTGTTAAGATTTTTTCAATCTCACTTCTTATTACAATCTTCTACTAATATTGAGTCTTTATTTTGATATATAGTTATAACACAGTTGGTCAAATGAAAGTCTTTTGTTTGCAATAGGAAAACCGAAATATAATACTAAAAGAATTGCTACTGAAGAATCTCATAGACCAGCTCATCGTTGTTTTTTTATTTTGTTTTATATATACGCTTTAATAAAAAAAATAAAAACTAATTTTATGCTTTAAGAGCTTCAGTTCAAGCATTTTCATAATAATAATTATTATCTTGAATATATTCATTTAGTTAAGAGAATAAGCTTCATTTTATGTACCCACCAAACTATGTATAGACCACTCAGTTTCTATTGTATACTCTTACACAGTAGCGGATACAAAAGGGAACAGCAGTCTTCTCCAAATATGTTAATGTGGTTATAAGTTTTAAAAATATTTGCACAGCGTAACTGTTTATTAGATGCGAAAACGCGCCACTAAAAGTGTGATCTATAAAAAATCACACTTTTAGTGATGCTTTTTCGCACCATTGTCAAATAATGGGTTAATTGAATCTTCTATCTAAGAGTAATTTATAGATTTCCTACTTTTAAATGTTCTGGACTCCGACCTGATTTTAAATCTGAATTTATGGTCTCGTTTTAATCCTATTTTGGCTGAATTTTAGTTGATTTTTTATCTGAATTTGGTATAATTTTTTATTTTAGTTTTGATTTGAATTTCAGTCGGAATCTAGTTCAAGGTTTGCTTGATTGGAATTTTGATCTGAACTATAGCCAAACTTTTGGCCTGAATATCGTTTTAAATTTTAGTCTAAAATTTTGTTTTAATTTTAATCTTATATTTAATGTGTTTTATGATCTGATGTTTGATTTGAATTTCGTCTAAGGTGTGATTAGAAATTCGGCTTAAATTTTGTTCTGAGTTTTGGTTTAAAGTTTGGTCTTAATTTTGATTTGAATAATAGTCTGAGTTTTATTCCGATTTTTATCTAAATTTAGCTGATTTTTTATCAGAATTTGGTTTGATTTTTATCTTAGTTTTAACTTAAATTTTGGTCAGAATTTGATCCAAACTTTGCAGAATTTTGGCTTGAAAATCGGTCTGATTTTTGGTTTGAATTTGATCTAAATTTTGGAGTGAGTTTTGATCTAACTTTTGGTCTGGTTCATTATTTGATTTTTAGTCTTAATTTTGATCGGAATATTTTCTGAGGATTGGAAGTTTGGTATTAATTTTAATCAAGATTTTTGGTTTGAATTTTAGTCTTAGTTTTGGTCTGATTTTTTACCTAACTTAGGTTAAAGTTTGATTTGAAGTTTGGATTTTTGGTTTGAATTTGGTTTGATTTTTTATCTTACTTTTGACCTGAATTTCGGTCGCTCCAAGTTTTGCTTGATATTTGGTCTGAATTCGGTTTGAGTTTTAATCTGATTTTTGATCAAACTTTTGGGAAGATCAGTTTTTTTATGGTCTGATTCTTGGTTTTAATTTGTTCTGATTTTTGGTCTGATTTACGATCTGGTTTTTAGTCTTAATTTTGATCTGCTTTGTGGTCTGAATTTTGTCTAAGGCTTGGTCAAAACTTTGATTTGATTTTTGGCCAGAATTTTGGTTTAACTTTTGAGATGAATTTGGTCTCAATTTTAGTCTGATTTTTGAGTTGAATTTGGTCTAATTTTAAGTAGGATTGTGTTCGGGATTTTGATTCAGAAAAATTATTAATATATAATTAGCCCCTTCAAACCAAAATTTTTGAGCCGCCACTGCCTATGTACCTATATGCAGAACTACTACTGGTATATACATACCTATAATATAAAATTATATATATATACCAAAGGCAAATAACAATAATAATAAAAATAATCGATTTCTATCAGAATCAACTTCATGCATAGGCAGCAAGAGCAGCAGTAGTAGAAAAATATTCACGGCATCTTTTATTCTAATGCCAGCCCGGCTGGCTGATAGCCTAACTCCTGTCTTCCCTCTCTGCCTTCGACTTGCTTTCAGGGTATAAAGGCATGCATACATATTTTTGTATATAAAAAGCTTTCACTACCTCAAAGCCATTTGCGGCTTCTGTTTATGGCCATTTATACATAAACACTGGAATACACACAGACATTTATATATATTTTTTTTGTATGTATGTGTACACAATGCATTCACATGTATATAGCTTCGTACTTACATATTAAAGCCAAAAAAGCAAAAAAAAAAAAACAGAAAAAGTCAAATTAATAAATAAATGAGGTTTTTCGACTATGAATTCCAAAACTATATTCATTTGGGATGCCCAAAAACAAAGAAAACGAAGCATTTTCAAAGAAAACTTGAACCATGAAGACAATGGAAAGAATAGAAAGAAACTCATATAGTAAACTAACAACAGCAGCAGCAATAAGAATATTAGTAGCCAGCAGCAGTTGGTGGTAATAATGTGCAATTGCTGCTGCTGTTGTTGTTGCTGCTGAGGTTGTTGCTTTTGCTGACTGTGTATGTGAACTCTGCAACTTAACTTCAAAGGCTAGAAGGTAAATAGTTATTGGTAAAAGCCAAAACAAAACAAAAATACCAGCAACCTTAATAAGCAGCAGCAGCTAGGAACAAGTGAGTGAATTAATCTACCAAATGTGGAGGATGGCTAATAGTACATAATACAAAAACCAAACACACACACACACACACGCATAAATAGTAGTAGAAAGCCAAGCCTTTTATTTGTTCCTACTACTACTCTACTTCAACTACTAATTTTTTTTTTTTTTGCTCCTTTCATTGCTGCCTGCCTGCCATCATTGTTGATTGCTGCTAAAATCGGAAATCTTTGAAAACAATAGACCTCTTTGCGTAGCATATAAAACTACCTTTTTTTGTGTTCGTTCCACTCCTCTTAATGCTCTTTTCTTATACCGATTCCTCAGTGTATTTGCGATAAGTTTTTGCAGATTAGTTAGGTCAATAGTGGTTTAAGTAATAAACAATAATTCATTTATTAATATGGTACTTTTTTTTCTTCTTTTGCTCGTTTGTTGGTATTTGTAGAAAAAGAAATATTTATAATAATAATAGTAATGTTGAAGCTTATAGTATTTATGTTACTATATTATTAGAGGAGAAGGTTGTAATTATATACAAAGAAGTACAAATTTAGTATTTGCTTAGTATTACAATGTAGTATTCAAAACTTAGGGTTTGCATTGTAGTTAGGAATTCCAAAAGATACAATCTAGTATAAGTAGCTAAAGAATATATTAATGTATTTAGATTGAAATATTTTTATTGCTAATTTCATTTCCAATCGAAACAAATTAACTATTTTCGCTAGATTCTTATCCTTTTTTTTAGGAAACTGACTCTGATAGATATTAAATGGATCAGCTTTTGGGCTTGGGAAGGCTTAGTTTTGCTAAATTATAGAACTCAATAGAACTCAGAAAAATGACAAAAAAAAGCCATACTAAAAACCGGTACCTATAAAAATCTGATCTGTATTCACATACAAATTTAGACCAAAGGAAGATTAAAACTCAAATCAAAAGTAAACCAAAATGCAGATGAAATCCAGCCCGAAATTCTGACAAAAATTCGGACCTTATTTACACTAAAATTCAGTACAAAGGAACATCGAATTCAAACCAAAGATCAATCCAAATTTCGACTAAAAATTAGAACACAAACAGACCATATTTGGATCAAAATTCAGACCAAAACCCAGACCAAAGAAATACCAAATTCAGACTAAAAAATAAACCATGAAACAGAACAAAATTGAGATCTAAAGGAGACTAAATTCATGACAAATTTCAAGCCATAACTAGTGATGATTCGATACAAGTAAAAACTCGATACTTTTCATTCGATTCAAGTACTTTTTTTACTCGATGATATAACATAAGTATTTTAATTGGTATCGGAAAAAAGGCTCAGTATCGGATACTCGATACTTTTGGAAAATCTTTATTTAAAAAACTGAAATATTGCTATAAAATATTTAAAATTGTGGATCATTTTACAATATTTTACAGCAATCAATAATATATTTCAAAATGCTACTGCAATTTATTTAAATTTATGACAATATTGAAGTTCTAGAAAATATTTCCGGCCATGCATGTAGAACATAATGTTTATTGAAACCTTTTCATTAAAATAAAATATTTTTAACAAGCTTTAATCTGTTGATTAGTTTTCCTTCTATTATAAATTTTCTAGCGATTTGCTAAACTAAATTAACGTCATTTCTATATGATTGACGTGTTTCCAGTGGAAATATCTCAAAATCATGATTTATAGGCGAAAAACTCGTGCTGAGTAGTGTAAACTGTAGGCTCAACCATGTCGTTTAACAATGGGCCGTTCTGACCAGAATGTTTTCCTTGACAACCACTTAAAAAAAATGCATTTGTCTCTTTAAACGATAATTCAATACAAGTTCATATTCGATACTTTTTTCCGATATTTTCGGTAGCATCGATACTTTTATTCGATACAAGTAATGAGTAAAAGTATCGATACTATGTGAGTATTGAATCAACACTAGCCATAACTCAGTTCGAAATTCAAACAAAAAACCAGACCTATAATATATATTAAAAACGGGCTATAAAGATAGAAGTTAAAATACAACAAAACCATTATTAAGCTGTCCAATGAGACATAACTGATCTTAAAATTTCAGATTTACTATAATCTAAGATATGCATACATGTAGAGAATAATTAGTTCCGCTGTGTAATGACTTCCAAAGGTTATAATCATTCATATTTTTGACAGGAGATGCAGTATCTATAAGTATAGCCCCGATCCTCTTCAATGTAGGGAATGAAAAATGAATGGAAAAGCAGTGGACTCCTAACATTTAACATAAATTAAGCTAGCTCCACGATAAACATGTTTTCTGATGGTTAAATGATCTTTAAGCTTTGTGCGCTACAAACCTTTTCTTAGATGCTTTGCAATTTCGAGATGACTTTTTTACAAATTGGAAAAAAAAAAAACACTTAAAAGAAATAATCAGTATTGAATATTGGAAATCATGTGGGGACTAAAGTTACTTTATTTTATATTCTTGCCATTTTGAAATGTAATGGAAAATCAGTTAGTTAGTTAATAGTCGGTAGTATTATTTTTATTAGCTGAAATATTTTAATGGAAGCATTTAATTCTTTTCGGGCATGGTTACTTAATTACTAAATCAGGGGCTCTTAATTAAAATATCGTAAGGAAACACTCTGAAAATTAATAAGCGCTAAACTGCGCAAGGCTTAGAAACTTTGGCAAATAAACTATACCTGTTATCTCCCTGTCCAACATCTTACCAGGAAACATTCTTGAAATTCTAAATTCTACTTGGATGAAGTCATACAAGGCTAAAAAAAACATTGGAAATGGAATTATTTCCATAAGATTCCTGTCTATTATCTTCGAAGGAATAATTTTTTGTTCCTGAATTCTTTTACATCTTCATTGTCTACATAATCGCTGTGTTTTTCGGTACACAATTGAATTGGACTTGGTTTGAGCGCCTGGATATAAGAACAAGAAGAAATCTTTAACGATTTCAAAGCAAGTTCTGGACTTTAACCTCTTCACTGAAAAATGTGTACTCACGTTTTTGCGTATTAGGTTAGGTTAGGTTAGGTTAGGTTGGAGTGGCTGACTAGAGACACACTTAGGCCTGAACGACCTAGTTGGACCTACAGTTTAACGCCGATTCCGAACGGCGGTATGGCATTTTTTTATCGGCTTGGTGGTTTTGCCATTACCAACCAATGTGTGTACTTGTACACTATCTTATAATTTTTTTGCGTATTATTTATTATTTTAATTTATTGTTATTGTTTTTCTCCAGTTCTAGTAAAATAAGAAAACTAAATAAGAATTAAGTTTTATCTTAATTCCATTAGAATTTAAGAACAGAAATAAATTCAAAAATTACAAAAAATATGCAAAAACTTGTAAAAAATATGTGACCTTGTACACCGAAGAGGTCAAATGCCCGAGAGTAAATAAGTAAATTATTCTTTTTGCTGGTTGGTTGATTAAGGGGGCTGATATTATGGGTCACAATAATCGCTATAGCGCGTTTTAAACTTCCTCACCAAATACTGATTTAATGGAGATCAATACTAGTAGTAGTTCTTCTTTATTAGTAATTTTATCCATATATACATTTTCTTATGACTAAATATTACTAGAACTTATGACTCTAACATTGCTGTTGTCAATCGGTGATATCTATACTAAGCCCACCCTGACGAGCTAAAGATTCTTAGAGTTAACTGCCGAGCAATCAGATTGATTTGAGAGTAGTGGATTGAAGAGTTTTTATTGTTGTTTAACTATCGGCGAAGATACCAATTTGACAAGCCTGCCTAATTGCTAAGGCTTTAGCATGAAAAACCGTGGCATCATTAGGTAAATATAAAGTTTGATTTTTTACCATATGTGCTGAATGTACCCCAGTATCTTTTGTTCTCTTGAAAACGAGATTTGGTAATTTACTTAGAGATTTACTGTGTTTATAAGTAAGTGCCCGTTCACAATCATGCGTCTTGTATCCGCTTCGGAAGAAGATATTATGCCACGTTCCCGGAGCGTGATCAATGGTTAAGTCCAGAGGTCGTACTTCGGAGTCTTCGTCATGTCTTCTATACCGGCGACTCCAAAACCTTAAACGGTACTAGATCCGGTTGTTATTTAGACGATGAGACTAAGTACTCCTTTTCCAATGGAAAGATGGCGTCAGTCTTCCTAACGGAGGTTTTCGCTATCCTAGACGTGGTGAGCTGGATAATTGAGAAGAGGTGGCATGGGAAGTGCATAGGTATATGCAGTGAGAGTCAAGCTGCACTGAAGGCCCTTGCTAACCCTGTCAGTTCCTCAAAATTGGTCAGCGAGTGTAAGGCAGAACTAAATAGTGTTGCAAAACACAACAAGTTATGCCTTATATGGGTTCCAGGACACTGTGGTATTCGGGGGAATGAACTACCTGCAATTACACCATGGGGTCCGGAATCTTTTCTTGGCGTAAGTTCTGGGGTGATCATGCGTTGGATCAATGATTTTGTGGGTTCTATCCATAGAGAAAGATTGTCCGAGCTTGACTTCTGCAGAACCGCAAAGTGATTTGTGAGACAAGATAACAGAAAATCAGCGGAATTTCTTCTGAAACTGAGAAGGACCTGAGATTACTGATGGGTGTCATCACACTGCACAACACATGTGGTCAGCATATGACTAACATGGGCGTCATCACCGATCCAATTTGCCAATCGTGTCTTGAGGACGACGATACAACGGAGCACTATCTTTGTAGCTGCCAGGCGTCCGCGAGAATCAGATTAAGGCTGTTGGGTAGTGGTGTTTTGAGTATGAATAATGTTCATACTCTCCCTCTTCCTGAGCTTCTATGGTTCATCAGTGAAACAAAGAAGTTTGAGGTTGAGAGACCCTAGACCTTTCTTCTTCCATTTATCCCCTCACATAACTTTACTGTCTTTCTACTCTCTTCTACTGGTACTATTTTTGGGTATAGTACAATGGTCCTCGTGACTGAGTGCTTTGGTTTAGTCCAGCCCACCTTTAAGTCTAAACTCTAATGAGTAAAGTCCAACAACGAAACTAAAACGACGTCAATCCATTCTGCAACAAGTAAAAACTTTTCCTACAACGATACCCATGTATATGTTCAATGCAATAAGGTGTAGTATCCCAGCGGTTTTTCAGACAAGTGCTTGATAATTAAGTGCTTAAAAAGTGCTTGCAAGTGCACAATTTCAACCGAAAATTGCAAAGCAACCTTGCGAACAACAAATTTAGTTTTCTATTGAGTAACAAAAACGAGTATCGTTCAGCGAGACGCTACGAAATACTGACTGAGCGAGAAACGAAGCGAGTTAGTTTTCACGCAACAGCGAAGTAAAGTGGTTGTGAAATTTCACGAAAAGTGTGTGTTTTATTTTATTTCTTTTTTGCAATTGTTTTATAAAAAATAAATAAAAATATAATTATATATATACATATACATATTTTGGTTTAAAACAAAAAAGCAAAAGAAAAGAATAAAATAAAATGACGCGGCAATGAAAAATTATGAATGCATGAATCGATACTCGATATTTTTTCTCTCCTCTCTTTCTTAACTAAAGTAAGCACGAAGCAGCGAATGAATGAGCGGAAGTGCCTACCTAACGCATTCTTTCTTGCGCTTGTTTAGCGCTAAAAGTTCTGCACTAAACAAGTGCTTGTCTCCTAAGACGTGCAATGTTAAAATTTATATGGAATACATGTGCTTATAGTGCACTTAAGTGCTTGAAATCAAGCACTTGTTTAGCGCTATTCTAGTGCTTCCATTTACCTCTGGGATATGAAATGCAACTCTATGCCTCTCTCTCACTCTCTGTGTTTACATTTTCTTATATATTACAGTTTTACGTTAATGTGCGCTCTCGAATCGTAGTATAATTTAGTATAATATTTTTTCATTTCGTGCTATCGTGCAATTATACTAGACATAGAGAATCACCCGAATGTGTTGATCAATAGAAATGAAGTTCAGGACAAGTACGAGTGGCTGCTCTAATGCTTATACACTTTGACCATTCTCGATTTAGAATTTAAATAAACAAAAATCAATTTTTGAGGTTTGGATATCTGCGCATATGTATTTCGAAACTTTAAAAACAAACAAAAATTCTTACATTGTTGTTTTACAAACATTTTAGCAACATTTTCGTCGTCAATAAAGAAGCCTGTTTTTTGATGGCGGGAACGATTGCTAATTACTGGAATGTCTGAAATCAAAAAACCAAACAGAATTAGATAAAGTACATGTTTTTCTATAACATAGACTATTATCGTTCGTTTTGAACAAAAATTCACAAAATGGCGGACCTTTGAATGTATTTTTTCGAAAATTCAATGCTTTTTGGTTAAAAACTGAGCTGAAAATTATAGAACATCTTTATTAATCTTCTTGATAATAATCTAAGTTATAGCTATTGATGTATTAATTAACATTGCAAAGCGATTGGTTGAATAGTTTTTGAGTTACAAAGTCCGCCAATCGTAAAAACATTGTTTCGAGAAAAATGCGTTTAAAGTTTTGTGAAGCAATGTTTCGTGTATAAAACCAACTCACCTTTAATCAGCTGTGCCTGGTCCATACAAAATCCCTTCAGACTCTTTATAGGCTTGGTTTTGAACAAGACAATAAAAAAAATCGGTTTTTTGCCCCCACAAAACTTTTTTGAGATATCACCTGAGCTCTTGATGAATGATTTCTGCACATCTACGGCTGATGTATAAAATGTATTGCATTATGTTTAAACTCTAAATGATTAAAAAGTCAAAATATTATAATATTTATTGGAGTAAATTTAACTTCTTTCGGAGTCTTTGGCTGGTTTTCCATTAAAGAAATTTCAGTTTCATATATCTTAGCTAAAGATTGAATTTAGATCCGGAATCAGTCAACGAGGGAAAAAGAGACAGAAGAAATTTTTACTTCCTCTTGCAATCGACTTAACAACACCACAAATTTCAGCACCAAATCCTCAGTTTATATTGATTCTGAACCAGAAACTTATATATGAGATATTTCCATTTTATACTCATAGTTAGACTTTATTGAAAATTTGCTTATTTAACCCAGTTATGCCCAATGACCTATATCTAGTACACTTCAAAAAGTTTTTATTTTAATTGAATATATTTTCGTTATGTTTTTTTTAGACTATGAAAATTAAATCTAGTTGTTAATTTTTCAGTCTTGACTACTGTTCCATGTATGTGCTTCATTAAATAATGTGTAACAGGCTGGCTTAAAGAACGTATATGTGTAGTCATCACAAAAACAGTGTATATAGAGACGGGCAAATCAGACGGCCGTTTCGGAATCCGTCACGATTCCTCATCAGTGATCTTAGTGATAGTTCTTAATCTTTCAATATCCTGTATAAGCTACTAATATTTGAAATCATAATCAAGAATTACAGATTTGATTCCAAACATCTTCACTGAATAGAGATATTGAAAGAAAACTACCACTACCGTTCTGTATACTTATTTGTTGTTGTGTTTTTCTCATTACTACTAGTCTGCATAACGGCCGTCTGATTTGCCCGTCTCTGTATACACTGTTGTTGTGATGACTACACATATACGTTCTTTAAGCTTGCCTGTTATATATTATTTAATGAATATATTTTCATTTAATCAAAACCAAATATTTCTGAAGTGACCTACATATAGGACAATGGGCATATCTGGATTAAGTTCCCAATGTGTTCTCAGTTGGTAACTAAAAAACGAAGTTTCGTCAATGATATAAGTAATACATAATACTCGTTTAAAGAATTTTACAATTTCCTAAGTTAAACAAGTTAAATTTTTAGGGTATTGCAAAAAAAAAACAAAACCAATCAATTATTTAGTATGCGTGTGTGTTCTGCATAACAACACCACAGCAACTGTTGTTATTCGAAAGCAATACCTATGTAAGTACACATATATCCAAAAAAAATGAAAAAAAAAAAATATTGAAATATATGCCTACATTTGGAAAACCGCAAATTTTACATAAAATCCCTTTAAACAAATTACCGCCAATTAATTTGACAGACTTTCCCTTTATAAGTACGCAAAAAAAAGAAAAAAAATGAACAAAAAACAAAACCGCAGAATATAAAAGTAAAACCCACGGGAAGAAAATAATAAAAAAAAAAAGTAAAGCACGTTACTAAGCGAGTAATTGTAGCACGCAAACAATGAGCCGAGAAGGAAAAATCCATATGAAGTCCTTTTCTACCACATGGAGGAAACCCTGACAAATACGGGTACCCTCTTCCGATAAAATATAAAATTGTAAGTTTACAACATTTCCTCACCCCGCCACTCTTCTACCTTAACATAATGTTACCAAAATTTTGCCCAACATACACACAATTTCTATAATCCTGCAACAAGCTACAAAGAAAAAAACAAAACAAATTTCAAACATGTGGAATGGTTTGGAGTGTATGGTACGTGAGAATGTCTGTCTGCTTTACCCTGACCGGGAAGAGAAAGGCTATGAAAAAATATTACAGCAATTTAAAAATGTGTCTCAATTTAAATTTAAAAATAACAACAACAAAAGCAAAAGCAAAAACAACACCATCCAAATAGCAAAAAGCGCGTACTCGACTTTAAGTACATTTTCCTTCATCTTCTTTTGTTTTTTTTTTTTTGTTGCGCTTTTTTTTGCCATGAGTAGAGCATAATTTTTCATTTATTTTGCAACATTGTGTATTATATATTTGTGTGCTTTACTTTCTTTATTGTTGTTTTGTATTTCTTTTTTATAGTGTTGTTACCAAATAGACGAGACGACGATGAAGGCAATTCCTTCTTTCATTTTTTCCTACTATTTATAAGATACCACCTACTTTAGCAGCACAATATGTGAGGCTACAATAAGTATATGTTTTGTTAAAGTAAAGCATAAACAGCTTAACCCATTAGCTAACGCTTTGACAAATAAAAAGTAACAAGCTGTTATACTACAAACGCTCGTTGTTCACGCCGCCTGAGAATAATTTTTGCCGTACTGTTTACAATATTGCTGAGCTTAAACTTAGTTCAAATTTAACTGACACCCGTTTGTGTGAACTATGTTTAAACTAAACTTAAACTAACATTGAAAAATTGCACCTTAAACTATCAAAAGTGACGAACTGTTGGACTGACAGAGGCAAATGAAATGAATCAATCAGTAAACTGTTATTAACTAATAAGGCGAGCAAATCTTTTCTTTGAGTATCTGAAAACTCTCACGACACGATGAGTGGCACGGCAAAGGAAAACAAAATTTTACCGAATTTTAGAACTGGGATACAAAAGACCTACTTAGTTTCAGTATCCAATTATAAACTCAGCCAATCTATTTAATAAAGAGGTGTGGCCTCAAAATCTGAAAAATGAAAGCATAGAGCTATTCTGCACTTAAGTTGTTTTTTTTTTTGGTTTGAAATTTGTATACTGGGGCTGAGTTTAAAAAATGTAAAGGAAAATATTAAAAAAAAGATAGAAAGCGCCAAGGCCGTATTTAGGGGAGGTTTTGGGGGTTCTGACCCATTATTATTCTAATTTTAGAGATTAATTGCCAATGGATGGAAAAAAAGTCAAAATAAAATCTATTTAACGATATTTTTTATTTCCATCAGTTTTTTTTTCTAAAAAGTCAAATATATAAAAAAAATAAATTTGAAATCTTACACTATGCGATCAAATCCGATTTGTTTTCTTCGACATGAGGTTTGACTACGGATTCAAAAAGAGAAGTTGATACTGAGCACTTCTGCATTCATAGTTTTTCTAGGTCAGTAACTACTTTTGATTTAAGGTTTCGTCCTGAATCAGTTTGAAAAGTTTAAAAATTAATAAAAAATATAAAAAATTATCGGATCCTTGTAAAATTAGACTTGCTTGAACCCCATTTTTTCCTAAAACGTGACGTAATGGGAAGTTTTTGACGTCAGATTCGTGTTCAACATGAAAAATTCTTTCGCAAAAACTCCATCTTATTAGCAAAACCCATTTTAAAATTAATTTTTTAACGCATTATTGGTCAGAGCACCACGAAACATCTCAACCTCATTCCTTGTCATTGATAATGGCTCAAATTCCCAATGATTATCATTTGAAAAAAATGAGCCTCTACTATTTTTGGTAATTTTTTTGAGGTTGGGTACATCATCAGTAGTGGGAAGTCAATGAGTTAATGAAATTATGTCCTCACGATAAAAAAATGCATTAGAATGCACATTGGTTAATATTTATTTGAAAAAATTTAATTTGATTATTCTGTGAATTTTTTGCCACTTTAGGCCATTTTTTTGAGATAAAGATTAAAAAAAATCGGAAAATTTTTCCGAAAATTTTAATTTTATAGGGTCCATCAAATGTATCATTGATTTAATTTATTGTATTTAAAAATCAGTTTGATAAAAATTATTTATACATATTTTCTTCGCATGAAAAAATAATTGCATTGCAATTATTGTTTGGGGTGCACAAGCGACAATTAATCAATTCGTTCAGTTTTCCGAATAACATAACAGCCCTAAAAATTAAAAGCTTAATTTATAACTATGTTCTATAGGTTAGAAAACTTTCTCGAAAGGTTAATACCCAATTTGCCAATACCTAAAATTTTTTTTAATTTTTTTTTTTGTTTTTTGGAGTTTTTAAACTTCCTAAATTTCGTTCCATTTCAATTTTAAAAAATTAAATTTTTTATGGAGCATGCACAACCTTCTCCAATATTATACTTCATTTTGTTGATTCTAATACCGCATCTGTTGATAGAAAACTAATTAATAATAAAGCGGCAAACTGTGCACTTTTTTACTTTTTGAATATGTATAAATTTAATAAGACGTTTTAGTTTTTTTTATTTAATTTCTAGATTTCTTAAATTTAAACTTTACAAAAAGGTGAAAAAAAATACAGCCATTTCAGATTGAACGTAGCAAAAATTTGAAAATCCCGGCCTGACCATTTTACCATTAAAATTTCCATTCGATAGTTGTGGAAAAATCACTCGAGCGATTTTTTCGAATAAATGAACAATTTTTTACCTATAAGAGAAATATGACAACGATTTTTTTCTGTAAGCGAAATATGCGAATAAATGAATTCGACTGAACAAATCGTTCCATCGTTAAAATCATTCATTCAGCCTTTCAACAGTTGAAATCACTCTATAGTTTTTATCACTATTATCTTGTTTGAATGAATGAATGAATGAATGAAAAAAAAATCGTTCGATAGTCAAAATCATTTGATAATTAAAATCACTCGATAGTTTTTATCACTACAAACTAGTTCGAAAAAATTGTTCGATTGCCGAATATATGAATGAATTCAAAAAAACATTCGATAGTCAAAATCATTCAGATATAACTATCAATAGTTGAAATCACTCGATAGTTCCCATCACTACCATATGCCATATACAAAGTTAGAGGCAAACCAGAAAATGTGAGGACGTTCAATCTGGAATGGCAGAATATGTAAAAACTGAACCCTTAAAGATTCTTTTGTGAGTTTGAAAATATCATGAATTTAGTATATTATAAGGTCGATGTTCTATGCTCCTTGCAAAAGGCTTGCAAGAAATGTCTGGCGGCTGTTAATCGGTTAAAAATACGGGGAAACGTACTACATATTTTAACAGGCGACAACGCACTCACTCACAAAAAAACAAAAAGAGCAAAGAAAAAAATATGCTACAACGTGTTTAGCATTTTCAGTGTTGCGCTCTTCCAAAGTATTTCATCTCCTACATACAACACTTAAATACACACACACACACTCATATACATTAATACCCCGTTGTACATTTATTGTAAATAGTATATCGTATAGTATTTTTCGCCGTCTCGCTTTTAATTTATGACTTGAATTTATTTAAATTAGGAACTCATTAGTTGGCAACGCCGTCTGGCAGAGCTGCCACTGCTGCCACCGCTGCGGTGCATGATGAAGTGAAGTGGTAAGAACAAGCAACGACGTAAGGGAGGGATGGATGGATTGGTAAATGTTGTATAAACTTTATTTCAGGTATAATAATAATACATATAAAAGTATATACATTATGCCATGTTGTTGTTACTTTGATATCCTTGTTGTTGTTTCGTGCTTTTGACTTCGTTCCCCCCTCTCAATTTTTGGTTGGTTCATTTTTTTTTTTTTTTGTAACCGAGTTTATAATACATATTTGTAAAGTTGCCAAATTGAGTAAGTGGCAGCATTCATTGTTATTGTATTTGTGTGTGTGTGTGTGTGTGTGTGTGTTGCGCGAGAAATGTCTATTAACGAATTGAGCCATGATGCTACATAAATTTATTTAACAAACAACAAAAGCCAAAACTTATTATGCGGTGCAGTTTAAAATTGAGAGCGGGCATTTTTTTCAGTAGAAGTTTAAATTTAAATAAATTTTATAGATAATACCCGGTAAAAGATAATTCTATTATTTATTTAACATGGTTTTTATGTATGTATGTGAGGAATGTATTGGATTAGAAAGATATGTGGTATTGTTTTATGTGAGTCTAAAATATTTCTACTCACAATAGTTCAACCTAAATTTTACTTTAATATTTTTGCAGTTTAACTTAATTTGCTCAATTTCACACACCGAATCTTGATTCAAATCGTAAATTCTTAAAAAATGTTTTGTTGTTTTATTTGCCAGACTTAACTTTTCATTTGCTTTTCATTGAGATAACATCACGGTCCAGCCAGACCTTTATACATTTTCACAATAACATAGAACTTAACTTAGACAATTATAGGACACAGAAAGTGGCGGGATGGCCTGTAATTATGTTGGTTAACAACCAATACTCAATACGCAGCCTCCGACCAAGAACGGCAGATATGAGGGATGTGATCAAAAAAGTCATTATGCCCGTTGAAGATCCGCAGCAGAAGAAGTCATTTTAAGAATACTTTTTTATCTGAGCGTAGTATCTTCTGAGGAGAAAATACATTTAACACGTTCAGTGCGGATGGCATCAATTGAGTCCATGTGAGACTTTCGCGTTGGCCGGGTGGACCTCTCTTTTTCGGCTTAGAGTCGCCATTTTATTCCACCTTGTGTCAAGCTTCGAATAGAAATCCATTCAGTTGTGCTTCGGCAATCTTCCAGAGTGGTCAGGACCGAGATTTCTTTATATAGGCAAAAAATAATCACACTTGAAAAATTTTTTTTTTTTTTCATTATTTTCAGGCAGTGGGGGTTGTTTCGAATTTATCACCCGTGTTAAGCTATTAATAATTTTTACTTGAGCTTTTTTCAATTCCGATTTTTGTTAAGAGTTCTTTGAGTCTTCAGTATCCAGTCAGAATACTCCAGCTAATATATGAATTTCAAAATTACCTCAAGTCTTCAACCACCTATCTCCATTTTGCTCGAAATTGATTTTTTTTGCTTACTTTGTAAAAAATCACCTAAAAATCCAGATAAAAAACAAGTTCTCAGCGAGTTTGAATGAAAAAAATTTTAGAGCCAGTTCTTTAACATACATCTACTTAAATACTGAAGCTTATTTTCAAATTTGTAGTTAGTTCGTTGTTTGAAAAATGGTATTTTTGGAGATATATGGTTGAAGAATAGAGAGAATGAAATCAATTGGGCTTAAACAAGTTTCAGCCCTCTTTTGGACGTCAAAGTTTTCAAAGGAGAACCCCTAAGCTTTATTTTGGCCAAAAAAAAACTTTCTTTTTGAAAAAAAAGTCAAAACTATATTTGATTTTGAAAAAAATGGTAAAATTTTGGATATTTTGAATTTTTTTTTTTCGAAAGATTGAGTAAAAATCCGTCTAAAAATGTGTTGGACAAAGTTTTCGAAATGCAATAATTGTTAATTAGTTACATGGATTCAAAACAGGGACATTTGACATTTCAGTCAAACAAAATGCCAAAATTCCACCCCAACTCGGTGAGTTTTTGACCGATCTCGTTCAAGTTTGGTGTGGTAAGTATTACCCAATTGGACTAAACTTCGTGCAATCGATCGATTTTAAATGTGAGTTCCCTTGAGATGAAATCCCCCATATTTATTTATATATTTTCGACCAGTGTCAGAAAAGTAAAAAAAAGAGTTCATGTCTTTATTTATTTATAGGAAGAGAAATTACACGTGTACAGGGTTAATTTCCGTAGAGAAAAAAATTCCCAATTGGGAAAATGAGAAACCTTTGCGGAAGATTGATAAAAATATGCATTTTTTCACTTTACTCCATCACGTCAAACACGAGATAATTCTCTTTTTATAACAGCATTTGCCTAAGGCTGAAGAAAAGTAATACACTCTTCAATTGGTGTTTGCCGTGAGGCATTATGAGAGAATTATAACACGAATCTCAAAAGTTTGAGCGAAGGTGAAATGGAGCAAAAGAAAATGCTGGTAGTTAAGTAAAGAGAGAGCGCCAAGAGTAAAACTTTTGCATTAATGTTTAGCTCTCTTGTGCTGGTCGCTTAGGACATACAATGTAAAGACCGAAAGTGCGAGTTTAGAGAAGCATTCCTTTCGTAAAACTCTTTAAAATGCTGAGAAGGGAGCTTTTCCCCAATTGTGCTGTTATAATCCTTTCGGTACCATTTTTGTGAATTTTTAAAAACTATCCAATTTAGGGTTTTTGGAAAAAGAATTGATTAATTTCGATTAAAAAACTTTACAAATATATTTTAGATAACGGTACTGTAACGGATCGCTCACAATGTTTTCAAAATTTGTCCAAATATACCAAATTTTTTAATATGTTGTGTTTTGTTTGTTTACTTTTTTGGAAATACAAGTTTAGCTACGGGTCACCGGTGACTCTAAGATTGTCAATGGATACTTTTTAAGAACTTGTTTGCAATAAAATGGGGGTTGAAGAATGCGAATTTGGACTCGGTTTTGCTCTATCGGTTCTAATTTCTTTACGGTCAGCAAAGGGTTAAGTGAAAAACTTATACTAAGTTTCTTTGTCTATCTTTAAAAAATATCTAATAAAAATGTATAGAAAAAGTTCTTAAAAAGTCCTAAGCCATAGTCACCGGTGACCAATGCAAGTTCAGGCCTTCGGAGGCGCAAAATGTCTGTTTAGATCAAAACTGTAGCAAGTCAGACACTACGAATTCGGATTCGGTTTTGCCCTATCTCCTTTGGCTTTCTTACGGTCCCGTAAGGGATAAACTCCCTCTCGAAAGCTCATTTATTTAGCATGTGTTGTTATAATAATATAATTGTCGTATTAACTACTCAATATATTGGTTTATTACTAAACTTCATAAAAATGTTGCTAATTTGCCATCGTTTTTTTTTTTGTGAACCATTGAAAATAAGTTTTTCTAAAGAGTTCTTCAAAATGTTGATTTAAGTACTAGTGTATCTGAGGTTTAAACTATTGGCACGTCTACCTAACTTCATCTTTAATATTTTTTTATTCTCAAATTAACTTTATTTCCTTCACTATTCAATATAAAACTAAACACCGAAGCCTTTTTATCTCACTCTCTGAAAACCTTAAAAAAATGATGTTAATTTGGCATCCCTTTTTTTTTTTTTGTGTGTATTGGGAAACAAGCCGCATAAATTTTATCCCTCATGAAACATAAATAAGCTTAAAATTTTTTGAAAGAACAACCAATATATGTACGGTATATAGACAATCAATGAAAATATTACAGCAAAAAGTAACCAAAGAAAACAAAAACAAATTATCAATGGTTTTGTTTTTCTTACACAACATCCACACAATAACTTTATTTGTGGTTATGTCTTCATGATAAAATAAAAGAATACAAAAAAAAAAAATAAGGAAAAATACCTTTTTTCCTACTTGTCCAGTTTGCTCCTTATAAATGTATTATCCAAAAAAAAAAAGAAGAAAATAAATAAATTTTGTTTCTATAAATTAAGGTCATTTTCAATTTACATCAACTTTGGTGTTGTTGTCGCTTTTTTTAGTTGTCAATTTACCATAAATATTTACCGAAAATCATTTTGGCATAAAGGCAAAAACCCCAGAGAGGAAATGTGAATAAAATAGAGAGAGACAGAGGAAGAGAGAGATGATGGACGAAAAATAACCTCAACCTAATGACAAAATTTATGCTGGGGTATTCATGCGTGAATTGAAATAATTTTTAAATTTATACAACAAAGAATAAAAAAATAAAAATAAATTGCAAAAAAAAAGGACGAATAAATATAGAAAATTTAACATGATTTGATTGTCAGGCATTCTATTTATTTTTTAAACATTTTTTCGTCATTTTAGGTTTTCACATTTCTAGTTCAATTATTCAATTCATCACTTTTTTGTTCATAATTTACCCGTAAATTTAAACAATTTATGCTAAATTAAAATGGGGAGAAAAAAAAATCAATAAAAATTGAAAATAAAATAACAAATAATTTATAGAAAACCATTATTTTATTAGCTTATATTTGTTATTAATTTTGGAATTTTTTTTTCGATTTTTTTTCATTTTTACAGTATACATACTCAAAGAGAAATATTAGTTTTAAGTATTAAAAGAAAGAAAAAATATAAAGGAAAAATGATTAAAAATAAATAAACTAAAATACTTCTGGAGCATACGAATATTTCATGACTGCATATTTAGAGTAGTTTTTTGAGCAGCTTCATCAGGCCGATGAATAAATTTCTAAAGATTTCAAAATTGCACTCATTAACTCAATAATGAAACAATAGAAAAACAGTTAGGGTACGGACTAAACCTTATTATTATTATTATTTGAAAGGAGGACGACTCGAAAGTCAGGCACTGCGACCTATAAGATCTATTGTACCAAAGCCCCAAGAAAGAAAGAAAGGAAGACAGAAAGAAAGATAGATAAGAAACATACCCAAACTGAGAATCGAACTCGGGTCTCCGGAGATAAGAGTCTGGCACTCTGCCACTAGACCACAGTGGCGATGGTAGGATCTACAGTTTAACGCCGATTCCTGACGGCTGTGTGTTAATTTTTATCAGCTCGGTGGTTTTGCCATTACCAACCAATGTGTGTAGTTGTACACATTCTTATAATTCTCATTCACTTCATATCGATAGTGAATATAAGATGTTTATGAGAATTGAGCACCAGACCAAGACGGGAATCGAACCCTTTTCTTTCATGAACGAAAATACCTCGCCCAGTAGTTATGGTTTCGAAAATCTTGACATAGGTTGAGGTCTTTTATATGCGATTATACGATTATGACGTATCTATATTTTTCATTTTTTTTAAAACTATTTTTAGTTGAGTATAACCATTACATTGATTTCAATTATTCTATTATTATCTCATTGTAACAATGACATATTGTTTTTATTGAATTCCACAAATTGTTTTCATTCATTACGCAGATTATACTCATTTTGATTATTATTTCATTTTTTAGCATTCATAATATTTCAATTAACATTAATATAAATATTTTAATTTTTAAGTTTTTCAACAGCCTACGACATACTGTGGTTGACAAAATAATATTTTTTTTTTTTTTTTTTGTAAAAATAATGAAATAATTAAAGGTTTAATGTTAACATATGCATAGTGACGGAATATTTAATGTTAAAATGATATGAATAATAAAATCCTTTAAGTATTTGGAATTTTTGAAAAAAAAATAATAAAAAAAATTTATCAAGAGAAAATAATGAAATCATAAAAAAGATCATTCATATAAATCAAAATAGATTCATTCAGAAGAAATAATTTGAAAAGTATGTAATATATTTTCCTACACCCAGAAAAATACCCATCTCTAAAACAAAGAAAAAGTTTCCTCAATTTGAATCCACGAAAATTTCTCTCGTTTAAGTAAATTTTCCTCAAAATGAAGAAAAATGTGCTCCTTTCATGCAACTATGGTGTTCAATTTGAAGTAAGTTATTTCTTAATTTTTACAAATTTAGTTGCGTAGAAAATGTAAGAAAGAGACGAATATATCAAAAATGTTCTCCATACAAAATTTTGGTATACACAAAATACTAGCTTTACTCTTTTGGCCTTAGCAGACAATCGCGTACGCTTTGTTTTTCTTTTGAATTTTTTAGTTAGCGTCTCTATTTTAAGCGAAGCGGTTGTGTTTGTGGCTGTTGATATAATTTGTGAAAAAAATTTATATATATTGTGAAATTTTTTGATATTTTTGTTTTGCAGCCAAATGGTGATTGAATTTTTATATGCTGGAGCGACTAAATTTTGGAAAAAACAGGTTTATGGAAACGTCCATTGTTCCATGTGCATTTATGTTAACAATAGACAAAGTAATTCATAAAAGCTCTTGAGTTAAAATTTTATGCAGAGACGCGCTGTAAGGACTAAGTTTTAGAAAAAAATTATATTTGAAGATGCCCATTTACCACACCCATATTTTCCTGTGTTTTATCTTACTTTTCTTTAATTTTAGTTTTAACAATTTCATTGAAACTTGGGATTTGATTTCAATTGGTGAGCAGCACCGCAATTAAATTTCCAAAAATGAAGAAAAAACTCACTTAAAATTGAACACCATGGTTGCATGAAAGGAGCACATTTTTCTTCATTTTGAGGAAAATTTACATAAATGAGAAAAATGTTCGTTGAGGAAACTTTTTCTTTGTCCTAGAGATGGGTATTTTTCTGGGTGTAGTGTTGCCATATATCGAATTTAGTTAGATTGGCAACAGTCCTAAATAGTAAATAAAATACTTCAAATCTATGTCACAATTTATGTAGTAGCTGAATGCCAACATCGAACAGAAGAAATTTTACGTTGCCATTCTGAGCTTATGCCAACTATTCAACGCTAATAGTCAATTAATTACCAGTACTAAATCGTTTTGTAGTTTTCTTATTGAGTTCACTTGAAGAAAGACCAGAATCAGTAAAAATTTCGGAATCTGACTCAATTTGGTATTTTATAAATATTTCAGTATAACGATGAGCTTCTTCTTCAGTTTTAGAAGAATATTTTTAGTTTTATAGGATCCAAAAGTGTCTTATGACAGTATATAACCATCAAAGCAAACTCGCAATGCATATCAGTTCATTACTGACTCGTACTATTATATGGCACAATAAGATGGTTGTGTATGACTTCTCAAATATCTCGAATATGGATTTACCCGGTTAGAAAGAACTCGCTGATGATACTTTAAGGTTTTCACCTTCCTTGCGTAGTATCCTGCAACTTTTCTCCGTAGAGTTACGAATAATTACTAACTCCAGTCAGGCATAAGATACTACACATCAATTCTAGTTAATTATGTTTTTCTACTCATTGGCTGTAACTAATCGTACGGGTTTTCTATTAGAATTTTACTACTCGACGACTCTAGTCCATCGTGTTAGGTTCATTAGGATTAGGCCTAGCAGGGTCTACTCGTTCCAAAGTTATTCCTTTCAAAGTGATGGCAAAATCTGACAAGAGTTAAACGCTTTCGCTGATTATTCAAACAAAAACTGACTAATCGAATAACTTCACTTTTTACAATATTTTAAATTGGAAATTTTTTTTTTACAAATTAACAATAATGCTAGAGGAATACCGAAAATTCATCGAACAAGCCGAACAGATGGTTGTTTGCTCCCACTCATTGGTTCCAGCGAGAGGTTTCCCATTAAAAATGTTTTAAATTTTTTTTTTTTTTGGGTTTAAAAGGGTTATGAGGGTTCAGAGAACGCAACCTTGCTAACTAGACGACTTTATATGAGACTATTTCAAAGCAGGGGTTTTTTTAAAATAAGGACGTTGTGGTGACCAAAAGTTCTCAAAAAGTATTTGACTGAAAGATTCCAAATATTGCATAATTATTTCTTATGTTATTGAGGAGGGCCTGAACCCAGGGTTTATAAATTCTTTGGTATTATTTTTATTCCGTAAAAATAAAAATTTGACCTCAAAAATGCAATTATTCATTGAAACTGTAGTAATTTTAGTAAAAATCAATATTTCACAGCTCTGGTTTAAATTCCACATAAGCAGTTTCGAAGATATCGTGTTCATCGGAAGTAATATTAGATAAAGGTATTTTACGATAAGAGATTTGGGTGCCCCTTAATATTCCCCGATCTTAACTAGGCATTAAATCATTTGTATGCAGCTTAGTATGTAACTTTAAACTCTAGTTAGACGTTCATTTTTAATCATTATACTCTTTAGACGCAGGCAGTTTTTCACTCCTACTCATTGGCTCCAGTCAGAGGTTTTCCCATGGGAGAGGTTTTAAATTTCCTTTCCTTAAAATTTTTTTGATTCATTACCAATGATCAATAAAAGATCCTATGAGACATGACTGGGTTGATCGGTCCTAGTGATTATGATTATACTTTTTACACGTACAGGTCAAAAATGGACTGTGGAGTTAGCGCTGGTGCCTTTTTCGCAGGCTTTAGACCTATCTAGTCTTTTCCGTTTGTCAGTCTTTTTTAGCGTGTATTAGGCAGAAGCATTCTCTGTTTTACAAGCTAGTAGGACAATTTTGGGCAATGTATCGAAGGGGAAAAATCTAACAATTCTTTCTGACACCTTATCCGTGATCAAATCCATGATCTCAATAAATTTCATTTGAATTCGCTAAACATTTCACAGTCGGAACAGGTTCTACCTCCATTAATTTTCGTTAAGAGATACAGTTTCACGTACTTCTTTCAACAATCCGACTTGCGCCACTCCAAAACTAAAGAACTCTTATTTCTCTCTTTTTCCATGGTGGAAATCGCAAGAATGACAGCATTTTATACGGGACTGGGTGTTTGGCTCGCCTCATAATGATTTCTTCTAAGAAATCGAAAGTCTCCAATTCCTATGTGATTGCCCGATTTTAGCATGATATAGACTCATAACCTCTGGCAAATCTTTTCTACGCAGTATAGGAGAGTCTGCTAACGTCAACCTCACCATTCGGTTGAAGTTTTTTTGATTTGACTAAATGGTTTGTGGATACTTAACACACTGGAATAGCTAAAAAGCTTTTATTTTGATGAGATAGTGGTATCAAAAAGTCGTGATTGTTCTAATTGGGCTTCTTCGGATAATCGGAGCAACAACCACTCATTCTAACCTAACCAACTATCGAAATGTGTGAGGTTTTCTCCGGTGAGGAGGGGGCGGGGGGGGGGGGAAAGAAGATTTAACTCCAAGCCCCTCTTGGATCCGTTACTGCTCCTACTCATAAGTTTTATCAAATGATGTATGTGCTTCCACTCATCAACTTTACTCGGTTCCATGTCGTTAACTCTAGGTAGTTGATTACTTCCACTCGTTGGTTTTAGTCAGTCATTTGTTCCTTCTCGTTGGATATAGACAGTCGACTGCTCCTACTCGTTGAATATACTCAGTCGGACAAGCATACTCTCTACTTAATGGTATGTTACTGCTCATCTGCTTTAGTCAATCATTATAATCCCACCCAACGGTTCTAATCAATCGTTTTCTTCCATTCATTGGCTCTATTCATCCGACTGGTTCTACTCGCTAACTTTACCTAGTGATACGTAACAACTCATTAGCTCTACTAAGCAGTAGGTTTCCATTGTATCGTTTGCTCCTACTCGTTAGCTCTAGAAAGTCGTTCGCTCTTACCTGCTAACTTTAACTAGTAGTACAAAACTACTCATCGCCCTTAGTCAGTCGCTTACTCCCACTTATTGGTTCTAGTAAGTTGTTTGCCCCTATCCCTTAATTTTTGGAAATTATTTGCTACAATTTTTTGGGTCTAGTCAGGCACTTGCTCCTACTTCCTAACTCTCACTTCGTCGCCTGTAAATTGATTTGGCGTATAGGCATACAAATACTTATACACATACTCCAAATCAATTCTCAGGCGACGGCTTGTCGTACGTAACAAATTCATCGATTCGTTGGCCATTATTCGTTGAATCTAGTGAGTCGAATAATTCTTATTAGCTTTGACTAATTCATCAGCCTCAGTTAGTGTTACTTATATATTGTAACTAGTCGTTGATTAAATATCATTGATAGTTACCTTTAAATCCTTTTTGTGATTTTTATAAGTCGAAATATTCAGTATTTAAACTGTTTTTCAAAGAAAAAAACATAACCCTTGGATAACGATGATGATAAATTACCTGCAAGAAATAGGCAGAGAAAGGAAACTGTTAGAATACAAATATGCATTATAAATTATTTATAGCAAAACCATACAATTTTCTAACAACATGCATAATTCATTAAAAATAGAAAAAATTATTATTATTATCAAAGTAAAAAAAAAAAACCAACCAGGAAAAACCAATCCAAAACAAATTCTCAAAGAATATAATGAAGTGCGCGCGCTGGACTCTTTAGAGCAATTGTATATAATTACAATACAAATATTTTTTTGTTCATTACAAATTTTTCAACTCCTTCAACTTCTTCAACTCTGCGCCACAGGTAAATAGTGGAATCAAAGCCAATGATAGGCATAAATACTTAGTTAGGTACCTACACGGTAAATGTCAATCATATTATTGAGTATGGACGACGTAGCCGTATGTGAACAATTTTCCAAACGTATGGAACGAAACTATTAAATGAAAAAACTAAAGGCTATAGTAAGTAACTAAGTATAGAAAGACCCATCCATACTTGGTATGAACAGTTCAGATTTTTGTATTGCTTTTATATTTTCAAGCCAGTCCTTATCTGCCCGCTGCCTCCTTCAACTTCTTCTTATATTTAATGCCTAATTTAAGCGTCACATTTGCAACGCACGTCAGACTGGGCAAAATGTTATTGTTGTTGTTGTGATTCTGATTGTTTTGCTGTACTGTGCGCCTGCGCAACAATGACAGTGGCACCAACCAACCATCAAACCAACCAATAATGCAACGTTGATGGTGCCGCATTCATTCGTTCGGCATTTGTAGCATTTTTGCTAATTTTAAGCACGTACGCATATAAATTTCAGAAAATTCTTTTGAAAATTTTTTATGAAATTATGAAAAAAACAATTTTAACTTTTCTTCTTTTATTCTCATCGTTGTTTTTGTATTTTTTTTTTTTTTGTTACTCAATTTTGATTAAACAATTTTTGAAACTTTAGACATTCGTAAAAATGCGCAAAATGATGAACATGTTTATTAGCATTCCTAATGTTTTGTCATTTTGCAAAAGCAAAAGTTAATAATTTGGTCAACAACAAAAGCTACAACAACAGTAAACGCGGCAGCAACAGCAACCCTGATACACAATCGTAAATTATAAAAATATGGTTGCAAAAAAAAAAATCGCTTCGATATTGACGCATAAATCGAGCAGCAGTGGTAAAAAATGAAAAGCGTAGCTATGTACTTTGCTTTTTGATTTACTTCTATGCATTTCATGCAACTTTGTAATACTGCTTAAAAGTACGAGGGCAACACTTAAAGTTTCTGCAAGCCTTTTATTATCACACTTTGAAATTTTGAGAATACAGCAGGTCAAACATCAATGAACGAGCTGTCCAATGAAACGGCTCGATGTGAAGGAAAATCGAAAAATAGTCGAAATTAAAAAAGAACCCCGGCGATTTTCCTCTGTGGCCTGACCTACATGGGACAACTGAATTTATTAGAAATTTATTAAGAGACAAGTTGAAACATTGTTGCCAAAATGTAATTTTTAGTTGGAAATGCTTGGTTGGATATCGTAGCACTGGCGTACTTTTTAATTTCTGCCCGCAATTCCTATATTATAACGGCGTTAATTGCTCATGGTGCAGTCCACAATTTGCAAATCTGAGTTGACACAAGATCCGAATAGAGAATTGTTGTGTATTTCTCCCTAGAATCGTGTATTAAAAATATTATATGAGGATAAAAGAAGGAATGATTAGAAGAAAACTAGAATTTTAGGGTGGACCACTCAATTCTAGAATTAGCCTCACACGCTATTTTGATGCTACGAACTTAACAAAAACTCACGCAACTCATATAATGTCATCGAGGTTCGAATAAAACTTTCTCATATTTTCCCAAGTCTAAGCATTCTGATTACACATAATCTATTTTTTATCTTAAACCTACAGAAACAATCGAACAGCTTGATTTGAATTTGGGCGATGTAAAACCAACATCGTTTTCTTACAATTATAAAAACTTACTTCACTCATTCGAGGGATGGTTTATACTTCAAAATGAGCCCTGTAAAAGACGCTCAATATCTACAGCTTTTAATAATGTGACCACGCCTCAAAATGCAGTTCTTCATTTAATCTTTCAAAATAAGCAGTAGCTAACGAAACTCGTTAAATTTCGCAAGGTTCTGAAAAATGCTGACTACTTTGTTCAAGTTCCGTTTAAGTTTACTATCAGGCATCTAACTCAGGGTGAACCCAGCAAAGTTCGACCATTTATGACTGTTGATAATTTTGGTATTTTAAAGGGAAAATAAGCCAACAAAATTCGTTCGATTTTGTTAGGGCCCGATAAAATATTTGCTTTTTTGTTCAAAAACACTATCAAGTTCAGCGGGCACTTTTTTTATTTTAAGATGAACCTAGCAAAAGTTCTCAATGTATAGGTTTTAACAATGAAACCACGCCTCAAAACATTTCTCTTAATTTTCGAAATGAAGAATCGCTAAAAACGTTTACTTCTTTGTTCAAAAATTTTGATCGTTGGGCATGAATCAAAAACAAAAAATTTAAAGGGACGAAAATATTAAACTTCCCCAATAGAAAATCTCTAGTTTCGCTTGTAGTTCTGAGAATTGTAAATTATTTGCTTTAAGAAATGATTACGTCTTAACTCATTTTCGTCGGCCGTTGCGTTGATTTACCGTTTGAAATATTTCAGGTGTACTGGTCGTTGCTTTTTCGCAACAGGCGGCCCTTTATAACCTAGACGTTCTAAAATTTTCTCAACTGGCTAAAAGTGATCAGTGGGATCTCAGTAGTCGCCACATAAAAAACCATGAAGTTATCTCAACGATTTCAATGATTCGTTCATAGTGGGTTAAAATGCTGCTCTTAATTTGGATTATTCAAATTGAGCTTAAGGCCACGAAATTCCCGCGATCACTAAAAATATTTATTTCTAAACACTAAAAATTTCTGTAAATAATTGTAAATTTACCACCTCAAAAAATGAGTTGATAATCTCTACATAAACCCAGCCACATAAAAGTCCCTCGTTTATGGAGCTTGCCAATGGAATATTGAGATCCGTGCGTCAACTGAGTGCAAGTTCTGGCCAGTGATTCATAACAAAAGAATTCTAGAAAAGTCGGATTATGAAAAAATGCTTTAGAAAAATTCCAAAAGTTCATATTTATCTCACTGTGTAGTTTTGATTCCAGCGAGTTTTTTTTCAGATGGATTGATTTCTCGCCTATTTGCAACGGCTTTGAGCTTGGATGCTATGAATTTACCAACCAAGTTGGTTCAATTTCTTTGGACTCTGCAAAAATGATTACCTAGGTTTTCTAAAAATAAAAATCGACCAGCGGTTTTAGTTTGGCTTATTGAGCATATTGATTGAAAATATTCAGCAAGTTGACTAGATCGGTCTCTTGATCTTGCTGAGTTGCGGAGAAATATAGCGCGATGCGAATACGCTTCGTCGTAAGCGCAGCCTAAAATAAACAAACTTTAATAGAAATGATGATCGAATTTTACGTTTCATTACATTGCGTTACGATTTTGATAATCGAATCCACTCATTGCCCATAATACAGATCGAATAAGTAACAATTGATTTGCTTGAAGCTTAGACTTGGCAAATTGTAACTCTTTTCTTCGTGTGTTTCCTAATCAAGAGAATCCATCGTTGAGTCATGCAATACACTTCTTTGGTATATCATAAATGTCATCCATATTGATTTAAAAGCAAATTTCCAAATTTCAAGCAAACTCTTAGAGTGACCCTCGTACAAATGCTTTACATTTTACTGCAGCAGCCAACTTAAGCTTTGCTTTATTGAATTGCACTGCATAGTCTCGTGCGGCGTATGCAATTGCAAACAGCTCATTTCTTTCAGTAGTGATGTCAGTTCTTTTGAATTATAACTATTTAATTTTCTTGACTTCTTTTATATTTTCAACCTTTCAATAAACTCATTGAGTTTATGCTGAAATTATTCTTAAAGTTGATATAAGTATTTTTATGTGGTGTCCTGTCGTTTTCTGATTTCGTAATTGTGCGTGTGTGTGTGTGTTTCAAAAGGTTTTAGTAAAGTCAATGTCAAATGGACTTAAACACGCATGTGAAAGCCTTTTTTATTTTTTTGTGTTGTAAGCTGCTATTGATTTTGATTGAGACTTTTATATACATACATATTTGTTCCTTTATTGATTCCTGACGTTTATGTTTCACAAAGTAACCCTGCTGATTTTTTCCTGCTACCGACATTGAAAATGCAATTGCCCACCTAGTGAGCAATAATATTTATTATTGTGTTCGTATTGAAAATTTGAGCTATTATTTATTGAAAAAATTTGACTTCCACTAAATTGAATGTGTAATGCTTGATATATTGGAAACACTGTAAGGAGGAGTAGCTGATAGGGTGCGATCAGAAGCTTTCTGTAGAAGTCGAATATGATGGTACTCAGTTTTTAAGATTTTTTGTGACTTTCTAGCGAAAGTGTTCTTACAATACTTTAGATTGCGATTTCCAGAAATGAAACATCAAGTTCTTATGTCTTGGTTCTTGATTAAACAGACAACGATTTATCTTCCCTAATTGAAATGCCAGAATGTATTTGCTGAAATTGTTCCTACCATACTCTGTAATCATGGATTTTTTAAGAATAATTCAACTGATACTGGGACTTGAAAGTTCAGAAGTACACCAATTTAATATTAGGTAAGATACTAGTCAGTTTTGGTTATGTATGTCAAAGCAGCCTTGGTAAAAAGTTTCCTTACTTAATCTGGCTTCAAGATTTCTAGAAAGAAAATTAAGTTTCCGCTAAATCTGAACGTCATCAAGAAATTACCGATGGGAGTTTCAATTTTTCATCACTTTAAACTTTATTTTAATTAACTATATTAAGCAACTATAACTTTTATCCTCAAAATCCCCTGCTTGCCCTCCATTAGCACTCCGGCAAGGCGAGTTTAGTTAAAACTACCGCTTCTAACTATTTAGGCATGAATGGCAGCTCAAGAGAATGTATTCTGAATTCGCTCAATGCCACGTAACGCGTCGCGAAGCGCATTCTTCCGTCGTAATTAATGAATTTTATATAGCCAATATGAGTCTACCACTCTGAAAAAATATGTTTTCTATAGGAAATTTTCCGAGGAATACGATAGTATTTTTTTAAATTTTTTATTCTATCGCCAACGAATAGTAAACTGAATTTCAATTATTTAATTGTTAATAACAAATACTTTTCTGAAACAATTTTTACAACTAATAATACACAAATATAGAAATTTTCAATATCTTTAAAATCGTTGTTCATTTTACTCAATGCGATGAATAGAAGTGGAGTTATCGCGATTTGAAAAAGGCTGTAATTGGCAGATCACGTAAATTTTACCTCTCTATATTTTCGAAAATAGTGATAGAAAAAAAAAATGATGGACTACAAGTCCGCTTATTTTGTACAGGAAACTCGTAATTTGAAGCAAATCAAAAATGTTGACATATAAAAGTGTTCGATTTGTAAAAGAATGCCTCATATGCTCTTGTCCAATATATGGGCAAATGTCGGAAAGGGTTAATACTTGCGTGACCGAAATGAAGCCAGATTAGATGGTGAAACATAGAATCCGGATTTATATTCGCTGAGCTCCATTTTTCTCGTTACAATTTTTCATAAAAATAGAACTTTTTCATCTTGAATGATTAGTTTTTCAAGGGTCACGAGTGACACTTTGACCCTCAATTGAAATCTTTTATGAATTTTTAAGCTCATTTTTATTAAATATTTTTTCAAGGGACAGATTAATTTTTTTTCAAAGACAGATTAAGTTGTTTAAGACTAGTTCTTCATTTAACCTCTACTTAACAGTAAGGAAGCTAGAGGGGATAGAGCAAAACTAATTCCGGTTTCGTGTTGTCTGACCCCCATTTCTTGTTACAATTTTTTCAGCAAATACACATTTTTTCGCCTCTGATAGCTTTACATTTTTTGGGTATCGGTAACCCTGTAGCTCTTAATAGAAATTTTGTACGAGCTTTATCAGCGCATTTTATTCAACATTTTTTTTAAAGATGGAAAAATTCGTTTAATATTAATTCTTCATTTAACCCTTATTTGACCGTAAAAAATTAGAAGCGATAGAGCAAAACCAAGTCCAAACTCATGTTTGCTGACCCCCGTTTAATACTAAAAATTCTTTAAAAACTTCCCATTGAGAACCTTAGGATCACCGGCTACCTTTAGAAAGACTTAAATTTCCAAAAAAGTAAACAAAATCCTAGAAATATAGGAGAATATTATATTCAAATTATTCTTTTTTTTAGTTCAGATTGCTGTTCATAAGGGTTAATGAAAGGTTCTTTTTGCCAAAGTGACTAATTGACAAAGGCACAACAGTATATATAGGGCATTTATTTTTTATTTGGATTAGAATTTCGAAACTCTTTTAATAAACTAAAGCGCAATCAATTTTCTTTTAATTGAATATAAATTTATTAAAATCGCTGCAATAGATTTTGAAAAACTGAAAAAAAGTATTATGGGTCACCAGTAGACAATGGTTAACTATTTTGTAAACTGAATAATTTAGGCAACAGCGTTTAAAACCTTCAGTGATCTTCAGCTAGGTTTTGATGGGGAATATTTTTTTTTGAAACCTCTAATAAATTTTTTAATCGTTTACATAGAATGGTCAATTACAAATTTAGATTTGGGCTTGGGGAGAACTCATTGTGCTAAATTATAGGATAGTCATCACAAAAACCAAAAATCTGATCACAATTAAAGCCAAATCTAGATCAAAACTAGTCAAAAAATCTGGTAAAAATTCAAATAAAAAATTAGACAGAAATTCAGACCAAAACTGAGGCCAAAAGTAGAGCAAAAATCAGACTAAAATTCCAAATTCATACCAAAAATAGATCGAATTCAGACAAAAACTCAAGTCAAACTCAGACCAGAATTCAAACAAAAATCAAATCAAAAATTTTAACTAAAACTCAAACTAAAATGAAACCAAATCTTTGATCTAAATTCAAATCAGGTACGGGTAAAATTATAGGAGAAAATTCACACCAAAACTAAGCCAAATTTAGATAAGAAATTTGACTAAAAATCAAATCAAAAGCCAAACTTCCAGTAAAGAGATTGTTAACTTTCTAAACATCGCATCCTAATGATCAACTTTAACTAATACTCTAACATTAATTTACATATTTTTTCAAGTTAGAAACCGTTGGTATGTCATTCGAAAAACTAAAATCACTTGAAAACATTGAGAACCACAAAACTAAAAATGCCAACAAAAAAATTGAAGTGCATTTCGTATTCAATTTGCCATGATTTATTCCACTCAATTATTGATGAGGCCAGGAAAAATCCAAAAGAAGAAGATGGAACCAATGATTTTGGTTAGATGAAAAGAAAAAGCAAAAACAAAACCAAAAAAAAAAAGAATAACTACGACGAACCGTATCAAAATGGTAAATGCGCAAGCAACGTTCACAAATCCATCAAAAATGGACACAAATCCATCCTTCAAAATTGGTAATGGACACAAAAAAAAAGAAGCAGACGTAGAAGAAATGGAAGAAACTTCTATACACAGGTAGGTACTCGTAGGTAACCAACAAAAGTGAAAAATATGCGCAATTTTGAGGAAAGATTTAAGTATAAAATATACACAAAAAAGGTAACCATCATCATTGGAATACATATCCATGACAGCAGAGAGAGAAAGAGAGCGAGTGAGATTCAAACGTTCGTTTGGTCGATGGATCTAAAAACGTAGGTGCGCACAATTGTTAGAAGTAAACCTAAAAACAGTGAAGAATAGTTATTTGGAGACGAGACGGATGGATTAACAAACTGACTGAATGACGGACTAGCACATGGAGTACGCACGCAGACAGGCAGACCGAGAGACAGACAATCAGGCAGACCGAACAGACAGACAGATACTAAAGATGGTTAGATGGATGAACTATGTTTTCTGTGATATTTAAACGCGCGCGACCGCAACATAATGCATTCGCTGGCATTTTATTCGTTCGCTTTCGCATTCGTTTCATGAATGATTCAAGTTCAAATCTAGGTTCAGAAGTAGCACTAGAAGCACCACCATCATAAAAAAAACAAAAAAAAAACAAAAAAAAAAATACTGATGAGTGCAATCAAGTGTTAAATATTTGCACTTTTTGTTGTTGTTGTTAGTGCTATACACAAGCCGCATTTGTTGCTCTTCATCATTGCTTACAACAAGTCAGGCGGCAGCAGCACTGACGATGAATTTAAGAGATGGAGAGGAAAACATTTGAATGGCTGAATGAATGGTTGGATAGATGGTTTGGAAATGATGATTTAGTGTGAATAGAAAAGGAAAAAGATGAAAGCTTCACAGTCATCGTCCATATACGTGTGTATGCATGCATGCACTAACTGTGGTTGAGAGATAGTTTTGCACAATAGTGTAGGGTTTTCTCATTTTGTTTTCAAATTTCAAAGGAATTTTAAATCCTTTGGCATTATAATGAGCGTATGTTAGTTCGTTTTCGATTTATTTGTTGTGAACTGGGAATGGAACTTGGAAATTCCTTTATATTTTTTCTTCTACAAATCAAATCGAATCGTATCTTTTATTAATTGAGCATCATAAATGTATGAGATAGCATTGAATAATTTTGAACTTACTGCTAAACCGAAATGGTTCGATTTTGATCTTGTTTATAAGCTTTGGTTAGTAATTGCAGACTATTAATAAAATTTTAAATGGTAGAACCAATTTGAAAAACTGTAGTCATTAAAGGAAATTATGTCTTAAATTTGAAATGCAAGATAAAAGTAATCAATTCGATATACAGTAATCTTCACTTGATTAGGTCAATGAAAATGTGTAATTTCTGGTTCAATTAATCGGAGCAAAAATTGACCGAGGAATTTGAATGCACTTTGAACTAAAATGGAAAATATTTGGTTGAATTAATTGAATATGTGTTTGAAGTAAAATCTACTTACCACACAAAAAGTTTCAAGGTCAAAGAATAAAAATTGACTGATTTTCGATGATGATTAGCTTCTTTAAACCTTGAATTCCGGTACTCATTATTCCTAAATTTAATTTCTAAACAGCAAGAGTTTTTTTTTTTTAATTTTCAAATATTCAGTTCAGTTCATCATCAAATCAACAATCCATCATATTTATTAGTTGGCAGAGCGTCATATATTTTAGCACTCACTGTAAAATACTTCATAAAATTTGAACTAGACAAAAAGAAAAACTATTTTTGAATATTAAAATGTAAATGAAAGCCATAACCAAATAGAATAAAAAATATCAATCAAAATTACTTTATAGCCAAGACAAGACAGGACAAAAATAATTTGTATGTGGAAAAAAAAAAACGAAATTGATATGCAAATCGCAATGAAATGAAACGAATTGAATGGAATTGGAAGCTGCTGATCATAAAGATTTAGCATAAAATCCATAAGCAACAAAAAAGGGCCAAGTTGCCGCCATGACTGAGGCATAAGCAGCAAAACGTACCAATGAAATTACTGCAGAAAATTGAGATTGATTTAAACTTATATATTTTGCTGTGCTTTACGTTCTGCCAGTTTTGGAAGGAAATAAATAAATAAAAATACAAAGTTGCATTTAAATGGTTGTAAGCTAAAGTTCACCCGCATCATTATCATAAAAAAAAGAAAAATTTAAATAAAAAACATTTTTAATTCATTTTTTTTTTTTTATTTATTAAGGAAAAAGCTACAACAGCAAAATGTAATGGAAATGTATTTCGACGAATCATCATCCTACAAAATATTTTTTTCTTTACCCTTTTCTGTAGTTATTATTATAGTTAAAAAAAAAATCTTAATGGTGCTAAGATTTGCTTCAAAGAATCAAAATAGTCGATTTGGTCTTTGCCGTCGCGTATGGAACTATAAATCTTATTCTACAACCAACTTAAATCTGTATATGTAAAAATCAAGCAACTAAGCCCAGTTAAGTAAAAGCAGCAAGTCAGCCAGCAGCATGAACAAAAAAAAAAAAAAAAAAATCTGACAGCCCACAACAATGGATTTATATCTGATTTCATTTCCTTTTATGATTTTGTTGTCGTCTTCTTTTTTCTTCTCTTTAACTTTCAACTTTTGCATTCAAAATTTTTAGTATTATTTGAATGTGACTGTCGATCAAAACGCAATCAATCGTCATCGTCGTTTCAATAATCATCATCGTCATCGTCGTCATCAGCATCGCATCATCATTATCATCAGTAACTAACATCCAAATCATTATCGTGTGGTCGTGCATGCAATCCTTACTTGATTTTTTCTTCATTTTCCTCTTCATCTTTGCTTCTTTTTTTGGGGGCTCAATTCCATTAAAAGCAGCATACGAAATCCTTTTGTCATTCTTCATTTTAGTTGTACTTGGTCATTGTTGTGACTTGAATTTTTCTTGTTTTCTTTTTTTTATGAATATTTTTTTTTTATCTGTAGCATTTTGTTAATATCTTTGAAATTTATAGTTAAAGTTTAATCAAAGAAGAATTTATTTATAAATAGTAGAAAAAATTTGAAAAAATCTTGATACTCGCATACATTTTTGTTTATAACATTCATTAGAAAATTTATATAATTTTATTTATTTTACAAACTAACCGGAAAATACTCGATGTTGTCTGAGTTATTACTATTGTTATAAAGTTTTTCCATACAAATTTGTATTGTTTTCTTTCGTATGGTTACGCATATAGGAAGTTTCAAGCAAGGGCAGTATTATTGGATCAGCTCCGAAGTTTTTGGAGACAATCTTAAAATGTAACTAATTCTTTAACCCGTTATTGCTCAGAGCACCCCGACTCGGAAGATCCTTTTTAATGCTGTGACTGCACGAATTTAGGGAATATATGCCAACTTCATCCGGGTTCCTCATAATCGATAATGGCCCGAATTCCCACTGATAACATTTGAAAAAATGAGCCTCTGAATATATTTTGCATTATTGGTCATTATTATTTTTAACGTTGGAAAGTCAATGAGTTATCGAAAATTTTTTTTTTGCTTAAATGTTTATTTATTTATCCAATAAACGGGATACAATTTATATGGATGCTTAGTTAACTTATCTAAGTACAAAATTAAATAGTTCCATTTTTGTTCATGGGTAAAATATTAAAAAAGGTAAAAAACAATGAAAAACCATAATACTTAAACAATACGGTACATGTGAAAAAAGTTAAAAGAATTAATTAATTAAATATTGTCTATTGCCCGGTGTTATACACTGGTCCCTTTTCTTGATTGTATCTAGTGTGAAAAATTAAAATTTTGTCATTTAAGACCAGTTGTCCCGATTTATGTAGATCATGAATGTATGTAATCTTTGTGTATTTACCACTTATCAGATTTGGGCAATGTATGATATCCCTAATTTTAATAAGTTCAGAGTTTATGCATTTATTGAAAAAATTATAGTGTCTGTACGCCACGAAGCGATCAATTCTCGCACACTTTGCTGCGTTCTCATTAATTCCATCTGATGTGAACTAACAAAGGGTTGTAAACACCAAACAGGGGCAGCATATGTAAGGATGGGTCGTATATATAATTTATAAATACCAATCTTAATTCTAGTGTTTATGTAACGGTTAGTTAAAATATTAATATTAATTCTTATAGTCACATTTTTGGTAAATCTACCATTTGTTTGAAATTGCACTCCCAAAAATCGAATGTCTTTTGAGTGTGGGATAGCTTCACCACCCAGTTTTATACATATGCCACGACATTTCTTTCTAAAATAAGCACTGGTATCGCAAACCTGACCCATAGTATTGATGAATTCCGTTTTAGAAACATTGAGCATGAGTTTCCATTTGTTAAAATAGGCTAGTAGTTCATTTAAATAAATGTTTAAGAAATTTTGTGATATCGTGGGTCGGTCATGTGTCATATGAATCGTTATCGAAAATATGTCCGTGACGTTAAAAAAATGCATTGGAATTCATATTGAATAATATTTATTTGAAAAATTTAAATGATTATTCTGTGAATTTTTTTTGTCATTTTCGGCCATTTTTTTTAGGTTAAGATTAAAAAAAAACTCGGAAAGAACAATTCTTCGAATGAAACTCCTCCCCCCCCCCCCAACCTCTCCCCCCCGAAAAAAAATCCTGTCTAGGGCCCTGTTCCGTACAGTGATTGGTATTAGCAATCTGTGTCTCCGCACCAAATTTTGTGGTTGTTCCATAAATAATTTCTAAGATATCCACTAAAAAGTATTTTCGTTGTATAGGGGGTGCTACGCCCAATCGATATATTCTACCTACTTTCCATCCAGTGATAGGTAGAAGCAACCTGCAATCATTCCCGCACGAAATCTAATGGTTGCTCTGTAAATAGTGTCTAAATATAAAATTCAAAATACTTGCACATTTTCAGAATTTAGATTCAATCATTAACACATATGAAATTTATGTAATCACGAACCGGGCCCGCAGGATATATTGGGTTGGTTAAATAGGTATAATACCTATTCAGAGTGGGTGGAACAGAGGACTGCAGAAGGATAGAATAAGTTACTAAAATTTTAAACACTTCTAGAGATTCTAAATTTGAAAAAATTTGGCCAAAAAGCGATTAAGTTGCTGTTGACCTTGAATTTAATAAACATCTAATTCCGTCGGCGCAAAATTCCAAAAAGCCTCGATTAAGGTACAAGCGAAGATCTCAAATTAAAAATGCCTTAGCATTTTTTCAGAAATTTTTGACCAATTAATTGTGTCACTGACGAGTACAGCAATGATTTTTTAGGCTGCTTAGCGATAGTGACGTGATGTTTTAAAAAACAAAACGAACAGGCGAAAAACTTGAGGAATTTGCAGATTTTTTGCAAAACTTCGAATGGACTAGGGAGCTTATTTCAAAGTTTTTTTTTGTTTTTTTTTCCGCTCATAACAATTGCAGACCCTACAATTGTTGGAGAAAATTAAATTTTGTTTGTCTCCGTTGACTCGAAATGAATTTAGGGAATATACACCTAGAAGCACAAAAGGAAGCCTATATGAATTGTCGGAGTAGCTTTTTCTAAATGGAAGTACTCACTTTTGGCAATATGTTTATATTTTTGATATGATAACATCTTTACTCAGGGAAATTTATAATGGATTTAATTAATAGAAATTAAAATGACACGTAGGCGTTGCTAAAACACTATTGCTTATTTAGTGTCTTATTTTAGCCACAGCCATAACAAAAAAAGTCCATCAGTTTATACAGAGCGGTGGGAAAAATATAAGGGCGAATTTCTGTACGTGTGATTTTGTATCTCTTTCTCACACAAATGATTTTTGTTACTACTAAATATATATTTATCTCACTTGCATCTCTTAGAAAGCAAAACTCAAAAATAGTTGCTGCCCAAAATCGTGACGCCATGGAATAGTTGTCTAAAACTCCAGTAAGTATGCAACCACTTGTGTGCCAAGGTTCAAATCCCACAAAATTCTTTATTTAATTTTGTTTTTTTAATTTGTGGCCTAAGTTCAAATTCTACAAATCAAAAATCTTTGTTTTTTAATTATTGTAATGTTATATTCATTTGTTCACTCACTTTGTTTTTTTACTATTCTCGTTTTATTTTTATCGTTTTATATTGTATTTTTTCTTGATATTCTCTAGAGATGTCTATTTCCTGTGGCTGAAAATCCGCATCGCGACTGCGAACAACGCGCTTACCAACTGAGCCACATAAGCAAACTTACTTTCATTGAATTTTGTTTCTTTTACTCTTTTCAATGTTCCCAGCACTAGTTACTGTTTTTAACTCTTTGAGATACACGATTTTAAAGAAAGTAAAAACCCCAGTTGCACAGAATTTTTTTGATTTATAGCATTGCCAACTGAATGGGAAATTGTAAATAAAATATTAAACTGTATGACAATAAGTAATTTCAACTTTTCGAGGTGGGCTAAAATATATCCCACCATGCATAAAAAACTAAGCAAAAGCTGGGGCAGTTTTCACCTTAACTAACCCTAAAGAGTTAACTAGGCAAAATAGAGTAAGATATACAAATTTGAACGACTCAATCATGTTGTCTTTTTTCATCATTATTTCAAAAAATAGCCCGCCCATATAAAATTATTAAATTGTGTAAGTGAAAGCCAAAAATTATTTTGCAGTATTAGAGTTTCCGTTAGCCCTGTCTGGCACGGATTAAAGTATATAAACTCACACATACTATAGTATATAGTATAGTTAATGAACTCACACATACTATAGTATGTGTGAGGTTATAAGTGTATGTTTTATTATATATTTTACTTTAAACCCAAAAGTATGCAATACATAATTTCTATATCAAAAATGGAATATTTGTTCTTTGACAGAAAACAGCCAGATACTTTTGCCCTACTAATATTTAATGCAATTAATGTAAGAATTTAGGTCAACGGTAGGAGCAATGGTTTTAAATGTGAATCTACCGATTTAAGAAAGGTATTGAACTTAATGAAAATTTTTATCTATTTCTCCTCAACCAACTTAACGAGATTTTTTTACTCGCTGCATTTGTAACAACACTCCGGGTCCATAAAAACATTATGCAAACACCATAACATTTTCTATACATATATACCTTTGTATTTGTACGTATGAGTATGCACAATAAATTATTATTACATAACATAATAAAGAAAAAAATCTTTGCACTTTAATTTCACACCCCAATCATTATTGAAATTATTTTTCCATAATTTTATTTTTTCATTGATGACCGCAAAAGTCAAAGAGATAACAAGAAAATTGCATCGTATAAAGTTAAAAACTTTTAAGTCAACAGCAACAAACAAACAAACAACAAAAACCACAAGTTTTGCAAACAGCACGAGCACGAAAATTGCAACAGCTGTCAAAATTGACAAACAACAGCGCAAAGACAATCAGTTTGTAAGACTGACAGACAGGCAGGCAGTCAGTGTGGTAGACAATCAGACAAAGCAGTGTATATGAGTAGATATGCAATTCAATTCCATACAACCTCATTGCCAAGCGTCATCATCATCATCATCTTCGTTAAGTCATTATTACTTAAATTCACAGTGAGTTAAGTTAAAGAGAATATTATTATAAACGCCTGAGTTGAATTTTATATAAGCAAATTTACTTTATCTTTTCTAAAGAAATCATCAAAAAATAAATGCAAAAAAGAATATTTTATTTTTATTCTTATAAGTTCGTATCCTGCTTAATATGCTAGCGGCTGCTTGAGAAGCAGCAGTTCATTTTTGTTTTATCAAAATTTAATTATCTCATATTCAAATTAAAATATTTCAGTATTTTATTTAGCTTAGCTTATTTTGAAGCTTTGTATGCATATTTTATGACTCATTTACTGTCACAATTTTGATGTATTAAGTGTTTTTTTTTTGGGTTGCTTAATCTATCCTGACATTTTATTTGGTTGACTGAATCAGATATTCATGGAATTAAAATTGAAATTGATTCTAATTATGATAACTTTTAATAAAAACGTGAAAAAATGTGAACTGCTTGTAGAACTCCTTCATTTTATTTGTGTTTATTTTAACCAAAAGGCAGAAAGTAGGAAAGGAAGAAAATGTTCATAATTAATTTTTATGAAACTGATGTTTAAATACAAGTTAAATTAAATACGATGATGCATGTGATGGACCATACCAAACAGTATACGATTATGGTTAATGAAGAACGACGATATAGATATGAAAATATCCTTTTTAATGAACCCATTAATGTGCAGAACACTCCCATTTCGAAAGGTCTCTTTCAATCCTGTGCCTTTCAATAAATATTTCCGCTTAGTACTAGTTTACAGCATTTTTTTTAAATGAATGGAAAAAAATTTACGAACAATTTTTGCACTTAAGATTTTGATTTGACTTCAAAAACAAAAAATGTAAAAAAAATGGCATAAGCACGAAATTTCAAATGTTCGGTAACAAGAAAACGTGAAGAATGTCTAACCTAACTGAATGCATTTATTATAATTTAGTAAAAAATTTTAAAAATCAATTTTATGCCACATCAAGGTGAATGTTGCCTATGGGCAACAACGGTTAATTAACCCATAAAGGACGGGACGGCCGCAATTTCAAAACTTGTTTAAGTGGCTCCGTTAACTATGAAAATGAACTTAGAACAATTTGAGCCATATCACTTTTTATGCAAAATTTTATGAACTTTCAAAATCTGCATAATCAAAATAAAAAATAAATTAAAATTCAAAAAGTTATGCTCACTTATTCATCAAAAAACATGATTTTTCGATTAAAATGTTTTTTCTTAATTTATTTTCGGAATGAATTCATCAAGAAATACCTCTATTTAATAAAATTCTGGCGTCCATGCATCCTCAATTTCAAAATATGTCACTTGGTGTTTCAAAATTTAGAGTGCAAAATGGCGACTTGAGCGCGAAAAGCCACTTCAAAACTTTCAGGAATTTTTACATAAAACGGGTGAACTTTAAAAAAAAAATTTATGGATCAAAAACTTCTTAAAATTCATCAAAGAATAGGTTCCAATTTTTTTTAGAATTCTTGAACGACTTTATTCATTTTCAAAAATTATCAAAATATATGAAAACTCTTTCAAAAAATTCTGGAAAAATTATAGCATATTTTATGATTTATTTTAAGAAGTTTTTGTTCTATAAATTTTTTTTTCTAAAGCCCATAATTTTCAAATGGTATGCCTCAATTTTTTTTTAAGTTCGTTTTCATAGTTAACGTAGACACTTAAATAAGCTTTAAAATTGCGGCCGTCCCGTCCTTAATGGGTTAACTGACAAAACGTTTTCCTTTTTCAATTTAAAATTTGTATTCTCGAGTTTTGCGGTAAAAAATCCATGAATAATGGATTCCATTATGAATAATGGAATTATAGACGTTCTTCAATAACACTGTGCGACACATTTTTCTTCCGATTTTAAATGAGGAAGTTTTGCCGAAGAATGCAGCTTTCACAGTTTTTTTACGTAAGTAAAGTTAAGAGCTCTTTATTTGAAATTTTTGTCGTTCGACTGAGATTAAAGTTAAAAAAATTGCTGAATCATGGTAAAGTTAGATTCATTTAACTCTTTAGGGACCATAATTCATAATCAGGATTCGTATTGTCTGACCACAATTCATTGTTACAATTTTTGATCAAAACAGACATTTTTGACAGTGAAGGCCTGAATTTTCATGGGTCAGCGGTGACACCGTGGTTTTTAATGGTATTTTTGTATGAACTTTCTATTTACATTTTAATTAGATATTTTTTTAAAAAAAAAATACGAAGTAAATTAATTTACTTTTTCACTTAACCCTTTCTTGATCGTAAGAGCAACCTAAAGAGCAAAATCAAGTCCAGATTCGCATTCTTTGACTACCATTTCATTGTAAAAAAGTTCTTAAAAAGTTTTCGTTGAAGATTTTAGGGTCACCGGCGACCCATAGTAAAATTTGTATTTCCCCAATAGTAAACGAAAATTTAAAAATATGGAAAATCAAGTTTGAGTAAATAGTTTTTCTATAACATTAGACAAGTTTTGTAAAAATTGTTGGCGATTGAAAATTTTTTTAATTAAAATTAAAGAACTGTCAATTCTCTTTCCAAAAATTCTAAATTTATAAAAATTAGTTTAATAGTTTTTAAAAAATCGCAGAAATTAATCTTGTGATACCGGTGTCACCATGGTACCTAAAGGGTTAAAAGAAAATAAAGTGCTAAATTTGTTGCCAACATTGTTTGGAATTTTTCCACCAGCAGATGGAGCGACGCTTTCGATTCACGATCATCAAAAAAAATAAATAATGACGAAGATGTAAAATACTTAGGGGATCATGAAATTTCCATTTAAAATTCAATTTAAAATCCAAAGGAAAGAAGACTAAGTACTGCAGGGTTATTTATAATATAACAAAAAATTTTTAAAAAAATTACTTGCATCGCTTTTTTCTTTTTTAGTAAATTTAATTGCTTCTAATGAGCCATATGATGGTAGAAAAACTCCAAATATACTGCATAATATAATATTGCTTTTGAAATAAGCCTAATTTTACAAGGGATTTTTAGTTAGATTTTAAGTTTTTCAAACTCAGTTTCATGACGATAACTTCAAATCAAATAGTTACTAACCTAGAATAACATATAAAAACTTTGAATCCAGGATTACTTAGCACCACCTCTCGTTTTGAGTCCGTAGTCAAACTCCATGTCAAAGAAAACATTCCAAATTTGATCACATTGTGTAATTAAGATCACAAATTGAATTTTTTATATTTTATTTTTTAAAAAGAAACCGATGGAAGTAAAAAATATTAAAAAATCGTTCAATAGATTTTATGAAAACTTTATTTTCCATCCACTTACAATTAATATCAAAAATTAGAAAAAAGTTTCCATATTTGGGAAAGGGGTAAGGTCAGAACTCTCAAAATCTCCCCCCTAAATACGGCCTTGGTGTGGTGGACTAATAAGACGAGCCTTAGTGCAGGAACTAACTAATTCAAGGCCAAAGTCTCTCGTAGACATATATCGTAGTGCACTAAAAATCAGTTGCAAAAGATTTAGTTAGTATATAACGAAACGGTTTCACATCTACATATCGCACCGTAAGAAGAGAAGTATCGTAACTTCCAAAATGACAATTTTCAGGTTATGATTGAATCAAATGTATTTTTAACCGCTCTTTTCAATGGAATACTGCCGAAACTTAAATCTTTCTTTTTTAACTTGTTTTTTCTTTTTTACAATCAGTTTGGACATTTTTTAAGAAGTTAACCCCATCTGGAAATCAAACCTGAGGCAGCTGGAACTCCAGTCCGAAGTAATCGTTCAAACGCTATTTAGCCAACAACAGTTTTCTATCCAAAAGTATGTTTTGGAAGTTACAACACTCATATTCTCATGGTGCAATATATTTGAATGAAATGAATAAATTTTATAAGGAAAAATGCAACCGTGCATCTGAGTTTCAAATAAGTGTAGTCATCCTTATTCCGTCACGTTCTCTTGAGAATAATTTCTTGAGGAATAATTCATTAAAATACTTAATTAATATTAAAACATAAATGTAATTACAAGGAAGAAAATTTGCAAAAAACATGTAAAATAATTCCATTAGTGAAAATTTTGCGAAATATCGCAAAGGTCATGAACTTGCGTATTTTCATTCCTCAAATGTTAATTTTCTTGATATATTTTCCCCAAGAATTTCCTAACACTCTCTCATTTCCCTTTACAATAATTATTCTGTGCTCTAATTGAATATCCATGTTAATAAAGAAAAACAGTATTCGTCCTTTCATTAAAATTTGTCTGCTGCTACGTCTGTCCCTTTCTTTCTACGCTTTGTTTCATGTTTTCTATATAAGTGAGAAAAAGCAAACAATTTCATGTCAAATGTAAATTAATCAAAAGAGAATAAAAACAAGAGAAATGTATATAAGTAAATGATTAAATAACTGTAATTATCACCTTTATGGGTGACATGGTGAAGAAAATTGCACTTGCAAAATAATAAAACAAAAAAATAAACAGTAGCAACAACAAAACAAACGAAAAATGTTATAATAATTTCACAAAGAATGGGAAGCTTCAGGAAGTAAGAGAGAGCGAGAGAGAAGGAGCTAGTAAAAAAACGCAAAAATGTTATAATAATTTCACAAAGAAGCCAGCCCAAGAGAAATGTGAGAGAGTGGGAAATTTAATTTTATTACTTTAATTACTTTATTTATATTTGGCAACACTGGCAACGTTGGTAATATCAACAAAAATACCAACAATAACACAACGACAGTAAACGAAAGAGTGATAGAAAAAAGGAATAAGGACATGCCACACGCACATAAGATCGCACAGGCACATAAACATACACACACATATACACGTGAGTTTCAATGTCTGAATTTAATGAAACATAAGTGAAATAGCAACAAAAACAAACAACAATGGCTGATGAGATTCGTCATGCAACCAAACAACAGCAGACATGAAGGAGGAGGAAGAGAGTTAGAGAAGGGGGGAGATAATGGCTGAATAACGGTACATTAACATTGTCATAATTTAATTAAAGCTCATTTTACAACAACAGCAGCGGCAACAATAATATGTACAATGATAATGACACTAACAACAACAATGAAATAAAAACATATATATCGCTGCCTTAATTTGCTAAGGCCCTAACACCAAATTTTTCAATATCGAATTATCGATGGATTATGATAAAGCGTGCCCGCTTTCGTCTGTGCCAAAAATTTTAGATACCTGCACCGAAAAATTACGATCATTTCTTTTAGTTTAAATTAAAAATTCTCGAAGCAAATAACAAATAACAAAATGTGTTTTGCTTCTCCTGTAAAATTTGCTAAATGCGTGTTAGGGCCTTAGCAAATTAAGGAAGCGATATGTATATGAGATGCCTTCAAATACCCGCATTCACATTAGAGAGAGAGAGAGAAAGAGAGTAAATGCAAAATAATGTTAAATTGTTGTTGTTTTTTGCGGTATTTTTTAATTTGTTTGAGGAACAGAGCAAAAAAAAAAAAAACTTGATAATGTGAAAAGGAAACCTAAAAAAAAACACACACACACAAAAGCAAGAATGCTCATAAAAATTTAAGTATTTTCAACAATAATACAGGGTGAGTACGTGCATACATGCAAACACCATAGACATAGACCTTTTGAGTTGCCACTTTTAAAAAAATACCACAAAACGGCAACCGCACCTACATACAACAATAGCAAGGCACCACAACTGCATACAACATGAAACAATTAAAGCAGCAGCAAGTGTAAGGGACGCCAGAACCTAAATGGGGTAAGTAATAGATGTTGAGGGGGGCTGGCGAAGGCAGGCAAGAGGGGAAAATGTCAAGGAAGTGAATGAGAGTATGAATGGAGGGCAAGGTGGTGATAGAGCAACAATAACTGCACGACGTATGAGCACACTGACTTGCGTGTGTATATGTGTGTGATATATTAGACATATCCTTGCGACAAAAGAAGACTGCAATATAAAAACAAAGTGCGAGGAATGAGTAACAGAAATGTCGAACAGGGAATTAAAATGAACGAAGACAGAGAAGGAGAGAGCTACTAAGTATGAAAATAAAGACAGAAAAAGCAAAGAAAGATATAAAACTGCACACAATGTACGAGTAATTTTGGTAACAATGTAATAGATCCTTACAACAACTAACAAATGAATGAAAAAAAATATGTACATCCATATAAGAAAGAATGTAAGTAAATGTGTGGAAAAGAAGCAGTAGCAGAAAAAAAAAACAACAAAAAATACAACAAACATGCTTAATGGTGTAATTTATTCGGGAAAAATGGCTGCACATACATACACAAACACATATTCATGCACACACATAAATACGTATGCCACATTGAATTACAAGCAAGAACTTGAACCTGAACTGTACTGAACATTTCGTTCAGACTAAAATTGTAGAAAATTATATGAAAGTATGTAAGTTTGTACATATGTATGTAAAACATTAAATGAAGGGCGACTGCACACACACACACACATATGAAGAAATATTTATGTATGTTTGTTGTATTTGTGTGTGAGTCGCAATGGTGCGGGAAATTAAGCGAAAATTTTCGGTGAATGTTTCAAATGGAATGTGGTGAAATTCTTGATAAATAAAGTAATTAAATGAAAGTATTTACGAAAAAAATACACATACACACGCACACACACAAAAATGCCATAGCAAAAAATACTTAATGGCAAATAAATTAATATTTACTTGGAAATATTTTCAAGCAGAGTTACAGTTTCTCTTTTTTCTTTTCTTATATCGTCAGATCTATGCCAAAAAAAAAAAACATAAATGTAAGAAACTTCTATTTCAAGAAAATTTAATTTGAACTTTTGCAAAATTTCGCTATTACATCAAATAACGCAGCGTGCCAGATTGTTTGAGAGCGACACAGAGAGAAGGGAGTAGAAATTTCTTCCCAAGCCCAAGAAAAAAGAGGCAGAGCTACGAGAATGTAAAGATATTGAGATGTGAGGTGTTGACAGGAACGAGATCTGAAAACTCGTTGGAAAAGTAATAATTTGAAAACATGGTATGCAAAAGTATGATATGGAAATAGAGAATGGAATGCGAAGATATCGAGATATTTGATGAAAAGAAAGAGGCTCAAATAACAGACGTCGTCTCTTCCTACAAGAAAAATATGGAAGTCTGATTACAGATATACCTCGAAGGTAGGCGTAAATGTTATGTTTTCAAGAAAGCGCTTGATATTTATTTAACGAACTAAGCAAGATTGATATTTTTGCCATATTCGGGGTCCTTAGTTACAAAGAAGTTAATGAGTTAGCTGACAATTTGATATGGATGGCAATGACCAGAAAATACTTTGGTTAGGCCAGAAAGAGCCAGTACGCAGGCAGAAAAAAGACAGTAGGCAGTTTGAACTGTTTATTTTGAACTTCAATACAATAAAAAAAAATAGCCTGTTCAATGCCTTAAGCTAAGTAAAATCATTCTAAAAATGATTAAAGGATTACTTGCTGAGCATTGCACACTTGAGGCATACCTGAGACAAACCTTACCGTCATATCAAAATTGAAGCGTCGCACAGTGCACCGCTAGAGGACGAAAATGAAATAACTGAGTATTCCGGAATAAGTTTTTGACACTTTTTGAAAGCTAAAACTTCAACTAAGAATATTTGTTTTTTAGATGCCGACTTTGAGACAGTTCAGGAGCACGTGTTTTGTTCTTTAAAACTTTTGCGGGCACGCCAAACAGTACGGAATATTGATCAAATTTGAGTCTATGCAAGAACTGTTGAAATTAACCATGCCTAGACTGTCATAAACCCTACTGTCATGTTTCCTTTTCACCTTGTCTGGTATGAATTGAAAAGTACACCGTTCTTTCTTGGACTGCTCCCATATTTTCTGCGTCACCTTTTGAGCGTGTGTTCGCATTCTCCATCATTGTCCTCTCCCTTTTTGTGCAGAAAAGATTTTGCATCTCTATTTTGCCAAATGGTACGGTTCCTATATACATTCTAGCTTAAACCTAATAAGTCTTTAGTTTGAAAATGGCTCTCTAAGGTGTATCTAGTTTGCCCTGATCCATACCGGTGCTGCATTCAACATCACTTAGTTGATGACCTTAGTTATATGCTGTCATCTTTCCTCAAGAGGCCTGTCAAAGTTTAACAATTCTGGGCTAGATATTTTGAAGACCTAACAACTGAATGATGCTTCTTGAAGAACACGCTCGTATTTCAGGGATAAATACGATTTTATTTGGTATTGCCCATTTTCCGTGTTCTAAAATTAACACGGCTTCCATTTGCTAAGCTGTCCTTTCCAGCCAGCCGTGTTCAGGCATCGGCGTATTCTGGCTTTGTAATCGTCACATACCAGTCCCCAATCTGTGAGTCTTTTGGCCATCGCCACCGAAGCGATGTCGTCTGCGTAGCCTACTCTCGTTGTCTGCACCGACATGCACAGCTTCAGCACCCCGTTCTGCTGATGTGCCATAGCATGAGACCTAGTATAAAACCATCTTTCGTGCAGTATTCGGTCGCAAAAACTGCACGTTATAATAGGCTGAAGGTATGGGATTTTTTTGTACGTTGGCAGGTGGAAACCTTCATAGGTACCACAGAATTCCTGTGATTATCCGGTTATGTAGGATTCCTACCAACGAAAACCACTTACTTCCTTTTCTACCACTCTCCGCGTGGGACTAGCATTTGGCATTACTTCGCTAGGATGGTTCGGTATAAAGTCGTCTCTTTACTTATACTAATAACGCTATGTGTCGTCATTCTTAGTTTTTGGGACTAATTTTGCCATGTCACCAGTTGTTGGATGCTATTCTCCCGTTCTCGTCGTCTTCTGTATTCGCGATGTTTAGTAACCAGCGTTGGGATTCACGCGCTCGTTCTACATTCCTAAGCGTAGTCATCATATTGTTTGCTAGATTGCATGCAGCATTCCATTTCTCTACAGAGTCGCAAATCTGAGGTATCAAGTTGGTTACTATCGGGGCTCACCAAATACTCCCCCAGCTCCTCTCTGTCCCCATTGAAATGTGGGCAACGAAAGATGATGAAAGGTTCGTTCCGGCAATTCGGCCAGAACGATTCCTCTTCTTGGTTAAATCTGTAGAGATATCTCTTAAATCCTCCATGTCCGCTGAAGTTTTGGATTAGGTAGAAATCCATCTCTCCGTGTTTGCGATTCATATTTGGAATTGGACTAAAGGTGCAGCGACCCTTTATGAACTGCTCCCACCTTCGCTGACATTCGATTATTGTATGCTGCTTCTCTTCTTTCTTCATTTGGCTCTTAGGTCTAAGTTCTGGTTAGGTCCAGTTTTGTTATAAAGACGCTTCATTTCGGACGCGAGTAGGTCTTTGGGTACCTTTCTAGAAATGACGCAAATGGCATCATCGCCCGACACTGTACTGTAAGCACTTGCAACTCTCAGAGCACTGAGCTTATAGGTCGAGCGAATGCCTTTCGTGTGTCTCTTCTACGCGTCCGCCCTAATTGGCGCCGCGGCATATACTTAGAATCATTGAACTGGCCACCGTTGAATGCAGCAAGTGCTTGCACTTTTAGGGCCATCCGGTGAAGGTATGCTAGCAAGTCGTACGTCTCCAATGCTCGCAAAATCAATCCTCAGTTGATATAGTTAAAGGCATTCTTAATGTACAGCGTTTCTACTGCTCCAAACCTATTTGTATCGTTTCTCCAGGAACTCTCGCTGGTCACAATCCTAACTCTGTTCTTATGGCGTCGACCGCAGACCTCGTTTTCTTGAAGCCGAACTTTCTGTTGAAGAGACCCGTAGGGCTATCGAGGGTGTTCTGTACTCTGTTGCAATTTCCAGCACCTTCCCCACTGTGTCGATCATGTACAATGGCGGTAAGATGATGGCTGATCTGACGTTTTTCCCGGATTGAAAAGTAAGATCGACTGCTGGCATTTTCATGGCATCGGAAAAAATGGTTCTGTTAATGTGTGGGTATATATATATTTCATGAGTGCAGGTCAGTCTTGGCCCTCCATGGGCTGTTGCATTATAAAAGAAGAAGAAATATCTTATTATATGCAAAAACTATAGAAAGTCTGAACTTTGAGAGTGGAAAATCAAATGATCCTTTCACCCGTCTAGTTAATATGAAATTATCCACGAGTATACATTCCTGCGGCATTCTTACACGAAATAGTTTTTTTTCTTAATGAGATTAATAACAATAAGAATAAATCATGCTCGGCGTTAATTAACACTGCAATTAATTCGAAAACTTAAGTAGCAAATCTCTTGTATATAAAATAGTTCTTAAACAAATTTTCTTCCAAATTCAATATTAATAACAATATAATTCAATGATAATGAGTTAGCAAATCATACCATTAGTGCCACTTTTCGTTAACTGATGAAACCCCGAATGCGCTAAACTTTTTTGTTGTTGGATTAAACTTAAACTAATGAAAAACACTTGAATGAGTCAACAAAGCAATTAAAATATGAACAACAAAGCTTCTGCTTCCACGTCTTCTTCCTCTTTTGAAAAGTGCTTCCTAAAACTAATACAACTATCATTAATCACTCGTCACACTCGTCATATCGTGGTTCGTCAGTGTTCACTTTGTTTTTGGTGGGTTGGCTATGGTTTTATAGCCATAAGGTTCGTTCATAATTAGGTGCGCATTTTGAAGCATTTCTTTTTTGTTAGAGTTGGGGTTTGCGTTTTAATGCTTTTGACTTAAAGCATTAAGTTTTAGTTTTTATGATTTTTGCAGAAGATTATTTTTTGATGCGTTATTGATGATTACTGATGATGAGGTTATAATTTTGTAGTGATTTTTTTTTTTACATATGCTCACAAATACATAATTGTGGGAATTTTTTTGATTTTTTTTTTCTGTTTTGGTTAAAGTTAAATTGTTTTTAAAATGTAGTAATTTCATTTTAATAAGTGGTTATAAAATTTTCTAGTAAATATGCATTCATAGTTAATTATGTATTTGAAAAACGCCGTAGTATATTAAATTATATATTTATTTTTTTGTATAAGATTTTAAAAATAAATGTTGGTTGCTAACGCTTTTACTTTGCACACACTCGAGTTCACAAGTAGGTATCTAAATGGCAAAAATTTGGCAATTTTTGTATGTTTGAGTTTCATAAATTTTTATTAATATTATTATCTCTCATGCCTCCTTAGACGCTCATAACAATCATAGGGAAGTAGGAGGGGGGAACTTAATAAAAATGAGGCTAATGTACTCCATTTTTCATTTTCCACATACTTAAACACATTTCGTGAATTTCTTCTTTTTTTTGCATATCATTACATCTCATTGTATTTTTGAATGTGTTTTTTTTTTCAAAATATGAACAATAAATTATAATTTATGAAATGTAAAATTAGAGTGTGAATGTGTTTTACATACGGCGCCATAGCGGAAGAAAGGGTGGCGGAAGAACGCGTTGAACACAAATTTACTGATTCTAACGTCATTAATTAACAGATAAATATTATTTTTATATAAAAATTTTAATGACATAAATATATTGTGGTGTAATAAAGTCTCAATCGAAAAATGATTTCATCTCTATAATGAGAAAATTGGTTCTCCTAAAATTCGAGACCATATGCAGTCAGGTTCTTCTCTGTACCTGGGTTTTCTACGGAGCTGTTCTCTTATTCCGTAAACCAATTTTTGACAAATTTTGGCTGTAACGCAGTGTAACAAAACGGACAAAAGTAACGAATTACGATTTGAATACGAAAAAATGTTTATTCTTGAATCCGAAAGAATGAGAAGAAAATCCGTATTTTCGAAGTCAGCTGATTGCGTTGAAATGATAAAAGTACAAACAAAAGGAAAAAAATACATAGTCTAAAATGAAAAATAAAGAGGAGAGTGCTTCACCAATTAGCGCAACCAAATTAGAATGGTAAGTTAAAGTTTTTCCATAAAAATTTTTCTGTAAATTAATTTCATCCTGACGTTCTTCCTATGCAGGCATGACACGCCCTTGTGGTCTCTTGGACGTATTCGTCTTCCTGTCGATTCACTTACTCCTGTCTTTCTTCCGTACTTTTAACACCATCAAATGCCATGGATACATTTGAGAATGCAGTTTTGTTTTGGGGACACTCAATATATATCAAATACCGCTGCTTCTATAACTCTAGTTCTGGTCTGTCAACTTAATTACGCTTTCCCTCTCTATGCATTAATCCATTACATTTTAAAGTTACTGCCACTCCAACCTTTTTTTTTGCTTCACTGTCATTTTTCTTTTAATGGTACATTTTCAATCCTACGAAAAAGACTAGGTACATACATTCTCCTGACATTCTTTGTAGGCCTTTTAAGGAAAATCAAAATTTTCTATTTTTGGAAAGCTTGAGAATGGTTTTACTCTTATGTCTGGTTGGTTTTTCGTTCTGAACTTTGATCTGATTTTTGATTTGACTTTTGTGTATCGGTCTAAGTTTTGTTCTGAATTTGCTTAAACTTTCGAACTGTTTTTCCATCTAAATATCTACACAAGTTTTGGGCAGAATTTGATTTGATTTTTGGTCTGAGTTTTGGTGTGGAATTTGATTTGATTTTTTTTTCTTCTTAGTCTGAATTTTGGTATAATTTTTTGTTTGATTTCGGTCTCCTTTTAGTCTGATTTTTTATCTACTTATGTTCAGGGTTTTAGTCAGAATTTCGGTCAGGATTTTTAGTCTACTTTTGGTTTGGGATTCCTTCTAAATTTCAGTTTGGTTTTGGTTTTGAATTTAATCTGCTTTTTCATCTGAGTTTTAGCCTGGTTTTAATATGAATTTTGGTTTAGTTTTTGGTATTGTTATAGGTCTGTTTTGTGTGATTTAAAATCTGATTCCCGATTTATTTTCTAGTGTGATTTAATATGTACTGGACCATCTCAAACACATTTTATGGGTTCTGCTGTTAATTTTCATCCTATAAAATTTTTCTTAATTCACATTTCTGTTGCTATCATTCTATACCATTTATATTGCTTCGGTTATCTACTATTAACCCATAACGCCGCCTAATCGAAAACATTTTAAATCATATTTGAGATTATATTTCTATTACTTCTTTGGGAAACTTATATCCAAAATACTTATATTCGATGGTAAATGCATTACTTTAACAAAAGCAAAATCTGCTGCCCTTGTGGTCCAAAACTAAATCAGAGATCCGCTACTGACTGTACCACACTATGGAGCGTCAGTGTCGTTTATCTGTCAAAATTCTTTTAATCGCTTTCAAAAACTAGACGGGTAATAGCTAGAAACGAAATTTTCGAGAGGATCTTCCTAAAATTAGCCGAGCTTCATTTTTAGAGGGATGATAGATAAACAACTTTTTTCGTGATGCATTTTAATTTATGTATTTATAAAATAGTGATGCCTCACCAGATAATTAGACGGTTTGCAAGGTATGATGAAAGATGATGCACCATTTCTAGTATAGCGTTTGAAGCCTCAATAAAAACTTTCAGCATATAACAGAATATTAAATTTTGAAATATGTAGAGTTACGAAAATCTCACTAATAAAATGCTTCCAACTTTCTTTCTATTCTTTTGTAAATTTTTAAATAGAGACCGCTGTGGCGTAATGATAAATAAGTGTAAGAAAATTTCGAGAAATTTCTCAACTTTATTTAATTCAAAGTATGAATAACACAGTGGAATACATATTTTGAGGACAAAACCAAATCAATCTTAAACGATAGTATTTGACCTCAATAACAAAAGCCATAATCCCTTTTTGTACCACTACGTCACATTTTTTTTTTACAGTGGTTTCAAATTTCGATTTTTTGGTCAAAAATCGAATCAAATAATGAGAAAAATCATATGTAAAATTTTATTTAAGGTGGTTCTTGTCTACGGTGACCTATATAAAAATTTTCCGAGAAATATTTCCTTAGAACATTTTAACCCTCTAACTCCCACCAGTATGGGTTATTTCGGGCCCTTTTATTAAAAACTACTGAAAAGCTAAGTTTAAGGGAAGATAAAGGGTTAAACCATTCCACAAAAATATTCTCCGAAAAATTTCAGTAGCGGTCACTGAAGACAATTAGCCTCTAGGAGTTAAAGATAACACATAAAAAACGAAAGTAAATGTTAAGAAATTTGTTCGTAAGCATATATTGCAAAGTGCGATATTAAGTATGATTAGTAATATTCTTTATAATGAAGTTTTCAAAAATATTAATAAATTTTGTTATATCTGCGACCATTTCACGCCATCCCATTGCAGGCAACGTTGTTTCAGCTCTGAAACTATGACCAGAAATTTATTTCGGATGTTCCGTGGGTGCTATAACTATTTGTCGGAATGGTCACATCACAGGCGCAGATCAAGGCCTTTTGGTGTTCCTAAGGTATGGATTGACCCTATTTAACATGATCCTTTGAATTTCTATGCGTGTGTGAATACGGTCTGCGGGTTGCAGAAAAAGAATATTTAATATCAAAGTTTTCCCAGTGCTCAAGTGTCATTGACGCATTGCGATGACATTCGTCCAAGATCTTCCAGCCCAGATGCATTTTCAACTAAAAGTATGCCTATTCTCCCTGAAATGGAAATGCATTCTTTGTACGATCCCAGTTCTGATTACACAGGAAAAATTAGACTTAATTGTTGCTAAACTACAGTTAACACAACCTAAATCAGAGGAGCTCGCTTCATTATTAAGAGCGCACAATTTGTTGGCAACAAACTCTAAATTTACTGCACCGTTACAACATCATTAAATGATTTTCTGCTTCAAAAGGTTTCTACGTTCCACACTTACAGCACATATTGTAATGATATTACTAATCACATGATAACAAATAAATTGCTTAACACTCAATTTGGTTTTTTTTTTATGTGTTACTTTTAACTCCTAGAGGCTACTTGTCTTCGGTGACCCCTACTGAAATTTTCCGAAAAATATTTTTGTGGAAGGTTTTAACCCTTAATCTCCCTTAAACTTTGCTTTTAAGGAGTTTTTAATAAAAGGGCCCGAAATGTCCCATAGTGGTGGGAGTTAGAGAGTTAAAATGTTCTAAGGAAATATTTCTCGGAATATTTTAATATAGGTCACTGAGGACAAGAACCACCTTAAATAAAATTTTACATATGATTTTTCTCATTATTTGATTTAATTTTTGACCAAAAAATCTAAATTTTAAACCACTGTAAAAAAAAATTGTGACGTAGTGGAGCAAAAGGGAATTAGGGCTTTTGTTACTGAGGTCAAATACTATCGGTTGCGATTGGTTTGGTTTTGTCCCGAGACATTGACCCTCAAATTGTTGCATAGTGTAATTATTTAGGAATCTATGTGAATTAGTTTAAACTTTATTTATTCTTTTGTTATCAATTAATTTACCTTGTAATGAAGTTGAAAAATTAGCAAAATTATTTTTGACATGCAAAAAATGTCTTAATCATCATTTCTTCAGTGACACAAATATAAAAAACACTGACGGACAAAGTGTTAATGTGAACACAAAGTCAATTACAAAGGACATCAATTTAAATTCTAAGAAAAAAAGTTTATTTTCTTACCAATTACTTCTAATTACTACGTTGCTTTGACAGGAATTGCATCCGATATTTACCTGGAAACAAAAATATGAAAAGAACATTAATTTATTACGATAATTTATTTTAAGAAAGCATACAATTAATTAAATAGTAACAAATCACATACAAATTATATATCACACAATATACAATAAATACCTACATACTTTCATTTTCTTTACATAATGATTATAATTTTCAATATGCAAAAAAAAAAAAACATATCAAATCAATGAAACCCACAATGAAACAATGAAACATAACCTATAATTTGTTACCTTAACACAAGTAATAAACCTCTTTTTTTAGATTTTGTTTTTTTTTTTTTTTCTTTTTGAGAGCATACTCGTATGTTAACATATAAATTAACATATAAATGTTTAAAAAATATAATAACACATAAGCGCCTAGCAAGAATTTACATACATACATACATTAATTCATGCATTTTAAGTTTCTAAAGTAACAAAATTACTAGGTTTAAGTTTTCCATATTTTTTTTTTTTTTTTCAATTTCAAAACAACATGAAGGTGGATTTGGTATGTTTTTACAAATGTCAATTGACCCAGATTTGACAAGTGGCATGCTATGCCACCTTTAGCGCATACATAGCATATGAATATAATTGAAATATTTTAAAGTACACACATATATGTATATCCATATATAGTAGTTATAAATACTTAACTACTAAATAATTATTTGATAGCTGGTTTGGATATTGAAGTGATTTTCGCACAGCGGGAAAGATTTGAAACAAACTTATTCTAAAAGCGAGTAGAAAGTGTTAAGAAGGTGATAAAGAAAATTTAAAATAATGTTAGTGAACTACTGAGGAAAGGATAATGAATTAACCCTTTCGTTGTTTTTGGCTATTTCAAACCTATCGGGAATTTTAAAAATAAAAAATTATTTTTTGAATTTGAGTAAAAACGGGAGTACAGTTTATTTTTTATTTAATTTTAAAAAACAGTCCAAATTACATTTGTGCAAATTTAAGAAGTTAAGGTACAAAGCTTAAAATTTTGAGCAGGTTTATAAACTTGTTTTTTAATTATAATAGTTTGAAACGAAAGTTAAAACTCCATTTCATGATATAAAATTAATAACTTAAAAAAAAAACTAAATTGTGTATTAACGAACACAAGGCTGAAGTGAAACTTCTTGTGAACTAAACGAAACACAAGCAAATAACAAGCAAATGAAAATTTTCAATCGCTAAGTTTTTTACTTCATTGGCTTGTGTTTTTTAATTTCATTTGCTTGTTTCGTTTAGTTCACAAGAAATTTCACTTCTGCCTTGTGTTCGTTAATACACAACTAATTTTTTTTTTTTTTTGGATTAATTCTAGAACAAAAATTGCAACTCTGTACCGGTAATGTCGATGACAATTGTACCGAACTCTTTTTTGTGTGCGACATCTTCATGTAATTCCTTGGACATTTGCGCCATCTGTGTGTGAAATGTATAACTGCCATAAACTTTAAGATGGCGACGCTACACATTGTTCTTTCCGCCATAGGTGTGTGTGTATGTGTGTAATTAATATGTTATATTGAATTAAAACTATTTATGAATTGTTTATTATATAGTTTGCTTGTGAATTCAGTTACGGAATATTGATATTTAGCCCCTCATGCACATTGCTCGACAAAATTATGTCGCAATGCAATCTTACGCGCGTCGTCGCATCCGGTTGGTTTTACTCTAGGACAAGAGAAAAGAAGTTTCACTTCAAAAAATTGTTTTACATGCTTATAGAAATTGTACATTAATGTGTACATATTCACGCAACTCTAATGTTAAATATATTGTACAATAAATAGTTTAGTTACTATTGTGTACAAGAGACGTGGAAAGTTGATGATTTTTGAATTATTTTCTGCGAGTGTTAAAAAAATTGTGATAGTGTTTATTTGTTTTTGAACTACATAGTTCAACAAATGAAAAAATAACAAGGTTCTGAAAGTGGATTCTGATAGAACTCGAGGGTCAAAATTATACGGGTCTAGGGGTTTTAAAATTTTAGTCTAATTTTTTATTACGTGGGCCTAAAGTTTGGACATTTCTAACAGATTTAGTATAATAAACCATTAGATAACTTGTCAGTTTTGCATCTGAACTTGTCTGCAATTTATAATGAAATTTTCCGTAGAATATTTTCTTCCAGCATATTAACCCATTGGCACCCACCATTATGGGTCTTTTTTGCCTTTTTCGAAAAAGTTTATTTTTTAACCCATTACGAGGGTTAATAGAGGGTTAATATGTTCAAGAAATATATTGTCCATGAAATTTTACTATAGATAACTGAACAACAAAATTCTGTATACTTGATTCTAAACCCAAATTCCAAAAATGTTTCAAATTTTAACCTTTTATAAGTTGTAAACCAATGTGTCTTTAAAAGTATTTTCCAAACTAAAGCTTTATTTTACATTGAAAAATAAACCTTAATTGTTTTTTCCCTAAAAAAAAATTTAAAAATTAAAATTTTTCTCGAATTTTTACTCCTTTCATGCATTTTGGTCATTATAATGTACAAAATTCCGAAAACCTCTACAGCCCTACCCAAGAACTTCTTTCAATTTTTGTTTGGCTTTCAATTTTTAACAAAGTCCGTATCTACGAGTCAAAATATACAAAAAAAAATTTTTCAGCCAAATAAAAAAGATAAAAATTGAAGTTAATTTATTTTCAGTTTAAATTTTTGAAACCCGAAATGGCATCTCCAATATGGTAAAATATTTTAATAAAAATTGGTATTAATAAATCTTTGACGATTACGGATTTCAAATTTTTGGAGAACAAAATGACTTATCTAATATGGCCAAACACTTTGATTTTAAAATGTTATCCGACTTTCACAATAAATGTTATGCAAAAGTTTTTGAAGTCGATGATTACGAAATGAAACATTTTGGTTTTCATACAAATTAATATTCATGGTAATTGATTTTGTGTTTCAATTTGAATTTTTGATAAACCAAAAGTGGATCCAATATGTCGGAAACATTTTGCTAAGAAGTTACCGAATTTTTGACAACTGGTATTGAAAGGTTTTTGAGTTCAGTGATTACGATACTAAATCGGAAAATTTCAAATTTTCGCACCACTTTGGTTTTGATATCACATTCGAAATCAGCGCCCTCGAAAACATGTGCGTTGCCTGTTTACGAAAAAAAACCCCAGGACACAGATTGAAGCGCTTCTCTTACCACTGTGTTAACACAAAAAACTCATGCATGTGGTACATTTGCATATTCAAAGACAACTTGAATTCAGATCAATAAAAATATGCATTCTTATACTTTACAAATAATAATCCAAACGGAAAAATTTTAATTTATTCAGTCAATAGATTTGCAGAACAACTTTTTAACTCACAGCATGATTTTGTGGTTGATTTGTGATTTGTATAGCAAAATAATTCATATTCGCCCTTCCAACCAACCAATCTTCATCATAATAATATTTCCATTTCTCACTTAATATCTGTTATGAAACATATCTACATTTAACCGAACTGAAGTGAAAAATGATGAGCATGAAAGAATCGTCTCTGCTTTTGCATGTTATGCTAAATGAAAACATCATTTAATTTCATCATTTTTCAATAAAAATAATAAAAAAAAAAAAAATGTTCATGCTGCTTTGCGCTGCGGCATGTGCTGGCATGTTAAATGTAAATTCTTTGTTGTCGTGTCGTTGTGTCATTGTCATGGCAAATGATATGTCACAAACGTCACACTCTCTTTCTCTCTCTACTCAAATACAAACAACGATGACGACAGCAAAGTAAAAAAAAAACAGCCAAACATTCAACAATTCAAAGCCACACGCTATATGAAATTTTATGATGTGTACGAATTGAAAGCAGTTGAATATACTATGCCATCAAAAAATAAACTCCCCAATCCTAGTCTTCCCCATTCCAATAATTCCACCATAGACAGATACACATACGCCTCCACCAAAACTTATATTCAAATTTTTGTATGTTGTATTTATTTCCTCAAGCTGCTTGTCATATTAAATTCTTTTTGTAGAAGATTCATAAACGATTTGAATTCTAATCTGGAATTAATAACAATTTTTGTTGCGTAAATTATCATATTAAGGGTGCTCACAGATGTCTTGAAAAAAATGTGTGTTAAATGCACAGAATTAAATCTTGTTCGCGAAAAGTTATGTCTGTTTAGGGGAAAGAAATGCTCATGTTAACATATCATATCAAGTATAATTTGAGAATTTTTAAGAATTTTTTTCTTAAAACGAACTAGGCTTGGGTAGTTTTGACCTTCAGTCAATTTTCGATGGGAAATAATTTCTCCAAAGATTGCTGATAGATTTTCTAACTTTTAACGTAGTATAAAGAGATTATTGCCAAAAAAAAATTCGACTTTGGGTGACTCCAACTACTTTTTGATCGTACGAAAAAACTTTCTCATAGGCATGAAACAAAAGTGATTTAAAAGAAAAAAAAAATTATCTGGGCACCTCATATATCAAAATTGCGAAGTTTAGGCCTCTTTAGTGGGAAACCCAGGTGTGATTGATCAAAATTGTTGACTTTTTGAAGAAACCACCTTTTTGGCCCATTACTAGGCTTAATAGAGGGTTAATCGATTCTAAAAACACGTTGCTCATAAAATCTTAGTGTAGGTACTGAACAACAATACGAGGCCCTTATAACTTTTTCGAAGTTTTAACAGAATCAGAACATATTTGAAAAAAAAATTTTTTGTCGGACAGTGTGGATTTGCTAGTTGCCAGTTCTAGTTTCGAAGGCTGATATCTTAGTAACTTTTCTATCTTAGATTTAATGTTTTTTGAAATTAGTTGTACGGCCTAAAAATATTTATTTTACGCCCCATTTAAACAGGCTGGTATCAAGGAATGCATACAGTTTTTGGATTGTTATCACATCGAGGATTGGGGTCCAGTCTTCTACTTATATTATAAAGAATTTTCCAATAAGTGGTACTAACTTTTTTACTCATTATTTTTGCACTTTTGTTTAGGATATCGCGAAAACCAGAGCCCAATGAGTGCTTTGGGTGTCGGATTCGGAATCACCGCATTAACAGCCTTCGGAAAAGTATATTCTAGTTCCTGGGTTAGAGGGCCGGCCTGGGTTATTTTAATATATTTTTTCCTAACTTATACAATACGTAAAATATTTGCATGAAATAAAGAACGACTTTGGATTGTTTTTATCAGTCGGTAATTCATTATTATTCGCAGTTTTAATAATATTTATTACACTTTTTAGATTCGTATTAGCACAAATTTGTATAAAATTATATATACAGAAATAAACTCATAGCTTTATCAGCAAAAAATATCAATAGACCATGCAAATTATATGCACGTATCTAATTTTAATATGTAAATAAAATTATATTATTAAAAATTCCGCTTTATAAATTATTCTTCTTTCAAAATAATTATAATTATTCTGCCAAAAATGTTCACAAAAATTATTTGCAAACTAAAATTATTTCAATTATGTTTATATTATAATTTTGCATTGCAAATAAATTCTCGATGGTGTTGTGTCAAAGATTTTCAATAAAATTCAATTTAGAAAAACCAATAGGTAATCAGAAACAGATGTAAATATGTATGGATAGATATGCATGGCAAAAACATGTTAATTGCTTTCAACTGATTTCGATTGCATACAATAAACCATAATTAAATTACCACAATTGCACATAACCTGCGGTATGATTTTTTGTTATTCCCTCGCCCGCAATTGCAATTAACAACATGCGCCAAAAATTTTCAAATAAATCCGCAATAAATACAATATCATTAAATGAAATATACGAAAATCGATGCAAATTCAAAATAAAAGCAAAATAAAAATGATTAAAAATTTTGTAGTCGGTCTACAACGATTTAAAATATTGGTACATTGAGGGTAAGTAATTCAAATTGGACTGAAAAAGATCTGGGATAAAGCTATGTACATTTAGTAGGGTTTCTAAAAGCCTTCCGTGGGTTTTTTAAGATTTACAGAGGTAATTCGTTTATATTTTATTTAAAGAAAGGTTGGATTGCTATCAAAAAGTATTTAAGTTGAGACCGTGTACAAGATTTCAAAACTAAAAATTCGATTAAAATATAGAGAAGGCAACTTTTTAGCTCTATAAATAATGACTCTTTCAAAAAATCGCGCAAATACCATACTAGACAGCAACTAGCAGCAGAGGTTTATTTTTTCAACTAACCAAGAGTATTGCATACATTCTAAACCTTAGTGGATCTTGACAATGGGCTTCAGGTTTTCGCATTCTGACAAAAATTATTTCAATTCAGGAGCAACAATCAACACAATTTGTTCCCTATACCAGAAGGTACAAATAAGAAATCGCTCCCGTTTCCATTCAAGACATAGTTATCGAGTATTCTAAAAAAATAAAGTACTTGGGTATTACACTTGACAAACAGTTTCATTGGAAAACTTTTTACAAAATGTGACCTGTTGAAAACTCATTGAAAAGACCTGGGGTCTTACTTCCAAGATGGTTTTCTAACTTTACACTATGCTTGATATGCTGCTGCTGAGTGGTGGCTTAAAGTCTTACAGGGCCGATCTACTATCAACAAAGTAAACAAGCAACAAAAGCTTGCCTGCATCTTCTTCATAGCCTATAGAGCCTGTCCAACCCCTGCCTTTAAAGCATTGATTGGTCTGTCTTGCATCTTTACAAATTTTCAGAAAAAGACAGCTGTTACTATTTTTTGAGGCTGTAGGCCTCGTCTAACTTGCTAAGACACAGGTAACCTGAGCAGTCTAAGTTAAATCCCTAATACTTCAGTTTCATGCCTTGTTTTATGTCTTCTTTTATGATTATTAATCTGTGGACTGCGCTTGCGGATCCAGACATTTCCCAAGCTGCTGTAATATGTTCGTTCCTTTAAATTTTGTTTATTGTTTCATGATCAACGATCAAAATGTATAAGATTTCCATTGATATGAGGGGGGCCTAATTCCCATCCCTCTTCCCTCCATCCTTGGAGGGAAGTACACCTATGGATGCTTTTATCTTTTTAGAATATAGTTTTTTTTCTAGATTCGATTGGATTGGTACAAATCTTCGGTCTTTTCTCTCTTTATTGTTTTACAGATGGTTTAAAAATGGATTGTGGACCAGATGCTAGCGTCTTTGTATCTAACACTAAGATCTTAATCCCACTAAGCACTAGTACTCGTACTTTTCAAGCCGAAATGTACTTAATTGAGGCCTGTGTCAAAATAAATCTTCAAAAATGGTTAAAGGTATCAATTACACAGTCCGAATAATTAAGACTTTTTGGCTGCAACAGAATAGCCACCCTGTAATTCTGAAAGGGCATGTTATATAGACCATTTTTGTAAAATAAACTTATACTCCAGCAAGTCTGAGTTTTTTTTACAGTGGGTCAAAGTTTTCATATTTTGGTCGAAGGGAGCTGAATACTAAGTACAAAAAATGTTATAAATTGATGTCTGGAACAAATCTTATCGGCGAAGTTTTGTGGTAGAACATTTTAACCCTTTAGTTCCTCTTTTTATGAGTCAATTTGGCCCCTTTTTTGCGAAAAGCCTGAAAAGTATTTTCAAAAGAGAAGGTTTTCACTGAGTTTTTCTTCTAAAATCCACAATAGACCTCAGTTGATATTGAAGTTTTTTGTACGTTGATTTGGCACTGGAAGGGCAATATTAAATCAATTATAAGCCATCAGAAGGGAACCGGAATTTGCAATTTGCATAAAAATAATCCCTTAGAAACCGAGAATCCACATTTGAAATTCATTAAAAGCCTCTGCTTTTTTTTTTTGCTATAAAAGAAGTTTGTAAGCATAGACAGGTTACCATATTGAGATCATCTTTTCAGTATCCCACGAATTTAATCAGCAGAGAGTCGAAGCTTTGGCGAGTATGAATATACAATAAAAATTAAGACTTTGCTCTTTCTTCTCGTAGATTTACTTGAATTATTCTAGGAGTTATTTTTGTGCTCAGAAAGCTTTGCTGTCATCGTCAACTTCCATTGAATGCATTAAGCACCATAAAGTCCTATGAAAATAAATAATTCCACAGTGATCAAAATGGATTTCTTTGCTGTTCCCCAGGTGAAGCCGAGCTCAAAATCTTTTTTACTAAAACAGTTTTATGTACAACTTTGGGTTTGTCAGGGTTAGTCTTCACAATACAGATATTTTCGCTACGGTCAAACCTCGCAAAAGTGGACGATACGATTGAATTTGCAATGTTTGGTTCTTTATTGTTAAGAACTTTTAAGCTTGTCTCATCAAATTTCGTTTGCTTCAGTTAAAACGACTTGAGATAATTGTATATTTAAGACATAAATAAGCTAAAACTGTGACAAACAGCTTATGAAATCGCAGATACCTTCTCTCGCACATATAGGGCACACACCTATATGGTATATACACATATTAAAACAAAAACGCTCTACTGACAAATGTGTAAATTTCAAAGCCACGATTCGAATTTTATCTTGCGTATAAAATACACACACACTTGCGTGCGTACAAAAAATATTTCAAATGCGTAAAAAGGATTACAAAAAACACCACAGCAGCAATAATAACAACAACAACAACAAAAGCTGGAACCGCAAAATTTCGAAATGCGGCATTATGTGGCGCTATGGCAACGACACAGCGACATGATGTTGATAACGTACAAATTCTTTTTAAAAAGTGCGGGATTAATATATATCTCATTGATGCAAATATATATTAAATACTTATATCGGAGTATGTATAAAATTTTTTGTATCTGTGAATAGTATATTTTACCAATAATTCATAAATGAATAAATGCTTGCACATATATAAAATTGATTGTCTTGTTAAGAGAATGCGTGGATTTTAGGCTTTTCAGCACGACACCGCATGCAATGCTTAATTTCATGTTAACTCTCAATTTTACTGATATGAAAATATGATAAAAATCATTTAAAATTTATTATAATCGTTTTATGTATAAATAATTAAAAAATAACAGTGTGACTCTCATTATGAACAAAAAAAAAAAAGAGATAGGGTGAGAGAGAGAGAAAATAAATAAAAATCCCATTGAATTACACACATCTTACGGTATTATTTCACAGTTGCCAATGTTGCCAACAATAAAGTATTTTGTTACGTAGTATTTATACACCCATCGCAAAACAAAAACCTGTTTAGAAGTATTTATTTTAGAATTGACCTTAACCAGAATTTACTAAAACTCTGAACCAGCAACTGATCCATTTTAATGGCAAACAATCGTGAATATCTCAGAAACTATAGTCAAGCGAGGAGTTAGAAGTATATGAAGGTATATCAATATATATCTACATCGTCACGAATTTTTATCAAAATCGAAGAGAGAAAAAATTCTATTTATCATATATTTTAGACTGTAAATATTAAACCGGTGCGAATTTTTAAATAACTTCTAGAATCAGTTATTACATTTCTTCAAAGTTGGAATAGTATTTCAATATGGTAGAACTAAAGCATTTCAGAACGGGCTAACAGAAGAGGTTAGCAACCATCCCTTATGATTTTTGGTTTCTGAATATTTTTATTTATTAAAAAAATATAAAATTTGTTCCGGGATTAATCGAGGGGAATCCCTCGATTAATTGATTAATTTCTGCAGCGAAATCACTAAAGCACACTCAGATGTGCTGTTAAAATTAAATTTCAGGTCTTATTATATTCCATGCAGAGATGCAAACCGGTTTTGAATCAAACCAAATTTATTCGAACCGAACTGTGAACCAGAGCAATAAAAGAATGCATTCAATTTAATTGGAATACCTTGAACTCAGTGTTAATAACCGGCAGTTCATGATTGCAGTCATTGAATAACATATTAGACTCCAGAGCGCTCAGAGCACTGATCTACAAAAGAATGAAATGTCTAGGTATGTATCAAGTGCCCAGTACAAAACTAGCATCCATAGATCCGGGCACAATACTCAAATTCTTGAGGGAGACTGGACTTAATGAAGCACTCTACGCAGATTACTCTAGATAGAGAAGAGGGACGTACAATATATCTTATAAGTCGTGGTGCGACGACATAAACCTCTCTAAAACAATATAATATTAGACTCCAGAATAAAAAATGCAGTTCGAAGTTTTTTTTTGGAGTCGCTTGGTTATTCATTTAGAAAAATCTTTTTTGGAGTCAAGGGAATGTAATCCTTTTTGAAGTAATGGGAATGCATGACTTCAAAATCTTATCTTATGACTTCAAAATCAAGATTAAATTTTGGTCTGATTTGTAGTCGATGTTTTATTGATTTTCGGTTTGAGTTTTGGTTCAACTAGTTTTGGCTTGAATTATTTGTCGGCTTTTGATCTGAATTTTGTTTTAGTTTTTGTTCAGAGTCCTAATTTTTTATTTTTTTCCTTATGGTCTGATCTTCAATCTAAATTGAAGTCCGATTTTTTCCGATTTGGGATCTGATATTTGTATGACATTTTTTCTGATTTTACTTTGACTTTTTTCTGATTTTCAGTTAGATTCATTATATAAAATTTGTTCAAATTTTTCGTTGGAATTTGGTTGGATTTTTTTATAACCTTTGCCCTGAATTTTAGTCTTCTTTTTTTTTGATTTTTGGTTTAAATTTTGGTCTGATTTTTGATCAACTTTTGTTTTGCTGTTTGATCTGAATGTTGGTCTAATTGATTTTCAGTTTAATTTTTTTTTTTTTTTGCATTTGATCTGGATTTTTGTATAAATTTTTGATGTAAATTTTGGTCTGATTTTTGGTATTTGCTTTGCCTGAATTGGTTTGACTCTCGGACTGAATTTTTGTCTGGGTTTTAGTTTGATTTTTTGTCTGGTTTCAGGTCTTGTTTCTAGTCTACTATGAGTCATCACAAAAAAACTTTATATAAGTATTCTGCTGTACTTTTTCTACTCAGATACTCCACTGAATGTCGCTCAAGGTTCCCCAAAAATTTTGTATCCAGAATTTGAAGAAAAGTATTAAATTTATCCAGATGAGCCTTAAACTGTTGTATTCCTCGAGATTTTCACCCTAAATTCAGCGGATAAATTCGGTACAAAGATCGTTTGTAAAGTTAATTAATCTTCAATTGCATTACGTGCCAGTTCTTCTACCCTTCGGCTGAGTTTTATTAAAAAATCTGTAAGATGTGGTTTCAAATCTAGGCGGAAATTGTTTTTGTTTTTTTTTAGTCTTTATCTTGCAAGTACTGAGGGACTTAAGTTACAAAGTTTCTTTTAAGGTCGCCAATCGTAAATACACGACTTTGAAAGAAAGACGCCACAAGTTGAAGTCAAGCCCGCATTTTCTCTATTGAAAAGCACAAGTTTGTATTTTTTAAAAATACAACAAATTTTGTAAAATTATACGAATACTTTTTGTTGAGTGTATCCGCATATCCGCTGCTGCTCCTGAATGTATGTAGCATGCAAAGCTTTGATAAATTTCAATTAACAATCATTTGCGGTATACAAAAAGGCTGCATCTAGATTCACATACATGCATATATCCGCTAGTCTACAAGTACAGGTAAAAGCAGCAGGGGTAATAGAATGCAAAAAAAGAAAAAAAACTGGTTGAAATGTTGCTGAACTCTAAATTAAAATGTAATTGTTTCGTTTCGTGCTTTTTGTTGTTGTTGTTTTTGTTGTGATTTTGAAGCATATGTAGCGCGGGATGCGAGCGAGTGTTTCGCAACTGATTGCTGCATATTTAATGCAATTCCTAAGGGTATTCAAATACAAGTACATACATACGTACAGACATACATATAAGCCCATAGCAGAACTTGACAATGGAATTTAATCACTCTCTGGCTGCTTGATGCGGCATACATTGCTCATTGCTATAGCATTCATTGGTGATGATTGTGCTGAACATGTTGCCTATAGGCTAAAGTGTGTGCATACATACATGTGTATATATTTATATAAATTTATTGCAATTTTTCGAGCAAACGATAAATAAAAAATTAATTGGAATTTTTAAAGTTTATTGATTTAAATAAAAAATTTTTTTTTTACATTTTTCTGCTACTTTTTTTGTAGCAAGTTCTAAAGGCATACACTTTAACACAGCATATACTTGTAACTATCACGTCAAAGCATTTAATCATTACTGCCACTGCCGTCCCTATTCAAAATCTATGCACCTAAGTTGTTTGTGTGTATTTTTGTAAAAAGAAAACCTATTTCTAGTTATCCAAAGCATTAACTCAAACTCACACTTTTCCAGGTGAGTGCATAACATTGCCACTCGTTTTTTTTTTACTTTTTCCTTTTCTTTTTCCTGTTCCTTTTTCCTGCTCTTTCTTTTTTCCTTTTTTTTTTTTTGTACCGCAAACTTTACACTTTTTACAACTCTGTTTCTTTTTCATACCTGCCTTTTTAAGGATTATTAATTGTATGCCGTATATTTATCGCTAGACACGCTCTCTACTTCGATCTCTTCTTCCCTTCACTCTCTTGTTCTTATTCTCGCTGCCTTACGGTTTTTTGTGTGCCTTTGTGTGTATTTGAATCTTTTATGGTATTTAAGGTTATGTTTACCGTATGTTTATACTCGTATGTATGTTTGTAAATATTTATTTTTGATAAAAATCTAATTTGAATACTTACATACTTTATTCTCTTTCCATGACAACGAACGTTGAGCGCGTGTGCCTATATTTATAATTCAACGTAGTTAGTACCAACCACCCGTAATATTTATTTTTCCGGCATATGTCACCAGCTGATTCGCTTTAAGGTTTTCATTTTCCTTTCCTCTTTTTTTTTTTTTTTTGCTTTCTACCTTTATGGTCCATTGATTTTGATTGCTACACTTGCTTAATTTACTTGAAAATGGTTTAATGTTTATGAGTGCGTGCATTAAATTTATAAAAAAAAAAAAAAAAGTAATCAATGATGTTTTCTTTCTATTTGTTGCTTTTGTTGTGGTGATTTTCTAAAAATATATATTGCCAAGGTCAAATTTTAGAAAAACCAATATTGATTTGGGTTTTCTTCGTTTTTCTTCTAAATGATTGGGTTTATTTTGTGTACTCTTATTTATTGGCAACACATTGAATGATTTTGAATAGAAAAATATCCTATTACAGTTCAATTACAATTTGTGCACAATAAAATTATGAATTCATAGAAAATTTTTGAGCAATTTGAATAAAAAATTTGGGTGAGCTAGTTAGGTTTGATTAAAATGGCTGCCTGTGGGTGTTCAGTACACTTAAAACAGAAATTTTGCATATGAAAAGGAGCTAAACCCATGTCAAGTCTGTGTAGAATCTTCTGGGCGTTTCTTCCTCACATGAATCAGAGTTGGACGTTTGTACTGCAAATGGGTTAGAGTTTCCTTTACTTCTTCGTTAGCACATCTCCTGCATCGATTCCAATACGGAATGTAAGACCCGGTATTTTGCGTGTTTTCCAAAGGGACAATGCCTGTAATAACCTAAGTCACTAAGCTTATGAACAGTGAAGAGTGGATATAGAGCTTTAGTGTGAGGAAGGTTGATTTTACTAAATTATTGGATAATTATTAAATCATTAACTAGACCACAAATGTGAAAGAAAATTTACGCCAAAAAACAAACCAAAATTCAGACCAAGAACGAAACCAAAAATCAAACCAAAATTCCAGCAAGAACTCAGAGGAAGAGATATATCAAAAGTTAGACGAAAAATTTGACATAAAATTAGACCAAAACTCTAAGCAAAGTTAGAACAAAACTCAGACTATAATGAAAACAAAATTAGACCAATATTCAAATTAAATTTAGACCAAAAATTCAGAAAAAAATCAGGTCAAAACTAAGATTAAAATTCAAACAAATTTCTGGCGAAAATTCAAACCAAATTGAGAGCAAAAGAATACCGAATTCAGGGTAAAAACCGCCTAAAAATCAAACCAAAATTCAAAACAAAATTAAAACCAAAATCAAACCAAATCTAAGATTAAAATTCAAACTGAATTCAGGCCAAAATTTAAAACAAAGTATCAGATCAATGGAGACCAAATTTATACCAAACGGAGACCGAAGTCAGGATAAAAGCAGTCCAAAAATCAAACCGAAATTCAAAACAAAATTAAGACCAAAATTCAAATCAGATTAAAACTGAAAATAAAATCATAATTTTGACTTAAATCCAACCAAATTTGAAACAATATTCAAAACAAAAATAAGGCCATAATTCATATCAAAATTCCAATAAAAAATTTGACTCGAAATTCTAGACAAATTCGAATCGAACTTAAAACTAAAAGTCGCACCAAATTTAGATTAAATGAAGACCGAATAAAATTAAAAGGATTAAAAGAAGTCAAAAACTCAAACCAAAACCAAAAAAAAAAAAAACTAAACTGAACTGAACTAAATTCAGATAAAAAATCGGATCAAAATTTGGTTAAAGGTTCACATCTAAAACTATATTTTAAGTCTGGTTTCTCACTTTTCAGATAGGTTAGAGTGGCGAGAAAAAAAGGAAAGGAAGCGACTGTCGCTTTGAATTTGGAAATATCATATCTACACTAAGAATATTTGCAGCGAGTTTATTTTATAAATCCTCAGTACGACACCGAAAAAAAATTGTCTCCATAGTGCGTTGGAATATCATGGCCACGTTAAAATCGTGGGTTTCATTTGCAATTCGTGTAGTTTTGCAGAAAGCATGAACTTGTGGTCGAAGCAACCTCAAAATCAAACCTAAAGTCAAAACAAAATTAAGACCAAATTTCAAATCAAATTAAACATTGAAAATCAAACCATAATTGTAACTCAAATTTAAGCAAAATTTAAATAAAATTCAAAGCAAAAATAAACTTTAATTCGTACCAAAACTCAGACCAAAAACTAGACTTAAAATTCTAGAGAAATTCAAACCGAGCTTCAAACAAAAATCGCACCAAATTCAAATCAAATTTAAGAACAAAATTCAGATTAAAAGGAACTCAAACTAAAATTTAGGGCAAAAATCAGATAAAAAATCAAAATTTAGTCTAAGGTTTACCCCAAAAACTATATTTTAGGTCTGGATTTTGATTTGTAAGAGGAGAGGCGGGAGAGAAAAGTTATCGACGTTCGCTGTATGACATCGAAAAGACACTACATTTCTCTGTAATGCCATAGAGCGGAATATCGTGGATTTCGTTGCAAATCGTAACGTTTTGAAGGAACTGGTGGTATTAGATCGCGCATGGAAACCTTATCGTCTCGTATTATCTTTACCGCTCAGTGCTGAATACGGTTGCGGATCTCTGGATGCGTTCCTGCAGTTTCTGCCTATAGATGCTAAATATTGTTGGTAAAGTTTATGCGTAGATCAATCAGAGTGAAGTATTTCTTATAACGCTTTGAAAAGACGCAGAACTTGGCTGCTTCTTTTTGAGCACAAAAAATGTGATTATTTCAACGCAAGCCACATTAAATGCTTATGCCTAGAACAGGAAAAGCCACTGATTCTGCAATATTCAACTCACCCTTGAACAGGGTGTTAATTGGAAATTTGAGGTCCGGAAAAGAGCAGAGCAGAGTGCGGTACTACGGCGGTTATTCGATGAGTCTTCCAAGTAATGACGTCTATTACCACACGAATAGAACATTCATTTATAAAACTTATACTTAGTTTACGAGAGAAATTAAGAATTAAGATTCGCAATCAGTTTCGACATTTGTAAACCGCGCAACCGCATTGCATTCACTTCACCAATTGAGACTATGGTGCCAGTTCTTCGTATGAACCGCCGTAATATAGCCCTTTGAGCAATTTCAATGAATAAGCGATCATTAATCAATTCATTTTGTTCTGGATATTTAACCAAGTGTTTACAGTTAACGTTTTCCTCTCGCTTGAAAGGAGCAGAACAAATTACGATTAGGCGGAAATTCACCGAGTCCATAATTTTACCTATCTTACGAACGGGTTAAACATTATTAGTTTTCCAATAAGAAAGGAATACACAAATAGTTCATGAAATGTTGGAAAGATCGCGTAGCATTCGTGCTCGTATTCTCCTCATAACATGAGCTAGATGGAATACCATCGGGCCCCGAGACCTCCAGAGACATTAACATACATACTTTCTAATGCTCTTAAGTTCCATCAACTATAAGCATCTAAAACAAATTTATAGTAGGTGAAGAGGTAAGGAACTCCAGAAACCGTATACTGTCTCCATGTGGGATCTGAGATTACTAACAACCATTGGGTGATGGATACCAAAATAACTAGTGTCTAGGGTATAAAAATATAATGCTTCCTTTTGATTTTATAAATATCTAATTTTTTTTTTTTTTTTTTGCAGGGCTCATGAATGCACACTTTTTAACCCTTATGTTGACTGCCATGCCTGGTCAGATATATGTATTTTCTAAATCAAGATCAAAGTCCTTGATATCCGGAATTATAAATTTTTAACAGATTCGTAAACAAAATATTAAATTTATTTAAAATAAGATTCGGACTCTGTAATTCCCCTAATGTTCGTATGCCATCTTGCCTAGACACGAGTACGTAATTCCATGTAAAATACACCAGATTTTTAAAATTTTTGTAGGCAAAACTATATTCTTTGTCATAGTTCATTCATAGTTATTATTTCTTATGAAAGTTTTGAGGCGGAATCCGAATCTAGAAGGAATATATCAAGTCAGAATTTCGAGAAAAGTGTGAAAATTTGGATTATTACCATTCCTAACGGCATATCAAATCAACAACAGATTTTTCCATATTTTTTGAAGTGAAACTTCTTTAGCGAAAGTAAATCGAAAATTTTGAAACGGAAATCGCATTGTTGTTGCACTCATACGAAACTAATAAGAAACAAAGTTTTGCTGTTGTTAATATTTAGCGAACGAAGTCATATGAGGATCGGCTACATACGGCATCATAGAGAGTCGACTTCTCGCAGTTTTCTGTCATGCTTTCTTCTCATGTATTATATACGTGCACTACGTTGTGTTTTTGTCGATAAGTGTAAAGAGTATCAACAGGAAAATAGCTTAAGAAAATAGAAGCTAAAGCTTCAACAACAACGGTCACGTGAAAAATCGCGTTTTTGTTGCACTCATACGAAACCAGTAAGAAACGAAGTTATGCAGTTGTTAATCGGCTACATACTGTTACTTATGCTCTATTTCAATATGATTTATTTTACTCGCCTATTCAGACGAGAATTGTTCTGCTTGTGTGGCATTGCAATGGAGTCAACATAAAGGTTAAACTAACAACATAGTAAAACAGAATATTTTTATGCATATAAGACATACAAATACTTTTTTTTACTATCTCCACTTATCAAAACCTTAAGTAGAAAAGTTTCATTCATACCTTCAATACTCACTACTTTGCATCCTATCTCGGACAATCTTATAAATTACGATTTGTTTCAATTGCTGAAACTGTCGCAACAAAACCGAACAACTTTATTTTAATGCCAATTGCAACAGCAATAGCAACAAAAATAACAACACCAACAATTGCACACTCAATAAAAACGATTACGAAAGAAAAATTATTGACCATCAATAAGTGAAAATGAATGAAAGCAAAAAAAGAAAAGACATCATCATCATCAACATCGATAGTCGATGATAAAATAAATATACAATATCTAGCTAAGGTGTGGCAACAGAAAAAAAGCACATGGACACCTCTTTGCATGAGTGTTGCTAGTCTTTGCTTATATTTGCAACAAAAACTTCCATTACATCAATATAAAACTATACAAAAAGTGGAAATTATTCAAGCGAAAGAACTTAAGAGGAGCTGGCAGAAACATAATGACAAATTCAAATAAAATTTCTAAAAATATTATTATTATTTTTTTTTCGCTATTATTGTTAGCTCTGGGTTAATCAGAGTTCTACCTACTTCTTTACCTAGCTATTGTATCAGTAATAGGAAATGTCAAAAGCAAACGTTCTACATATTTTCAACCATTAGCCAAAGCCTAACGGCTACCCATTTACAATACCTACTCCTATTTTAGAAGGCTTTTGTGTTGCATGTGTTTGCCTTCTGCAAAAGATTTGAATTAGTAGAATTTGCTACACTTAACTGACTCGAAATAAATTGCACAAATTATGTGCTGGTTGCACAAAATTGTGCAGTTTTGCTCTGTACTTTACTGGTTGCTGCTGCTGTTGCTATTGCCACTTGCAGCACCAATGAGACTCAAATGAGTAAAGAGTTGAACAAGAACATTTTCTAGATACTTACACCTTTGCTTAACTTTTTAAGCCAATTTTTGTGCAAAATTTTTTTTTTTTTTTTGCCACTTTTCTTTTTATTTCTTCTTTGGTTGGAGCGATAATTTATTAGTTAGTGTGAATTTCGTTTGTGCCTTTTGGGGCGGCAGCATGACTGCCTGCCTGCTCTGCATGAAGTGATTTTAATGCCACAAAAGGGGCTTTTCTGAATGACTCTTACTTGGTAAAAAAGTGAATAGTTGAGGTATTGTAAATTATTGCAACCAAAGTGAAGAGAAATTGGGTTAAGAAGTTAAGGTTAGAATGAAGGTAATAAGGCAATTCATTTTATGGAATTCAAAGGATTTGAAGTTATACTAGATTCAATTACTGTATCGAGAATTTTGAGTGTATTCTTATTGTGGTTAATAGAAAATTAGTAGCCTTAAGAAATGTGTCTCAGGCTTCTGAATTTGGCTTTTTGCCAATTTGGTTATTTTAAATTTGTAATGACACTTTCCTAAATTAATTTTTCTCTCTCTGAGTCAAATCGGGAAATAGTTTATTTTCAGTTTTCGGAGATGGAGAAATCAATTGCGAATTCTGTTCATAAAAGTTTAAGCGTCTGGAAAAATCTTGACAAAATTCGAGACTTATGCTCTAATACAAGTTGTACAAAAACTGGGTGGAACAGAGGCGACTATAAATCAGAAAGATGCTCGGCCGCGATTTTAATCCAGTACAAAGGGATTATAAACAAAAAAAAATTTTATTTTTTTTACGTACCTTTGCTGACCCCAACTTCTTTTCGATGGGGAACATTTTTTACCATATATAACAAGTTTCGCGTCCATTTCCCCGGTATAGTCATACTTATATCGGATAAAGACTTCATTTAATATCCAAAAAGGTGGGTAAAGGGGGTTGGTGGAGTGTTGTTGTCTGAGTGATTTTTTTTCCTTCCTTCCATGATAAACAACTTTCTCTTAGCTATGAATTAGGTACAAAGTAAAATAAAAAAAATTTATATTGGCCAACGCACACCGGAGATGCCAGACGTAATGGACAAAATCTGAGTTCAGGGTCGGATTTAGCGACCCCGAAAATCTAGTGAGAGATTTCAAGCAAAAACGATTTATTTTAAAAATTTCTGAATTCTGAAAAATTTTGAATTTCTGAAAAATAGCCCCAGATTCATAATCAGTAACCCTAAAAACCCCTAAGTAAGAAGATTCATGCAAAAACAATCAATTTTAAAAATTCTAGTCACCATTTTGGGTCCGCCATTTTGAATTCCTGAAAGATAATTTCAGATTCGTAATCCTGTTAGATACAGAGTTTAAGAATTATTCAAGTAATTTTTAACTTTTAACTCATGTAAATACCACCTTGATCAAAAAGTTCACGAAATTTATTCAGAAAATTTAAAATACAAGTTTATTCATCTAAATCAATATTGTCCCCTTCAAAGTAATCCCCATCGACTGCAACACACTTATGTTAATGCTTAATCCAATACTCGAAACATTTTTTATATTCGGTTTTCGGTATGTCCATCAGTGCTTCCTGCGATTTTTCTATTACTTCCTCTCGACTGCTGCAACGCGTTCCCCGTAATGGTTTTTTAACTCGATTGAACAGAAAGAAGCCACAGGGAGCCAAATTAGGTAAATTCGGTGGCTGTTGGATGGTATTTGTTGCATTTTTCGTCAAAAAATTACGAATAATGATGGCACTGTGCGACGATGCGTTATCATGGTGCAAAATCCACGAGTTTTCTGTCCACAATTCTGGTCTCTTTCGGCGAATTGCTTCACGCGAACGTGCGTTATGAGTCATAACGCCCAAATAATACTCTTTGTTTACTGTCTGGCCTTCTGGCAAAAATTCATGATGCACTACACCGTTGTAATCCATGAAAACCGTGAGCATTGCCTTCTTTTTTGACTGAAAACGACGTGGTTTTTTGGTCTCGGCTCTTTTGGTGAACACCATTCACATGCCTGATGTCTGGATTACGTGTCGTACTCATAAACCCACGTCTCCAGTAATGATCCTTATGATGAATGTGGGATCGGATTCAGCCTCACAAATCATGTCTTTTGCGACGTCAACACGGTCTTTTTTTTGCATGAAATTGAGGTCTTTTGGCACCAACTTTCCTGCTATACGACGTAAACCCAAATAATTAACCAAAATGTCTTGGACGGATCATATCAACAACAGATGTACCAACTTACCAAAAAAAAAAAAACAGAACTCAAATCGTAACGATGGAAGTTATTCCAGGAACTTTTTGTTCAAGGTGGTATTTTTAAATTGCCGACCTTAATGACTTTTAGCAGCCATATTGGCATCGCCATTTAAAAATTATAAAAAACGCCCATCGGCACCTTAAACTATACGAATGTGGAAATCTTTTGAGCCCTAGAACGCTTAAATCGGTCAAAACAATTTTTATTTATGGGCCTGTCCTTGTTGACGATGAATGTCCCATATATACTTAGTCCAGCTGACTACATAAAGTTCTTGGAACTCCTTTTGTTATTATTTGACGAACTTTTTTTTTTAATTTCAGTGTGTGCTGACCTGGTTCTACATCGCATGCATAATTAAAAGTATCGATTCAGTCCAAATGAAGGTGGGTTGGGAAATACTCTATGAAAGCTAGCCAATAGCAATACGAGATTGGGCCTTGAGCCCACAAACGTCATCGCCGATTAAAGATCATTCATCTCAGAAGAACTCAACCAAACGTAAAAGCAACTGCATAAAACAAGAACAGATGGAAATGTCTTATTGAAGCCCTAAGCTCCCAAGCAGAGTAGAACGAGAAAAATAAATATGAAACAAGGATTAAAATCGAAACGAATAACGGTTTCGATTTTTGATGTTTTTTTTTTCAATTTTGATTACGATTTTGAATATTTTTATGACTCGGTCTCACTTATACCGTTTTAAAAGGCGCAACAAATTGGACGAAGTTGGCAGCTGGTGAACATAATATTTCGACATCTACTGATTTCAGTAAACCTACGAAAACAAAAAAACTTATTTCCATAAAAACATACAATTTTGCAAAATTCTTTTAATATAACCCACAAAGAGATAACTTTAAACCATTTGTGGTTAAAAAAAAAACTGTTGTAGGCACACATTATTTATAGTGTGCCTTCCCAATATATACAGTATATTTATGGGTATTTATACCATACTTGTAAATAAAAAAAAAAAAAATTTTAAATCCACAGACAGCAGGAAGCGTATACATGAGTTTGTTAATGGTGCGAGAACAGTTTCAATTTCACAACATAAAAGCAACAGCAGACAACAGAAACAAAAAAAAAGGGGCACGTCTACCACATTCAAACTGAACCAAGCCACACTCGAACTGAACTCAATTGAATTGTAGGTACATATGTAAAAGAATATGAATGTGATTTCATGCGGCTTTCAGTATTACCACAAATGGCGTTCGTGTGCTTTTTTTATGATGATTGAAATGTCATGGTGAATTTTCAATAGTAAGTAGGTGGCGGTGGTGATGGTGCCTAACTAGCAAATACATAAATATATTTTTATAATACAAAAAAAAAAAACATAAATTCTTCATAAACTTTTGCATACTTACATGTGAAAAATAACAACTTTATATACAAATATATGAATGTAAAACTGAATGAACATACGCCCGCGTTTTTCACTTTACTGTTTTCAATTATATAAACTCGATTATTTTCAACAACTTCTTTTTGAGAAAAATACATGATTTTTTGTGGTATTTTATTGTATTAAAAAAAAGATTTTGTTTATTTTCAAAAAAAAGAATAAATAAAATAATAATGTCATCAAAATGTGTTGCTTCCTAACAATGTCGTGTGCGTGCCTTCATTTTTGTTTTTATTTTATTTATTTTTTGTAGGAGCGTTTTTTTTGCGCCTTTTACAAATGTAATTTTCATTATAAATTTTCAAATAAAAGAAGCCCCATTGTTGTCATAATAACTTTTAATAATGTGTTGGTAATGCGTGGTTGTATTAGTGTATGTTTGTATGTGTTTAACGCCGCAAGGGTTGCATACTTGAATTTATGTTTTGTTAGTCTTAAATTGAAAAATGAAATTAAAATTAAATGTTTTCAATCTTTTATCTTTTTGTTATGATGACATCTCTTTTGAAGTTCATGGATTAGTATCACCAACTCTCTCTCTCTCTCCCTCTAAATCAGTAATTTACAAAATAAAGTTATTCGGCAAGAGAAACCTGAAAGAAGTGTTAAAAATTCGACGCAATTTTAATATTTCTGCTATTACTATGCACTTTAAATATTGAAATCTAACATATACCGAGTGTGTCAATTGAAATAAATAGCTGTAATTTTCATACTGCTCATGAGAAAATCCCCAAATTCAGCACAACCGCTATTTGAATTATTGTCTGGCAAAACCATTTTTTCAGGTAAATCGGACGTCGAGATACGCCGAACACTGGCAAAATTAAATATTATCGAAATTTTCGTCTATCGCACCAGTAAACGATATAAGAAATCGCGAAAGAACGTCGAAAAGGTGTGCAAACGTTTGCAATGAAATCTAGAGCAGACCGTATAGCGACTCTCATATGATTTGAACGTAAGCGAACCCAGGGCCAGTCAAATACCGGAAAATCATCTTTCACGAAATCGGTGTTGCCCAACTGCTAAACAAATAAAAATGCGTTTGCAAAGTTCGCAGAAAATGTAGTGATGAGTTACCCAATTCGGAGTTTTCGAACGAGAACGATTCGTGATTGGTCGTGGCATGTTGGGACGTGTCAGCGATTATTTCGCTTGCCGCCTAAGGAGCGGCGCAATTAATAGTTTAGGCCACGGTTACTGAAAGTAGTAGTATAAATAAACTAGCATCACTTTGACTGAATAACAAGGCGATATATTTTATGGCAGCCTTTTACTTGAAAGCACACTTAAGCACATATTAGGCTCATTGTGATACCACAATACGGTGCGACTCCCCCGTTTACGGTAGTTAAGATTCAATTGAATTAAATTTTAATTTTAAAAATATTTTGAAATAATTTAAAAATGTAGACCATTGTATTCGTAAAGAAACCTTCAAATGACTCATTAAGCGAAACAGTTCGCAGCATTCGGTGTTCTTTCTCACTCGTTTATTTAATTTCTTGGAAAGACTGTAAAACTTTCGACTTCTTTTTTTGAGCTAAATCATGTTGTATGTTGGTGTATGCTTTTTTTTGTTCTTTCGTCAATAATTTTTACCGACTATTAAGATTTTTAAGATAACATGCGAAAACTGGTTCCAACTTTCTTTTGAGTTTCTTTGGTATTTGATGACAAAATTAGGTACGTAGGTAGAGTGGTTACTCCCTCTAACAGGGGAAGCACAATCATCGCTAGTTGTCTAAAGCCGTGAGATTGAGAAATTAGAGAAGTTTTCTAAGTTCGAGTTTAGAGATCTATCTTGGTTATGTCGTTTAGAAAATGTTCGTGGAATAATTTTAGTTGGGCCCAAGCAAGAGCCGGGCAATAACAGAGAAAGTGGGTTAGAGTAGCTTTCTCCAAGGTTGTTGCAGCTTCTGGAGTGTTTGTTGTGTGGGATGCGGATTCTGACCGCATGGTCTCCTATTGCCCAATGCCCCGTCAGTACTGTAATCGGTCTGGCTACTTCAGATCGGGTGTGACAAAGAAGATCCCTGATTCTGCTATGGTTGAATTTTGGCCATGTTTTCCTGGTTACGTCGCATGTGTAAAGTCTTTTGCGTCTGCTATCTGCGAGGGTAAGGAAGTAAGAGAGTATATCAGCCTTGATTTTATTCAGGGGAATTGCTACAGATTGCACCTGAGTTAAATCCAGAGCTGAACCTCGCCTTGCTAATTCATCGGTCCTTTCCTTGCCTTCAATATTCCTGTAACCAGAAACACAAATAAGGCTAATGTTCAGCCTATGATGAGTAACTCCCTGCATTGGTTAACGAATCTAGAAGATATTACTTATGTCTGAGCCTAGAGCCTTAATTGCCGCTTGGCTGTCTGTGAAGATAGCTATTTTAGCCCTCCCTTGAATTTTGGTCAGTGCCTTGCAGGCTTCTCTGATCGTCAGAAGTTCGGCCTGGTAAACACTGGCTTCATTCGGGAGTCTAAAAGATTCGGCATTGTTGAGGTGTTCTGAGTAGACTCCCGCCTCGATCCCGCAGCCTATCTTTCACCCGTCGGTGTAGAGTTCTATCTCAAGACCTGCTCTCACACGATTTCTTCTCCAATCTGCTCCATTGCCTTAGTTTTGGAGCTTCCAGGCGTTTTTACTCAATTTCTGAATTAGCAAAAGTTCTATAAATTACGTAGTTTGCCGTGTTTTTTGGTCAGCGTCTATGGTTAGTAACAGTGGCAGACCTGGGGACTGTATCTATTTACCATAATTTAATTAAAAAATTACTTTGATATGAATCAAAATGTTTTTCTTTCTGCTTTCAAGAACTATATCTTTCCCAGACAGAAGTTCTAGAGCTCCATCTAAAGATACTTCCGAGTTTTATGAATCACATATGTGAAGCTCATTGCTTTTATACTTTAGAATGAATGTCTTCTATTGGTTTATTTGTCAAATTTATACAGAATAGAAGTGAAAATTTTGACTTTAAAGGGTCGTTTACTACCCCAGAATAAGAGGGTTGGAACATTTCTCTTGTTTCTCCGGCCCTAAAGCGCTTGCTACTTTTCTTAATCATAAGTTGTGTAGCATATTGGTAAAAAATACTCATTTAAAATCTAAAAGGATGGGAAAAGGGAATGGTGTGGACGTTAAATTCCATAACGAATAAATTTCTCTCAGACATTAACTAAACATGTAATGTTTAAAATTAATATTATGTTAAAAGGATTTTGGGTCCTAAACACTAAAGCCTGGAACAGAATGTGAAGCACAGAATGTAGTGTAGCAAACAATGAGGCGCGAAATAAAATGTAAACAGAATGTGCACTTCTGAAGCTCATGTTTATTGCAATTGGAAACACACACATTCATATTTTTCTCCACATTTTTGTAAACAAAGTGCTTTAAATTGTAAACCAATTAATATTTTTTACAAGTTCTATAAACATTTCAGCGAATTCTTCTACTTTTTTATTTCGACAATCAGTTGTTATGCGACAAAGTTGAAATGTTCTTATTTTGCGCTTCAGCTTCAGCGGCAGTGACAGTGACAACTTCACATTGTGTTTGATTACATTGAAAATGTATACATTTTACTTTTGGCGGATTGTTACTTCACTCTTCAGCTTCACATTCTATTCCTCACTTAAAGGATCCAAGGGCAGTTTTGGGATTAAACACGCCCCACCCCCTTCCTCCTTATCGATGAAACTCTCATACATTTTGAGCGTCAGTCACGAATTATTAAAAATTTAAACGGACTAAAAAATTAAAACTCTATGACCTTAGATTCCAAAAATTAATTTAAAACACTTTCTGTAGAGTAACAACCTCGTTCTAATATTTGAAAAATTTTTACCATGCACAGTGAGATATTAACCCGCGGTATGTCCTCAGGTGTTTATGGTATACATAAAGTTTTAATCACAATGTTATTAAATTCTATTAAATATGCGCCATAGTGTTATCAACAAAATTGAAACGAACCTGTTAAAAAAAATTAAAAATAAATGTATAAATTTTATTAAATTAATAACTACCTTGATTATGAATGAATACTATGCAGTTGAAAGGGAACATACCTGAAAAAAATATAAAAAAGAAAATTATTAGTATATCATGTTTCTTAACATACAGTTACAGTTAACCCTAATAACTGTTTTTTATCCAATGGTCATATTTTTAAGTTTTTAGGGGCTCTGATAACGTTTTTTTATATCCGAGATTTTTAAAATTCAAAGTGGCGTATCCAATATGGCGGGCTGAATCAGTGAAACTTATTCATATTAATATGAAAATTGGTATACGGGGGTTTTTGGGGTCGCTGATTACGATTTTGCTATCAGATTTTCAAATTTAAAATGGCGGATCCCACCATTTTTTATCACAATCTCAATTTATTTCATTAATTTAGTCAGTCATATTGGATCCGCAATCTTGAATTTAAAAAATCTAATATCAAAATCGTAATCAGCGACGCGCGACGCCGAAAACCTCCGTATACCAATTTTCATATTGATATGAATAAGTTTTACTAATGCGGTCCGCCATTTTGAATTTCGAAAATCTGATTACAAATTCTTAATCAGCGACATTTAGAACCTACATTTATAAATTTTCATATCAATTAGTTCAAAACTTTTCAAGATAATGAATTTTCTTTGCAAAAAGTGACTTTTTTTCACTGTTTGTTTATTGATATTAACAAACTGATGAACAGCATTCGATTAAAAAGTTAAAATATTGAACGCTTAACATGTCAATACAGTAAATTTGATTATAGAATCATGAAAGTCGAGTCACAAGAACTTAAAAAATGGAAAAAATGGTAGTAGTCTAGGTGGGATATACGTTTTCCCACTGTGCTGCAAAGGGTTAAGTTGGAGAAAAAAGTGGTGTTCAAAGTAATTACATATTGCAAGAGGCTTTAACTCGCCATTAAATTTCTTAATTTTTTTATTATTGTTATTATTACATGTTTATTAAAATGTTTTGAAGTTTGAACTTAAGCCTTAAAGTACCCAATATCTTGACTATAAGCCTTTATGTGACAATTATCTAAAGAAAAAATACGTTAAGGTTGGAGAATGTCTTTTTGAAACAGGTGGGAGAGAGAGAGAGGGGGGGAGGGGGGGGGGGGAAATAATGGAAATATAGCAAAAAGATAAAGAAACACTTTGTAAACAAGATACACAAATAGAACCTATAGTTTTGCAAAATTTAAGGTATGGGAGAGAGGGCGCAGTGAAAGTATGCAAAAATACATGATAAGAAACTTATGTAGAACCCAAATTACGACAAAGAGATGCAATAGGTTGTCAATACCAGCAAAATACCTACTATTGTTTCATATTAAAAATAAAATGCTTTTCTTTATAAATAGCAGGTAACTTGACCGCATCTACTTATAAAACATTCAGATGCACCGCTGTACATTGTAAATCTTTCACTAATATATCCCATAATTTATCTATTTATCTATCTACCTTCAGATACAACAATGGCAGCTTAACTGTGTGCATTCGAATTCCACACACTCTCTCTCTCTCTACAAATAACGATGAATAGTGAAAACAAAGCCAGCTTGTATATTCTTATCGTTCATATAATATAATTTATGTCAGAAGATATGAAAGAGAATATACAAAAAGTAATCGAACATATACAAAGCAATGAGAATAAAAATACCCAGCAAAAGAAAAGGTGATACAATATTTCAAAAGCGAAATTGTTAGAAATTCTGGATAATGCAACGGCCACAAAGTGATACGACCTTCAAGTGTTTTTGTTTCACTATCCCCCGTTCATTTCATGTTGTTTAGTCTTAAATTTCTGGGTAGATGGGACAGTAAAATCGCAAATCATTGCGAATTGAAACTTAACTGGTTATATTTGAAATTAAAAAAATTAATAATAAATTATCTGGACCAAAATTTAGACCATATTCAGATCAAAATTTTACTCAAAACTCTGACTAAATACAAACCAAAAATTAGACTAAAATTTAGACCATATCTCAGACCAAAATTAAGATCAGATTCAATTTCATCCAAAATTCAAACCAAACTTCACCCAAAAATCAGCAAAACTAAAAAAAAAAAAACTCATCAAAACTCAGACCAAAAATCAAATCAAAGTTTGAACCAATATTCACAATAAAATTTAATAATATTCTGATTAATATTCAGACCAAACTCAGAAAGAAATTCAGACCAAAAATTAAGCTGGAGCTCAGATCAAAAGTTAGGCCAAAGTTCACAAAAAAAATCAGACTAAAGTGCATAACAAAAATTCAGGCCACAAATCAAAATAAAACTTAAACCAAAATTCAAAACTTCAAGAAATTCAAACAAATATTCAAACCATAACTCAGACCAAAATTCAAAGAAAAACTCAGGCCAAAACTCAAACCAAAATTCAGACCAAATGAAGACCAAAAATTTGACTAACTTTCAGATCAAAAAGCAAAACAGAACTCAGTTCAAAAGATAGACAAAAAATCAAGCCTAGAGACAAATCAAAAATCAAAACATCCAATAGTATACCATGTCTAAATTAACCTTTAAATTTTGAATTAAAGGCTTCCATTATCTTTGGAGCCGTTATTTATTGGAAGCTTCTTTTCTAGTGCTTCCAAATTTTTCACTGAATATACTTCAGTTAGTTGTAATTCCACAAGCGAATAATGAGAGTGACCAATCGAAAGCAGCAACTGCTGTGTTAAATTTAATTGATTTTCAAAATTGCTTGGAATAGAATTGATTCTTTTGAGAAGCTATTACAGAGTTTTTTGCTGGGTGCACACTGCGCAGTGTCATCAGCTGACATAACTAGTTTCTCAAACTAGTACTGCATATGCTAAATGCCTGCTTATAAAAACTTAACGTAATTTAACTTAGCATAGAAAACTGTTTAATGCGCTTTGTGTCCATCTAATTATAGAAACTTAACTTAACAGAACATAGAAGACTATACAATTTTGATTTCTAAGTGAAATTTTACAAAACTGTGGTTTAGCAAGGTTTAAGAACCCAAATTCAATACAAAATCTTCCTCTTAAATTTTTGTTTTATTGAAGAGCTCGAAGAAAGTTGATTTTTCTTTTACTGCTATGCTATGTTTATTATAATCAGCATTAAGTTTTGTTTTGCGCTGTCATTCCACGTTAAGTTTCCACAATAAAACCTTAAGCGTCGCTCGAGCATCGCTAGCTCTCACCCATTCACTCTCTATTTGCTCTACCGCCACTCATTCTCTCTCTGTAATTCACTTTTTTACAACCATTTCAAGCATGACTAGCATTTTTTATTTAGTTTGTTTTTATACGTTCGGCAGTATGGATCTAGTTTATGTGTTGCTGACGTTTGTCATTACAATAATTTCCGTATTTTATTTTATATGGCGAAAGAAATTATCTTATTGGGCCGACAGAGGCGTAGTCCATGAGAAACCGTATTTTTTTTACGGAAACTTACGTGAAGTGGGACGTACACAAACGATATGCCAACCATTTCGTGATTTCTATAATAAATACAAAGCTACTGCGCCATTTGGGGGCTTTTACTTTTTAGCGCGGCGTGCTGCAGTTGTATTTGATCTTGAACTTGCTAAAAATATTTTAATCAAGGATTTTGCAAACTTTGCCAACCGAGGCAGCTACTACAACGAAAAGGATGATCCGATATCGGCGCATGTTTTCAATTTGGATGGCGCCAAATGGCGTGCAATGCGTGCAAAGTTATCACCGACATTTACATCGGGCAAAATGAAATTCATGTTTCCCACATTAGTTGAGGTGGCCGAGAATTTCGTTACGCTTATGAAAGAGCTAACGGTGGCTGAAAAAGATGAGAACAATGTCGAAAAAGAGGTGGGTGTTGAGATTAAAGAATTGTTGGCGCGATTTACTACAGATGTCATAGGCTCGTGTGCTTTTGGCTTAGAGTGTAATAGCCTCAAAGATCCACAAGCAAAATTTCGTGTTATGGGTAAGAAAATCTTTACCGTAAGGCCTCACGGACGTTTTATTTTTGCCTTAATACAAGCATTTCCGAATCTGGCGCGTAAGTTACACATCAAAGGAACGCTACCGGATGTTAGTGATTTCTTTCGAAAAGTTGTACGTGAAACCGTGGAATATCGTGAGCGTGAGGGTGTACAGCGCAATGATTTCATGAATCTCCTGATTGAATTGAAAAATCGAGGTGGCACTGAAGGCTTGACAATCGAAGAGATTACAGCGCAAGCGTTTGTTTTTTTCTTGGCGGGCTTCGAGACTAGCTCCAGCACAATGGGTTTCACTTTATATGAGTTGGCAGTTAATCAAAATATACAGGATAAAGTGAGAACGGAAATTAATGAAATGCTTGAGCGTTACGATGGTAAATTCACTTATGAGGGATTACGGGAGCTGAAGTATTTGCAACAGATTTTACATGGTGAGTTGTTCAGCAAAAAACAAAATTCGACTTAACAAATCCAACTCAGTTCCAATGAGACTTTGAAAATTAATGACATTTCAATATTTCTCGCCTTTACAACAACATTTTTTCAATGTAATACTCATATATTCCCTAAATTAACTCGACATTCTGTTCTTCCAGAAACTTTACGCTTGTATTCTATAGCTCCAATCCTTATGCGCAAAACTCTTAGTGACTACCAAGTACCAAATACTAAACAAGTGATTGAGAAAGATATTTTGGTGGTTATACCAGTCGATGCTATACATCATGATCCAGATATTTATCCCAATCCAGATGTTTTTGATCCAGAACATTTTGCTCCTGAAGAAGTGGCCAAACGTAGTACAATGTCTTGGCTGCCATTCGGCGAGGGACCACGCAATTGTATTGGTTTACGTTTTGGTGAAATGCAGGCAATGGTCGGTTTGGCAATGCTTTTAAAATACTTTAGATTCTCTCCGGGTAAAAATACACAAATTCCAATAAAAATAAAACTCAGTAGTTTTATATTGGCTTCAGAGGATATTATCTTAAAAGTAGAGGCCTTGTAGATTAAGCAAAGGCGGCGAAAATCAGTAGCTGTAAGTCAGTGTATTAAGAGTGAGCAAATGTCAAGGGTATTGTAAGGGTATGTTAGAATAATGCATTTATGTAAACTTTTCAAATATTTTAAGTAATTAAATAAAAAATTACAAAATTACATTACTTACAATTTGCATTTCTTGTATGGTGTTCAGTCAACATTTAGGGCCGCTTCCTCAATGCCCGGTTAAGCACTAATCGTAACTAACAACTACTACTAACTTTCGTTTAAAGTTCGAATTAGTGCTTAACCGGACATTGAGAAAACTGCCCTTACTCTGGTAAACCTTGGATATCCACGTGGAATTAAGTGCCGCAGAAAGCTTGAGAAATCTACTTGTTGAAATAATGGCAGAGCGAAGTGTACCTAGGGTCACATGATTGACATAGGTATCACCTGAAAATTTACCATATTCCAACAAAGGGATCATTGCAGTGGCTTATTTTATTTTAGTTCATATTTCTTGTCTTTTTACAAAAGCTTAAGCTTATCAGTTTCTCGAAATGTCAGTTTCAAAATCACAATAAATATTTACGCATAATCCCAAACAATTAGTGACTGGTAAAAAGTCAAGAGTTTCTGTATTTTCATTTCAATAGCCGCGTTGATGACTGATTAAAACAGAAATATCTACAACAATTAAAAATAATTTTTTTGTACTTTGCTCATTATCATTAACATTTATTTATGAATCATAGCGCAACGTATGACAACCTGCTAAAATCAATTACTTGTTATCAAAAATATTTAAACTGTTTAATTTTCAAGTGCTTAATAAAAATCACACTCGAAAAATCACATAAACTCACAAGCATTTAAACGTTTTAATTTTTGATAACAATAAAAACATACTAAGTATGAAGGGTAGGCAATGAACGTGTCGGTAAACAAAACAACTAAGCTTTTTAACAATATTTACGATATGCATAACCCAGTGGGAAATTTCTAGTTATCAGTTTGGGTAGTCAAGTTAAATTTCTTATCACTAAAAAATTTATCTTGGAGAATTCAAAGCTGAAGATAGCTTTATTGATATGTCAGCACAAATGTAAGCCTTATTGAGAAATCAATAAAACGTTGAACTTATTCTAATTAATGAACTTAGTACCAATTAATCTTTTATAAGTGCTGACCTGTTAAAATATTTTCAAGATTCTACTATTTCTGAAAGAAGATAAAGAGATACGATTATGATAGGCAGTCGCAGTTCTCAGATTTGGGTTTGGGTAGGCTGATTTTGCTGAATTATAAGAGAATTATCAGCCCGATAACTAAACCAAAAGACAAAACTAATCCAAATATCTTAACAAACTTCACACCACTGATTTTGATAGGCTATGGAATAATTATCAGGTCTATGACTAGACTAAAAAACCACAGCAAATATTTAGACAAATATTCACACCAAAAATTAGACCACAAATTAGACCAAATTTAGATAGCAAATCGGATTAAAAATCAGACCTAAATTTAGATAAAAAGTCAAAACAAAGGTAGAAGAAATTCAGATCACAACTAAGATGAAACGGGACCAAATTCAACCCAAAAAACAAGGTACAAAACGAAAAGTCGTACCAAAAGTGGTCCAAATTCACACCGAAATTCGGAACGAAAGACCCAAAGAACCAAATGAAAATCTCTGGTTTAAGTTTGGTGATCGCTGGTAATGCTAAATTAAAGAATAAAAATCCGCCCCTTAATTGAATCGAGAATTTGGAAAAAAAATGTTCGGATTTTTTTTCAAAGTGGACTTTTTGCTCATTTTCTAAGTACACATATAAACCTATGTTTTGTGAGCAAAAAGGTCTCACATGTTGTTCTCATAGTGGAAAATAGGAAAAAAATACCTTTTTAATATAAATACCTATATAATAAAAAATTCAGTTTCCTGTAAAATTTCAAATATCCGAGATGAAACTTTTTCGAAATTTGTGATTCATATAGATCAATAACTACAGCAAAATTCACACTGAATTATTGACCTCAAAATCAGAGCAAATGCAAATTAATTAATTATTAATCAGAGAAAAATTCACACCAAATTCAGAACAAAAGTTACCAAAAAAACTAAAATCTATGCCAAAAATTAGAAAAAATCAGATCAAAATACAGTCGAAATTTCAGTCTACAAAAGGAAGATTCATTGACATTCCACCCACCTACTTTGCATAGAAGAAAAATATGAAAACGAGCGAAACATTGTTATTGTAGCCTATTGAAACTGAGAGATTGTTAGATCTGTATGGGAACTTTTAGAATTGGTGGTAGTTACTGGGTAAAAAATGGCTGTGAATATGGACCCAGAAGTTTTTTCTTCGTTTAATTGGAATACGTTATAAAAATTTAGATCATTTTGAAAAACAGGCAATTGATCAGAAAAGCAACATATGTACTATAACTTGAAATTCTATACATTGTCCTTAAATTTTGAACATAACTCGTCAAAGCAACATAACATAATCAACATATTTCCAACTGGGGGAAAAAATCACTGCATTCATTTATTTTCGAAATTGCCATATGGAAATTCAAAGCACATTTAGTTCTCACTTGATCGCTCGACCGACGACAGCATGGAGTCGTCATCAATTCAATTAAGTTTTTATTTTCTAATTGCCATAATTTCGCTAGTTTACTATATATGGCGAAAACATTTAACATATTGGGCGGATCGGGGAGTAGTGTATGAGCAGCCACATTTTCTCTATGGCAATTTACGTGAAGTGGGACGTACACAACCGATTCGTGTACCAATACGTGAATTCTATAAGAAATACAAAGGCGTTGCCCCATTTGGAGGGTTCTATTTTGGATTACGACGTGCGGCGGTTTTACTTGATTTGGAACTCATAAAAAGTATATTAATTAAAGATTTTGCAAATTTTGCCAATCGTGGTAATTATTACAATGAAAAAGATGATCCCATATCGGCGCATCTTTTCAATTTGGATGGTCCCAAATGGCGTAATATGCGTGCAAAACTATCACCAACATTTACATCGGGAAAAATGAAATTCATGTTTCCCACGCTAATTGAAGTGGCTGATAAATTTATAACAGTATTAAAGGAGCTAGTAGAAGTAGAGAAGGGCGGCGGTGATGCTGAAGAAGAAAAAGAATGTAATATTGAAATGAAAGAGATGCTGGCGCGTTTCACCACCGATGTCATTGGATCATGTGCTTTCGGTCTAGAGTGTAATAGCCTTAAAGATCCACAAGCGAAATTTCGCTTAATGAGCAAGAAAATTTTTACTAAGGGACGTCACAGTAGTTTCATTATTAGTCTAATACAAACATTTCCCGAGCTAGCGCGCAGATTGCATATAAAGACTACGCTTACGGATGTTAGTGATTTTTTTGAATGCGTAGTACGAGAAACGGTGGAATATCGAGAGCGTGAAGGTGTTCAGCGTAATGATTTTATGAATCTATTATTGGATTTAAAAAATAATAATGAACTTGGCGGCTTGACAATCGATGAGATTACAGCGCAAGCGTTTGTTTTCTTTCTGGCGGGGTTTGAGACTAGTTCCAGTACTATGGGTTTCAGTTTATATGAGCTAGCGATGCATAAAGATGTTCAAGATAAAGCGAAAGCGGAAATTAATGAAATGCTTGAGCGTTACGATGGTAAATTCACTTATGAGGGGGTGCGTGAGTTAAAATATTTACAGCAGGTTTTTCAAGGTAGGTTCTAAAATTCATGATATTTTAAAGCTATGCTGATATCTCTTTTTAAATAGAGACTCTACGCATGTATTCGATTGCTAATTTTGTGATACGTAAAACTATCAATGACTATCAAATACCAAATTCTAAACATGTGATAGAAAAAGATATTTTGGTGGTTATACCAGTCGATGCTATACATCATGATCCTGAGATATATCCAAACCCAGAGGTATTCGATCCCGAACGTTTTGCACCCGAAGAAGTGGCCAAACGCAGCGCTGTCGCTTGGTTACCATTCGGCGAGGGTCCACGCAATTGTATTGGCATGCGTTTTGGTGAAATGCAATCTTTAGTCGGTCTGGCAATGTTGCTGAAACATTTTCGTTTCTTTCCCGGGAAATTTACAAAAATTCCAATTGCTATAAAATTGAAAAGTTTCGGGCTGGCTTCAGAAGGTGTTACGTTAAATGTGGAAAGTATTTGAGTACAAGTAATTTCAAGCAAAATATTTGTTTATAAACTTATAATAAAATATTTTAGTTAAAAGTCTTCTCTTATCAAGTAATTTATTTCGTGTAAGCAAGCCAGTTATAAAATAATAAAATAAATCTTAATAAATATTTTTGCGTTTTAAGTTTAAATAGTTTTCGCTTTTTTTTAATTTCATGCTGAAAAACATAATTTTAAATTAGAATTCTTAAGAAATAATATATATTTTTAAATCAGATATGACTTTTTTGGATTTAAAATTGAAAAAAAAAATACCTATAAATCAGTGGTCTGCAAACCTTACTCAAACGAGCAGTACGCTCATCACACGACTTCTTACGCTCTTGCAATTAGTCGTTGTTCTGACAGCAACATGCAGCGGTTGCGTTAGTTTTTTCCTTTTGTTCACGGTGAGAAATTATATGCATGACTAACGCTCGTATCTATACAGTTTTACGTATACCGCCTTTTTTTACCAAAATACCGCGGAAATATACTAAGGAAAAAATATAAAATTTTTGAACGCTACGAAATTCAAATTTATACTTTGATAGAAGTGGAAACATTAAAGGCGATTCTGATCCTCAAATAAGAGGCTGAGAGGAAAAGTGGTATAACTTCTACGTTCAGCAAAAATGGAATAATTTTACTTAAGAGAAAAAGCAAAACGAAATATGTTCAGAGCAAAAGTGAAACGAAATATGTTCAGAGCGAAAACAGTATAAAAAACTATGCTGTTCTTGCTCTGAAAGAATTGTTATACCATTTTTGCTCTTACTTTTAAGGCGTTTTATTTTCACTCTAAAGCGTATAACTTATGCCATTCTTGCACTGACACTCTAAATTATTTCACTTTTGCTCTTATATAAATTTTAGTCCGCTTTTCCTCTCAGCCTGTCAAATGTAACTTGAAATATCCATGTGTTGATTTCTATAAATACCTAATTGCAAATCCGGAATCGCTTCCTCAGATTTTTTCTAAGCACAAATTCAATACAACTACAACTAAATTGCTTTCCTTGTTAATTTTCATTGAAAAAAATTCATACCGCGAAATATACAGTTTTTTCAGTTCGATTTACAGTTTTTTAAAATTTTTTGAAAAAAGATACGAGCGTTATGTATGACTAAAAATTAATGTCAAAAAATAATTTATGATTTCAAATGCATTTGGTAACATGCAATAAATAGATTTAAATAAATGCATTGGAAGCATACCTTTTGTTTAAGTTTTTATTTGTCATGTGACAGCTTTTAGGTTTATTTTTATACAGTGTATGGCAATTACTCTGCGCTCACCAATACAATCTCATTTTCATCATAGTGTTATTCTGACAAGAATAGTGCAGAGCATATATCTATCTTTTGCTATCTATTGCTGGTACAGTGAGCTGAGATAATGTTCTTACTTAAATTTTATCTGAATATTATTTTGTGTTATACAATTTGTCTGTAACTTAATTTAAGTATAGTATATAAATAAACAATATTTGATAACTTTTATTTATCATTTAAAATTTCTTAAATACTTGATTGTATAGACAAAGTTCAACACTTGAAGAACTTTATATATTTACAAGACACTTGCATATATTTTTCTGCATTGTAAAATTCTACAATGAAAAATCTGAAAATATACGAACAATTTATATTTAGAGAAGAGCATCTAGCAGCGATTTTATCCACTATTACTTGAAAGCATATAACAGAACAATAAAAATCAATAATCACTATTCATAGCTTCCAATGGGAACAGAGTGAAAATAAAAGAAGATTCCTGCAGAATTTATTCTGATTCACTGTTCACTGAATTTTGAGTTAACTGCATTTTCCAAGCCCTCAACAAGCAAGTGATTAGCCAATAATAGCTGATGATAGACGTATTTGAAATCGTTGTTAAGTGCTTAAAATTTTAGATTCGTAATACAAAATTCCTGTAAGTTTCCACATTTGAAGCTTAATCGGCAAAAATTTTATTTATTTAAAAAAAAATAGTTATTACTAATTTAAGGGAGAAGGCCACTGGCGTGGCGGCTGGAAAAATAAGTGATTTTTGATCTATCAAATAAAGTAATATGGAGATTTTTTTATATTAATTTTATTAACTGCACTTCCAACAATATTTCCATAGATCTTTATTAAAAAATATTGAAGATATTTGCGTTGTCGCGATGCCCCAAAAAAATTTCCCCCTCTATGGTCGCGTCGATTTTTCAAGAACGGATTTTTTTAAAAAAAAAATTTTAGTTTTTAATAATCTATATGAGTATAATTCACGTAGCGTTTTTATTTATTATTATTTTCCACAAAATGGCGACTGATTGAAAATTTTTTCATGTTTTCGACCTTTTTTTTTGTTTCAAAAGAGCTTAAAAAATAGTAAAAATAAAAAATTTTAAAATCGGCTACGCTTAATGATAGCCACTGCAAAGACGAACAAAATTGAAAATCGGTTCGTATTTTATCGACGCGACTAGTTCGAAAAAAGTCGTTTCGAGAAAAACGTGCTTAAAGTTTTCAGTCTACTTACTATCACAAAAATGACTGCAACTCAGGGAATTTCGACTTGAAATTTAGTATACATATTTTTGAATATATAAACTTTAATTTAAGATGAAAAAAATATATTTTTGACCCGTATCAATGGCCTTCCCCCTTAAAACAGCAAATAGCTGCTATGCCACCAAATTCACTGTTATATAAGTCGCTTATTGCACTAATTTAAACGCAAAAATCACTCTTTGTGACTCAGATTATTAAGCAGCAGTTTTTTCCCATCACTATATTTATAGATATTGTTATCGTATATTGTGCAAAATGTTGAGTTCAGTTTACCAAGAATATGTAAGTATGTAAGTAACTTTATATGAAATTTTTTGAGATAAAATATTATATTTATTGTAAAAAGTAAAAGCCTGTATAAGAGTTCTCGTTTTTTATAATGCGCACAGAGTGGAATGGAAGGCGGGAGGGAGGGTGAGTATAAACTCGTGTATATGCATGATATAGGGATTTTGTAATTACTCTTATTATATATAGAGTCATAAACTATGAAGTGTGCTGATGTCCCAGTTTGTTGTTACTGTTACTATTAAATACACAAAAAGTGAAAACAAACTATGAGATTACATACTGTTGAAGAACACAATTTAAGGATGCATTAAATATTTTTAAGTACTTATAATATAAAAAAATATTAACGATACTCATATATTTATATGAAGTTAACCCGCATACAGTTTTTTTTTTTACCAAAATACCGCGTTTATACTAAGAAAAGAATATGAAATTCATTTATATAAATAAATATTAATAATACTCATATATTTATGTGAAGTTGAAGAAATTCCCTTAGGGTAAAATATACTCAATACGAAATATAAAACGAATAGAATATAGAATTTTTTTCTATGACGTATTTCATATTACCAGGGACAGAAAATAACTGTTATGAAATTTTTGTGATGGAATAAGGTGCCCAAAATTAAGAAATTTAAAAAAAAAATTGCTTCATAATTATTATGAGCAAGATTTATTTTATTTTTTGTCGTTAACTACCACTAAACCTTTAGGGGTAGTGGAAATAAAAATCAACTACCACTAAACTTTTAGTGGTAGTGGAAATAAAAATCAACTACCACTAAACTTTTAGTGGTAGTGGAAATAAAAATCAACTACCACTAAACCTTTAGTGGTAGTGGAAATAAAATCACACTATCACTTAACATTTAGTGGTAGTGGAAATCGAAACCAACTACCACTAAACTAGTGGAAATTATTCCCCACTACCACTAAACGTTTAATAATAAGCAAACTGGGGATCTAGTCACTAAATTTTGACTTCACTATAGTTTTCTAAATATATATATACTAATAAAAACTAACTACCACTAAACCTTTAGTGGTAGTGGACATAAAATCCCACTGTCATTAAACCTTTAGTGTTAGTGGAAAAAAAAATCAACTACCACTAAACAATTAGTGGTAGTGGAAGTAAAATTCCACTATCACTTAACGTTTAGTGGTAGTGGAAATCGAAACCAACTACCACTAAACTAGTGGAAATTAAACCCCACTATCACTAACCATTTGGTGGTAAGTGTAGAGAGTTTAATTGAAGGTCAAATTGAAAAGCATCGTAAAAGAATGTATAAATGTTTGAATGAATGAATATGTTAACCTTTTTCTTATACTAAATACTTTGTAGAAAGTTCAATTTCAATGAAAAACAAATATTTTTTTCATTTTCCATAAATTATTTTACCATATTGCGGTGTAATACAATGATTAGTTTTCTATTATATTTATATTTTATATTTATTTATTGGGTATCACAAATTAGTACAATAAGAAACTAGTCTTTTGCTGCACAACAATAGCAAGCAGTACAAACAAGTGGAAGAACTTAAAAATAAATTAAAATTTAACATTAAAATTAAAATTAAAGTTAAAAATCACAAATTCAAATAAATATCAAATAAAAGTTAGTTAAAATTAAACAAATTACATTATAATTAAATTATATATTTAAAATTTAAAAATCAAAAAGTAAAGTAAATCAAATGAAACTCACTGAACATTTAACAAAATACATTAGCATTAAAAAGATTTTGAAAAATAATTAAAAATAGAGTTTGTAAATTTAGCTTTGTTTGCAAGTATTTTTATTGCTGCAGGCAAAGAATTCCAAGTTCTTATGGTGCTGATAAAAAATAACCGGCTAGAGTTTAGGTATTTAAATTCCGGAACGATAAAATCGTTTGTTCTGCTAGATTTTGTAAATTGTAGCTTTTCATACAGATAAGTAGGAGTTTTAGTACGAACAAGATTATGCAAAAATACACAGTTTCTAGCCTTGAAAAAGTTTTCAAGGTTACAGTTAAGAATTTTGTTTTTCCAATGAGAAATGTGGTCAAATTTACGCAAACCAAAAACATACCTAGTCACGTGGTTAAAAGCAATCCGTAGTTTAAGCATAGATGATGAGTCTAGTTCAGGGTAAACAAGCTCAGAATAAGATATCATAGGTAAAATAAGTTGCTTAGCAAGAAGTTTCCTCGTTTCTTGTGGAGTAAAGCTAGCAGATAATCTTAAACTTCTCAGCGCATTATATACTTTACTCACAGTAACATTAACGAGATCAACGCAGGATAAACTGGAATTTACAACGAAACCCAAGTTACGGATTTTATGAACGAAGTTAAGTTGTACCTTATCTATGAAAAGTGGAGGAATGTCACACGTTAATTTTACACTTAAATATCGGAAGCACAAACGATTTATTGGCATTAAGGCTAAGGCCATTAGTTGTAGCCCATTGACAAATGTTTAATAAGTCCCCATTAATTCTGAAGCACAAGTCTTCGATAAGACCAATACGACGTGAAAGATACAGCTGTATGTCATCAGCATAAGCATGTATGTTAACATATTTACACTGCAGGAAAACATCATTAATAAAAATTGAGAAGAGTAGTGGTCCCAGAACTGAGCCTTGCGGTACACCAGAAATAATATTCTTGAAACCAGAAATAGTATCACCAGCTTTAACACATTGTATTCTCCCACACAAATAGCTACGCAAAAGATTAGTTGCATTGTCACAAAAACCAAATAAAAATTTTAATTTGTTACAAAGTAATGAGTGATTCACGGTGTCGAAGGCTTTTGAAAAATCTAAAAGGCACAATAAAGTCAGTAAGTTATTGTCATACGAAGTTCGGATGTCGTCCAAAATTTTTACCATTGCAGAAGAACAACTATGACCAGATCTAAACCCCGATTGAAGAGGACTTAAGAGCTTAAATTTATTAAGGTAGTCAGAAATTTGTGAAGCCATTAAAGATTCAAACACTTTTGATAAAGCTGGTAAGATACTTATCGGCCGATAATCCTGAGGGGCGATGGGAGCAGATTTATTGGCTAATGGGATAACGGTGCTAATCTTCCAAGCTTTCGGAAAGCACGGCCAAAAGGCCGTAACTAGAAGTACATGAATTAATTAAGCAAATAGAAGTATTTACTTATTTAAAGTAAAAAGGAAACAAAATATTTGAATATCTTTAAGTAACTAAGTGATACTAAACTTTCACAATAACATTTTTCTCCTGTAAAGAAATAAAATGTGTAGTTACTACTTTTAGATGACGAAATATTTACACACTATTTGATGTTGTTTTCATAATTTTACAGATTGGACTTTTTGAGTTTAAAGGGTTTAGATAAGAGGGAGGCTTATTGGTCACAAATTCCGTAAAAATTTATATAAGGCTTTGGGATGACAATCTATATTGTACGAGTTCAACTTAGTGCAATACAATTTTAACTTCCACTAAGTCGCCAATTGAGCTTTCTCTCCTTATTACTAAACGTTTAGTGTTAGTGGGGAATAATTTCCACTAGTTTAGTGGTAGTTGGTTTCGATTTCCACTACCACTAAACGTTTAGTGATAGTGAGATTTTATTTACACTACCACTAAAGGTTTAGTAGTAGTTAATTTTTATTTCCACTACCACTAAAAGTTTAGTGGTAGTTGATTTTTATTTCCACTACCACTAAATGTTTAGTGGTAGTTGATATTTATTTCCACTAGCACTAAAGGTTTAGTGACAGTGGGATTTTATTTCCACTACCACTTAAAGTTTAGTGGCAGTAAATTTTTATTTCCACTACCACTAAATCTTATTTCTGATTTTTATTTCTACTACCACTAAAGATTTAGTGGTAGTTAGTTTTTATTTCCACTACCACTAAAGATTTAGTGGTAGTGAAAACTATAGTGCAGTCAAAATTTAGTGACTAAATCCCCAGTCTGTTTTTTTCATTGCCAGATAACTTTTATTTAGAAAAAAAAAATTTTATTTACGTTGTTGCATATTAACTTTAATCCCGAATATCTAAGCCCGCAAAGCATTCTGTGAAAAATTCAGAAATTTGGTTTCTTTCCAACGAGCCATTATTTATCCAATCCAGAGAAAAACAGTTTAAACTTGTCACACTGAGTTGCTTCTTCTTACCTCAACAATTTTGCCTGTTGTCATTTGAGAAGAACCGGATTTATATACTTTTCCGCCCCAGGCCATATCAAAGTCTTCTGTTCGAAGACTTTTCTTGCTCTCACAATATTTTCTCTTTCATTTCACTTCTCTAATATTTTTTTATTTATTAAGTAGTAAAAATTTGTCATTTCATTCCAATGACATTTAATTTTATTTTATTTATTATATATGTGTATGCATTTTTTTTTTTTTTTTTGTAATTTGAACAATTCATCCTTCTCTTTTTCACTCATTCATTCATTTGATATCATAATTTCTTTGTCCATTTTAGTAGCTATTGTTATATAAACTATAGATACTATGCACATAATAATATATTATTATGAGATGCTGTCTATAGTGTTATCTCACTCTAGAGTTGCATTTGTACTCGATTGAGCTGTCACATTTTGCTTGATTAAGTTTCTTGTAAATTTGTGATAAATTATTATCACTTTTGATTTTTCTTTACATTGTTAGTCATACAAAGTTGTTGTTTTTGTATGTGTATTTTATATGACACGTGATAAATTATATAAGTAAATTACATTTTCTTGTTTAACAAAAAAATATAGTGCTATCTCTTTCTAACTTTTATTATATAATAAATATACTAAACTAAGTAAATAATCTTTTCTCTTTTGTGATAAATTTTTCTTTACACAAAACAAAGAAAATCGATTACTAACGTTTCGTTTATATTCTTCATTTTATTACATTCAATCACGCATCTTGCCCAGAAAATTTGCTTTTGAGACTTATACACACAGTGTAATATACATAGTGTAGTTTAGTGTTGTGGTGTTTGACATTTCGTTACTGTTGTCAATTTGATAATCTCATGACACTTTAATGAAATGTCTTCATTTATGCTGGCCTTAGTGATTAATATGAGTACACATTTACATATGTATGTATGTTTTCAATTTGTTGTGTTGTTGTTCGTGTGGTTTCGCTTACATAAGTTAAGTTTACAATGGAGAAAGAAGTTCTGGATAATTCTTATGTAAATATGTACAAATTTCTAAGTTGTACAGTGATTTATTATGCAAGTAAATTTGTTAGTTTTATGTAAGTAAGTTTTTTCTCCATTTTCATTTCGGATGAAAAAGTGATTATTCAATGATTCCATTTTACATAAGAGAAAATCTATCAAGCTTATTTCGAATTTTAAGCAGAAATATGTTCCCAAGAAATTATGGATTTTGAAGGTTTATCTGCATATACTGGTATAAAATTCTATATGGATTTTTATTAGAAAAAATTAACATATCACTGTATAACTTGATTACTTAATTCCAAAGCCGTAATATATGTGATTATGATAATATACAAGATGTTACTAGAACTGAACCATGTCACTTTGTTGCAGCATCTACAATGGGTCATGAAAAAAAGAGAAATTGAAGCTGTATGTGTGTCATGACATTCGTATTGCCTAACATGGTAGAACTGAGGATAAAACCTTTGAAGTCGCTCTGAAATCCGCGCATGCAGTAGGATGGGTCGAAACCATTTTTTTTTTCGATGATCGGATTATAATAGTGCAGAAAAGTTGCATCGTTGGATCGAAAAATTTCTTCTGTTGCTAGTATTCTTAAGTCTCAATTAATGAAATTTTAATAAAAATATCATTGAAGAATACTTTTTCTATGACACAAGAGAATTATAAACTAGTTTGAATTATTTTATGGAAGAATTAATCAACCAGACAGTTTTGTGACATTTCGATCGGACTGAAATTTTGCACACTCTTAACTGGTTCAACGACGCAACTTTTCCGCACTTTTATTAAAACAAATTTTGAACCCACCCTAGTATGAACCTCAGAGTCGACATAGAAACCCCACAAACCACAAGATTTCTAATTTAAAAAGACATCAGAATTAGAGTAACTTGCTCAGAAGTTCCATCGAAATAATGACTAGTTGTGCGATGCAGCCTATTTTTCTTAAAATGGGTAACTCTAAAAATTTTAATAGTATTTAATATGTATCAATTGTTTATAATTATTATCGTCCCTAATCATACACAAAGTCATACAGACAGTATTGGGTCCAAAGGGGCCTGTGGAAACTGCAACCTGCTCCAATCTAAATACCTATAAGTTTTTAAAATTTTTCTACAACGCCACTGTTTACCATACAAACTTCGACCACATTAAATTTGAGATTTGAGTTTATATTTATATATCCTACTGTTTTTTATCTGAATTAGTACAATTCTAATTCGAGTTCTTTGTCTGAATTTCAATTTCAGTTTTGATCTGCTTTGGTCTAATAGTTGGTTCCATTTTTGGATTTTAATGTGAACATCGTTTAGAGTTCTAGCCAGAAAATTGGCCTAAGTTTGAGTTTAACATTTCAATCTAACTTTCGGTCCGATTTTTGGTCTGAATATCGGCCTGAGTTTTGTCTAGAATTTGAGCTGATGAGTTTTGGTCAGTGTTGTGTTCTGCTTTTGGTTTGAGTCGCAGTCTGTTTTTAGTGAATCGAGAATATTCGAGAATATTGGTCTGAGTTTTGGTCCAATTTTTGTCCTGAATTTTGGGCCTATTCTTCATCTAATTTTGTCCAAAAATTTGTTCCGATTCTGTGGTCTAATTTGTGAACTACTTTTAACTGAATTTTGGTCTATGCTTGAGGCCAAATTTCAGTCAGAAGGGTCTAAATGTTGATTTTATATTTGATCTAAGTTTTGGGAACTGTGTTCTTGTCTGAATATCTGCATAAGTTGTAAAACCAAAAAAAAACTTTGATTATTTTTCCTCATATTCTTTTATATGTTTTTTTATTTGTCGATGACTTACGGTCAATAAAGAAATATTAAAAAATATTTTGTACAACAATTAGACCACAAAGTACTTTTTAGTGATAAAAAATTTAAAACCTTTAAAACCTTTTTAGTTTTGGGCAGAAATTGGTCTGAGTTTAAGTATAATAGTTTTGGTTTGGCCTGTTCTTTTAATCTTTTTTCAAGTCAGATTTCTGGTTTGAATTTTATTTGGTTTCATTTTTTTGGTTTTTGTGTGAAAATCGAACTGGATTGTGGTCAGTGTTTGTTCCTGAATAAACCTGGATTTGAGTTCGATTTCTGGTCCGACTTTTAGTCCAAATTTTGATCTGTATTTTATTCTGATTTTTTATCTAAATTTTTGTCTGAACTCCTGTTTGAGTTTTTGTTCTATCTTTCATCTTATATTTGATCAGAAATTTGGTTTGTTTTTTGTCTGAATATTGGGAATATTAAGTATGGTTTTGGATAGTTCTTTGATCTGAATTTTGGGTCAGTATTTTGGTCTGAAATTCGACCTAAGTTTTGAGGTCAGAATTTCGTCTGCATTGTGCCCTGAGTTTTGGTCTAAATTTAGATCCGATTTTCGATTTTGATCTGAATAAAAGCTTGACTTTTGTTTAAAATTTTAGACTGAGTTTAGGTCAGAACACGGGCCTGAGTTCTTGTTAGAATTTGGTTTGAATTCCATCCGATTTTTCTGAATTTTTGGTCCGATTTTTGCCTTGTTTACAAAATGGTTTCTAATTCATTTGCTATTCTGCTTTTTTATGTGTTCTGCTGTTTCTTTTCCCACTCTTATCCCATAAAATGTTTTTAAATGCACATTTTTATTGCTATTGCTACTGCAGACAGAAGTTTTCGAAATCATATTTAGTTTTTCCAATATTCTTTAGAATAATTATATCGCAGAAATTTGCCTTGGATCTGTATAAATCCTATAAAGAGTTACACCCAACGAACTTTACTAAGCTTTTTCGTATTCATTCTATAAGTAAGATCCTGCCATATCGTTATCCTAATTATCACAAGCACACATCTTTGTACTGAAATTGAAAATTTTATTAAAAATTTCGAAGGCTCTTGAGGCATCAGTTAATGATTTTAGCAGGGCATGTTCTAAAAACTATAAATATATTTTGGTCTGATTCTTGACAGTCAGTTTTGCAGTATTAAAAGCAAAACATTTTACCATTTTTTTTTGCATCATACTTAAGAAAATATTTAAATAATATAAAAACGAAAATGGATGCTTCTTTTTTTGTTGGTTATAAACAAAGAAATATTTTCTTCAAGAAGCTTTCAGTTGAGGAGCGGAAGTGTAGTTTTTTATACAATATTATTTTTTTATGTAGACTCTACAACTAAGTAAAACTTATGAGCAGGTAGGTACAAGCTGAAGGAAACAGGTTAAAGTAGGCGAAGGGAGAAAAAGAGGTTCATAAGTTTCTAGGTTAAACAAAACTTCTTATGTTGATTCATATCTTTAGTGATACAAAACAAAATGTACATACATACTTACTTACATACATAAAGTCAAGTGAGATATGCTTCCTGATGCACTTTACGTCATGTTTAGCACCAAGTGGATAAAGTAAACTTTATTCTTTTTTCTTCTTCTTCTTCTTGTTTCTATATGTATATTACCATTTGTGTGCTTGTGTTTGAATAAGTGTTTGGATGGTAGAAGTGTAACTAGTGGCAGTGTTAAAACACGCTTAAACTGCTGTTCAAACAAAGCCACACTCAAACACATACAAATGCACATACATACTCAAAGGGAAAAATACACACACACTCATACATCAACACAACTTGAATTGGAAAAACAAACGTTTTGCGGTTGGTTATAAAAAGCAGAGAAAATACAAAAAGACACGGACGAATGTTTTGCTGAGAACACACATACACACACACACACAAAGAGACAAACAAAAACCCTTCAGTGAAGCTGACTAGTTCTATAAATAGTAAAGCAACTAGTTGCAAAGTAGCCAGCACTGGTTCCACCGCAACCCCCATTTACATGCTGTCAACTGCCTCTTTTACAATGTTAATGTCCTACGGGAAGACAATTGTCTCCTACTGCACTACCTTTCAACTAGTCAGAGGATTAGAACCTATCGCTACTAGTTACTGAACTAATAACATTCTGAGCAAATCAGAACTAGTTGCCGATTTTACTTTTTGGATGTAGTCATATGCCTAGTTTCGTAGTTACCAGCTATATAACCAGTTGCGGAATGAACTACATATTTATACGAGTAAATTAAACGCTCGGTATTTAATTTTTATTTCATTTATTAGTTTAAAAATTTTTGGATATAAAATTTTTTTACATTGTGTATGAAATACATGTACATATACATAAATTAATAATGTAACTAAGCAATTTGTGCTATAAAATTATTAAAAATAAATTTTAAAATTAATTGATTAATTTCAGTTTTGTAATGATTAAAAAAAATTTATTGTTATTGATGTATGGAATGTATATATAAAACTAAAAATGTAATGTTTATGTAAGCAAAGGAAATACTTTCTTATTGTACTAATTTTATATCTAAATAAAAATACAAATAAAAGTTCATGTGATAAAATTATTTTATGTTCAAAATTTGTTAGTATAAAAATAATTTATTAATTTTATATTGCCCTTTTACTTTTTGTAGCACTCGTCTTTTTTATATTGATATACACTAATTTTAAATTCACTTTTTATTCACTTCACTGTTCCTGAGTACACGACGCGCAAGCACAAGTACAATAAAACTAAAATCAATCAAACAATGAAACGAAAAACAAGAGACTTCGCGTCAAAACTGTAAATTACCGTTACTAATGCGGTTTGTTTTTGCAAAACATTGTCTTTGCTCTTTTTGCTGTATTCTTTATGCCCGAATTTTAAATCAACACAAACAGAAAAAGCACATTCTTCTTTAAACTGGTTGCTAGCTGCATTACTTTAGCCCTAGTCTTTAAACTGGTCTCTTTTTCACTACGCATATAACTAGATGCTTTGTGCTACTAGTTCTTCATTTTACTGCAGGGAAGCTACACATACTCGTAGTGTAGCATGAAGAGTATAATGGAAAAATATAAGAAAATGTGTCTAAAACCAATGAATGTTTACATAAGAAATGTGCTTCACTTTACTAGAGTAGATATAAAAACAAAAACAGAAATAAAAAGATAAAAATGCAAACACTTTTAACACCACGGGGCGTTCACAAAAAAAAAACCGATGGATGAGTATACCAAAAAACACCGCCATCGCCACCGCTACCATCATTATCATAAACATAATCATCATCATCATCACGAGCATAGTGCACTCATAGCTCAACTCAAAAAACAACACAGTAACACTTTGCTTTGGTAGCGTGCGGTACTTGACATTTTAGATTATGTGTACATAACCTCACTTTAAAAATTTTCTTTTAGATTTTTTTTTCTTGGTTTGTTTTTCAGTTTTTAAAATAAAAATATTATTTGAAAGTGTTAAAACAAAAGGAAATGACAATAGAATGTAGTAATGTAGTAAACATTAACAGAAGAAATAGGTTGAAAAAAAAGGAATAGAAAGGAAGTACGTAAAGGATGGAAGGTGTTGTGTTATTACAGAGATAGAAAAAATTATTCTTTGTTTCATTTCAGTTGATAAAAAATTATGTAAACTTAAAGAAATGTAAAGCTTCTTATTTCAATAAAAAAGGATATTTAAATTAAAAGCCTTAGAACTGTGGTTTCATAGTCTTTGATTGAGCCGTACGGAGGGAGTAACAAAAGTTTACTTAGTTGGTTACAAGGAAAAGGCGAAGAACAATTTCAATTTCATAACTTTAACCTTCATCGCCTTTAAATTCCTCCACTAATTTTTATACATTTTTGAAGCCGGTAGATTCACTTCGAAAAACAGTCCTCAAAATCGGATTTTTTTTAGGTTTGCAGCAACTTCAAAATTAACTGCATTAATTATCCGCTCATTATTTCCGAAAATATTTCGCTAATTTTTTTTTTTTTGTTTAAAGGGAAACTTCTTTTGCGAGGGTAAATCGAAAATTTTGCGAGGGTAAATCGAAAATTTTGCAACGGAAATCTCGTTGTTGTTGCACTCATATGAAACTAATAGGAAACGAAGTTATGCTGTTGTTAGTGTTTAGCGAACAAAGTCATATGAGGATCGGCTGCAGATAATCATGCAGAGAGCCGACTTCTTGCAGTTTTATCTCATGTGCTTTTGTGAGAGAGCTTGACTCCATATGGCTGAATTTTCCTTTCATGTGTTATGTGCTACGTCATGTTTCTGCCGATATCAACAGAAAAAAAGCTTTAGATAATAGAAAGAGTGCAAAACAACAACGGTCACGTGAAAAATCACGTTTTTATTGCACTCTAACAAAACCAGCAAAAAACGAAGTTATGCAGTTGTTATTTGGCTACATACAATTAAGCAGAGAGACAACTTCTCGCAGTTTTATAGCATGTGATTTAGTGAGTGAGTCGATATAGAAATCTCGGCTTGATTGCATATAACTGAACTTTCCTTTCATGTGTTATATACGTGTACTAAGTCGTGTTTGTGCCGATATGTGTAGAGAGCAGCGATGCCAACTTGCGGGGAATTCCCCAATTTGCGAGGAATTTTACTTGGTGGGGGGAATGAGCTGTTTTTTGCGGGGAATTTGAAGTCGTTCAGCTTTTAGTAATTAAAGGCTGTAGAATATTTTTTGTCAAATTTTATGTAATGTAAAACGTTTAACTTATAAAATATTTTATATTTGGGGTCTTAAAATCTTTATCTTTTCTTAAGCAGGTCCTGCAATTTATTGGTTTGGAGAAATCGATTTTTAAAAAGTGTGCTATTTGAATGTATTATGTTTCAAAAGTATTTTGTAAAAATTTCAGAGAACGCGAACAGCTTCAAACAGAATGTTTTGTAAATGTTTTCCAACAATCTTCTAATAAACAACATAGTTTCACTTCTACTGTGAGTGTTTGCAGAGACATAATTTTTATTTTTGGAAAACAACCAAAAATTACACGGTGTACAATTTTGAACTTCACTAGAGCCAAATTAAATTTGAAATTGGTGATACTTAAATAATTTTAAAGAAGAAGATGAAAAAAATTTAGTCAACCTATAGAAATATTGGTTTTGAATAATTTAAAACATCGATTCTTATGTAACTTTTTGCTTTTACGCGGTGGGCTTGTTTTACAGTGGCCCCCATTTCGACTACTACAATCACTTACAATTGATGGATGATTTCATTTCAATCACTAAGGTATGAGAATCAGTGTGGCTAACTTTTGTTTTTCAAAATCCGCTTAAATGAAGAAAAAAACGCGTATTTTCTTTAAAAAAAAAAGCGTTAAATTTTTTTCCTTTTAAAAGTGCGAGAAAACTCAATACATTTTAACTTTTTCACTAATACAGGCACACATCTGATACTTCTAGTCAATGAAAATTTCTTCGATCTTTCAAAGATATATTAAATTGAAAAAACGCGCAGAGCGCTAAATCACTTTTTTCCCGCGTTTTAATTTTCGAAAAGCACGAAATTCAGCGGAAAAAGCGCTGAGTTGGCCACACTGATGAGAATATCAAATTCGCACTGTTATGGTATAAACACAACCAAAGCAGCCGGCCTCAGCTTCAACAACAAACACACAAAATTTTATGAATTTGTATGGGAACAAATTTCTGCGGCTTGCTGCCGCCTCAACGACGCTACACTAGATTCTATTCAAATTTTCTCAACTTCACAATGTTTTCTCTCTTGTGAGAGAAACATTGCCATATTTTTCAAAAAAAGCCAAGTGCTGCCAAATTTTAGTACGAAAATATATGTATTTTTTTCGAGTTTCTCTTTAGTTTCTTCATTCTTTTGATGATTTTAACGTTTTTTAATTTATACAAAAATTTTTTCAAATTACAGAATATTCAAGTTTTCCTTTTATTTTTTGATAATTGATAACATAAATAAAAAAAAACTGAGCTGTTAAAACAATAATCTAATCCAACTGCTTTTGTTTTGTTTTTCTTTTACATATTCTTGACGCTAGAGGTTGACGCTCTTATTTTGTTTATTCTCTCAGAAGAAGTAAGCGGTTAGAGGCTGGCTGCTTTGGTTGTGTTTATAACATTACTGTCTAATTGTACATTTCATTCTCTCTCTCTCTTTCGGAAATTGTCCAAGATTTTTTCAGTTTTCCTAACACTACTTCATACAAATTTAAGATTAAACCTCGACAACAATGTACGTCTATGAAGCTTACAATGTTACAATGTGACTTCCAATATGCCAGTATGACATTGTATGTAGATACCGCAATACCCTACGCCAATAACTTCAATAATAGCTTTTCATTTTGATACTAAAACTACATACATATCAATGTCACGTATGTGGTCGTACTACCTACCTACATACATACATATATCAGCATATGCAGCATTCTCTCAAGACTTTTGTCCCTTCGATAACAACAGACAACACCAACCAGCAACGACAACAACCACAAAAAATATGAAACCAAACCAAACCAAACTAATCTCAATCTAACAAGCCAACAAAACATAACATGCACATTATCCTTGCATTGTCTGCGGATTTACATATTAAGCTATTTTTAATTTACGACCATACGCCTGAATAAACAACAGATAACTTTGGCCAAACAACAGCAGATACATATAGATACATATTTACTTTCTTTTTCTTATGAAAAAATATAATCAAAAGAAGAAGAAAACACCCTTTAACCAAAAAAAATTTAAAAAAAAAAACAGATATAAGAAATGAAAATCCTTTTGCCAAAGATTTGGTTACAAGGCGAGATATTTTTCTTTCTTCCTTTTTTTTATTCCAGCCAGTGAAATAACGCCAAAGGATATAAAGGGACGTTTGTAAAGTCAGGCAAACAAAAATTGCGTTGACAGCAGAGTAGAAGCAGTTCTTGGAACACAACAACAACTTCAACAGCATAAGTTGAAAGTGAAATTCTTCTTCAAGCGCTAGTATGACCAAAAAAAAAATGTAACGCCAAAAAGGTTGCGGGCGTAGTGTTACCCCATTTTTGTTCGCATCACAATGCCGCATCAATCCAATGACATTGTTCTTACATACTAAAACATCTGCAAAAACAACAACAATGATTACTATTACTACTACTACTACAGTGACTCTCAGTTAAAATAGGAGGATAATGAAGGATATCTAGAAAAATTAAAAAACATATATATGAGACAAAATTTTAAATTTTTAGGAGGACATGAGGTCCACGTTTCGAACGGGGTCCGGCCAGACCACATGTGTCAAACCAAAAGTTATTGAAACATGTGTCAAAAGGAGAATTAAGGGGACATCCCAGTTTAAAATTTGAAGAGCATCGATTTTATTTTGTTTTGATTTTTGAGTTTCTTATAGTTTCAAAAACACTCTCTTAAAATATTACTAAAAAATTTGAAGTAACACGAAAGTTATACATATAATTGCGACTTGGTGTACTAAAAAAGACGTCCAATTACAAGTTATCGAGAAAACAGCTGTTAAAGTAAACAGTTTTTTAGCTTCAAATTCATTACTCACTGATTGCGAATTTAGAATAACATTTTCAAAACTCAAAATGGCGGATCGAATATGGTCGACTACTTTTCCAGTTCATTGAAATCGCTTGAAACTCGTTACTCAGAGGTTTTCAGGGCCAGTGATTACAAATCTGACATCAGCTTCGTAATCGGTGACCCAAAAAATACCCTAGTGACGAGTTTCAAGCGAATCCGAATAATTTTTTAAAATTCTTCCGCCATTTTACATTTTCAAAATCTGATGCCAGATTCGTAATCAGCAACCCCGAAAAACCCCCAAGCAACGGGTTTCAAGTTAATCAGATCAGTTTTAAAAAGTCTTTCACCATAATGGATCCTCCATTTTGAATTGTGAAAAACTGAAATCCAATTCGTAATTAACACACTATCAGAATCGTCAAAAATATTTCGAACGTTGAAAATCGACGAAACTCGAATAGGTCAAGCCAACAGAAGGAGCGGAAAATATTCTAAGAAAGCACGCACAGTTGGAAAAAATGCCAAATCAGAGCATCCAAAGAAGTTGACGAAACTTGAAGACCTTCAGTATGCACTAGTTTTGGCTGACTAAAAAAATTTGCATTTTGCAAAATTTATTCAAAAAAAATTTTAAACTCGTTTTTCTCAAAATGATATTTTGTGAACTGGTAAGAAATCTCGAGTTCTACTGATCTAATTATGAAAAACCATAGAACGTGTGATTCATTATCATCACGGCTATAAGAAGATTCTCGAAAAAAATGGGAATATTCCCTCCCCTTTTTTTCTATATAATTCCAAGTAAAAATGAGTTCTTGTTTCGTTTTTTTTTTAAAAGAAAGACTCCAAAAAAAGGGGTAGAAAAAAACATAGCTATTTTGTAATTCAGCGTATAGAAAAATGTCTAACAAACAAAACCTATTTCAGTTTATGTCTTTATCTTTATTAGGAAGCTCAGAATTCATCCGATCACCAAAAATGGACTTTTTTGGAGATGCCTTCTACCGCTCTCTTCTTGGATTAAAAGTCGTCAAAAAAATGTTTATTTGTTCTTCAATAAAATATTTTTAGCATCTCAAAGCAATTTTGCAATAAAATATCATAGTTCTTTTCTTATTTCAAACTGGAATGCCTTAATCCCTTAATAAGTTTCAGCTTAAAATATTTCAAAATGGTTGAATAAAGTATTTAATTAAATTAAATTTTGTCATGATTCGTTTGCCATGACTAACTATTTTAGTTGACTAATTATTTAGTTGAGAAAATCATTTGCATGTAGAAATGGTTATTGCCCGATGTTGGCAATTTTCGCCACGGTTTTGGTAGAGGCTACCATATTTCAATAAATTTGATTTAATTGGCTTCAGTATTTCTTTCAATATCACTTTTTGAAGATTTTATTTGTATTTGGGTGTATCATGCCCACTTTTTCGATTTTATCCGTTTCAAAATTTAACCTGTATCTTGGCTTAAGAGGAGTCTATTTGAAGTTTATCTGAGATTGCTAAAGTTTTAATTGAGTTATCGTGGTCATAAACATATGGATATACATTTTTTATGCTCAATTAATACACAGTGGATAATCCTATAAATTCAAAGCATTAGGGTGATTCTCTATGTCTAGTATAATTGCACGATAGCACGAAATGCAAAAATATTATACTAAATTGTACTACGATTCGATAGCGCACATTGCACGATAACACGAAATGCAAAAATAATATACTAAACTTATACTAAACGCACATTAACGTAGAACTGTAATATATATGAAAATGTAAACACAGAGAATGAGAGAGAGGCACAGAGTTGCATTTATTATACTACACTTCATTGCATTGAACATGGCTATCGTTGTAGGAAAAGTTTTTACGTCTTGCAGAATGGATTGACGTGTATAACGTTTTAGTTTCGTTGTTGGATTGGAAAGTTTTACAATTTGTGCTATCGTGCTACCGTGCAAGGGCATATGTATACTAGACTTAGAGAATCACCCTATTGTGTTGATTACACAGTGCAACAAATTTTCAACATTTGCCTTATGCAAGAGATTTTCAAACGGTTATATAGTAATTTAGGGTCGCCCATCACGACTGCGTCCTCCATCACATCTAGTTCTCCCACAATATGGACCTGAGGTCGGAAAAATGGGGTCTTCAGGGGCTGCTAAGAATTTTTTTTGTTTCAACAGATACGAATTTTATACTTGAAGCAAAGTTGTTAAGCACAAAGAAGTAAACAATTTTTATAAATACACTTTTCCTCCATCTCTTACCTTTCCTCTTGAAAATGGGGTTTTAAGCCCCTTTTTCAATAAATGGTCGGGAAAAAGTTTCTTGTTAAAAATTATATGGGATTCCAAAACATCGGGATAACCTACGAGGTACACTTTTTGCAGAATAATGTAAAAACCGATTTTTTTGAATTACAATCGACCCACTCACACTACGTAAGTAAGTAATGGAATCGTTTGTTGCTGTAATTACATTAGGCTTCCATGTGAAACCAAAAAAAAAAATTTAAAAAAAATTATTTAACTGGTTTTAAAAAAAATTTAAATTCCTTTTTTTTTAATTTTTGTTGCGCTGCGTTAATAAACCATGAAGAAGATAAGAAACCTAGCCAGGCAACGAACCCGAGACCCCAAAGATAAGAGTCTATCACTCTAACACTAGACCAACGAGGTTACTACGACATTTTGACTGTAAGTCACTGTACTTTTCATTGACTACGGCTACAACTGTTACTGCTACTGTTATTTGCCGTTCTGTTGTTATATTACTACAGTGGTTATTGTCTTCGTTAGTAGCAGTTTTTTTTTTTAGTCCTTCCATGTGGTATGAGGTTTACATTTTGGCTTAAGTTGAATTTCATGTACGCAACGAGGCACACGGGACACTCTTTACACACACATACAAAGATAACGCAACAAAACACTACGTATTTCAGTGTTTCAGTGTCGTCGTCGATATCGTGAGTATTATCAATCATGCTAAATGCATAATGTTGCCAACGTCGTCGTTGTCTAACATACCTAACATAAAGTAAAGTAAAACCCTTTTGTTTCATTTTTTTTCTTTCCAAATTTTGCTTTTGAGAATACTCGTATGTAGTCTGATACAATTTTTTTTGTTTTTGTTTCAGCGAATTGTTTGTGAAAATTGTGAAAGTCACTTGCTTTAGAGAGTGTGTTGCTACCACTCGCATACATTTTTGGGCAACATGGCTATGCACTGTTTAAAGAAAATTTTTATGAAAATTTTCAAGTTACATTTTTAAAGGGTTGAAAGTTTCAATGTATTCGGAAAATGTTTAGCGAAAGTTTTTTTTTTTTTTTTGTGTGGAATTTTTTGTTTAAGCTGTATAAATAATTAAGCATTGATAAAAACCCAGTAGATAGACAAAAGGTTGAAACAGAGAAAAAAATTAAGTTAATCCGATTTTAAGAAACTTTCGGCGTTTAGTTTAAAAACATGAAAAATGGTTCAAGGCTGCGCTGTTTTCGAGGAACCTTCTCAGTAGTTGTATAAAGTACCCTCTCCACTTCGAAGTTAATCTAGCCACATTGAAAGGAATGAAAAAACTAGAGCTTAATTTACATTGCAAATGGTAGAAGCATCATTCCATCTAATTTAGTTTAACTAATTTATCATATACAGTAATAATTATCTCATTTTCTGTTATTTAAAAACTTGGTTTATAAAGCCCACATTGAATCTGAAACCACATGTCCGGGATCTACCCTGATGCTGATATAAAACTAAAGTTTATCGAAATTCAGTGGCTCCTAGAATTGGTCAACCATATGAGGGATAATAATTAGGTATGTATCTGGCACTACCCAATGATGAATTAGGAAAGGCTAACGATGATGGAAAATTCCTCGGACAACATTAGATTCAAATAGATTCCAAAAATATTAAAATAGTTTACATGAATTCATATCTGACCTATTCTCCTAAGAATAAATGAATTGTGGCTTTTTTGATAATAACAAAACATCTTGATCCACCCTCCCCCTCCCTTCTCCTCCTCTCTTCCTCTCTTCCATTAAATTTATGCAAATTTAGCAATTTTTCCCCGTTTTTCGTATTTTTCAAATCAATTTAATTGTTTATTTTAAATTAGCGCTTACAAAAGTATAAAAGCCGTACAAAAGTGAATGTTGATCTACTGCAAATAACAACTCCACCCAAGGGATGCTTTAAATAAAAACACAAAAAACTAAATACTCAACATTTTAACAATATATAAACAAGCAAAAAACGGAAAGGAAACAAATTTTTTCACAGCTGCACAAACAAAGTGGCAAAAATAATCAATGAGTGCGTATATGAAATTTTCTTCTGCAAAAGGTCAAAAGTTAATATTGATGAAACAAATTAAACAAAAAAAAAAAAAATCTTACTTCTTTCACTTTCATAATTTGCATTTTTAATGGGCAATTTAACTAAAATAAAAATGAAAAAAAAACAACAAAATTAAACCAAATTAAACACATTCGAAGTAGCGCGTTTCAGTTCAACTCCCTTAATAGCAATTAACCTAAAAACTACTATTTTAAAATTATGTACATAAATTATCAAATAACATTGAATTGCGTAGTTATAAGTATATATATGGCCAACAAAAAATCGAAATTGTTGATTGTAATTATGAATAGCAATTTGGGATTTTATAAATTTTCTTTTTTTCGCTTAATGACACGCATTTAAAGTTTTTTGTTTTTTTATTTTATTCTTTAGTACTTTGTGCAATTGCAATTTTTGCATTTATGAATTGCAAAGTACTAATTAACTATTAAATACAATACCGTAAAGATTGATTGCTCAAGTGGAATATTATTGAACGTACCTGAAAGTAGGAAAAGAAAACGATTATAAATAATTTTATTATGGAAAAAGTATGAGAAATTATTTATAATTAGTTAAGCAATAACAACAAAAAAGGAGAATTTTGATAAATTTAATGGGTATGTAGTGAAGAAAATTGTAGCAAATCATAGGTATAAAATGTTCATAACATGATCCAGTGCAGGTAAGACCAGACTACAGACAATACCGTAAATCAAATCAAAAGTCACTCCAAAAATAAAATAAAATAAAAATTCAGACCAAAAGCAGTATACAAATAGGACTGAAATTAAGGTTATATATAAGAGGAAAAATCAAATCAAAGCACAAACTAAAAATCAGATCAAAAATAGACCGAAATTCAAACCAAAATTAAGATCAAAATTCTAAATCCTAAATACAGACCTAAAAATTAGATCAAATTTCGTCCAAAACTTATACAAAAATTCGGATAAAAACTCGGACCGATATACAAACTAAAAACCAAACAAAAGTTCAAACCAAAATTCAACAAATAAAATAAGATATCAAATTCAAACTAAAAATTACGCCGAAATTCATACTAAAATTTCATACCAAAAATCAGACCAAAACTCAACCTGAAAATCAGATTAATTTTGGACCTAAATTCAAACCAAAAAACCTAGTAATACTCATATATAATATAGCAGATCAAAAATTAGTCCAAAAATCAAAACTTAATTCAGATCGAAAGTAAAACTAAAAAAAGACCAGAAATCAGAACAAAATTTAGCCCAAAACTTTGGCTGAAAACCAGAACAAATTCCGACTAAAGTTCAAACCAAATACGTACTAAAAATCAATTGAAAGGTAGCACAAAAATTTAGACCAAAACTCAGAGCAATATTTTGGACAAAATCTAGACCAAACTCAAATTCAAACCAAAAAATGACTCGTTTACCCTGTAGCATGACATACGCCATGGTTGTTTTTAGTATAAGTGTTTTTTTTTTTTGTTTTTTTGTTTTCCATACTTGTTTTGTCACAAGAAAAACGTGTAAAAAAAACGCGGCTATTGACTTCTGAATACTTTTCTTTATGGTATATGTTATATAAATTGCATTTTGAAATCTGTTCATCAAATTTCTCACAAAAGTTTTGCAAATCCGAAAATGCCATTGGAAAGCAATTTTGCATAGTGAACTTTTATAGAAGAGCATTTTTGATTTTAATTTTTCCTTGAATTTTCTGAAAGTATGATTTTTTTGGAACACCTGCCAGATACAAAAAAGTAGTATCAAAAAAAAAAAAAAAAAATTAAAACTATTAAATAAAAGTCACGAAATCAATACTAAATTAATCTTTATTCATTCAGTTATTCAGCCCTCTTACAGGAACTATTCTATAAAAAATGGAAATATGCCAGTGTTCCATTATACGCCGTCCCAACTTATACGATATTCCCCTATTTCATAAAAAAAAAAAAAAAATTGGTTTTGGATATACTATCAAAGTTTTTTTCCCCAAAGTTTGTTACCGACTAAAAAGATTTCCCTTTCACGAATTTTTCTGCGTATTTTTGCATTCGTCTAAAAACTTCCGCCCTTCACTCAGCGGCGTTATTTTCCCTAAATGAAAATCGATCAAACTTCAATGTCTTTCATTTTTCTTTCTCACTTAAACGCATTTTCACGTGTCAATATTGACAAACATTTTTCACTTTCCCTCCCCTTCCCCCTGTAACGGCTTCGAAAGTGTAATCGTGCGCTCGCACTTTTGTATTTCATATTATTCCATTACATGCAAAGTGTATATAACTTGTCACTTTGACAGTTGTTCCTCTCAACAAATTGACAGAAGCTCATTAATGTAAAGTGCTAAAGACATACATTACAGAGTAACAATAAGTATAAAAAATAAAAGACAACAAAATCGAATTTATATTAAAGAAAAATAGTGTATTCTAAAAAGAAAGTGTATAAATATTAAAAAAAAAAGCAAGAAGAATTTGGCTTAATTCTTTCCCCCTTTCATTATTCGTTGAAAAAAAGAAGTTTTTTCTTTACGAATTTCCGCATAAGTTTGACATTTCATAATGTCAAAAAGAACGAAAAAAAAAACTGACTGCACACACATTTTCAATTACTTTTGAAAACCACTTATGAATGCAAACGACACTGTGAGGCCTTCACATATGTATCTATGAAGTGAACTAAAATCACTGTTTTTGAGTAAAACTAAATTTTCGATGCGTATTTTATGTCTCTCTCTCCCCCACACATGGGCACTCACTTCGGAAAAACAAATCAACATAATGGACAATTTGCCCTCGAGTGGATTTGAATTCGGCTGCGTATTCACTTCACTCACTCGCTTCACTGTTGCCTGGCTGCCTACCTACCACAGTGTTTAAACTTTCATGTCAGCAAAAACATTTTCATTTATGCATTGTGTGGAAATGTCATGCTAAATGTCATTTTATTTTGACAACTGTTAATGTTTGCTGTTAAAGTGTCATTCTATATGTCTTCACTCAGAACAAAAAAAAAAATACGAAGAAAAAGCGCCAGAAAAATATACCAAAATGCGGGTTTCATTTGAGTAGATATTTGTGTAAAATTGTTGCCTATCTACCCTCATAATTATTAATATCGCTTGTTATTGAGTATTTGGCAAAACTACAAAATTCTTTTAATGCATTTTTCTCCTTTTTTAAATTGCATTAAAACTGTATGCTTAAAGCGAAATTTAGTTGTTTATTAAGTAAATATTATTTTGTTTGCATAAATCACAATGACGCATTCAAACAGACATATTTACAAATCAATGTTTGTGTATTTGCTATTTTAGATTTGTTCTTACTTAACCCTTCTTCCCTCTCGTAGCAACCTTGCATAGCCAGTAGTCTACTGATAGTACAAAGTGCAACACTTTTCTTTCTTCGTTTCTTTTTTTGCTAATATTTGTATACACTGTTTGTGACTCTGACTGAATATGGCTGACTGGGTTATATGATGGTACTCATGGGAAATTAAACAACTGCTTGGGTGTGTGTGTGTGTTTGTGTGTGGCAGTGGGGTTGATTGCATTTAAATGCACTTTTGCTTATATGAAGTTCATAAAATTATTATTAAGAGCATTATATATTTTAATGGCATTATTTTTGTTGTGCTGAAAGTAACTTATATGTATATTTTGACATTTAATTAAGTGTTTCAAATATATAAAGTTAAAGTTATAAAAATTAATTTTTATTTATGTAGTCCAAGGGGAGGTTAAAACTTAAAATTAATAGTAGTGTATGACCCAATTTGTTGTGAAAAAAATACATGTTTGGTATTTAATTTATAATTTTCGAAAAGGATTTTTGGTATTATTTAAATTGGCTTGGGTAAGTTAATGGTTCGTTTGTCACCGATTGAATGATGGCATTTTTGAGCTTCATTGGGAACAGAGTGAACTAAATTGACTCAAGTGAATCACTTTGTGGGAGGAGCTATTGAAAACTAACTTGTTGGAGATTCGATTTCATATTTAGATGAGATTTTCTTCTGCTTTGTTAATTGAATCATTAATGAATTATGCGCCATAAGGTTGGAGTTGATACCTTTTAATACAATTCTGATAAAAATATACAAATCAATCAATTAATTAAATTTGTTTTATTGGAAATGATTCCCAATTTAAAAATTAAATTACCGAGATAAATCAACATATTTTATACATAAAAATTTAAATACAAATTTAAAACAAAAATATCAAATTTATTTCATTAGAGACTCTTTTGTACGAAATATAAAGATATTATTTGTTGTTGCCAAAATTACAGCTTGAATCAAGTGGTGCCCCGCACTCTTTTCCTCTCCATTCACATTTTTTTTTTTTTTTGTAGGAAGCAATACCTTTGTACTAAATTTCAGTGCTGCATTTTAAATGGTTCTAGAGATATATCAAAATAAGGAATAAAAGTTTCCGACAGATTTTTGTTCAATTCAAAAAGAAAACAAAATATATTAAAATCCAAAATTCGACCTTTTTTTAATCAAAAATAGTTTTGACTTTTTTTAAAAAGGAATGTTTTTTCTTTTTTTATGACAAAAGAAAGCTCAGATTTTTTCCTTTGAGAACTTTAAGGACCAAAAATGGGTTTGAGTAAAAGTGAGTTTCAGTCCGATCGATTTTAAAAGTGGGTTCCCTTGAGTCCCCAAATATATGCATTGTTTTCCTAATAAAAAAGTCTGCAGTGTGACCCAGAATATGTCTCACTAAAATAAAGTGCAAAAAAAACTAAAGTAGCCAATGAAATTTCATGATTTCTTTTTATTTGTTAAGATATAGTATATTACAAAATTAGAGGAATCAAGTCGTTAATTCAAATCTTTCGCCTTTTTCTTTGATTGTTTGACGCGAACGTTTGAAAAATGATTCGCAAGCGGCAGGCACCATATCTTGGCTCATTTCGTCCCAAATCTGTATCAGCCGAGCTTTGAATTAATTAACGTTTAGATCTTTCGTGATGCCAATTTTGCTCAGCATATAGCCCCATACACAGAAGTCAAGAGAATTAAGATCTGGCGACGATAGGCCATTCTTTGGTTGATATAAAATCGGGAAAAAATTAACTTACGCCAGTCTTCAGTACGTTGTGATGGAGCAGAATTTTGCTGGAAGCAAAAATATTCATCGCCATACAACGCCTGAGTATGAGGTAATAGATGAGCCTTCAAAATGTGCTCAAGGTAATAATTAGGATCGATTTTGACCTCTCGATCTGTGAAAAGAAGCGGTAATTTGCCTTTCGGTGAAATTGCTCCTCAGACCATTACCACTTGAAACATGCTGACACCGTTCCTAGGCCAATTTATCGCTGGGAACATCTGCGAGACTGACGATTGTTTTGCTTATTGTGGCTATCTTATAGTAGAAGCATTTTTTCAACCGAAAATAAAATTTCATCTACTTCATGCCAACGCAATAGCTCAGTAAGACTGCTGCTTCTTATTGGCTGTAAGCCCTAGATCATTTTTCAATGTCCGCGGCATCATTGATGATTCTTTTGCCATTGAATGACCGGATTGAACAGGATTTCGTCTAATTCTTTCACTGACGCTTTTTTCAATCGCTTTTGTTCTCACTGTTCGCTTGCGCCCAGATTTCTTCACAATTTTACAATTTCCCGTTTCTTTAAATCGTTTTATAGTTCTATAAATAAATCTTTTTCCGATATCAAACGGTTTTAGCTTCGGAATAATCTCGCACATTTTTAATTTTCTTAAATATAAATTTACAACTATCTCTCATTTAGCTTCCATTGCGATACTTATCTTAAAATTATTAAAATCGTGAACTGTTTGCAGTTTTTCTTTTTGGAATTCAATTTGAAAAAGCATGGCACACTTAGAAACTTTTTAAATTGAATCTTTTAAGATTGAGAGCAGTGGGTCACACTATAATGAGAATTTTTTTAATATCTCCGAACCTTCATTATCTGATTTGATAAAAGAAAAAAACCGAGTTATGATGTCTGTTAAATACGCAGAAAAAAATCATAACCCAGAACTTCATTTTAGTGCAAAATTTTCTGCTGAGAAATTTAAGTATGTTAACTCATATGCGTGTGCATAAGCACAAATGGGCGTGGCTTCTCATAAATATGAAGAAAGTTAGGCTGCATAAGCGACATTTACATGATGAATATAAAATTTAATCATCCCTTCAATGCCATGTATTTTTAAAATTACCACTTAATTAAATACCTTCAAACTAGCTACCTATAAATTATGTAGGCAAATAAATATGTATGTATGTATATATAACATAATGAATAATATGCCTATAAGAACAGAAAACACATGAAAGCATATAGCAAATAATGCGGAAGCTTTCTTTTTTTCGATTTACCTGCAGCTCAAATCGATATTTTCCTTCTACCTTTCAATAATTTTCTAATATACTTACTTATTTACCACGGGTATATTTTAAATTATACTCATATACTATAAGTGTATACCAACTAAAAATATAAAATAAAATTCAATACCAACATTAATCAACGCTGGCAAATGTAACAACAACAATAGCAAGCAGCACTCACCATCAAGAGCAAAAACGTGAGCTATCAGAATCTTGACAAACGCTGACTGCTGTCAAATTGCAAATGAATGAATGAATGTGTCGCTTGAATAATTTTAAATATGCTTAATATATTTTCCAACAAAAATTTTCCTACTCATCTTGTTGTTGTTGTTGTGGGTCATGCATCCATGTGCAATGTGAGATTAGACTACCTGAATAGAGAAATCGTCTGGAGCAAAAGTTTAACGAGCTCACAATAGAAATGCTTTGTGGCAAAATCTCTAGAAATATACCCACAAGTATCTTTTAAAGATCTGGGTTCAAGATAAATATCAAAAAATCACAAAAAAACAGTTTAGCTTTAAAAAAAAATTTTCATAACGGAACCCATGCATGTTGCAGAAAAGAGAACTCTCAAGGTTTCATGCCACTCCGATTTCTGTGTGTAATATTTAATGCAAAATCTGAGCTTCAGGTATGAGACGCTGAGAAGAAAAGTGGTATAACTTCAGTGGTATACGTTCAGGAAAAAGTGGAATAATTTTACTTAAGAGCAAAAGCAAAACGAAATATGTTCAGAGCAAAAGTGCCATTCTTGCACTGACACTCTAAATTATTTCACTTTTGCTCTTATATAAATTTTAGCCCGCTATTCCTCTCAGCCTGTCATATAATAGTCAAAAGGATTATAGAAAACATGCATTTATGAATACTTATTAAATGGAAAGGTCAAGTTATTTGAATTTTTGTATCAATTGTAGCATCTGATACAGAGTAGACCACTTCAACTAATAATGTACCTGACCTATACAGTTCAGATTTTTAAGTCGAACCTTCCATTAGTAACCGATAGTTTCTAGTGCTCGGCTTTCTTGATGAATGTTTGATATCCAAACATGAGTTGGACCACACAGGAAAATATGTCTCCAAGTGGTATACATATTAGTATGGATAATTATTCTGCTTCGGCATTATAAGCTTAAGAATTGGAGATCTAGAACTCATTATCACATAAAAATTGTGCATCCAAAAACGAAACCTTTATGAAACATTACCAAATGTAAACACTGGATTGAGTTAAACTATTTTCTATACCCACTTTGCATTTTAACCAACTTTGTCGAAGAAAGTGCAAGTACCATATATTTCTACGTTCAAGGTTGACCTTGCCAACTTTCAACTGGATAAAAGTGGAATTCATCCAGAGTTTTCAGAAAATTAATTTTTGTGATGTCATTCGTTTCTATAATCTCAAAGAAGTATGCCCAGATTTTAGGAAGAAATTCCAAACATTAAGCAAGTTACAGACAGAAATAGCTAGCGAGCCAGCGGAGCTTATATCTCGTAATAAGATTCTAGCTGAGGGCGGGTTTCTTCATTCTCTATATTGTCATTTCGGTTTTCATTGAATTTCACCTACGCTGATTACCAATTTAGTTATTATATGATCCAGGAATCGCTGACTAAACGGTAAGTTTGAATATCAATCGATTTTCATTCAGCGAAATTTTAACTTGACTACAAAGGTTTAAAGATTTTGAAAAAGAAAATTTTATTTTTACCTCAAAGTGTTTTGAAATAAATCAAGGGTTAAAAAAAAATGAAAAACTCTTTCCACTTTTTTTTATTTCATTACCGGGATTTTCCGATTTTGTCAAGCAATGTATAAATATGTTGTAGTCACCAACTTCAAACAGAGAAATACTTACCTCGTATTGAAGAAAAACGGCTATCAAATTGAGGAAAAAAGGGAATGATTTGGCCCCAATGAAACGGTTTCCTCATTTAGATATACAAAATTTCTTTGAATTGAGGAAATATTTTTTCTTTATTTTAGAGAAAATTTTCTTTGAAAGAAGGAAGTTTTCTATAAATTAAAGAAATATGTCTTCAATTTGTAGAAATTGCGTTTTTCAAATGAATAATATTTTATTTCAATATGAGAAATTGTATATAATTTAGGTAAAATTTTCCTCAGTTTGAGGAATAATTTTCCATAAATTGAAGTCAATTTACTATCTTTTTAGAAAAAAATTCCTCAATTTATGGAATATTTTCTACAATGTTGTTTTAATTAAAAGGCATAGAAATCATAATTTTTTTACTTGTATTCAATTATTATTTTATTTTTAATAAGTATTAAGGTTTACATTCATACGTATTTTTACAAACTCTACAGGCGTCGTCGCCTTGAAATGATCAAAAGATCCTTATAGCCATCAAAAAATTATAAATTGAAGTTTATTGAAATTTATATCTTTTCAATATATTTTATTTATTTTTTTTCACAATATATATAAATTTTTTTCACAAATTATATCAACAGCCACAAACACAACCGCTTCGCTTGAAATAGAGACGCCGACTTAAAAATTCAAAAGAAAAACAAAGCGAACGCGATTGTCTGCTATGGCCGAAAGATTAAAGCTAGTTTTTTGTGTATACCAAAATTTTGTATGAAGAACATTTTTGGTATATTCGTCTCTTTCTTATATTTTCTATGCAACTAAATTTGTAACAATGAAGAAATAACTTACTTCAAATTGAACACCATGGTTCCATGAAAGGTGCACATTTTTCTTCATTTTGGGAGAACTTACTTAAACGAGAGAAATTTTCGTGGATTCAAATTGAGGATACTTTTTCTTTGTTTTAGAGATGGGTATTTTTCTGGGTGTAGGTTGTAGTAAGCCTTAAATTGTCTACTTTAATAACCAATTGAAACTTTTATTCTTCTCAGTTGCATTCAATAGTAAAAATTAAATACCTTCCGGAAGTTATACACTGGTACTAACAGCTCGAAATTTTGAACATTATCTTTTCGGCGCTTATAAAACTTAATATTTTAAACTCAAAATTTCACAGTTTATATTTAAATTATATCGAGTCTAAATTGCAAGGTGATTGTTGAAAAATAGTACAACATGTAATTCTTACTAAATTTCAAGGTATTAAATTTAACTTTATCGCATAGCCGATATAGGTAAAATTTCTCTCATGCAATTGGGCTCTCCCTAATAACCAATTACCAACTGCTTTAGAGACAAAGATGAGAAAGTGAAAGGGTATTGATATTTATTGGCATTTGTAAACTATTTAACGCAACCTATCTCCTGGCGTTTGAATGAAACCGCAAGGGAGAAGAATACGCGAAAGGCCTCGGGGTACATGGAAAAGAATATTTCAAAAAAATAAATCCAAGTTATTAAGAAGGGCTATTTTGCCATATATTGAAAGGACATAAGAAAAAGCAGAAACATTTAAAATAAAATAATGTTTACCCATTTTAACCCAGATATCTCTACTGTATAGAACATTTCGGAAATATTTAATTTTGATTTAATTACAATCAACACTTTCTGAAGCGTATTGCATATAAGGCATATCTGGGTTAATATATGATTTTCAAGCCTGTTTGTAAAAAGTCCTAGTAGAGCCAAAGATAGCGTTGTATTATCAGCTCCATTTTTTCTGCTCAGCTCCTCTATAAACATAACTTAGACTACGTTTATGTCAGCCACTATATAGTTAGAAAGAATTTCGCTTAAAATATAATAACACAGGCAAGCTTATAAATAATATTTATTTATCTACCTACATGACATAGAGAGAGCAGCTATAGGAAATTCAAGATAAAGTTAACGCCACTTTGAAACGCCTCATCAATAATTTATTATTTGGTAGATATACATAAATTTAAAACTACATACTAATCAACGTTTAACAAAATTTTTTTATTTTTTAATTTTATTTAATTTGATAATAAAGTCAACATTTTTGACTGTATGTAGTAGACTTAAATTTGAGACTATGCGCTTATACAAAAGAAACAATTAACAACCTTTACCTTCACAAAAGACAGAGAGGCATACACACAGAAGAAAAGTAAAAACTGCTGCATGACTATAAATTAAAATTGACATTTAATGGCTTTTTAAAAATGTACGCTATAAAGAGCGAAGACATAAAATATGTAGCTATGTAAGTGTGGAAAAAGTTTTACGGCATATTGTCTGTCTGTTTGTTTGTAATTGAAAAATATTGTTATAATTATATAAATTTACTTCTTTTTTTTTTTTTTGCTTTAACATTTAATTTAATAAACCAACAAGGAATTCATTAAAAAAAAGAAAGAGTAGCAAAATAAATTCATCATTTTTATATTGACAGCAGTCAGAAAATATGTATGTACATAATATCTGATAAGAATCTTGCATTATCATTATAAAGAATCATTTATGTATTAATAATATTAAACCCTCATAAGTATGCAATGTTAAGGCATGTACACATATATATGTGCATATAAAAATAACAACAAAATGCTATTACTTTTCCATGCGGATTTTGCTATACCCAGCGGATAGAAAAGCTCTGCAACGGAAATGCCTGCTGAAGTGATGCTTTGACAATAGGTAGCACTTTTCTTATTAAGACATTGGCTTTCTCTTAACACTGTGTGGTCAACATTGATATATGAGGTCAACATTGATATAGAAATTCTTGTAAGCCGACGACAAAATATTTACAAGGGCTACACCAAGAGTCAAATTATTTTGTTTTTGGTCTTTTCTACTTAAAAATTAAATGTATCAATAACACAAAAAATGGAGCTCTTTGGTCGGTATTTTGTTAACACCAGATTCGATAATAAAAAACTGTAAGTAAAAATTTAAAACTAATCTGAACTTTCCAACTCTAAAATTCTCAAACAAAATTCATTTTAAAAGCATTTTTCGATAATTTTAATAAAACAAGCAAATGGATCCTGCGGGATTGACTAATTTTCAAACCACCAATGGGCCTCTTAAGGAAAACTTATTTTAATCACTTCGCAGCGGTGTATCTTCAACCCTATCAAAGGATACATAAATACTCTGAGAATATTTTAAGGAGCTAATGGGTTAATTTGTTCTAGAAAAATATTCCACAGGCAATTTCATTATATGCTGCTAAACACTTTAACAAACTCAGACTCAAAACTAACCAAATATCTTCAGGTGAAAAATAGGAAATCTTTAATCCAGTGTAAAACCCAAATCAGATATAAACTTTTAATAAACCGGGATACATATAATTTATTTTTTCTAGAATACACCCTCAAAACTTGATTATTATTTTTTTTTTTTTTGTTATACTATATATCCATATCTGTTCTTTCATTAATACGCTTCAAATCTTTCACCCTGGGTATATAATACTTTATTTTACCATTTTACTTGTGGGTTTCATTTCATTAGCATGCCGTATAGAATGGTATCCTTTTTTTTTTCTTTATTAATGAATACGTACAATATTCTCTGGATACATGCTTGCCACCTTTTTTCATACTTTCGCCGCTGCTGCGTTTTTTTGTTGTGTTAGAAATTTTTGATATTTACTAAAAATGCTTAATCATGTTTTTGATATCCTTAACGCGGTAAAAGCGCTTGTTCATTTGTTCTTTTTTTCTGATTAATCATTCCACCCATCTGTGGTTAGGAACAAGCAAACAAAAAAAAAGTGGCTTCCTCATTTTTTTTTTTTTGCTGGTGGTATCATATGTTTGTGATATAATATTTTTTCGATTTTTTATTTCGATTATATGCGAACGAAAGGTAAAGAATCTCCTACCATTATTTTTTAGAATTATTTTAAATTCGGGATTTATGTATTTTTTGTTACTCCTTAATTTAAGGGTTTATGGTTCCTTTTTTTTTTTTTTTTTTGTTGGTGGGTTATAGCATGAGTATGAAATTTACACACAGCATTAAAAAGGCATAAATCATGCTTAACTTTATTTTTTAAATAGACTTGTAACTTTTTGAAGAGGGTTAATAATAATCAACCACAAAAAAAAGAAGAAGAAGACATGTAGCAAGAAAACAAGTTTTTTCCAAAGTTACTTTTAAGTTGAATTTATTTTTAAAAATTTCACATCAATTTAAAATTTTCATATTTTGATGAATTTATGTAGATAAATATTTGAAGAAAAGCCAAATGAAAGAAGTCTACTTTACTTCGCGCCACTCTTAGATACGTCTAAGCCATGAACTGCGCTTTATTCAATAAAATTGAAGACAATTCGATTCTTTAAAGTACCTACTACTTATACGATGAATCTCAACTTTTTTCAGCAATAAATTAAAATCGGACTTCGATTATACAACTCTGAATGCTACCATAGATTTTTATTATCATTGATCGGAACTAGAGATATAGTTCTTAAAACCACGATATATTCCGGTCAACTAAAACATATGGCAGCTAAAAACTAGTAAAATATTTATTATAAAATTAGTTCGTATGGGAAAGGCTAAATAAAATTAACAAAATAGGAAGCAAAAAACTAATTTACTATTTAGATCGTTGAACGCTCAGACAATTTTATATGCGAAACTAACCAAGTAATCTTAGGTTCTATTCTAAACTGGCCCAAAAGAATTGGTAAATTTTAAACTCGCCATTAGACTGTTTGTTGATTTTTTTTTAATGATAAGTCCACCCTCTATAATTCAGAAACAAAGTGCTTTTATTTCTTTAAGTATTAAAATATGGAAAATTTTAAAAATTGGATCATGGCATCTAGTACTTACAGTTCCTGACACACTTGGAGTCACAGCCATTTTGGCTTTCAGTGATCCCAACTACTTTTCTGTGAGGATTTTTTTCTTAAAGACACAATGATAGGTTTCTTGGCCATGTTCTACAAACAACGATTTCTAGATACCCCTTAGGCCAGTAGCGGCTTCAGGGGGGGGGGGGGGGGGGGGGAGGGGCTCCCCAGAGCCCGACAATCTTGATTTACCAAATATTTGCGAAGAGCATTAAATTTATAGTATAAATTTATTTCTATTTAATTTTTGTTCATTCAAAGCCTATTAATTTTAATAACAAAAATATTTTGATTTTTCAAAAAAAGCCATCAGTAGTTAAAATCATTTACTTTCAATAAATGAAGAATTTTAGGTTTTGGTGGACAGCTCTTTAAAAAGAAGTCCACCTAAAAGCTTTGGGCGAGGTTCAAAGAACAGTATCATTGTTAATCACAGGTGCCTTTAGGACAACCCCTTCCTTAGTCATGAATACCATTCTCTACTTAACCCCTGTGGATCTTTTTGGGAAACAGGTTGCGGCCAACTCGGTTATTAGGTTAAATTCAATCAATCCCTGGTCTGAACCATTTGTAGGACATTCCAAAATCCTTTCGGAATTCACCAATATATCTAAGAACATTGACTACATCCTCCCCACACCCTGCTTCGACAATCATTCATCACTTCCATTCCATCGAGAGAGAGGATATGTCCTTACGGACAGCCACTTAACCTAACCTAACCTAACCTATATATTATTTTCATAATAATAATTTAATATAAATATTAAAATGGGGTTGGATATTTGAATCAATTCTGATTAGCCGCCATGCTGGGCGTGACAGTAGGATGCACGTTACAGTGCAACTGGTTATTAAATACACTCGAACAACATTAAATCTACAATTTCAACGCCAGTTTAAAAATGTTTTACTTTTTGAAAGCTTCATAACGATCTAGCTTTGGGGTTGAATTTTGTACTGAATTCTTGTCTGATTGTATGCCAGAGTTTTGTTTTCATTTCAAGTCTGAATTTTAATCTGAATTTGGTTTGAGTTTTAATCCGTGTTTGGCTTAAATTTTGATTTGTTTTCAGTCTGTATTTAAGATCCTTCTGCTCTGAGTTTTAGTGTAACTCTTATTCTAAATTGTGGTCAAAATTTTGCTCAGACTAGCGTTTACGCAGCGTTTGATCTGATTTCTGGTCTAAATTTTGGTTTGCTTTTAATTTGTATTTGACGTCTTTTTAGAATCAATTTAATCTAACTCTTAGTTTGAGTTGTGGTCTGAATTGGCTTTATTTTGATACGTATTTTGGTCTGAATTTCGGTCCGAAATCGGTCTGAATTTTTTTTTAAATTTTGGGCTAAATTTGCCTCGAATTTTGGTCCAGTTTTTGTTTAATTTGAGATAAATTTTTTTATTGCGAATATGTATCAGATATTCTCACTTATTTTTGGTTTGAATTTTATGTTGCTTTCGTTCGGTATTTGGCGCCTAAAATTTTGTTTAACTATTAGCCTTAGTTGTGGTCTAAATTTTAAACTGATTTTGGTTTGGATTCGGTCTGAATTTTGGATTTTTAGTCTCAGTTTTGATCTGAATTTGGCCTCACTTTGGTCGATTTTTGTTGGAATTTTAGTCCGATTCGTGGTCTGAACATTGTTTTTTAACCGGTTGTTGGCCGGTACCCGAAAGCGTGTACGGATCTCATTGAAATTTAAAATGTATTGGTTTTTTGATCAAATTAAGGTACATTTAAATTTTCATAAAAATGGAGTGCTTGGTTCTGGAGTTGTGAGATGGCAAACTCACTTACCACCAGGCCGATATCAAAAGTGACATGGATGCTAAGAGTGATGTGAATACATAATTTGAAAATTCGTTTGAATTATTATCCAAATATAATAATAACAGTTGTTATTTTAATTTAATTTTTTTTCTGGTTTTTGTTTCGACCAAAAATTACTGAAAATATAGAGATGTATCAAATTGTTTCATTCAAATTTCCTTCAAACTGTTTTCTCAAAATAGATCATTTAACTATATAAACCCATCAAACAAGTCATAGTTCACATTATGAAGCTATATGCTTGAACAAAGTGCTGGTAAGTGAACATACCAGCTGGGCAATAATGAGTTAGTCAAGGTTTTGGTCTGAATTTGGTCTCATTTTGATCTAGATTTTCGATCTGAATTTGTTCCTTTTCTTGGTTTGAGCTTCGATCTGAAAACAAGTGTTTGAAATTTAGTTTGAAATTTGGTGGAAATTTCCACCTAAATTTCTATCCAATTTAAGTTTGAATTTTGGTCTCAGTTTTGTTCCAGTTGTCTTTTAATTTTTGGCCTGTATTTTTGCACTAGTTTTTGGTCTAGGTCTAGATTTTGGTCGATATGGGGTCTGATATTTATCCTTTGATTTAGTAAAATCAGCCCCCCGCCCGTCACCCCAAAATCCAAATCCTAGAACCGCCACTGCCTTAGGCGCTCAAACTGAAATTTCACACACTTCTTTCTTTTAGACTAATGGAATAAACGAAGGCCTTTTCTCCCCTCTATTAAAAAATATAACTTAAGCCAAGTTTTCTGTCTCATGGCACGCCATGGCGCGCCATTAAGTTGGAAGAAAAAAATAGTCCGGGTTTTAAATAAATAAAGATTAATATTTTTCTTCTCTCTCCGATATAATTATGAGCTTTAATAAAAATACAATAACAACTCCTTCTTTGAACTGCAATCAATAATGAAAACATAATTAAATGAAACTTCTTCACCTACAATTGAGTATATCGAGATTAAAATAGAATTATCATTAGATAAATATGTCAACAATGTTAATAATACTTACAAATAAAAACAAAACATTAAAATAATAATAATAATAAATAATTATCAGTAACAAAGTTATTAACACATGTGTGCATATAAGTATGAGTGCATTGGTATTGTTTTTGTATGTATGTGTGTGTGAAATGAAGTGTTAATTACCGAGATTCATAGCATAGAAAATAATTTACGACTTGTTGTAATTCTAAATCAAAATGTTAAATGACATTTGACTGTTAATGTTAATTGTCATTACAAGTGACAGTAACAAACAGACAGACAAACAAACAAAACAGAAAAACAAATGAAATTACTAATAAATATTGCTGTCTATATGAAAGAAGAGTTTCTGTGCGGGTTGTATAGCATTCAGACATTATTAATGGGGGTCATTCATGTATGTGTGTGTGTATGTATGAGTATGTAGTAATGACATGGATATCAATTAGAAGATTATACATCATGATAAATAAGTGAAAATGGAAAATTCTTCAATAGAATTTTAGTTTTTCAATATTCTTGTAATTAATTATAAAAACTAGAATTTTTAATTAATTTTACATGCAATACATACATACATACAGACACACATATCAGTAGTACTTAATCTCAACACTCACTTCTTTGAAAACTTACTGCTTTAACTGCTACTTCGATGTATGAAGCTAAACTAAACAGCTGCCAATTTTAGCTTGGTATTTAAATCACAAGTCATCATTATTACTTTTTTTTGTTGGCTTTTTTCCATGAATTTATTTTTTCCCCATAACATTTTATTACGTAATTCTCGAGGGTATTTTCTTTTTCATATGAAAAATCAACACACACACACATACACAAACATAGCTAGACACATTTAATTGAAAATTAATATTTATGCGCATGCGCAGCTATAGTAGTAACTTTCCAAAAATCATCAGAAATACATACTCGCAGTAGAAAAAAAGGAAAAACAAAAACCTTTAGGAGTTTTTGTTTCTCAGATAGACGTACATAACATGCAATGTTAGCTTGTTTATTTATACAATACAATACACAAATAGTAGGTACCTGATAAACATATGTTTCAGCTTGTTTGTTAATTGTTAAAAAGCGTGAATGAACGCGCAGTTTTCAAACAAGACGGAACGAATAAAAAAACAAGCATTTGTATATACCATACAATGAGAACAAAAGGTAAATTAAAACGCTTCAAAGGTAAGCAAGCGCCCCTCCATTCCCCTTTTAGATATCAATCAAAACAAAATTAAAAAAAAAAATTTTATTTACAAATGGAGAAATGCCAAGTCATTGAATTGATGGTTGAGGTAATGGCTTTAAAGGCATATGAAATAATAGTTTTTAACTGCTGCCAATCAGTGATCAAAATAGCTTAGTGTTAAGTGCGTTGAAGAGCTAAACTTTAGGTTACAAGTTTAAATTCATTGTACTGATTAGATCAGATTAGTTTCGAATTGGGCGTAAGATTGTATGCTACAGTCACAGTATTAAATGTATTTAGCTTCTGTATGCAAGGTCTTTGGCTAAAAACTGGGATTTGGGTTAGGAAAATAACGTAAATAAAAAATAAAATATCTTTCCAGTAGCTCTACCTATGAAAAAGTTTAATTTATTTATCACCTTTTCGATTTGGCATACAACTAAATAAGTGACTTTCGATTTGGGGACAAAAAACCTTATGAAATCTAATCGTTAGTTCTAGTTAGACCAAAACTCAAACTAAAACTTGGACCAAAGTTTAAACTAAAATTCAAACAAAACTCTAACCCAAATTCAAAATACATTCAAACATAATTCAGGTAAAATTTCAGATCAAAACTTATACAATTTAGGCGAAACTCCATTAAAGGTCAGACCAATAATTAAAAAAAAAAAAAATCATATAAATTTCAGCACATCAATATTATAAAAAATTCAGACTAAATTCGGATAAAATTCAAGCCAACTCCTGTCCATAATTTAAACGAAATTCAGACCATTTCAAAACTAAAACAAAAACTCAGACCAAAATTCTGGCTGAAATTCTGATCAAAATTCATCGGATTAAGTTCAGCACAAACTCAAACCGAAATTCAGATCAAATTAAGACTAAACTCCTAACAAAATTCAAACCCAAACTCAAACGATCTTCAGATAAATATAAATTATAGAACAAAACTTAAGTAAAACGTTGACCAGAACTGAAAAAAAAAATCAAAAAAAAAAGAAAGCATCAGACCAAAATTGCCCAGAATATATCAAAAATATAGTAGCAATTTAGATCAAAATCAGATTCAAACCAAATTTCCATACTAAAATACAGAGCCAAAAACCAAACTTAATTAACAGTAAATTTCAAACCAAATTTAGGGAAAAACTCAAACTAAATGTAGACAAAAATTTAAACTAAAATTGGACAAAAATTCAAACTAAATCTAGACCAAAATTTAAACTAAATTTAGAAAAAAATTTAAACTAGATTTAGAACAAAATTTTAACTAAATTTAGACCAAAATTCAAACTGAAACTTAAACTTTATTCAATTATTAGCAATACATCCCAAAATTTTAGAGAACTAAAACCAAATTCAGACCTAGATTTGGTCCAAAAGCAAACCGAAATTAAGATAAAACTTCTTACGAAAATTTATATTAGATTCAGGACAAAAATCGAATTGAATTCAGCTCAAACTCCGACCGAAATTTAAACCAAATTAAGACCGAAATTTACACAAAAATGTAGGCCAACATTAAAACCAAAATTTAAACAAACTTTGGACAGAAACTCAGACCAATACTTAGAATCGAATTCTGATCAAAGCTCAAACCAAAATTCAAAAAAGGCTCAGACTGAAAATTAAACTGAATTTACGACCAAAAATCAGATTGAAATTCAAGCCAAAACAAAATTCAAACCAAATTCAGACCAAAATTCAAACAAAATTCAGACCAAAATTAAAACCAAAACTCAGACAGTAAATAAAAAAAAAATTCGATTAAAATTGATCACAACAAATCGAAATCCAATTCCAAATTTTTACAGAAAATTTATATTAAATTCAGGGCATATATCGGGTAAAACTCTGACCAAGCTTAAACCAGAATTCAGACTGCATTTAGACCAAAACAGAAGCCACAAAAAAAACAGACCCAGATAACGACGAGAGTTCATATAAAAAATCGGATCGAAAACCAGATAAAAATTCAGACCGAAAGCCAGATCAAAATTTAGACCAAAGATCAAAATTTAGACAAGTCAAAAGCAGACCAAAATTCAAACTTAAATTCAAAACAAACATCTAACCGAAATTCAGACAAAAATTCAGGTTGAATTTAGATTAAAAGTCAGATTAAAACTCTATCCCAAAATCTTATCAAATTTAAACCAAATTCTGACCTAGATTCAGATAAAATTCAAAACAAAACTGAGACCAAAATTCCAAATCTAAATTCAAATCAATTTTAGACTGAAGTTCATACCAAAATTCAGAGTGAAATTCTGATCGAAACTAAAACCAAAATTACGACAAAAAATCAGATCAAAATTCAAAACAAAATTCAGATCAGATCAAAATTCAAAAGAACAAATTCAGGCCAAAAACCCAAACCAAACTGAGACCAAGATTCAGACCAAATTCAAACAAAAATTCAAGCCAAATTCAGACCTAACTCATACAAATAATTAAACCAAAATTTCGACTATCCAAAATCTAAAATAAATTTTAAAACCAGTCTAAGTCTGATAGACTTCACAATAGATCAAAAAGCAGACTCAAAAACCATCCTAAAGCTCTCCAAAAGTAAGGCATCTGAATCTGAAATTTCAGATTTAATGTAGTTGAAGTGTATATGAGAAATATTTAGTTGCGCTGAAGAAATATTTTTAAAGGCTATGAGCATTTATATTTATGGATGGGACCCGTTCCCTTGATTCTCCACTTCTCATATCATATGTATGTATATGTTACTAAACTTAAATTTAGGTAATCAAAGTACTATAAATGATAGATAGTAACTTGAAGACAGAAGTGCGTCTCCTCGTATGCCAGGATTTCCTAAAGTTCTAAGAGTTTGGGGTCCTGAAATCCTTTTGTTTCATTTCCTCATTTGAAATCTACCATTTAAGTCATTGAGAATATTATATCAAAGTTAATCTTTTAGTGATCGCGTTTTCTGCAATATACAAATTTAAAATTTCCACATTTCTTTACTACTTTTCCAAAGATTTAAATTTTTTATGTTATAGATTATATGTTTAAAAAAAAAAAACAAAACTCTACCGTATGTAAATGCCACACACTTATACTCATAGGCCGCTTACATACACAAGCAGACATGTGGTAACAAATTAGTCATATAAATTTCATATTAACATAAAAATTGATGGGCTTAAATTGTATACATTTCACAGTGAACACAGATTAACCAAACAAAAATAACAAAATTTCCAAACATTTTTCGTATAATAAACAATGATTTCCATTGAAAATCAACTAACAAAACCGATACCAGAAAATAAAAACAAAACAAAAATACTATCCGCGACAACAACAACAGCAACAACAACGGAACGAAAGGCTTTTTTAATGCATTTTTCCACTGATTGTGGTTTATTGTATACATTTTAGGGAAAAAATAACATTTTGAAAAATTTTTCACCAAACAAAACGGTGAAAAAATTTATTTTTTTCACATATTCATATATGTGTGCGTGTGTGTGTGTGTGGTGCGCGTGTGAATTATGTGCATAGAGCGCAACTAAAAGCATTGGCGGCAGACACCATCAAAAATCATCATCGTCATCTTCTCCTTCTACTATGTGCGTTGTGTGTTCGAGTATCGCTAGCAATCGAACTGAAATCGCAGGTGAGCGCGCATCGGCAATAACGACACCAGCGCATCGTATCCGCATCACAGTAGTTGAGATAGTAGTTGATGCGCTTTCACAAAACACACACACAATCATGTGCATTCCACTGTGCACGCGTGTGACTGCCGCATGCAGTATTCCCGCGTGTAACGCATGCACTTTTTTTTTTTTTTTTTTGCCTTATAGCGCAGACGGGCCGGTCTGAGCCGTTGCTTATCTTAATGAGTTGCCATGTTTGTACAAAATGTTTTTTCTTTTTTTTTTCGTTAAACTTTTCTTGTTATAGCTAATACGTTTTTGTTGGTTCTGTTGTTCCAGTTTGGTGGCGAACAAATAAATTTATTAATTTTTGATTAAAATGAATGAACGAAGCGCATTTGGGGTTATACACAGACACATTTATACATACTGAATTGGTAAAATAATTCAAATTTATTAATATTGAAGACGACAGATTTTCTTAGTTGTTGTATGTACGTGGGCAACACTCTTGGTGAAAAATGTGACGCGTAACTAATTGAAGTGGTGTTGTTGATGATAATGATGATCTTGCTGCTGTTGTTGCTGCGGCAAATGCGACGTGTGTGGTTTATTGTATGTGACACAGGAAATCGTAAGTAAGAAAATGCATACTTAGAAATAAAAATTAGAAAAGTATTTTATCTTGGAAGAGGTAAATACTTACTTGGCAATGATTGGAGCTATTGTTTTCACACATACTTTACACATAGAAACTGTCGTGGACGAAAATTGAAGCAAGCATTGGTGAAGCTGCGCAAACAATCAAAATCTTTCCAATGAGCTATTTAAAATTGCATATTTTTACTTACTATTGAGAGTATGAATGTATAAACTCGTATTTTTTCGTAATTTGGACATTTATTATGAAAAAGTGATTATAAATTTATTCTTTAAAGTATTGTCCATCGTTAGCCACAACCTTTTCCCATCTTTCTGGTAGCATACGGATTTCGCGTCGAAAGAACTCCTCATCTTTTGAGGCTATCCACGAATCGACCCATTCTTTGAGTTCTTCGAAAGAACGGAAGTGCTGTTCAGCCAGGCCATGTGTCATCGATCGGAACAAGTGGTAATCAGAAGGAGCAATGTCTGGAGAATACGGCGGGTGGGGTAGCACTTCCCATTTCAGCGTTTCCAAGTATGTTTTTACTTGCCTTGCAACATGCGGCCGAGCATTGTCGTGTTGAAGAATATCTTCGTCGTGTCTATTCTCATATTCTGGCCTTATATCCTTTAATGCTCGGCTCAAACGCATCAATTGTAGTGGTAGCGGTCGCCAGTGATCGTTTCATTCAGTTTCAAAAGCCCATAATACACGACACCTTTCATATTCCACCAAATACACAGCATGAGCTTGGATCCATGGATGTTCGGCTTTGCCGTTGATGTTGATGCATGTCCGGGCGGTCCCCATGATTTTGTACGCTTTGGGTTATCGTAACGTATCCACTTTTCATCGCCAGTCACAATACGATGCAGAAAACCCTTTCTTTTCTGTCGTTCAATCAGCAGTTCACATGTGAAAAATCGTCGTTCGACGTCTCTCGGCTTCAATTCGTACGGCACCAAATTTCCTTGCTTTTGAATCATTCCCAATGCTTTTAATCGTTTTTATTTTTATTATATGTAGATTGGATTAGTTAGTTATCTCCTCATTTATATTAAACATAAGTCTCTGTCTGTCATGCCAGTCATAATTAGCAATATTTCTGGATTCTTTACATCTTTTTGAAATATTTTTTCTGAAAAGGAGCCCTCTTCCCACACAATTATCTCAGATTGTACTATTCTTAGTGGCAAGAATTGTGATCGCATCTGCACTGATGACGGGATTAGTCTGCCAAGAGATCGCCTAATGTGTGCTCTTCCTTGGAAAGCTTCTAACATCTCATGCATCTTTATTTCGGAGCCTCTCACCGTTGACTCGCCACTGTTGCAACTTCGCCTGGTATTATTTTTTTTTTGCTTTTCTGGGACGAAAACAACTGAAACATTGTTTTGAAGGTATTTCTACAGGATTTTATCTCGTAGAATAACGTTACCAAATACAAAAGTTCAATACGTGATTTTTGGGGGTAGGAGTTTCCAATAAATCTAAATTTTCAAAGGTCCGATAAAGATTTCCAGTATTATTTGATTTTGAATTTTTATAATTTTTTAAACCAAGCCTAGAAAGCCTGTGAGTGCAGGATTACTCAGTAATACCTTCTCTTTTATAAACCAAAGTTAACTTTCAAAGAACAACCTCAGAACGCCTATTTACATACAGCTCAGAATTTATCAAATTCCAAAAAGCGAGTCGTCCTAAGACTTTATAGGGCTCAGGCCCTGATATCCAAGATTGTCATGCAAATTTCCTAGTCAGCACCAATGCAAGCATGAAAAACTTTGCCGTTCCTGTTTTGAGAAGATACAGCCACCAGAGTTCTTGAATAAAATTTACTGTTACCTCAACCAAATTCTGTTTAACTCTCTCGAGACCGAAAGGAAATCAGAGGAGTGTAAAACCTAATGTGGATTCGTATTATCTGACACGAATTTATTGTTATAATTTTTGATCAAAGCAGACAATTTGCGTCTCTGAAAGCTTGAACTTTCATGGGTCACCGGTGACCCTGTGGCCCTCAATGACATTTTCGAAAGAACTTTTTCTGTACATTTTTATCAGATATTTTTTTAAAGATGGTCAAAGTAATTTAGTATTAATTTTTCACCACTTAACCCTTTCTTGACCGAAAGGAAATTGGAACCGATAGAAAAAAGCCGAGTCAAGATTCGCATATTCGACCCCCATTTCATTTTAAAAAAGTTCTTAAAAAGTTTTCATTGAAGATCTTAGGGTCACCGGTCATCTATAGCAAAACTTGGGTGTCCAAAAAAAGAAATAAAAATTTAAAAATATGGGGAATCAATTTGGGTAAATAGTTTTTCACACAGCATATACAAAATTTGGTGTTTTTGGACAAATTTTGTAAAAATTGTGAATATTTTATTTTTTTTATTTTAAGTCATTCTGGTGTTATCAGACACCAATTACCATAAGCACTCTAGCTTGAATTTGAACCTTTTAATATGTTCCCCTCCATGATGCCATCCAGAACAATGCTCTTTTCGTGGTTTTCTTATTCTGACTTCTCTGCTATGTTGCATGGCCCTGGGCTAACCGTGCCCAGTGCTTTTCGAGCCGTATCAGAAGACGCGGTATGTGTTGTCGCGGCAAAACTGCCCATGGACATCCATGCAACAAAGCTCAAGAGACTCTATAATAAAGCAGGATAAAAATTGTGCGATTTTGGATCGAAAAATTTATATCAAGATTGAAAAATAATAATGGGACATAATGTGAATGATCAATTATAAGTAATTAAATTCTAATCATTTTCAAATAAATTTTAGCACAGCCTAAACCCCAAACGCTGCGTTTTCGCAACGTTCCGTACTTAATGGGTTAGTTAAGTTGCTATTTCAATCAAATCCAATTTAAATCTAATTAAAATCAAATTATGTGTTTTCCAACATAAATAAAATAGTACCATAAATCCTTGACTTGTGTACATCACAAGCTAATAAACAAGACAATTGTCGGGTTAGCAAATTCCAATTTTCAAATGCAATTATCAAATCATAATTATGCACTCGATTTATGTATGTGATTTTGAGCAAACGATAGAGTTAAAATATGATTGAAAAAATTACTATTAGATGACATTAATGTTTAGAGTTTTCAGCGAATAACACAAATACAATCAACATGATTATCAGAATCGTGTTGCACATGCTGCAACGTTATGCAGCACTGTGACTAGGCAACTGTGACTACAAATACAAATATGTATAAACAAACAAATAACAAGCAAAATACCCCAAGCAGAAGTAACAAATTTTTTTTTTTTTTTGACAGAACGGAACTATAGAATGCATGCATACATATGTACCAGTGCATACAATGTAGTAAACTCTATTGCCATATACATATATATATTTTGTTGTTTGTTGGCAACTTGTGCTACAAGCGCTTATCTTTCATATATAAATTGTACATACACAAGTTCACATACAATTCACATACAATTCACATTACAATTCGTAGATGAATAAAATGTAGAAAAAAAAAAAATATTACAAAAATTATTGTGCAATTCCAAAAATAACCACAACAAATAACTAAACTTGAGGAGTAAGAAGTTGAAGTAGCATACATAGTATATAAAAAAATGCCACATGCACGATGCCGTTGATGATGATAATGATGCTGTTATTGTTGCTATTGTAAATGCGCAGCAACAGCAACAACAACAACAAAAGCAGCAGCAGCGGTACGTGTTTCCCATGCGGGCACTAAATCGCATAGTATGTAAAGGCAAGGCGCATATTGCTGGCTGCCGTTGTTGCTGCTGGATGCGTATGAGTTAAGTATGGGTTATAGAAACTTTAAAAATATTGGTGCTTTTGTTTAAGGTGTTTGAAAAATACATAGGTGATGCGCATTTTTTACCATTCATCCTTTATAGATGTTTTCTAATGCCTGTTTCAATAGAGATTAGTTCCCTATATTTTGTTCAGGGTAGATCGAACTTCGGAGTTGTATATTTTGAAATGTTAATTCTACAAATTTTATTTTCAATATTAATTCAAATTAATACATGGGATATTAAAACTATACCTATTAAAAAGGGGCGTGGCAGTTCTAAAATTTTTCATAGAATGTTTATTTACATATATTTTCCTCAACTACATCAAGGTAAGGGAGATAACTGTCGTCTTTATTTCTAAAGAAGAGAAAGCATCACTTTGATAGCCAAAAAACTACAGATCAATTAAACAAACTTCCTTTACACTAGAAAATACTAGAACAACTAATAGATACTTTTTAGAAGTGTGGTTTTCAAGAAGAAATAAAACGCATATAGTTTAATGTTATGGCCAAGAATTTAGCTTTATTATAAAGATAAGAGTTTGCCATTATGTGTTAAAAATGATTTCGGGCAAGTGGCCGCCAGGGCAGGCTCGAATAAACTCCAGCCGAGAGGCCCAATTTTCGACCACTTTTTGCAGCAATTGCGGCCGTTTGTCAGTAATAACGCGCCGAATATTCTCTTCCAAGGCGTCAATCGTCTCGGTCTTATCTGCGTAGACAAGCGACTTCACACAACCCCACGAAAAATAGTCCAACGGTGTTAAATCGCCGTCTTGTTGGAACCAAAGGTCATCCACATCAACATCCTCCAATTCAGGCACGAAAAAGTCATTAATCTCTAACTCTCTATAGCGTTCCCCATTGACTGTAACATTATGGACGGCTTCATCTTTGAAGAAATATGGACCAATGATTCCCTCTGCCCATAGAGCACACCAAACAGTGACTTTTTGAGGATGTAACGGCGTCTCAAAAATGGCTTCTGGATTATCATCACTCCAAATACGACAATTTTGCTTATTAACGTACACATTCAATCAAAAAAAAGCTTCGTCGCTGAACAAAATTTTCTTGTGAAAATCGGGATCGGTGGCCATCTCGTTTCGGGCCCATTCACCGAACGTACGGCGCGCTTGATGGTCGTTCGGCTTCAATTCTTGAACGAGTTGGATTTTGTAAGCCCGCAAACCACGATCCTTCCGCAAAATCTTCCATAAAGTGGATGGGCACAGCTCCAATTTTTGCGCGCGATGGCGAATGGACTCATTCGGGTTTTCTTCGATACTCTGCTCCACAGCAGCAATAGCGTCTTCGGTGCGCACTGTACGGCATCTCTGAGGATGCGCATTATTCACTAGAGTAAACGTGGTGCGAAACCGATTCATGGTTGCTCGAATTACCGACTCTGCCGGGCGCTTATCTCGACCGAATATTGGACGCAGCGCGCGGAGCGTCGTGCGAACCGAACCATTATTTTGGTAATAAATTTGCACGATTTGCAAACATTGTTCAGGAGTAAGTCTATTCATTATGAAATTGCAAACCAAACTAAGCATAAATCAAGTGACAGCTGTCAAAAAGACCAACTCCGAAAAAGGAATTTGCCAGATTGAAAACTACACTTCTAAAAAAAACACTCTTTATTTGGTGAACTTTTTGTTTTCCTCTTAATATTATCCAAGTCATAGCAAGCTTACACCACAAGCTCATCATGAGAGACTACTCTACACTCCTTCAGAGACACATCTGAAGGAATCATTTCATCACTACAAAATCTAGACAAGCAAAGCATCGAAAATGATCAACCACATGTTAAAATACAGGGTTATCAACTCAGCAAAAGATAACTCTTCCATTTAGATATACGCAAGTGGAGGTAGACACCAAATAGGATTCCATTCGGAACTTCCTGGGAAACTAACTATCTGGATGCAGTTTTTTTTGAAAACGCATGTAGTATAACTACTAATAGTAGTTATCTGGCTCTACACAGCACTGGTCAGACCAATCATATTTTCAACTAACGGATCCAAGGGGGCGATCTTAAGGTTAAACCCCAAATAAATTAAAAGTAAGTATATAAAATATAAAAGACTCACAAATCGTGATTTGGACTGTCAAAAAAATTGCTATGTACATATAAGTATATTAAGTATAGTCAATTAATCCTCCGCACTTCTCTACAGGTGCCGTGTGGCGTTCTATCAGCACTGGAGCTTACAGTTCCTGCAAAATGCTTGATATGATTCTGAAAATATTATTTTCTATGCCATCCAATGTTTTATGTTTTCAATAATTTTCAGGTTTCAAATTGAGTGGGACACTTTAGAACACCGATTTTTTAAGGGAATGAGTTTTGTGCATTTAGTTCTACTTTGAAGATTGTTATCCTAGTGGAATATCCTTTTCAGGGTTATATACCACTCAGTGTTTGATAACATGACTATAATGAGTTTATGTGGATATGCACATGGATCTTGATCAAAATTTACTGACTTTATTTACTTTTGAAAAAATCTGAAATTTATAGACTAATTGCCGATATTTGGTGAACAGATGAATAGAAGAAGGTGTTTTTGAGTCCAACTGGTTTCAGCAAATATATTCAAAGACCAAAATTTTCTTAACACTATCCTTAATTTGTCCTTGAACTGTTAGGTTAATTAGTTCAAAAATTAGGATTTAGGGCTTCAGTTCTTACAACAATATTGGCCCTATTATTTGGATTAAAGTAGACAAGGATACTAAGAAGCACTTGCACGTCAAAGTTACAGTCATATATATACTGCCGGTCAAAAGTTTGGAAGCCCTAAATAAAAAATCAATTTTTCATGTTTGCCGCCGTGTTTGGCTGACTAAATGCATTATTCGATATTTCTGTATACACTAAGTATAATTTGGATATTTTCTGAACGATTTACATTAATTTTTTATAAATATAATCTTTTTTATGCACCATTTGAGTTATGAATTCTAACGAAGATGATTTATGGGAATTCGCACATACAAAATATCGCATGTTTTGTGTATTTTGTGAATATCTGTCTCAAACATCGCGACATTAACACTAGTCATAAATCTCACTGCAGATGTAATGGCGTTTTCTTGTCAGAATAAGAACACACAATTAGTGTCTAACGGTAAATTTGGCTATTTGACACTTGTTTCGAAATTGGTCATCCCATCAAAATGGGTAAAAAGGAGAATTGTCGATTGAAAAACGATCTAACGTAGTTATTTTACATAAAATAGTCAAAACAAATCGCCAAAATTCTAAAAATTTCCAAAGCAACCGCTTCCAAAACACTGAAAAGAAACCGTGAAACAGGCACAAACGCTGACAAAAAACGATCTGGTCAACCTCGCAAAACCTCAAAAACAGACGATGACAAAATAATCACCATCAGCAATGCAAATCGTTTCGAAACTGCCCCGAAAATCAGAGCCAAAATCAATGAACGTTTGTCTTCACCAATTTCAGTATCAACAAGTCCAACGACGACTGCGTGAAAAAGGATTGTTCGGGAGAGTGGCTGCGAAAAAACCTCTTCTGCGTCTACAAAACAAAAAGAAAAGGCTGGAATTCACCTTGCAACACAAAGATTGGACTATTAATCAATGAAAATCGGTGTTACGGTCAAATGAATCAAAATTTGAGATTTTCGGATCACATCGTCGACAATATGTTCGTCGTAAAACGAATGAAAAATACAAATCGAAGTGTATTTCAATTACGGTCAAGCACGGCGGAGGATCGGTAACTGTATGGGGTTGTTTCAGTTACGAGGGAGTTGGTGAACTCGTTAAAATTGATGGTATAATGAAAAAGGAAGACCATCATCGTATATTTCAGTACAGTGCAATACCATCTGGAATTGGCCTTATCTGATACGGATTCAGCTATCAACAAGATAATGACCCCAAGCACACTTCTAAGTTGTGTTCCACCTATTTAGATCGAAAAGAAGAAAAAGGAGATCTGCAAAAAATGATTTGGCCTCCGCAATCTCCCGATGCAAATCCTATCGAATTGCTGTGGGAAGAAATAGACCGACAAGTGAGAGATTTGAAGCCAGCCAGCCAAATTTCCATGTGGAATTTTTTGAACGAAGTTTGAAACAACTTTCAAGTACAAAAACTTCAAAATCTTGTCTACCAAATTCCCAGAATTTGTTCTGCTATCATAAAAGTAAAAGGTGGCCTAATTACATTCAATTTTATATCCTTAAAAATAATTATTTTTTAAAAAAAATTAATGTAAATCATTCAAAAAATATCCAAATTACACTTAGTATATACAAAAACATCGAATCAAATACATTTAGTTTGCCGTAACGTCAGCAAACATGAAAAATTGATTTTTTTTCAGGGTTTCCAAACTTTTGACCGGCAGTGTAAGTGGTATACTATATGATCATCAAAGTACAGATAATATGAAAAAAAAACTACTCTCTCATAACAAAATCGATTTCTTGAAGTTAACTGTTAAATTACATAGAAAAAGTTGTTTTGAAAATCATTTTTACAATTTTCAAGAGTCTGAGAGCTTCAATGATGAAAAAATTACAGACAAGCCCTTTCAAGAGATGCGGAGGCTTACTTGACCAATGTTCCGATGATGTTTCGGTAGTATAGGCAAATAGAACCATTTTAATAAGTTTTAAGATTACTAAGTAGAAATATTAAAGATTTTTCAAAATAATTTTCCTATCCCAATTTTTATAACAAGCACTACTATTTTTTTTTTCCTTCCAAATCTTGGTTTGTGAGAATCTTTTATTTTCTGTTTTTTTTTTATTTTTTTTATTTTTGTATTTTAAGCTAAAATTTATTAAATCTATAGATACTCAAAACTTCAAGCTATCATTTATATCTAAATATTATATAAGCAAAAAATTTAAAAATATTGTTTGCGTGATTTGAAATTTTTCCTTATGTAACTACAATTATTTTGACCGTAACTGTAAATCAAAAAACAAATTTGATATATTAGTATGGTGTGCATTCTCTTAAAAATATGTCCATTATAGAGGATTGAATAAAGTGGATTTTTAAAAATTCCTGGTTACTATTGTTTTTCAAGTAAAGGTATCGGCAATTTAATAAGTAGCTGAATTTTTGGGTCTTCGAACTATAGAAATTATCTTAAAATATTTACCTTAGACACCGAATATCAAAAAATTATTTAACGAACTTATTAAATCATCCTCAAGCTCGTATCTCTGAAACCTTACTATAAGCCCCGTCATTTCAAAGTCAAAAAATTATGAAAATCCTACTAAATCCAAGATTCAGCCCGAAGCCTTTGCCGCTAAGGTTTCACTATCGGAAACCATATTTTTTGATCAAGCGAGCTTGAGCTTTTTAAATTCAAAAGTAAGAAAAGTCCAGAATTTCCAAGGTTTCTGATAAATAATCTGTGAATATATCGCTGATTCCAATTTTGAAAAAATAACCATCACACTTTATGTAATAAATTTTTATATACCTACCACTAAATATAATAAATATTTGGGTTCTGAGGCACCACAATTGGAAGTTAATGATTAGAAAGGCAGCCTTCAACCTTCCACTGATGGGGTAAAACACTTCAAAACATTTTATATAGAGAGCAGAAAACTTTGTGCAAAATAACTACATCTTTGATCACAGCCTACATAGAGAATTCTCGTTTTCCCAGAACTTTCTGTAATGGGTGCTTAAGCAAAGATTATTCTACTCCACGAGTACACGTAGACTTACTGCAAAGTGGCAAAGAAAAAAAAAGAAAAAAACCAAAAGCGCAATGTTGATTATTTTATTGCAATTGGCAACAACGGCAGAACAATAATAACAAAAGCAACATTAACTACAACAACAAAAACAACTCAACTAAATTGCATTGCAATTTTACAAAATGATAAATAAAATAAAATAAAAAAAAAATATGAAGAGAAAAATCGCACAGATAAAAAATCTACAAATGCACACAAAAAAAAAAACATGCGACATAAATGTGCAACAGCTGTACAGATTTTCGCAAATATACAAATATATATCTACACACATGCGGCATATATATGTATTTATGTATATCTGTTAAAGTGTGTTGCATTTACAGTACCGCGCTGAGGCGCATACCACATACCTAGACGTACTCGTATAAATGCCTCAAATTAAATTCGCAAATTACTCTACATTAATAAAGCACACATTCATTTGATGTTGTTGTGGTTGTTGTTGTTGTTGTTTGGAAATTGGTTGTTAAAAAGTGAGGTTATCTTGGTTTGGCATTTTTCTTTCTTCTTCCTCCTCTTGGTTTTTAAGCGAACGTTAGATACTTATCACTAGCCAAGTTTTTTACTTAGGAGATATCTACTTTTGTACGTATGTATGTATGTATATATTTCTATTTCTAGCATTAACGATTTTTACAATTATTTTACAACTAAGCTCAGTTTTATGTTTATGTCATTTGACAATGTGATAAATATGTTATCGTTCTATTTGTTGCATGCTGCATGTTGCACACATGCATAACGCGTTTATTGCAGCAATACATATATGTTTTTATGCGATTAAGTTTTTTAGTTTTTAGTTCGTAATATTTTGAATGTTTTACTATTTTCTAGTGATGTAACGGATGCCAGGAAAGCTGATGCGGATGTCAAAAAGCAAATTAAAAACTCTGTATAATTTTGCAATATCAAAAAAAGATTTAAGATCCAATTTTATTTTATAGTCTAGGTTATTCAAAAAAATATTTTAATCAACTTAAAATATGAATGATAAAAGGAAGGTTGAAGGAATCGAGAAGAATATGTCATATATAGTTTTAAAAAATCTCTGAATTCGCTAGTGAATATCCTTACACTTAGTGTAAAGTTCAGTAGTGCTAAATTATATTTTAAAAATTAAATTTTCTGCTTTTCGGATTGAAGCCTATGAGGCTCTTATCTTAAATCTTCAACAATGAACAGTTGTTTGATTGAAACATTTCTTGCCAGCAGTAATAAAAATGTTCGTAAAACTGAAAAAACGTAATATTATCTTTTATTAGGTTTTCACCAGAGCAATTGGTTTTGAGTTAGAATTTCTTTGTTGTACTGTTTTATTAATGACTGAAGAGTAAGTAAATGGAAGTTGTGTCATCAGCAACAAAGGTCCACAAGAAATTGAGCAGGCATGTTCATAAACATAGTTAAGAAAATTTATGCGCGTACATTCGCAAAAAAAAAAAATGCGTATGCGGATGCGAATGTCAAAACTATGCGAATGTTTTGTATTCAGCGAATGCGAGTGCAGAAATCCGTAACATAATTATTATTTCTTATTTTCTTTTTGATTTTTCTCTCTCATGCGATTTTTGCTTGGATTAACTTTAATTGCCTGATATTTGTTGCTGCCAATTGATTGCCGCAGACATATATATTATTATTTTTTATTAACGCTGTTGTGCATATGCGATTTGTGATTTTTATTATGAATGATTAATGTGAGTTTATAATTTTCGATGTTATTGGAGTTTATTATTATTTTTATTTTATTTTTTTTTATTTAATTTTAATTGCTAACTATAAGCTCAAATTACATATTTAAAATAAATTGAAAATAAAAATTAGACAAAAGTGAATGGGAAAATTTTAATTTATTATGATTTTTACATTAATATTTCTCATGCCCATGAGGAAGAAAAACTAACGAAAATAATATTGCAAGAATGTTACAAATTTTCGGTTGGCTTAAAAACTAATTTAGTAATTCCAATTCAATATATTTTAACACTCTTAAGGAGTAACATGGAAGGAGAATAATCAGGGATGGGACATCAATGACTTTCCAGGTTATGCTCTTTAAACAAATTTTTGAAAGGGATGAAAAAAATTAAAACTCTCCCTCCCTTTCAGAAATCTCTGATTTTGCTAGTCGGTTAGACTATTACAAAAAGTGGGTGGTATGCCCCTTGATCGTTCCGATCAACTAGGGCCTACTGTGATCTACTGTGATTAAAAATATAGAATTTATAACACTCCTATAAGCTTATTCTTTGTAAGATGATTTTTTCTTTAGGAAAGCTATCCATTATAATTTGCGTTTTTAACTTCTAGAATTTTCCAAGTAGCAAAGGCGAAACCCTTCACTGTGACAAAAGTTGTACTCTGCTGTTTTTTGACATCACTGCATATTTAATTTAAAAATTACCTTAACAAATTTTTTTGGCGAAGAAATTCTTGTACATATCGCTCATTTACTAAAAGACTGTCATAAGTCGAAAAACACGATTGCTGAGTTTCACATTGTGTAAAAATTTCATATTATAACATCTTGTATACTCTGCACGTGAGAATTATAAGATCTCTTCTTTTTTATGCAAAGTGGGAGTCAATTGAAAACTTTAAACGCGTTTTCTGCAAAATCGCGTTTTTTCAATTATGACAGTCTTTTAGTAAATGTATTATTAAAAAGAAAAACTGACCACTTTTCTTTCATACAGTTATTTAAAGTTCTCGTTATTATTTTTAACGTCGCGTTTGCCTTTATTGCTTCATCTAATCTGAGAGGAATTGGTTTTACTAGACTTAGGCATTCAGGCGCACTTGGATAAGCGTAAGACCCGAAAAACAGCCTTTTTAGACCTTTTTTGAGGTTAGGGACAACACGTAACATTTCCTGTGAAAAATAATATTAGATTGATATTCAGCGAACAAAAATATACGAAAAAAGGCTTTATCTATTTTTTTATGATGACTTGGGTAAGCGTACGCTTGATAAAACTATTATTTTAAGGTGAGGTGATAGACTTGCAGCCGCCATATTGGTCCGCCATCTTACGAAATCAAAAAAGGCCTTGTTGCATTCGAAACTAGAGATAATAAGCTTTCATTTGAGCCCAAACATGCTCTAAAATGCCTTAACCAATTTTGGACAGGGGGGAGGGGGGTCTCCCATTGACAGAGAATGTCCCATATATTTCTGGAATCAGTATATTTGCCTCAATTTTCTTTTTTTTAATTCAAGTTCAAGATAAAAAATCTGGCTATATTGGTGTCAATGCAAGTTCCACTATGACCTTGATATGGCCAGATCTTGGGGCGGTATGTAAAACAAGTCACCGAGGCACCAGGAGAATTGTTCACACATAAAAGCGTGAGTTGTATTTTGGAGCACAAGAAGCAAGTCGACGGATACTATGAGGAAAATCCAAAAAGCTGGCCAAAACAAAAAAGAAAGAAAACTAGTGAGACTTCAAAATTTGTTGAAGGGAGTCTTACAACATATTGTGTTGAAACAGTTCAATACGTTATAATTCTGTATCGTCAACCCCGTTTATTGTTACTTTGTTCCAATGCTAAAAACGTAAAAGTTATGGCTACGCGAAATTTGGCCCCAAACCGAAAATAAAAAAAGACTCCGAAATTGGGGCATATTTTCATAATGAAATAAAGCCACAATTATTGAAATGAAATATAACCCCAAAGTAATGAAAAACACCCCAAAAATAAATTAAAAAAGACCCCAAAAAAAAATAATGGGAAAATTAAAATGGCCGCAAAAGTGGGGTATAATTTTGTAATGTTATAAATCTTAAATAAGTGAAGAAAAATCCCAAAAAAATTATTCAGTTTTTTTTTGTGTTTTTGCATAAAGCAAATAAAAAAAATATTATATTTCTAAGTCAATAAATAATCTGTTACAGAAAGAGCCATGTCAAATATATTTTCTTTTATATAAATCTTGTCCATCAATATGAAAAAAATATGTATAACAGTATGCTATATTCAATTTTTTTTGTTACAAAAATTTATTGATACCTCTCATAAAGATTTGTACAGTGGTTTGGTCAATAGTTTTCAACGCCTTAATCCGCTTTTTTCGAAAGATTTCATATCTTTTACTTGTCCTCCTTTCTTTTCAAGCTCCCGCTTAATTAGAGCAGAATATCGCTCGATGGGATCGGAGTATTTGGAGGATTGTAGTCTTTAGAAATATATTGTAGGTTATTCCCCTCATACCATTTTAAAGTCAGATTTGCATAGTAACATGTCGTTAGATCAGTAAAGAACCTCTATGATTTTTGATACATTTTTTTGTATCTTTTGACTGTAGATGAAAATGGTCCAAATTTAATTGCCATACACGTTTCTGAAGTGTTTGGATGTCTCCTAAACTCTTTTATGACGTCTTTATGCAGACTAGGGACCGAAGAACCCTTTGGATTACAAGGGCCCGATGTTCTTTCGACAGTTAAACGTTCTTTAAATTTATTTATAACAGTGTATGTACAATGCGAGTGTGTATGTGACGTCACATTTTTGTGATACCATTTAACTAATATTTCCGGATTTTTTTTAGCAGATTCATCTGTCATTTTATTGCCTAACTGGTCGCTATACCCTGGCACCCAAGTAAAAAGAACTTGCGTACAGACTCCAGAAATTTAAGGCAGCCTAAACTAAGTGATGAGTGCAAAAAAAACTAAGGGCCGGTTTCAGACTTTTTACTTGCTCTTTTGTATATTTACAAAAAATAATTTTCGACTGTTTCCGTCTTTTCACTCCGCACCCACCAATTTGTGCTTTTACACATTCCTTACACATGCCTATAAAAGTTTCACTTAAAACAATTTAGAATAAAAAATTAAAGGTAAAGAAGTTAAAAAAAAAAACACTAGGATACTTAATCTTCCGGTTGATATTAGAAAAATTCAAATTCTGAAAAATCGTGATGTGTTTACTAGTCAAAGTGTGCTATTTAAGTTGTCGCCTCTGTATGTATGAATGCACGTAGCTAATTCAAAACACATTACTACATTTCCTTTCGATATAATTTTATGATAAGATTATTAACTTAAACATTTGCATACATTGCATACATACAACATTGAAATTAAAGGAAATAAAAATAAAAAAAAAAAACCTAAAAGTCACTACCTTTTTTTACACACACAACTACATACTCACATTAAAAATACCAATTGCATTGTTATACAGTAGGTACATAAATACTATGTACCCTATGATGTGTGTACTTTATTTAGGTACCCATTTTAAGTAAGTAAATTTTTCTTGTTGATTTTTTTTCTCTTTTACATTTTAGAGTTTTTTTTTCATACTATTGTTGTTATTTTGTATGTATGTGGGAGCATAACACTGACAGTTGCTGTCAAGTCATGTTTTTGACATGTCAGTCAGTTAGTCAGTGTGAGTCAGTCAGTTGGCTGTTTTTTTTCGTTTCTTTTCTATTTTGAGCGTATGAGTTTTTAAGTATGTAAATATGTACAATATAATATATATGTGTGTGTATCTGTGTTTGCTTGTACATATGTGTATGTGTGAGGATATGCATTTTCAAAGCCAATCTCTAAATAGAAATCTTTACAAAGCAAAGAAAATGCATTTCTATTTTACATATAAACTTTGCTTTGAAGAAAAAAAAAAAAGAAGGAGAAAGAAAACCACATTAAGTGGTTATATAAACAAATTGAGATTAATTTTGAGTTGAAATTGAACAAAAAACCAAAAAAAAAAAAAAAAACACTTAAAGAAGCAAAGCTTCATATGCATCCATTGTGAAAAAATTCATTTTGAATTTTACTATTTTTCTTTTATCAATTTGTGCGTTTTATTATATTAGAAATTCATTCCTAATTAACCTCTAAACTGCTATAAAATTTCAAGTGTTCTCTTTTGATATAACCTGAATAAAAATTTATTCTTTATTATTTTTTTTTTTCTTTTTAGAAAAATTGAGTTTAAAAATCTTAAAAATAAATGCAAATACATATATGCATTTGCTTTCCACAACTGCTCACTAATTACTTTCACCACACTTGAACTAGTTTCTTCTTTTTTTTTTTTCCTTTTACTTGCTTCCTCAAGTGGATCTTATTTTGTATTCTTAAGTAAACTACACCTTCATCGTTTTCTATTACAACTATACATGCATACATTTATATGCATATTAGGTACCTACCTACCCCCTCCAAAGATACTTGAGTGTGTAGAAAATCAAGGCCTTATTCGGTCGCATACGTTTGCATTCTTAAAATATGTGAAAACGTTTTCTTCAAGAATTTTCACTTTATATAAAGTGGAGTAGAAGAAAAAACTGTTACTTTTTCATATTTAAAGTGAACCTTTTACTACATTCTGAAAATAGCATTCAATCTGAAATTTTGAGTTTAATCGAACGATGTAAAATATCACCCGCATTGTTATTAAAAAGCAATCAATAATATCGTATATTTAAAATGTAACTAGTTATGAAATATATCAAAAGTCAAGCTCTAAATAACCGGAAACTGTAACGTGATAGCAACAATTCAGTCAAAGTTGTCGGCCTTTCCGTCAAACCGGTGGATAGTTTCATATTTCTTGGAAACAAAATTAAAGCTGGTGATGGAACTTCAAAGGGGAATTGCGAGTTGCGCCAGGAAAGACAGAGAAAACTTTGATATACACGAATGCAACAAAGGAGTTGAGGATGATAGAAAGTAGAAAGGAGCTAAAAGAAACAGCAGGGTTCTATACGCAATGACGTGTTGGCTAAGTTGATGCTCTATGTTCTGCTAGGGATTAAAGAAAATGAAGTATGGGTTGAGTTAATTCAAATTTTGGAACTAGAACATAATATTTTTATTTTTTTATTTTAATTTCCTAAACATTTTTAGCTTAACCCTAAAATGCATGCGTGAAAAGTATCAATATCCAAACGATTGTCTTTGAGACATACTTTTTAAAACTTTATCAAATGAAAACTATGCATTGATTTTAGCTAAAGCTTAGAATTTAGTTTTAAAATTTTTTCTTACATTGTCCGTATGCACAAAAATTGACTAATGGGGCCATCTTCCGGGAATTTATCATACTGCCCCATAAAATGAAATGTTCTTTTTCCATGATACATAGTCAAAAAACGTGGTTAATGAACAGGTACCAGAACTCGGAGCCCGTTTTTTAAAAACCAAATACCAATACACAAAATAAACCTTTTTTCTCTAATCAAATAACTCGATGCGACTGTAAAAAATACCTGGGAAGTTATACTATTTCTTTTGTAGGTCTTATCGAGTAAAACAAGAGTCAGTACTTGAAATTTTCCAAGCACCCCCAAAATATTGATTTACCATTAAAAACCGGGTTTGGGTGCTTTTGGGCACTTATAAGCCTGTAACTTGGTTGATTATCAACAGATTTTCAATTTCTTACTAATTTTAGAAAAAGGAAACTTAAGTCTTTCGAAAAATATATATTTTATTTAAGAAAACTTGAGAAATCTGTATGTATTTGTCCAGAATGCACATTTTTTTCACTTTTTTTGCCTTTTCTCAACTTTAACGGTGTTTGTACACACTATTTTATAAAGGATCTATACTACTTATGGATTTATTCTAAAAACACGTTTATTAACGAGTAAAGCGCAAGTTTCCTTTTAAAAATCGGTAAGTAATTGACTGAGTTATTAAACTTTTTATGAAAACAAAATTTTTGCAAAAATACAATTTTTGGCCATTCAACTCAAAAATGTGTGATTAACCGTTATTTTTTTAAATTGCAGCACAATCAGTTTCTCGTTGAAGTTACCAACATTATTTTAAAATCATTTTAATTTTATTTTTTCCATCGAAGCGCTTTTCAATTTTAGCCGTTTCTTGGTGAAAATGTTCGGCTTGTTCATCGCTGAACTGGCCCAGGTTATCTGAGAAAAAGTCCAAATGCGAATGGAAGAAATTAATTTTTAAGGACATGTTTTTCAATTACTTACCGATTTTTTAAAATAAACTTGCGTTTTACTCGCTATACGGATTATTTATGGATTTATTCTATAAACGTGTTTTTAGAATAAATCCATATGTAGTATAGATCCTTTATAAAATAGTGTGTACAAACACCGTCAAAGTTGAGAAAAGGCAAAAAAATTGAAAAAAAATTGTGTTTGCTGGACAAATACATACAGATTTCTCAAGTTTTCTTAAATAAAATATATATTTTTCGAAAGGTCTAAGTTTCCTTTTTCTAAGAAATCCAGTAAGAAATTGAAAATCTGTTGATAATCAACCAAGTTACAGGCTTATAAGTGCCCAAAAGCACCCAAACCCGGTTTTTAATGGTAAATCAATATTTTGGGGGTGCTTGGAAAATTTCAAGTACTGACTCTTGTTTTACTCGATAAGACCTACAAGAAAAATAGTATGACTTCCCAGTATTTCTACTTCACTAAATTTTATAACACTGTGTAATATAAGAGCATTATTCGAGAATTTATTATAAAATAAAAATTGCGAAATTTAGAAAAGATACAATTTTCCCAAAATTTACCAATTTTTTACCTTTTTTTAAAGTTTGGTCAACTAAGCCATAATTTTTAAGCTATTTTATTTAGATGAATTTATTATTTAAAATGCAAAATAATTATATTTATCATTTTTAACCATAGAAGAGCTGCTATATAAAATCTTAAGTGGATTTGGAGATAATACAACCCATATCGTTGCTTTCAAGACAATTTAAATTTTTTTTGATTCGTGATCAAAAACACACACTTAAAAGCAATTTGATTTTTCATAATCCAGATTCTATGAGGTTTTTTAATCTCTTTTTTCCTGTGAAAGAAAAAAATAATTGCATAAGGCGAGCAAGAATAATAAGTTAGTATACAAATATTCAAGAAACTAGGTTTTTTAAAATTCTATAACCAAATTTTACAATTCAATTTTCGTGGGTTTTTCAAAACAATCCAGCGAATTTTTTTGCGAATATCCATAAAATAAGCCAAGGTTAGTTTTTTGAAGGGTAGAAGCAACAACCTTTTTCTTTGTAGGACTTGAGATGCCTTAAAACATAGTAGAGTGTGGACAGAGTATTTCTAAATCGGAAAACTTTCCAGTTAGTAGAGTTTTAAAAATAGTTTAAAACGTAAAAATATCTAGGAATGTAAAATTTTGAAAAAAGTAAAAAGTTTTAAGAAATACGTATGTTTAAAATTAACTATAGATAATCAGATCTGCTAGGATGGGACAATACATCCCAAAAATATTTGAATACGCCTCTTGCGATAATTTGGTGAAGACAACGATCATCAGTATAAAATATTAACGTTTGTTTCTCAGCTGACAGCGGTAGTTGTTTGTCATTGGTGTTTAGCTTGGTGAACAAGTATTGTGAAATTCTGTAGAAAATTACCAAAAATAAAACGACGAAAGAAGCGGCAAATTTTATATTTTATACTCTTTTCCTTGTGTTTATTCTAGTGTTTATCCTATACATTTATCATTTTATATACTTATAAAATTATTTTTGATAAAGCTATGTCTATTAGTTATTGAGATTAAATGCCCCAGTAGTACTTTGGCAAGGGCCTCCAGCACCTCTGGCAGGCACTTTTTCTAGAGTATTTAAGATTTACTTTGTACAAAAATTGTAGGTACATTAGGGCGGCTCTTATATGGCACTTTTTTAAATTTATGATAATTTTTCATGGGCTACCCCAAACTTTAGTTCCATTCCATGAAAAACTTACGATATTTTTTATATTTGCTATTTAATTCGAAAAGAGGTGAGAAAATTCAAATTTCTTGGCTACTACTTTTTCCTGCTCAAGAAATACATGTTTTTTTTTCTTGAAAAGTTTTTTTAGATGTGAATATTCACTAGTGTCCGACCGAAACCGACTTTTTCGATCGAAACCGAAACCGAATTTCAGCCATTTTTCTAATATTCGGCCAAAACCGAAACCGAAACTTTTTAATATATATGTATATATCTGTGGTCACAAGACATAACAGCATAAGTGTGTATTTTGTATTTTACAGGAGAGCTTTTCAAAGGTTCAAGTGCTAAGAGTAATCAGGTTGAGTTGTGCTATTTTTCCGCCTTAATATCTCGTAAACCACTGAACCGATAGTCATAAAATTCTGACACAGTATGAAAACGGATATGAAGATTCAAATTATAATAATAACTCGAATTCAACAAAACTCGAGTTGTGTTGTTATTGCTTGTAACCACAAAAACAAAATTCAAATCATTTTAATTTTTTTTTTTTAATTAAAACTCAAAAGAAATCCATATGCATTCGGGCGTACCATTTTTTTTTTTTTTTTTCAAAGTACGTTGACAGAAAATTTTTTTATTCGATTCTGATCAACTTTGCTGAAGAAAGTATGGCAAAAAAATGGATCCTACCCCCCTTAAAATTCGAACGAAGAAGTTTCAGTACTACGTACTGTAGCTGTTTGAATAAAAATCGATAGTTACTTTTAATATTACTTTAACTTCTACGAATTTTACGGGGGGTAAGCTCCATTTTTTGTCATAGAATATGGAACTCTTCTGTCGGTACTCCGAAAAATATTCATCCATACAAATTGGTACGCCCTAATATACATACTTATATATGTATATATAAAATAACAAAAATATTATTTTAACAATAAAGAAAATACATATTAAAGGCATTAAAAAAAATACATTTTGTGGTATAGGTACAAATGAAATTCACATTTTTATTTTAATATTCAAAATTGAATAACTTTATGTTATATGCTAAAAATAAAAACAGTCCTTTGCGCACTGAAATGCAATTTACAGTAAAATTTATAAAGTTTCGGTTTCGGCCAAATATTCGACCATTTTTTTTTTGCCGAAACCGACAGTTAGCCGAAACCGTATTTTTGGCCGAAACCGTAACCGAAACCGAATATTCGGTCGGACACTAATATTTACCTTTAACAAATAGTTGTATTTTAGCCTCTACTCTGTGGAATTTTTTTTTGGAAAAAAAAATTTATTTTTAATGAAATTTTTCGTTTTTTTCTCAAATGTAGGGGCCGAGGAGCAACCTTTCCCCTTATCCGATTGAGTTCAAATTTCGCAAAGCTAATTTTTTTATGTAATCGAACTAAAATGAGGGGTAGAACAAAAAAAATCAAACTTGAAAATTAAGAGCCACCCTAATTTACATTTATCCAGCATTTTTTTTTTTAAATCGAATGAGTTAAATAACCACCCGGTGTTTTAAAAATATTCATTAGTATTGCAGATAACTATGTTGAAAGACTTTTTCTTTTGGCTGCATTTATGGATTGTGTTGATAAGTTTCAACCATACAAGCTAAGCAGACTATTGAAATTCTTTAAATCAAGCAAGGTTTCCTTTTTCTTTAACTATGTAACAAAACCGAAATGTAAGATTAAAATAAAAATATTCTTTATTTCATCCTACAGCGACGTTAGCTATTTTAAACATTTAGCCAAAAGTTTCTGCAGAATATATAATTTTTTTCCATTTTTCGCTTTACTTTGACTAGTATTAGAATTGTTGGCGTTCCAAGTTTCCTTTCAAAAGTCAAATTTTTCAATTAAGTTAAGTGTTTATAAACAATTTCGGTATACAACTTCAAACAAAAACGTGTGCACTAATGTCTAGAATAAAATTTCTCCAACCAATACTTCTTAATATCACTTAAAATTCTTCACCAAACACTGCTGGGGGTGTATGCAATAATTACAAATTATCGTGTAGTAATTAAGTGTTTAACTTCTTACCAAAATAAATTATTATTAAACAAAACAAATAAGTAAAATTAAATAAAATGTCAACAAACCTAAAAAAGAAGTTGTTAAAAAATATTAGAAAAATATCAAAAAACTTTAACGGTAATTATAATGAGAACTTTAATACAAAATAATATATTCACATACTTAGTTAAAAAATAAAACAATAAAAGTTTTCGATATTAAATAATATTGTAGTACATACTCATGCCTGACTTTGAAACTTATCAGGAAGAGTGTGGTGTAGAGGGAGGAGAGATGGGGAGAGAAAAAAACAAAAAATATTTTGTCATTACAATGGAGTCACAAAAATCAATATGCATTGCATGTTTTGTTAACGCATATGGTTTTTTTTTTTTTTTTTTGTAGTTCTATAGAATCACAACAACATTTAAACTAACAATATCAACCATAACACAATAATGAACAAACAAATAAACAAAAAGTACAACAGAAGTACGTATAAACTTCATAATAATAATAAAGTAGAGTAATCATTTAAAATGAGCACGTTTCATTCTTGTAACTGAAAATAAAAATTTGTACGAGTATTTAGTAAAGAATTATTGCAAATACAAAATGCCTACAGTGGGAATGAAATGCAAAAAAAAAAAAAAGAAGTGAGCAAATATTATTAATTACTTATGTATAAAAAAAAAATGTTATAACTTTGGGCAAATGATTGAGAGCTTTTGCACTCAAGATGAGGTGAGGGCTGAAGCTTCTCCCCCAGAATCCGGCAATCTTGATGATTGAATTTTGCATTGAATTTTAGTCTGATTTTAAACTTTTTAACGTTTCTGTTTTTGGTATAAATTTTGATTTGCTTTCGGTCTGTTCGGTCTTTGAAATCGTTCTGGTCTGAGTTTTGGTTTAACTATTATTCTAAAGTGTGGTCCAAATTTTGCTCAGACCCGCGATTACTCAGCGTTTAATCTGATTTAAGTTTTGTTTTGGTTTTAATTTTTATTTGGCGTCCTTTTAGCCTTAGTTTTAATCTAACTTTTAGTATGAGTTCTGGTCGAAATTTCGGTCTCAATTGGCTTGATTTTGATACGAGTTTTGGTCGGAATTCCGGTTCGAAACCGGTCTGAATTATGTTTTAAATTTTGGTCCGAATTCAGCTGAAATTTTGATCCAGTTTTTGCCTAATTTCTTGTCTGAATTCGGTCTTAAGTTTTGTCTACTTTTGGTCTGTATTTGAGTTAAAATCAAATATTTCCACTGGTTTTTGGTCAGAGTTATGGTTAACTTTCGCCAGGTATTTGGCGTTCTTTTGGCCTAAAGTTTTGTCTAACTTTTAGTCTGAGTTGTGGTCTAAATGTTTTCTAAATTTTGGTTTAATTTTTAGTCTGAATTTTAAACTGATTTTGGTTTGGGTTTTTAGCTTGAGAATTTTGTCTGAGTTTTGACTCATTTTGATTGATTTTTGTTGCAATGTTGGTCCGATTCGTGATCTGAATATAGTTAATTTTTAATCGAGATTTTGGTCTCATTTTGATCCAGATTTTCGATCTGAATTTGGTCCTTTTCTCAGCTTGTACTTCGATCTGAAAAAAGTGTTTGATTTCAGTTTGAAAATTTGGTGGAAATTTCCTTCTAAATTTCAAACCGATTTTAGTTTGAATTTAAGTCTCAGTTTTGTTCCAGTTACCTTTTAATTTTTGGTCTGTATTTTTTTGTGTGAACATTGATAAAACTTTTGCACCAGTTTTTGGTCTTGGTCTGGGCTTCGGTCGATATTGAGTCCGGTATTTATTCATTAATTTAGTAATATCAGCACTCCCTAAACCCTAATCCTAGAACCGCCACTGATTTTATGCACTTTCGGGTTAAGATTTATGAGGTATGACAAAAAACAGAATTATTTGTGCTTGAAATCATAAATCTTCTCCTTTTAAAACTCGAAAATCATGGGTTCTTCTCGCTTTTTTTGTTTGTTTTTTTTTCTCTATCTCTCTGGTGTTAAAAAAATCTTACAAAAATGAAATCGCGTGCTTTAAAATTGCCCGTCATTTTGTTATGGATTTAACGCTTTTAGCCAGATTGTGCACTAAACAGCGCAGACACATTTAACAATGCATGCAAACATATTTACATTAAACATTTAATATTATTGTTGTAAACATTATTTCTAAAAAAAAAAAAAATTAACAACTACAGCAAATAACAAATAACACCAACCAGCACACACACAATAACAAAAAAGAACATGCTTTGAATTTCACACTGAATAATTAGACACGTTCGTTTCAGTTAACAAAACCAAAAAGAAAAAAACACACAATCCAAACAAAAAAGAAAAAATAAACTATTGAAATTCAAGAGAATTTGAAATAGATTTAGTAGGAGTTGAACAGACATCGATCGATATATTTATATATACAGAATGTACAGTTAATTATAGCTATGCATATTTAACGTCATAGTAAATACGTGTCGTCACCCTGTATATGCGCACTCAAGTACCCCCATCCACATAATAATGAAATTAATTAAATGCTAAACACATCTCACTTTCTGCTACTTACTCCTTGCTTGTTACTTGCTATTGCTGGCATTTTGCTGTTGCTTCTGCTTCATTGCAGACTTCAAAACAAACATAGACACACACACACACACATAAAAGCAAACATCAAACCACTAAAATGCATGCAGTCAGTGAGCAAATGTGCAGCAAATATTACCAGCAGCAACAGCAATAACAAACAACCAAAACAATTATTATATTGCCAACATTTATGATATTGGCAGTATGCATTTGAGTTGGTGGCGATGCTGTTGTTGTTGTTGCTACTTCGACTGCATTATTGTTGCAATTATTGATGGTTTTTTTTTGTATTTGTTGTTCTTGTTGTTCTGTTGATAGCTCTAAAGTGTTTTCAAACACAGAGCGCGTAAATTGTTTAAGCAAATAAATTTTTGGCTAACTCTACATTGCAGCAGCAGGCAGTAAAACAGCAGCAGCAGCAACAGCAAATTCAAACTCGTTATTGTTATTTACTTTTGTATTTTTTGTTTTAACTAGCGCTGCTGCTGTTGCTTGTTGGTATTGTTGTTGGTGTTGGTTTTATTATGACTCCTTTTGTTGTTTTTATTATTGTTATAATTGTTATTGTTTGTATTTTACATAAAATTTGCATATCTTACTCAGATAAAGATTTATAGCACATAACAAAAATTATTATTAAAATTCATTGGAATATGCAAAAGAAAAATAATAATAAACAAACGTATGGGAAAAAATTTGATAAAATATTTTTTTTTTTATTGCTTAAGGCGATTAAAAATTTGTTCATTCAAGAATTTAAGCGTAGGTTTCGAATTAATTTAGATATAAAAACAAAAACAAAAAAAACAAATCAATTGAGTTATGTGGGTATATCTTTGTCACAGCATATTTAGTTTTACTTTAATTAAATGTTACACACAAATAGTCAATAGTCAAAAATAATACTTGAGAAAATAGTATTTAAACAATAAATATTAAGAGAAATAGGCGTCTCAAAGGTTGACAACTTCATTTGAATTTCAATGGCTGATGAAATGCTAATGAATAAAACCTAATCTAATATTGGTTAAAAATAAGACCAGAACAGAGGTACATAAACTTTGAAGCAGGTAAGAATGAATTTAATTTCAATTTCTAATTAAGGCCAAACAATGAAATCAAAATTAATGTTCCAAATCCTATTAAACTTGGTACTTGTAGAACAAACTATGCTCAAAATAACCCTTTTCGTTGTATGTGTAATGATTTCAATTCTGTGCACGGCATTCTTCACATTTCCGACTCTCTCCAGTATATAAAATTAAATTTATTAAATTTTCTTAAACGTTAAACAGCTGATGATTACTAATACTCTGTAGCAGGGCCGTAGCCAGAAATTTTTTTTCGGGGGGATTTTCATTCGAAGAAAATATTCATAAATAATTTTTATCAAACTGATTTTTAAATACAATAAATTAAATCAATGATGCATTTGATGGACCCCATAAAATTAAAATTTTAGGAAAAATTTTCCGATTTTTTTTAATCTTAACCTCAAAAAAATGGCCAAAAGTGACAAAAAATTCCCAGAATAATCAAATTATAAATATAAAATAAATATTATTCAATGTGCATTCTAGTGCATTTTTTATCGTGAGGGACATAATTTCATTAACTCATTGACTTCCCACTTCTGATGATGTACCCAACCTCAAAAAAATTACCAAAAATAGTAGAGGCTTATTTTTTTCAAATGATTATCATTGGGAATTTGAGTCATTTACAATGATAAGGAACCCGGATGAGGTTGGCTTATATTCACTAAATTCGTGAAGTCACAGTATTGAAAGAGATCTTTCAAGTCGTGGTGCTCTGAGCAATAATGCGTTAAAGAATTAATTATATTTTAAAAATGCATGGGTTTTGCTAATAAGATAGAGTTTTTGCGAAAGAATTTTTCACGTTGAACACAAATCTGAGGTCAAAAACTTCCCATCACGTCACGTTTTAGGAAAAAAAATGGGAGCAAGCAAGTCTTATTTTACAAGGATTCGATAAAAATTATCGAATCTTCTATTTTTATTAATTTTTAAACTTTTCAAACTGATTCAGGACGAAACCTTAAATCAAAAGCAGTTACTGACCCAGAAAAACTATGAATGCAGGAGGGCTCAGCATCACCTTCTCTTTTTGAAGCCGTAGTCAAACCTCATGTCGAAGAAAACAAATTGGATTTGATCGCTTAGTGTAACTAAGATTTCAAATTTATTTTTTATATTTGACTTTTTATATAAAAAAAAACCGATGGAAGTAAAAAATATCGTTAAATAGACTTTATTTTGACTTTTTTTCATCCATTGGCAATTAATCTAAAAAATTAGAATAAAGTCTCCACTTTTTAAGGGGGGGTCAGAACCCCCAAACCCCTCCCCCCTAAATACAGCCTTGCTCTGTAGCTGTAAAGAAGACCAAATAGGGATTTATTCTCTCCATTCAACGCATTATCAGGGCATTCCGGAATGCAACTAAATCGGTCACCAATTCCGTACGGCATGCGGATTCGCCCCTTGTGCGGATGGGCGGGTAAGTGGGTCCGTTGGGATTCGTTCGTTATAAAAAATTAACTTATTTATTAAATCCTAGCATTACATTTGACATTTTTAAACAAACAATTCTTTCGCTCTAATTTTTTATTTCATTCTTCACCCAGAAGAATAATTAAAGTAAACTCCTCGGAAAATATGCGTAATTGTTTTCAAATAACATGGTGCTGGTGCCTGACCCAAAAATCAAAATAAAAAATTGTCCACGAAGCAGTTGTGTTTGTGGCTGTTGATATAATTTGTGGAAAAAATTTATATATATATTGTGAAAAAAAATAAATAAAATATATTGAAAAAATATAAATTTTAATAAACTTCAATTTATACTTTTTTGATGGCTATAAGGATCTTTTGATCATTTCAAGGCGACGACGCCTGTAGTGTATGTAAAAATACGTATGAATGTAAACCTTAATACTTATTAAAAATAAAATAATAAATGAATACAAGTAAAAAAATTATGATTTCTATGCCTTTTAATTAAAACAACATTGTAGAAAATATCCCATAAATTCAGGATTTTTTTTTCTAAAAAGATAGTAAATTGACTTCAATTTATGGAAAATTATTCCTCAAACTGAGGAAAATTTTACCTAAATTATATACAATTTCTCATATTGAAATATTATTCATTTGAAAAACGCAATTTCTACAAATTGAAGACATATTTCTTTAATTTATAGAAAACTTCCTTCTTTCAAAGAAAATTTTCTCTAAAACAAAGAAAAAATATTTCCTCAATTCAAAGAAATTTTGTATATCTAAATGAGGAAACCGTTTCTATGGCGCCAAATCATTCCCATTTTTCCTCAATTTGATAGCCGTTTTTCTTCAAACGAGTTAAGTATTTCTCTGGGTGTAGTTTTTGAGATATCGCGGTCACCGCAAAGGCATTTTTCAAAAAACATCATTCGGAAAAAATCACGTTTAAAGTTTTGAGTGTCTTTATTCATGAAAAGTAGCGCGTTACATATCGAGTTGCTGCTACATAAACTCTTGAAAATATGTTTGTTCGAAATAAGTCATAAAAATGTTTACGATTTTTTCACTCATGAAAACGTATATAACCCCTTAACTTTTATTCTCATTGGAATATGATAGATCAATACTAGACTTTGATTTAGCTAAAAAAAGTGTATCAAAAAAATTATTTTTTAGACACCCTTCTTCAAGTGCATACATACATTTAGAGTCTTCTGCAATATCCTTAAAAAATAATTTCTTAGTTTTATATTTTATTTTAGAGTGCTTTGAGATACTTTTTCCCCCAAGATTTTATGAGTTATTATAATTTGGAGTAGAGAATATTGAAATTTCTGCAACTTTTGTGTTAAGTAAATATTTAAAAAATACTTAGATCCGCATATGCCTTAGGTCACAAGCTTAAGATATAAATATTATTTATTTGATTATATTTAAAAACAACTTTAGCAAGTTTTGCTTTTTCTAGACCAAGCTATTTGTATTTGTTGTATTTGTGCGTGAATGAATGCACTTCACAGCTTTTCTTCTTTCCTTTTTACACACCATTGCCATGTAGAAAATTTTTTTAAACATACTGGATCACTAACCTGATCACACTATGTAGTTACTCATATCTTCAGTAAATTATTAAAAAACAATTATTATTTGTTTGCTGGCAAATCTTACGAAGCGAAATTAAAAATAATAAGAATCTTCCATAGCCTTTGATTAGATCGTATTACCTCAAGAAAAAATATTATTAAGTTTAGTAGTGGCCTTCCGCCATACTAGCACCAAAAAAAACCCTGTTAATCCCATATTCAAAGCGTGACTAACTCAGAGGAAGGCTTATATTTGAGATGAAGTACATTTTATATGCTATTGGAATTATATTCATAAAAACTGACAAATTGTATAACCTGACCATTATTCTTGTGACTCTACTGAGGAGTCTCACACCATTGGAGACAAAAAACGCTCCAAATCATCAGAGAGAATATATTTAAGAACAATTTACCAGCTATGCTGAGTCCTCTGTGGTATTGATAGGCTATTAGATCTATTAGAAGCTAGTACGATAATGTTTCCACCGGATACGATTCATTTTCACTATTCAATGAATAAAACTTAAACTTGGGCCAAATTCTTACTTGGCGCAAAAAAAGGCCTATATTTAAAATGTTAGTTGAACTTACTTTACCTTTGGCCTACTCCACTTCAAATCGTCCAGCTGAAAACTACGTTTTCAAATTACGTTTTTGCAGTGTAGATTTGTCCAGTTTTTCATTACTGTAATTTTCACGGAAAACAAGCTAAAAATACAGTTGATGAGTCTATTAAAGGAATTCGGTAACGTCAAATTCACTTTTTTCGAAAAAAAAAATCAAATTCTAGTCCCGAAACAAAGAATTTTCGTTACTTGCCAACAAATCTAAGTATTTTGTGGAGTAAAGGTTCTTTTATTCCAAAAATTTAGTTAGAAAAAATGGTCTCTTTTTGTTTATAACAATGTAATTAATTTTTCAATTAAGTATAAACAATTGTGATGTGTTATAGAGCATGCTAGAAAGTTTAATTAATTATTAACAAATTAAAAAAAAAGAGATTCAAAAATATTGATTTTCGTGAAAACTGTGTCGATTTAAAAAAATTCAGAGGCACATTTTCGAGAAATTTTCAATAGTGTATAACTCGGATAATCTTCTTTCTTAACCCATTAAGGCCTGGGCGTTGCGAAAACGCAACGTTGGTGAGATTTTTCGAAGTTAAAAAATCTGAACTTGATGCTGTTAATATTTATTCATGTTGGATGTCTTTAGATTATACTATGTTTGATTTGATTCGATTTCTTTATTTTATTATATATATTTCGATCCAAAGTTGACCAATTTATTTCTCCCAATTTTCAAAATTATGGCAAAAATTTGAAAACACTTTAAATTCAAAATTTCTCTTGGTGTTGCTTTTTTACAATCCTATATTTAATATAAATTCATTTTCGTCAACAATTTATTCAAAATATAAATTTAAACTATAAACAAGTCATAATAAAAATAATGGAAATCAGTTGACTTATACAGAGCTGACACAAAAGAAAAATTAGCAGCACTTAGGCCCAGCGTTGCGTTTTCCCAACGTACATACCAAGGACCCAGTGTTAGGGGTAAGCATTTTTTTAGATTTTTTTTCTTAGTTAAATATAAACTCCATGTGAAGTTTCGTCGATTTTGCACCAGCGGTTATATGCTCAGGCCTTAATGGGTTAATAAGAATAAATCGTATGAATTTGAAGGGACATTTTTTTAACTGTCAAACGGTTTTTATGTTATAAATATGGGGAGTTTCATCTCAAGGGAACCCACTAGTAAAATCGGTTTGGCTCAAACTAGCACAAAGTTTACCCCTGTTGAGCAGTAGATACCGCACCAAATTTGAATGAGATTGGTAAAAAATTTACAGAGTTGGTGTGGGTTGAATTTTGACATTTCGGTTAAACAGCCCCTGTTTCGGACCCATGACACTCATCGCCTATTGCATTTAGAAAATTTTCGGTTTCGACTGATTTTCATTAAGTCTTATAGCTCAGTCGGTAGAGTAAAAAATGCACCAAAAAATCCCCACTTTGGTTAAAAAAGCTTTTTTTTACTAATAACTGGTTAACCGTTTTTTTTGTAACAAATTATTATTGTCTTTTTTTTCAAAAAGGAACGTCTTTGTTTTCTTTTGTGTCAAAACTTTCAGGTCCAAAAGTTGGCGAAACACCCGATCGATTTTAAGAGTGGGTTCATTTGAGACGGAGTCCCCCATATGCATATCTAATGTTTTTGATTTCGTTAATATTTCGTTATATCTTTTGCGAAAAAATATGCATTAGATAGTAGAACAAGAACAACTCCGCTTTTATCTTCCCTTCTTCTTTCAAAAATACAATCGGGAGAACAGCATCAAAGAAACCAAGCTTGTTTTTCTTTGACTTTCATATTCTCTTGATGTCTTTCTTTTCAACTAATACTCTCTTATTTAAGTAGATACAATTGCTCTTTGCTTTTTTTAATTGGCTTATTTATACACCATACGGTATTTATAACAAAAACAATAATTGAATCAAAGTGCAAGCTTGTTAATTTCTTAGGTTAAATTCAAAACGTTACACTATTATTTAGTAAAGTCAACGGTTTCTTAAATTAATTTACAAAACTTGGAAGCACTTTCAATTTCTTTACAATTTAACAAAATTTTCTTCTGAAATTTGACATTTAAGATGAAAACCAATAAAATTTCTTATGAGATATTCAAAAAATAATAAAAATATTTATTTAGTTTAAAATTTCCAAGCTTTCCTTTCACAATAACATAATTTAAAATGAAAAAAAAAATTAATAAGTTAACTAGAAGATATCTTTATTAAAGATACCTATTGAAATATAGTAAAAAATAGTTTAGTTATAGTTTAATAAAACACATGAGTTTGTATCATGAAAAAATAAAACTATTTAACCCTCTAGTTCCCAAGCGTGCCTCTAGACAAGCCTTCATTAAAACGGTTGTAATTACCACCTCTATAGTTTTTTGTTACTACATTTTATCATATTGTTTATGGAACTTCCCAGGCTTTTAAAAAACTGCATCAGTTATGAGTTATGATGCTTATTACAGATGTTAGCGACAATCAAAATCGAAAGTTTGTGAAAAACAGGAAAATTAATTATTTTGATTGAATTTGAGATAAAAATGAAAAAAAATAAAATAAATAACTACAATATTTTCCGTCATACTAGCCAGATAAAAAAACTAGCTGTAAGTAGCTAGAAATTTGAATTTTTTATACGAAATATTCAATTACTTAAAACAAATTAATAAAAAGTTTATTTAGCAACACGCATAAAACCACGCTCATTACATTTTTTATGGTTTTTAGATCAGATTTATGCTTTTTACATCAAAATTTATCTATCCCTATTCTATTTTTAAATCAATCAAAAATTTGCAAACTAAAGGATTAAATCTAAATGTTTTTGTGCCACCGCTCGTTTTATTTCAATTCAATTACATTGGTCACATATTTTTAAAAAATGATTAATTATGAAAAAAAAAATGTTAATTCAGCACTATTCCGACCGATAGGTTGAAACTAGGCGTTTTGTCTTGGATATTCGGATCTACAAAGGTATTAAAGTATCCTTAAAAGCAGTACTATTATTCAACTTTGCGTTGAATAGTAGTAGATTATCCAGAACCACTACACTATCATCTTAAATGTATATTAATTGAAATTGAAATTTTCAAATATGTTTGCACGAAATTATTAAATTTGGAATGGATTAATACTATGTTCCCACTGAGCCGAAATTGCGTGGTTTCGACTAGTTCCGTGGTTTCGGCTGAAACTGCGTTGAAGTTCTCAATTTCGCCATATAGAAATATGTGAAGCGAGCCCACGAAAATTAAGTGGTTTCAACGAAACCGCACTCGAAACCACGCAAAAATCTAATGTAACCCTGAATGTGTTCACTGAAATGAATATTAAAATGAATTTGCTCTGATATTTCTACTACTACTACTACTATTATGTCACAACAGCCCCTGGAGGGCCAAGTCCGAGCTTTTCGCATCCATTCATGTTGTGTGAGTTATATTTTTACACGAATGGAAGGAACCTACAGTTTTATGCCGAATCCAAACGGCGAAGTGAAAAGCTTTTCATATGCATTTTTTTACTCTTGGAGGTTTGCCATTGCCAGCGAAGAGGTGGTGCCGTGTAGAAAAATGTTTATTTTATATTTTTGATTTTTGAGCGTGCAGAGATATGAAACCGGGCATCTTTGCGTAGTAATCCAACACACTAACCACTACGCTACGGCGACCACATTGACATTTCTATTCTAACATTTATATTTTTCTTTGCTTACAACTTGATTAATGTGGAAAAACGAAAATATTAAAAAAGTAATTTATGTAGTGCGCGGGAAAAGGAAATCATAGTCCAGGTATGGACAGCAAAGATAGAGGAGCTGCGTAGGGCAAAAAAAAAAAAACGGCCATACATATGAACTGCGGCAGCAAGGCATAGTGACTGCGGTTGAAGAAAAATCATAAAAATTGACGCTTTTATTTCGTTGTTAAATATTTTATTTATCATTTATCATAATAAAGTTAGTCGCTGTTAAACGAAACCATAATCGAAACCAGCTGAACCAATGTGAACGATTGCAGTTTCGTTCGAAACCATTTGCCGAAACTACGCAATTTCGGCTCAATGGAAACATAGTATAAGCCAATTCTAAATTATTTTTTTCATTGACATATAAAAAAATCCAACTAAACATATTAGAATTATAGGCAAAAAAAGGTGAGACCTCTAAAAAGCCTATTTTTTGGCCTTAAATCTGAATTTCGTAGGCAGATTGGAAATTCGGGGTATAAAGTTTTATTTTATTTAATTGGGCCTATTACCTGCACTAGGCCACTTGAAAAGTTCATTTTCATTTTGGCACAGTGTTATCGGATGCTTATCGGCTAGTTTCCATTATTATTGTAATATCATCGAAACGAAAGGTGATGGGGGTTAAATGGTTTTAATTTTTATATTCAGCACGCCCAAGTGTTATACGCTGCTCAAGGGTCGGTTATCTGAGAAAATTATTAAATTTTGTATAGAAACTAGAATAATGAAGTCATGTAAAATATTAAGATACTCTATTAAGTAGCCATCCTTTAAGAGAAAGGATGTGACAAAGACTTTTCTTCATTTGTCTAACAAAATATTAACTTTTTCACTTGAACAATAACACCAACCAGAGTAACTACTAATCTCTAGAGTTACACTGATTTCAAAAATCAGCAATAGACAGAAATTTAAACATCCAAGCTTAGGACGTGATATTCAAGCGTTTGTTTCAAGCTTTTCTTTCTTTAAATAAGTTAAAGTCAACTTAATTACCCCATTAAATCTGTTTGAATAATTGCATAAAATTCCACTTAACATACCTTTTTTTTCTTCTGGCGAAATCGCTGGTGTGCTCTAAGCAATTTTTCTTTTCTGGTTATCAAATATACAATGTATGTATAATTTATCCTTTTACAGCATAAAATTATTATTACTTTTATTACCAACAATTCATTTACACTTTTCTTTATTTATTTGTAATGATTGAATTCCAAATAAATTGAATTTGATATTTATCTTTACCACATACCAAACGAATTAAAACAGCAATTTAACAACAATAATAAACTGCAATTATTCAATTATTTCAAAACATTTCTTTTATATGTGTTTGTATGTATTTTGAATGAAATTAATCAATTTTACAAATCACACAAATTGTGACAGCAGCACAACACAAATAAAACACAACTAAAAAAAAAACACGACGATTATAGCAATAAAAAATTGTACACAATTTTTTTTTTTTTACGACAGCTTCAACAAATTAGACAACAAAAGTTGTAGGCAAAAAAAAAAAAAAAGAAAAAAACGAAACAAGAATGCGTGAAAATTGCATTTAATTTGTTGTTCAACTAAACGCACAAAGAATGCAATAAAGTATAAATACACAATAAAAAAAAAGAAAATGAACAAAAAAATTCGAGTATACACGCGACAAGACGCGACGCCGGTGGTGGGGCCGGGCCAATGGACGATGAGTGGCGGGTGTTGAGAAACGAGATTGACTTTTTTCTTTGCGTTTAAACTTTATTGATATTGTTGTGTTGATGATTGATTTGTGATAGACACAACGTAACGTTGAATTGATAGAAGAAAGATTGAAGCAACACACACACTCTCACTTTAAAGAAATGTATTTACCCTTAAGGTATGCTATGTTTTATGCTTTGCACAGACACACACGCTATTGATAAAATATTTTTATAAATCGTTTTTTTTTTTCAGAGGATATGGAATTTCTCTTTTACCTTCTTTTTCTCTCAATATCGAGGATACTGAAATGTGCGTGTATATTCTATGTGTGCTGTGCGTAACTAACACTCTAGTTTCTTAGACAGTGCTGACAGTTAGACCGGCACTTGCACTTGTGTTTTGTAAAGGCAATAATTTACTTTATCAATTGCTAGTTTTATTTTCGATCGGTGTCGTTTGTTTGTAGGCGTTGCTGCCAATTGTGTTTGTGGTTGTGGCACTCAAATAAGTATTGGGTTGAAAAGGAACCTTTTTCCTTTTTCAACTTCCTTTAGTATTATTATTTTTATTATTCCTTTTGTTTATTCTGTGTGTTGACAATAAGCAGAAGGTATCAAATGTCACGCTGTTACTGTTTGTTTAAGAAACCTTGACCTTTTCTTTTCAGTTTTGGTTGAAGTTGTGTATTTAAATTTTTCGGCTTATTTGTTGTTTTCAAAAACTTAATACTTTTGTTTTGTTTTTTTTTTAATTTATTGACATTTGACACTTGTTTGTTTTTTTGAATGCATTAATGCAGTTTTGTTTTTTTTTTTATCTCAGAAAGTACATTTAATCTGAAGATAACTTAGCTATTAACTTTAAAAAATGCAACGCACTTAAATCAAATTTCTGATTGATTTTTAATTGTTCAATTTTTTTTTTTGCAATTTTTAAATGATTTTCGCGAAAATTTTTAATTTATTTTGGTCATTTTGCTTTCTTCAATTTCATTTTATTAAAGTTGCACTAATTTGTGTATTCTTGAATTACTTTTTTTGTTTTAACTTTTGAATACATGCGATTCAATTCTCACATATGCATAGCGAAGCACGCATCGAAATTGTTTAACCAAACGAAAAAAAAAAAATGTATCTTCAATACGGTTAGAAATGTATATATTTCACTCGCAAGCAACGCAATGAATTTATCCGTAAACGTACATCCTCACGTTGACGCGAACGTTTTACAACTGTTTGTGTTGCTGCTGCTTTGGCTGCTTCAGTTTTTACTGTTGCTGCCAGAGATACAAGCAATTTTTCCAATACATATATCTTTTTCTACTGTGTATCAGTGTTTGCTCATAAGAATTTGATGAATACGAACTGCCAGAGTATTTTTCTGCAGTGAAAAAATTAGAGAGAGAGAAAGAGAGAGCGTATTTTTTTTGAGTGTTGTTTACATTTTTAGTAGCATGCGATAAAAAATTGTGGTAGTTGTTATTAGCATGTGTTTTGTATATGTGTTTTAGGGAGTGAGTATTGCAAAATCTTTAAAATTTGTGTAGCACCACGCCTACTTTTCATACAAAACAAATATATAATAAAATTTTTGAATATTTGCGATCTAAGGACAGATTAAATATAGAAGTTTTATAGTTTCTTAAGAGAAAATTAACTACGCCAAGCAATTGCAGTTAGAGCACCAAAATTCTCCAGATCATTTATGACACTTGATATTGGATGCAATCTTTTGATTTGAAACTGAATTTCAAAATTGAAAATCCATTTTCTCAGTTTTTTTTTAGAGTAATCTTTACTCAAAAATGAGAAAAAGGCAAATTGCCAAAATGTCAGATGATTTGGCATAGTATTGTGATATTTCATTTTAAGTTTTACTGCAAACAGTTAACAAGACAGCGCAAAACAACTGAAAAAGAGTCGATATAGATTCCACCGCCATCACAGTAAGAGGTCCGGGTTGCCATTCTTTACGAATTTCAGCGTAACCTCAAGCATATGGAGAGAATGCACCATCGCTTGTGACCGTCTAAATCTTCGGCCGATGACCTAAGTGTGGCTCAGCTAAAGTCTAAAATTAACGAAGATCCAAGATTGACCCAGTAAATTGTTGCTAAGGAAAGGAATGCCATGGTTGTATCGCAAATATTTAGGGATCATTTCGAAAACTTGTTGGGAAACCAGAAAAAATAGTTGTGCCGCTACTTTTTGCAACACGATAACATCTCAGTTCACACTGCTGAAAAAACGAACAACTTAATTGCGCTCTCAGGGATTGAAGAAATTCGTCCAGCTTTCTGGTTGTTTTCAAAAAATAAAAAATTAAGAAGAAAGATCTTCATCAATAATGAGGGATAATTAATGCAGTTAATGTTGAAGTTGTAAACCTAAAAAAGCCGGTTTCATCGGTTTCAAAACTGTATAGAAATCAAAAGTATTAGGCATCTCTAATTAATCTAAATATCTAAGTGTACCTTTCTTTTATCAATTGATATTTCATAAAGTTTTTATCAATATTTTATTGGTCCACCCCTTGCTTTTATAACTGAAGCTTTTCTTCTTAGCATCGAAGATACTAAATTGCAGTACCTCATCACCCAAATCGCCCTATTATGTTTTTCGCACGCCATTTGTACATCCTGTGAGGATATATGGTGCGACAAATATTCTTCTTCAAAACGCTCCACAAATGCTCGATGCCCACCGTTATGCCCAGTTGGATGAAAGCCTTGATTTGTGGTATGGTGTCTTGTTGAAATAGGACATTCTGCATGTCACACGCCATTATTTTGCCTATTATTTTTCCACCTATAAAGAAATTAATTATTTTTTGCGCTGGAACCCACTCAACTTGGAGTTCTTGCTAATCAGATAATTAGACTATTATGCAACGACAAATAACGCCAAATAATTATAAAAAATAATACTCATTTTCAGCCAGCAGGTCTATCTAGACGAAGTTTAGCCTGTAGACAGTCTTAGAACTTTCCCATTGTTACCCAATATGTTATCAAATATTTGACTGCCAAATATCTTAAGCAATTTGTGAAATAAACTAAACAAACTATGGCAATTTTAACTCACAAAATTATAACAAACTTCCATTTAGGTCAAACCCCTATATTCATAAATAACTTCTTTTTTTTAAATATTTGTATTAAATAAATGTTAACATTGAAATTTGCTGTCTTGTTTTTCCCAACACGCAGTGAGTAAGTAGCAGTGACCATCACACAAAAACAACCATCACAAATTATATCATGACTTTAAAAATATTGCGCTATCAACTGAAATTTCTTACATGCTATAATATTGCATAAAACAAAAATTGTGATAGATACATTTCTCGCATGCAATATATTTTAAAAATGTGCTCTTTCACAACCGAAATTAAATGAGCAGAAAATAACCAGAGAGAAAATGCAATAACATTTTCTACTACTCTCTCATTTATTTTAGACGGACGACTTTTCTCATTCCAATGAGAATTTATAACTGGAAAGAACAGCTGATTTTTTGTTTATTTCGGAGAGGCATAAAATATCCATGCAGTCAGTATCTTTCATTTTCATGTGTTTAAGTATACAAAGTATGTTTGTGTATATATATGTGTGTGTGTGTGTGTGTATGGAATATGATAATAAAAACAATTTTATATTGATTATCGTGTTAACAGCAAAGCAAAGTAATGCAAAGCAATGCAAGGCAACGCAAAGTAAAGTAAAGTAAAGGAATAATAGATAAGTAAACCGGCGTATCCGTATCTCATGTGATATTTCTTGTTTACAAACATTTGCATGGAGATTTTTACTTTTGTTTTGATTTTTCTTTTCCTTTTTTTTTTGCTTTGTTATTTTCTTGTTTTAGAGCGTTGTAGCGTTTTTTATCATGACATGTTGAAAGAATATGTTCGTGTTTTTTTTTACTGATAAAACTGCATAGAAATCGAATATAAATATTTTTATGGCTATATTTCTATTTTCATAGAAGAACTTCTTTCACTAAGACCGATAAAACAATAGACATCGTAAAGTAAATAGTTGCGGAAATCTTGAGATTGGTTTAAAGTTCATTCAAGTACCATTTGGTGCATATGTACTTATCTGAGTTATGTTCATAGTTGTAGATTACGATATACTGTATTATCTTATATTTACTATAGTTATATCAATCGAATTTTCAAGTGCTTATATTTATTTTATGGGTTCCCTTTCCGGTTCTATATCAAATCATTACCTATAATTTCATAAAATTCGTATCCACATACCTATTTCAGCATTTTATATTGAAACGCCATTGTAACTCCACCTAACTCAATGCCACATGTAAACTAAGGCAGTTACAAATGAAAATAAATATTAAAACATTTTTCGGCCTTGTTACATAATTCTGACGTCAGAGCATTTTCCGATCCCTTCACATATTTAAGAGACTTGCAATTTAGAATTAAGGACTTTATCTGTGCAACTCTGAAATCGAAACTTCATAGGAATTTTTTGTAGTAGGCAAAAAAAAAAAATGCTGGGCTAATTGCGACATGGCTTTTGACTTCGAATTCTGAATGAAAAGCTTTTTAAGCTTAGCCTCGGTGGTTAGAATTTCAAATAAAAACAATGTCCTTAACTTTATTAACCTGTAAAAACTGTAAATGCATGAATGCGTAGTGCTCACAGGATCCCCCTGTCAAAGACAACAAGACGAATTTGAGAGCATAGTGTTACTAGATCTGTAACTGCAGGCTCTCAGCAACAGAAAGCTAAATTGTTGTCATTGGATCCATCACACAAAAGCAACGAATCGACAGCAAAAATATTTCTTCCTTAATAATTTAAAGTTCTTTTCGCTTCGCTATGCTTTAAATAAACACAAAAGGAAAGATGAACTGGAATATTATTTTTATTGAAGCTGCCACTTTTAGCATCCCTTAACTACTGCTGTTGGGTTTCCTTGTAGTGGCACTAGTGAATAGGTTACGTTGGATTAGATTAAATGGGTGCCCATCAGGGCACATGTAAGACAATTACGGTCCGTTATATTAGGCGCGGTTACATTGTCAAATAGTGGATCCTCCGTAGTGATAAAAGAGATACTATGAGAGATTGCAAAAATAAAACTTCAATTCCAAGCCTACCAATAAATAGATAAAGAGGCTGTTTCCATTTGAATTTAAGTCCCAAATTGCTCTAAAGAATTCTTTGTCATATTCTAGTATTTCCATTCTGGTGCTTAACATTTTTTTTATTTTTCTATCTGGTAAAGTTTAATTATGACGATAGTCTCCCGAATTCAACAATTAAAATCAAATCGCGATCTTCAGAAAGATCTTAAAAACGTTTCTATAACTAGGACTAAAGATAACTGCTAACTGATCTTGAGTTTATTTCTCATCGCTGCTCTTTTCGCCAAGCTTCCCGTGCTGTGACACAAGTGGAGAAATTGTAATGTATTCGAGCGGATTTTAACTATTGAAAGAAAAGATCCCCCTTTAAATGGCGACTATGCAATATTAATAAGGTTGACCCTTATCTAGTTCACTATACAATCAATATTCCCATGGTCGGAAGCTCAAATAAAAGTAATTCCCAGCCTGAGACAACAGACAAATTCTTCTCTCTATTAATTCATCAATTTAAAAAATGTTAGAAATGAGTCTATGGCATTGATACTAGCGTGATTGTTTTTGAATAGGGTCATCTTCGTCCTGCTATGAGAAATATTGTCTAATACCTTGCGATACACTTAGGGTTACCAGATGCAAATCGGGCTTCATCTGGACATTGAGATAAAATATCAGGATTTTTCAGCTTTCGCCTGAACATTGATAAAAGATTTTTCCACATAGCAAAAAATCAATAAATATGAAAAATTATATCAGCCGATGGCCTCGTTGTTACGGCTGTGATTTTATGTTGTATTTTTTGTTTATGGTTATGTTACTTTTGAATAAATTAATAAAAAATTATGTATTTATGTATATAGTTATATACATATGTATGTACATTAAACTGCCTCGAGTCCCACACATAAAGAAATCGGTTTTGCTGTACACCCCTGAAAATGAACCAGGGTCTATTTTATTATGATTCCCAAAATATTTCAGCTCTAGCGCTTACCGCTCGTGAGTTGGACCATCTGGAAAAACCTCTTACCTAATTTTTTTTCTGTTAGTCTGCTCTTAGACTTGGAGACTAGTCTTTTAAAACTGCCAAATTACGGTGGAAAAAGACGTTGAGATGAAAGGGGTATTCCCCCCTCTTACCTACACATTTGACATTTTCATTTGACAAGTTTCTTCACGTCTAAGAGCAGACTTATTGAGTGAACAATTTATACTTTAAATCACGGAGCTGATGGAGACGATGCATAAATATTTTTGACAAATTTCTGAAAGTCGGGACTCTAGACACAAAACTAAAAGTCTGGATAATTAAGACAAGTCAAGACCATCTGGCAACCCTATATACACTATATTTTAAAAGTTTGAAATGCTCTGTGTACAAACCAGACTAAGGCGTTATCAACTAAGTTTTGCAATTAACTAATTAATCAGCTAAAATTGTAGTCACGACTGGCAAATCATAATTTAAATAATGACTAATGACTGAATTAGTCATTCAATCAATACTCATCTAATCATTAGTCATTCAATCATTTAGTCATATTTACAGTGTTATGAAAAATTTTAAATTGAAATTCATTAAGTAGTTTCACGTATCGTCGAGTATATGCCATACCCACGAATATGCAGAAGTGACGTTTTGAAGGAAATCGATTTTAATGTTTAGCTAATCCTTTTAAATACATTTGCGGCTATAAAAATAAAAATGGGATTTGCATTCTTCACCCACGTGTCAAAAATGGGACTCGCATTCTTCACCCACATGTCAAAACTCACTAACTATTTCCTCGATACTGCTTATAGTAAACAAACTAAATTGTAGTCATCATTTTAGTAATGGTTACAAGTGACTTATAAAAATTAGTTGTTAGTTTCTGATTGCTGATTGAATTTTTTTTGTCATTACTTTTCACTCATAAGCCAGATTGGGTTTTGCTCTAACACTGGTAGGTTAGGTTAGGTTGGAGTAGCTGTCGAGAGACACACTTAGGCCTGAACGACCCCATTGTGATACCACATAGTTGGACCTACAGTTTAACGCCGATTCCGAACGGCGGCGTGGCAATTTTTTATCGGCTTGGTGGTTTTGCCATTACCAACCAATGTGTGTACTTGTACACTATCTTATAATTCTGATACACTTCATATTGATAGTGAATATAAGAAAGTAATGAAAATTAACCACCAGACGAAGACGGGAATCGAACCTCCCAGCTGAAAGTCTAGTGCACTATTCACTAGGCTATCGAAGTCGTCTCTAACACTGGTACAAACCACAAAAGATATTTAAGCTTCTCTCTACCCATTTGGTCAAACACAATTTTCTCATATTAAAAATGCCACAATAGCATTATTCTTAGATAAAAATTATCCGTTGTCAATGAAAATGGCAGAGAATGTTGTATTTTATAACCTCTTCAAACCCCAGTTTTCGAGTAATTCAATTATTCTTATAGGCTGCGCGCGCAAAATTTCAAATAAACAAAAATGCGCGCGCATCCAAAGTACATCCAAAGTGCAAAATTTGCAATTTTTAAATATTGAATATCTCGAAAATTATGGTATATACGACAAAATTACTTGATACCTTTTTTTAGGAAATCACCCAAGCTTTTTTTTGTAATTTTTTAATATCTACTACGGTTAACCAGTTATTAGTAAAAAAAAAGGTATTTTTTCACTAAAGAATTTTTTTTGTGGGGGTAGGGGGTTGGCTCTGCACCCCGGAGCTGATTTTTGTGTTTTTTTTATCTATCATACCCTCACTAACAATTACTGAAGAAAAATCTCAGTTACGATTTTTTATGATGGAAATTTTTGAAATGACTGGACTAAAAAGAATTTAAAAGAAATAGAAACGGTTTCCTCATTTAGATATACAAAATTTCTTTGAATTGAGGAAATATTTTTTCTTTATTTTAGAGAAAATTTTCTTTGAAAGAAGGAAGTTTTATATAAATTAAAGAAATATGTCTTCAGTTTGTAGAAATTGCGTTTTTCAAATGAATAATATTTTATTTCAATATGAGAAATTGTATATAATTTAGGTAAAATTTTCCTCAGTTTGAGGAATAATTTTCCATAAATTGAAGTCAATTTACTACCTTTTTAGAAAAAAAATCCTCAAGTTATGGAATATTTTCTACAATGTTGTTTTAATTAAAAGGCATAGAAATCATATTTTTTTTACTTCTATTCATTTGTTATTTAATTTTTAATAAGTATTAAGGTTTACATTCATACGTATTTTTACATACACTACAGGCGTCGTCGCCTTGAAATGATGACAAGATCCTTATGGCCATCAAAGAATTATAAATTGAAGTTTATTGAAATTTATTTCTTTCTAATATATTTTGTTTTTTTTTCACAATATATATAAATTTTTTTCACAAATTATATCAACAGCCACAAACACAACCGCTTCGCTTGAAATAGAGATGCCGAATAAAAAATTCAAAAGAAAAGCAAAGTACGCGATTGTCTGCTAAGGCCAAAAGAGTAAAGCTAGTTTTTTGTGTATACCAAAATTTTGTATGGAGAACATTTTTGGTATATTCGTCTCTGTTTTACATTTTCTATGCAACTAAATTTGTAACAATGAAGAAATAACTTACTTCAAATTGAACACCATGGTTCCATGAAAGGGGCACATTTTTCTTCATTTTGGGGAAAATTTACTTAAACGAGAGAAATTTTCGTGGATTCAAATTGAGGAAACCTTTTCTTTGTTTTAGAGATGGGTATTTTTCTGGGTGTGGCATCAACTCCCACTTCACCACCTCAAAAACAATGGCGAAATTTAACTATGTTAATGCAATGATTGATTAAATTGATTAATCTAATCTACCAAGATAATGAATTTGGAATTATCTAATCTCAATTGAGAAAATTTATTGTTATCTTTAAAAATATATTCTTATGCAAATAATATGACTTAATACGGCAAATAACTTCACAATTCATAACACTCACTCGTGTATAATTCATTCATTACTTACTTCTAGATTTTGTGCTGCAATGCTGATAAATTAATCAAACTGTCATTTACCGGTATAATGTGGCAGCGTCTGTCAGAAATGTATGTATGGATGTAGGTATATAACAACAACAGAATTTTATAGCCAATGGCAAATACCAAAGCAGCAGCAGCAGCAAAAGCAGCAACAGTAAATAACTAAATACAACAGCATACAATATGCAAATATTGTAGTTATTTCAATGCATATACAATATGCAAACACTATAAGCGGAATATGATATTTACAATTATTTATACATACATACAGATGAAATATAATGACATTTGTGCGAATACAACAATGCAACTATGTATGCATGTATATGTGTACCTCTATTATAATTACACAAACATACATCCATATGTATGCATAACTTTTCCATCAATGATTAATTGTTTTGACAATGTCTGACATTTTACCAAATATATTTTCAGTAATTTCGCATATTTCAGCGTGAAATTCACTTCTAAATGTTACGCGGAAATATGCCGCATGTCGATGTTGAATGCTGCTACTGTTGGTTGAACGCTGTTGGCTGGCTGGCTGGCTGACTGGCTGCTCGCTGCTCCATATCATCTCAGTGACATCGTTCATCGTTGTTGCCGTTTTTGTTATCCTCATCGTTGCTTCGTGCTCATCGTTGCAACATGACAGTTTTGTGGTAAAATTTTGCATTTGACAGAAAATACCAACTCTGACATTTACGCATTGAAATAGACCGAAATCACCGAAAACATTCATATCCAGCAACTAGCAACATTGGCAGTACAGCAGCAGCAGAACAGCGGCATTGGCAGACAGACAGACAAAACCAAATGACTGACACAAATGAAAGATTTATGTATAAGTTTGTGTACATACCTAAATAGTGTTTGCCATTTGTTTTCTCCTTTCGGCGTACTTTTCTTTTTTGCATATTTTAGCTATATCTTTTTGTTCTGGTGTAGAAATATCGGAATATTGCTACAAATTCCATTTATAAAGCATTGCATGAATGTTTAATTTAAAGAATTTTTTGAAATATATATATGTTTGTGACAAGTCTACAGTGGAAAAAGTAATTGCTTCGAATCCACTGAAAGAGGATAACATAGTTGATCGAAATCTCGAATCGATAAAAGTTTGAGTAAAACATTATACCCACCATCTTTTCGCTGTTCTTTTTGAGTACTGAATTTGATATAACTAACTGGAGTGCTAAACGAGACAAATGAAGGGCAGTTACGAATAGATCGGAATGACAAAAATTTTTTTATCCATCACCAAAAAAACTTGTTATCACTATCGAATTGAAATGGTCTTATCACTGAAGTTGAATCAAATTTCTTTTCCTTTTCTGAAAACCGGATTTAGATTATCGTAGAACTACAAAAAAAAAACTCAAAAGTTTTGAATGAAACCCGATCAATAGTTCTCAAATGGCCTTGAAGCTTTCTGCTTATTTGAGCATTTGGGGATATAGGCTCTAAGTTTGAGGAAGGTCGGTTTTGCCAAATTATGGGATATTAGAGAATAACCAGCTTAAATTCAACTCAATATGTGACCAAAAGCCAGTCCAAAAATTTAACCAAAATTTATACTAAAAATCAAACCAAGTTTCAGACCAAAACTCGAAACAAATTCAAACTCAAAATTAAACAAAACTCTGACCAAATGAAGACAAAATTTCTCATCAAAAACTTAAACCATTTGAGACTAAAAATCAAACCAAAACTTGTTTTATTATGTAAATTGGATTAATTGAACAATAATGCCAGAAGAATAACAAAAAATCATAGAACAAGCAGATCAGATCTTAACTCTAAACTCTTATCAAAGCAAAACTCGGACCACCAATCAGATTGAAAGTCAGATCAAAAAGGTACCGAATTCGGACCATAAATCGAACTACAACTCAGACCAAAGTTTAAACCAAAGGGAGACAAAATTTTGACAAAGACTTGAACTAAAAAAAACCAAATTTAAGCCAAAATTTAAACCAGAAAGAGACCAAACATTTATACGTAATTCAAAATAAAAATCAATCCTATTTGCAGTCCAAAAATCTGGTACAAATCAAACCAAAAGTTGTACCAAAACCAATCCGAATCTTGGACTAAATAACACTTTGCAACACAATTTCTGTTGTACGACTATGATAGCTGAAAAGTGCTCAACCTAACAATTAAAACCTTACATAGGATTTTGCCAAAAGTCTTGGTTGGGTGTTCGATACAGCCTGTTGAAGATGGTCGGCTTTTGTGCTCATGAATTGGCGTTTTCTGTGTTTTTAGGATATTAGAATTAATTACACAGTCCAACAAATTAAGACTTTTTAGCTGCAACAGAATAGCCATCCTATAATCCTGAAAGGGTATGTTGTATAGACCATTTTTGTAAAATAAACTTATAGTCCAGCACGTCCCAGTTTTTTTATACAGTGGGTCAAAGTTTACTTAATTTGGTCGAAGGGAGCTGAATACTAAGTGAAAAAGTGTTATAGTTTGAAGTCTGAGGAAAATCTTATCGGCAAAGTTGTATTGTAGAATTTTACGAGGGTCATTTCTGTGGAACATTTTAACCCTTTAGTTCCTTTTTTTATGGCACAATTTGACCCCTTTTGATGAAAACCTGAAAAGTCCTTTAAAAGAGACATTTAAGGATTAAAATATTCCACAAAAATATTTGCCAGAAAATTTTACTAGGGGTCATCAAAAACATAAAAGTCATATATATATAACGGTTAACGGTTACTAACAGGAAATAGCAGCCTACCTATACTGCTATAATGTGAATTCAGCATTATGATTAATTTAGATAACTGTAACATTAATTTTGACCAACAAGGGGACATCCCCAGGTGTCCGGTGCCGATTTTTCTGATTTTCATAAATATTGTAGGGGACGGAAGTCTAATAGACACGTAGGGTATATTCGGTCATGCAGTACTGCAACATTTGCACAAACTAAAGCGTTAAAACGTCAATATTTGTCTGCTGATCATGCCTTTAACAGCAAGGGACTGTTGCAGCGATGCTCCTTGGTTCCGCTAATGCTTGACCAGCAGCCAGTACATTTTGAACGTTTTTGCTTCTTCAAATGCTGCAGTAAAGCATAACAAAGCATAATAAAGCATATTTATTGGCGGAAAAACGGTTTGAAGTTGAGTTCCACCTCCCAAAGTAGAGAGTGTAAAAGTAGGGGTTCTAAAAGTAGGAAAAAATCGTGATCCTAATGTGAAAAACCTGGGGACGTTATCTTGTAAGTAGTATTCTGGGTTTCCGTGGTTAGGGACTCTCGTATACGGATTTTAAGTAGTGTGAGTAGTGAGGTACAAAAATAAAATTTTTGTGAAAATTAGGAAAAAATTAAAGATGACTGAAGCTGTTTGCAAAGTAAAGGATTTGTTCTGTCTTATCTATGGAAATTCAGAGCATCATCAAAACTGAAGGAAAATACATACGCAATTGAAGAACCATATTTTTATTATTTTGGAACATGATTTTTGTCTTAAATTTTCATACCAAAAGTTATATGTACAACTTGAGAAAGTGGGATATTGACCTGACCGGTTATAAAGGCGTTGACAGGCACTGGAATTTTCTACGTCCACGACTTGGATTGAACCGGCAGTTCACATACCAAGCGCGTGCTAGTTCTGCGTAAATTACAATTTTGACAGAAGTAAAAAACTATTTCCTTTGATCAGCTGTTAACCAATATATATATGACTTTTATGTTTTTGGTGACCCCTAGTAAAATTTTCTGGCAAATATTTTAATCCTTAAATGCCTCTTTTGAAAGGACTGTTCAGGTTTTCATCAAAATAGGGGTCAAATTGTCCCATAAAAAGAGGAACTAAAGGGTTAAAATGTTCTACAGAAATGACTCTCGTAAAATTCTACTGTACAACTTTGCCGATAAGATTTTCCTCAGTCTTCAAACTATAAAAAATTAGGAAAACTTTGATCCACTGTAAAAAAAAAACTGAGACGTGCTGGACAATAAGTTTATTATACAAAAATGGTCTATACAACATACCCTTTCAGGATTATAGAATGGCTGTTCTGTTGCAAAAATGTTGTTAGACAGTGTTACCTAAGTACCTTCCATTTCATATGCACTAGTGGGCAAAAAATATTTCTGGAGGCAAAAGACTGAAGGAGATCAAATGAGCTTTTTACTACGGTGGAGTTTAGAGAGACTGATTTAAAAAGCCCTTGGTTATTAGGTAATGATACCAAGTCCGCTGATTTTTTGTTATCGAAATTGGTCCTGCAAAATAAAACAGAAATACCCTGCTTAATTTATTCATAGGTTTGGTCTTGGATCTACGGATTTCATTACCTACGTTAGAGTGTTTTTCGATTCATCTGTGAATCACAGTAGACTATTCTCAAATCGTTCACCATTTTCCTCAATTCAGTTCGAAAATAACACGCGAAATTCTATTCCCAAAATAAACTGTTTTCAGATCGCTAAATTTGAAGCCAACTAAACGGATTTAAATAAGAAGTAAACATTGGAAATATAAAATTTGCACTGACTACAACGACTGCCGTAAATCAAATACACATTAGAATAGGGTTGGGTTATTTCAGTGAAACTCTTAGACCAATAGATTTACTTGAAAGCTTAAAGAATATGAATCGAAAGACCCAAATAATCATATATCAAGTTGTATATATTTCTTTAGATCACGCATTGTATCAGCGGGTGGGAAAGTAGCAAAATAGAAGCAGGAAAACAAGAAAACTTCCAAGTGCCAAGTCTCAGTGAGAATAGTAAATAATGTTGAAAGGAATTCTCAGCCCAATGATTAATGTATATGAAAGCGGAACTAGTTGTTAAACATGATTGTGTGATAGTGTAACTTTAAACTTTTCTACATACTATATTTAATCACCATTTATAAGAAATAAAATATGCAAAAAGAAATGAACAACGAAAACAAAAAATCTTACGGTGTTAATTTAGACAAATAAGGCACAACTCATCAGTTATGCTAATGTAACATAACACACCACCAAATAGATTGTATTTCATATTTTAAAATACCATTAAACTAATTTTAATTATAGACTATAAGAAAGAGGAAAAGCAACTGATATTAATGATGCAATAACTTAAAAACAAAAAACAAATACCAAATATAAATTTTAAAGCATAAATCTTTGTGAAACCGATAGATAGATACATACATATATATATGGGTGATGATGATAATGAACAATGAGTGTTGCGGTTATGTAGACTGGTTAGAGTAGAGCGTGTAAAGTAGAGTAGGTAGATAAATTTATGAACAAGTGTAAAAACCACACATTAACATTTTTAACCGCCAATAACCGAAAAATGTTTCAGAAGAAGAAACCAGAAACCCCTCAAATGAGAAAAAATAAAACAGAAAAACGTATGGATATAGAAAAATCATTAATCACAAGTTAAAATTACTAACCAAATTTGAAATGGGCAATTTGGGGGGAACTTTTCATATATTTTTAAGTAAGCAGATGAGAGTTAAAAAACCTTCATGTTACAGATAAATACATGCAACAATATGTGCAAAAAAGAAAAAAAAGCAAAAGAGTTAAAGTTTAAGCTTCGAAATTAAGCGTTTATATTAAGCATTCCCACATAAATAGTGGAGAAAAAAAATGCAATTTAAACTGCAAATTTCATGGAAACTTTAAGCATAAAATCATTTATAATAAGTTTTGAGAAGAAAAAAATATAGACGTGTTAAATATTTATTAATGTATGTTTCGCGTGTTAAAAACTTCAAAACACCAAAAGATTAAAACAAAACAAAAAACAAAAAAAACAAAGCATAAAATTATAAAATTATTACTTATAACTTATAAGCCAACGACATCCATATATTCGTAATAAATTCACAAAAATTTGTTAAATTCACATTAAGTAAAGTCAAAAAATTGTTCCGAAATGCAAATGACAGTGTTGCCAACATCAGCCAACATGTAAAATTGTTGAAAAATGATTGATGACTTGATGCATCGTACAAATAAATTTCTTCTTTGTGCTTTGACAATAAGCGCCTGTATGCTCAAACTCCCAGTATGAAAAGCTAATAAATTCTGAGGATTTTCTTAAACTGCTTACTTTCAGCAGTACTTCAGAATATTTTAAATTGTTGTAAAAAAAAAAGTAAAAATGAAATATCCTGAAGTAGATCTGCAACAATCTGAAATCAAATTGAACGATTCTGAAATAAATTTGATTATCTTGAAGTACCAATAAAATAATCTGAAGTACTTTTGAAAAAATCTGAAATCAATATAAACAATTCAGAAACAAATTTGATTACAATTTGAAGTACAAATGAAATATCCTGAAGTACATGCGCAATAATCTGAAATTGAATTCAACAATTCTGAAGTGAATTACATTATTCTGAAGTACCAATGAAATAGTCTGAAGTGCATTTGCAATAATCCAAAATCAAATTGAACAATTCTGAAACAAATTTGATTATTCTGAAATACAAATGTGAAATCAAGTTGAATTAATTTTAAGTAAATTTGATTATTCTTAAGTACAAATGAATTATTCTGAAGTACTAAAGATATATTGTAGTATTGGGGAAAACATTCATAAATAAATAAATTAAACCATTCTAAATCCAATTTGATTATTGCGAAGCACAAATGGAACATTTTAAGATCAAATTGAAGTTTTTTGAAGTACTCTTGAAAAAGGTATTTAGAAATCAACTGACTTCTTAAGGCATTCAGTATCATTTGGAAATGTACTGATCTAGGTGCATAACTTTCGACTTCATTATTTTTGAACCGGTAAGGAGCTAGGCACTTTGTATTACTATAGTATTTATTTTAATTTTGATTAGCTACTTCACTTATATTTTTTGAATTACATATTCCCTGCTCCAGATACGAATGGTTCAAAGAACATGGAGCAGGGTAATTGTCAGAACTGTAAAAGATTATAGCCTTAAGTTAGAAGTGAATTGAAATTGAAAAAAAATGATTGCAATATTATACTCTCTTTGTGAATGCAGAATTAAAACCGTGAAGTCACAAAGCACTTTGAAGTCAATGACTTATTCTTTTTTTGAAATCATAAATGACCAGTCTTTTATTTGCAATCTTGATCTCTACAAATTATTAAAAATTCATTTGCCTTTACTGAAATAAATTGAAGTCAATGGGCTTCATTGAAAAAAATTGAATTCACAAATTTATCGCAATGTATTACTATCTTTAAAATCAAGAATAGCTTTTTTTTGTTTAACTAAATAATTGTACTTCTTATATATACTGTATATTTTTTATCATTCAATAACAGACTTCACTCAGTGGAGGTGAAGTCCCAATTGACTGCAAGACTTCAAACTAACTTCCAGTCATGACTGCGACTTCAAGTCGTGAGTGAAGTCATGTGAGTGATTGTGAATTATTTTCCTTGAAGTTTCGAATTGATTGCTATAATCAATGAGCAGTCATTGACTTAAAAAATAGTGGTGGCTTGAGTTTTGAAAGTCATAAGTGTCAAATGACATCAAAAGCTATAATCAGAAAACGTAATTAATTTGCAGTGACTTCAATGAATGCAGCTCGAAATGACTGCAATCTTTTACAGCTCTGTCAATTGGGTCTACTGTTTTGCGGTTAATAAATAAGAAACAAACTGATTCGACACAAATTTTCTTTAGGGCCAAATATTAAAACCAATTCTTTTCTGAATTTAACTAATAGATATTTGTTTTTTTTTAATATGAACTTTGATAATTAGTTGGGCTCTGAGTCAATATTCATATTATTCCATTGGGTCCAGGCAGCAAAAAATAAACTAACAAGCGATAGTTACAGCATCATTTGTCATCATTTTGCCTATGGAAGTTTGTCAAATATTTGCTAAATAGATTATCCTTTGCCTTGTTTAAGTAATGATTTTCATTCTAAAACAGTGCAAGAAATATTTTACTCCGATCGATCTCCGTATTATCTGCGTATATTCATTCCAAATCATGTTCATTTTACATTAATGATCAGAAGCCCCACGAACTTTTAGTATCCGGAACTTTGTATATAGGGATATCCGAGACAGAAACGGATATTGTAATATAAAAGATCCAAACTATGTAGATAGTGTTGCATTTTTTCATTTTTGAAAAATATTTGAAAAAAGGTAATTCAAATAAAACGAGAGAGAACAAAAACTTAAAATATTTAGTTAAAAATATTTGAGTATCCGGATACTGAGGATGTATGTTTATAACAAACTGATTCAACTTCTTTTGCAATCACTCTGAACTTATTCAGTTTTCATACTGGGTAAACTAATGTTATTGCTCTATGAAGGCAATATTTTTAGTGTATCTTTGTATGTAATACAAATTTGTGTTACAAAATCATAGTAGTAGTAGTAATGGTTGTTGTTGTTGTAGCGAAAAAAAAAACCTAAATTCCCAGCGGGTGTTAAAAACATATTTGTTACCATAAACGATAGAGAAAAAAATTAAGTTAATGTCTTCTTATTTGTTACGATTTTATAAATTTAAAAATAATAATTTTAAAATGAATTACTTATAATATTTTATAATCTTTGACTAATATTTAGTAAAACCCACTTACATTTAAACAAATGCAGCACAGTCAATGAAAAATGTTTACAATTTTGTTATAAAAATTATTTTTATTTTTTATTATTGTGAAGTGTGAAGAAGATGGAAATTTTTAAATAATTTTAATAAAAGTTCAAATAAAAATGTAATCTAATTTAATAAATTTTTAAAATTTTTGTTCGAGCTTGAAAGTCTTATAACTAAACTGATATTTTCGGTTCTCTTTTTATTGTGATATTTTATCCCTATTTATTATTCGAAATTATTATTATTATCAAGCAGGCAAATGAACTCATCTCACCTCTATACCTCTTCATCAACTTCGAGCGCGCCTTTGATACCGTCAACAGGAATAGTATATGGAGCCGGATGGTATAATAAATATCATCAAAAGCATGTACTTTGGAGCAGACAACTCCGTCCTATACAAAGGCAAAACATCTGAATCATTCAAGATCGACGTTGGCGTACGACAGGGGTGCGTCCTTTCACCACTCCTGTTTCTACTGGTCCTTGACGTAGTTATGACTGCCACAAATAGAGAAGCACTAGGCGATATTTAGTGGACCCCATTGGCGAAGCTGCATGATCTCGACTATGCCGACGATCTCTATTTATTCGCACATTGTTTCAACCACATCGATACGAAACTGAAATCGCTCTACCGAAATGCGCTACTTGTTGGGCTGAGAGTAAACATCAGCAAAACGAAAGTAATGAGAGTAAACAGTACCAACAATAACCCTGAACAATACCAGAATGGATGAAGTCGACAGTTTTTGCTATCTTGGCTGCATTGTATCAAAAAATAGTGGCGCCGACGAGGACATCAAAAACGCCATCTGCAAGGCACGCAGCGCCATGTGCACTTTAAGAGAAGTATGGAAATCGAAAGACCTATCACGCGAAATCAAGGTCAAGATTTTCAACACCTGTTTTCTTATATGGCTGCGAAACATAGGGCCTGACAAAAACAGCTATAAGAAAACTCCAAACATTTGCAAATCGATGCCTCCGCAGAATAATTCAGCGATTCTGGCCCAGCACCTTCAGCAATGCCGAACTACTCCGCGTAACAACACAAAAACCCATACTGCAGGACATCTTGGCCAGGAAGTATGGTTGGATCGGGCACACGTTGCGATCTACAAATAACATCACTAAAGCAGCCTTGACCTACGACCTCCAAGGAAGTCGAAAACGCGGTCGTCCCAAAAACACCAAGAGAATCACTGTCCAAAACGAACTAACTGCAGCAGGTTCATCGTGGCAAGATGCAGTTAGAACAGCTCCCAACAAAGTCCGTTGAAGAAGCCTACTTGAGGCCGTTTACTCCCAAGCTGGAGATTAGCGGACCATCATTTTTTACATAATCTCGGGGGGAACGTCGGTTGGTCGATATATTGAACCTAAAACAGTGATCCTAACGTTTGGAGATTGAAATCGAGGCAAATCAAGAATAAGACATGCAAAAAAAAACTTTTAAATTCGTCATAAAATAGTTAGTTTCAAAACTGCCACTAAACCAATCACAACGTCGAAATTTGCTTTGTAAATATTGCACAGAAAATTCAAACGAGAAGAAAAATTAAATTTTTCAGAGAATATAAAAATGATAAAAAATATAAATGGTTCTGGGGAAAAATGTATGTTTAACCTTCGGATTAGTGGTAAAATCCCTGGGGACCTTTTTGATTGAGAATTACTTATATTTCGGCCAAGATGAGGTACCCTAGACCGACAATGTATTCCAAGAATATATTATTACGCTTCGTTTAAAACCATTTGCAAAGCGATTCGTGGATTGGTTCAGATTTTAAAGCAGTTTTTATGTATTAAAGTCTGGATTAGTGATAAGATCTGCTGGAGCGCTACACCAAAAACATGACCATTTTATTGCAAAGTTAACTATTCAATATTTTGTAAAAGGTATATGTTTTCAGTTCAACTGTAATTCATAACGCCTATAATGACACACATTAAAACATCTTGAGCTATTGAAAAATACAACAAAAAAATTTATGTTTTGAAAATTCTAAGTGCACGTAATCCCATAAGCTTCGATTAAGCAAAATAAAAAGCTGAGCTTATTTTATGAGAGCAAAACTCTTTTAATATCCGTACCAAAACTACCAACTCAGTTGAAGCCATCAGAATATCCATGAAAATAATTTCTTACAGATCCTAGTTGGTCGGATATCAGGGTTTCTTTTTTCCAAATTACATATAAATCTTATGGTATCCTGAAAAATATGTGAAAACATAAGTCATAAGTCATCATAAGTCCCATCTCCTCTAGAAATTATAGTATTAATCCTACTTCCATGTAGTGTAAATTGGGATCTGGTATTTGATGGCCGCCAGATGCATTTTTCGAAAATGCTTAAGTGCAAGTCACTGTCCTAAGATGTGTTTCACAAATCCCTTATCTTTTTTACAAAACCTACATGAGTTATTAGAAAGAATTCCCAGATTTGTAGGATGACAATTAATTCAGCCTGCAGTACCCTGTTAGATTTCCTATTATGATTCTCTGATTGCTTAGATGTTCTTTATAGCATTTTAAGTTTTATGTTCCTATGTGTGCTATGTGAATGTTCTGGCTCTGGTAGATGTTCTCTGTATAACTTCCTTCTTTCAAAGGAATAGTGAAAACGTTCCTTTTCTTATCCCGCAGAAGGGTTCTGAACCCACGAAAGCAGTTAAAACTCACTTCTTTGCTAATTTATCTTCACTCTCTACTCATAACCCACAAGATCCAAACCCGATTATTCTCGTCGTGCGTATTTAGTTTATAAAGACACTTCATCTCTAGTTTTGATGTTACTTCGTGAGATTCCTAGTGTCTTTATCAATTGCGTATATTTTTGAAGTTAGTATATTTACACATGGGCTCATAGTATTTAATCCTCGGCTCGGCTCTGGCTCCTTCGTTCGATAGAAAACCATTTGTGTTGAGAATTTTGGTATCACTCCTCTATTTTTTTATTGGTGTTCCAGAGTAGTAAAATCAAGTGAAATGTTTTTGCCTGTGTTATCTTTAAAAAATATCTCATTGAGTTTCAAACTTTTATTCAATATTTTCTCATCATATACGCATACATGCTTTGAAAATGACTAATAGAAAATTCTAAAAATTACTAAAATTGGAAAAAATAAAATAAAATGAAGAAAATCATTAATCAAAAGTCAAAATGCAATAAAACGAAGATGAGCAGCAGAGAGAAAGATAAAACTAATGCTGGCACTTGAAGATGAGAGAAGCACTTTCAAATACGAACGTACAAAAAATGGCAAATGCAGCGTTGCCAACTAATGTAAAATTCCTAGAAATTTTTCGCATAACAATATCATTAATAATAATCATCTTCTTTGTAAACAAAAAAAATACCCAAAAAAATTTCAAAAATATTAATGACAATTTGACAACTTTATTGTATTTTTACAAATTAAAGTTGCATATACTCACACATACATAAATACATATTTTAAACAGGCTTAGCGGTACAAAAACCTCAACAAAAACAAAAAGGAAAATATCTGACATTTCACTTTTGACTACATAAAATTGCAATTGACAGACAGTGAACCACAACAACAGCAACAATAACAAAGCGAAACAGCTGTCCAATTTAACAAAAAAATTAAAAATTAAAAATAAGCAAATACCACAAATACGTTTATAAGTATAAAAATAACAAAGGAAAGTTTCCTCTTTCTCATTTCTCGCCCGAACGCGCTTATTGGTTCGTACCCAGGTTTTTGTTCAACACCCTACCATAAAAAAAAACCAGCAATAACAAAAAATGAGTGTATACAGTATGCAGCATACGTAAATGCACCATAAAACCCATAATGTATGACCACTTGACACGCATTAAATACTTTTGGGTTTTACTTCTTGTTATTCTCGGTTTTGTTTTTGTTTTTTTTTTTTTGGTGGTTACTGGCAGTTCCATTTAGTTTATGGGCACTTACTCTCTTCTCTTATGACTGCCGCTTTCAGCAGTAGAAAATATGGAGTTGTGAGTGGGTGAGAAAGAGAGAGAAATAGAGTTTATATTATTATTGAGGGTAATAAACCCTAATGTAAACAAAATGCAGCGTGAAGATATTAAAATAAATAATATTTAAATTTATGGCCTAATATGGTCAGCAGTTAAAAAAATTAAAAAAAAAGGGATACTATTCAGAATACCACTTTATCGCTCATTTGAGGTCAGTTTTCCGTTTGCAGTAGAGTAAAAGTGTAATTAACTTAAAGCCAAAGATTACTAGCAATCAACTAAAAAAAAGGAAAATATGAAAAGAATTGTAATTTATGTCATTTGATATCATCGCACTGATAACGAAATGTAGGAGAAATTGTCACACGCTCTTTTCGTGACACTAATTTTTGAAATTTCTTTGACAGCTGGTTTGAAACATTTTATTAGTGATGGAGTTTGGAGCTGCGATTTTATTCCTCTTAATTTTAGATACATTTTACTTTTACTTTTAGGGAATTTAAGGAAGAGTAGGAGATATTTTAATTGTCGTACAGAGAAATTCACAGCCTCAAATGCAGTCAGACTCTGTCAAATAGGGCTACAGGTATAGTAGAATTTTATCGTCGCAGATTTCCAATATATTGTATTTACCCAAGGTTGTAGAGAGAAAATCTCGGAGCAAGCGTAGTTACCTATTATTCCCCCTTAAAAATCCGGAAATTTTAAAATTATCGTTATAGAATACCAAATTATGTAGTTATCGGAAAATGAAGCATAAGACAGTCTGACGTTTCTTAAGCCATTTTACATTAATGGGTCTGATAGAGCAATTTATGGAAGGGAGTCTGAAAGTTATTTGAATATTGAATAACCAATGAAATATAGCTGTACGGAAATGCAAACAGGTTGAAATTCTATAAATTTTCATCCAAGTCTTAAAAAAATTAATAAATTTTTCAAAAACTACGGGCCCTTCCTCAGAATGTAATTTTTCGATCAATAAATTGTTATTAATTTATTATACAATGAGACAGTTTTCCGGCACCAGAGCAACTCCCCAGTTTTGTTCTTTTTTCATTTTTATTTGCTTTAAAATGACGTACAGTAAAGGTACCGAGGGATTTTTCAAGAAATAAAGTTCAGGGACACGCCCGTTTTAACCTTTTTTTTTTTGAAGCTGCTCTGACGCTAGATCTCACTCCTCAAAATTGATCCATGGTGTTATTGCACCGGAATGGTCTCGAAATTTGTTTTTCCAAAATTATTTTCACAGATAGCTCAGCAGCTATTAGAGACCTTGGCTCAATCTTAATACCATCTAAATCAATGTTACACGTCCCCTAAGTCATACTATCGGCATTGGCGTTGTTATAAGTCTTAGAAACATTGATTTTGCAAGGCGGAATTGGACTGTACGCATTTCTCAGGCGCAATCAACGGCAATTCCCCGCCATTTCCTTTCTATTTAAATTACAACCAAGAAAATACGACCCCAAATACAGACATCTACTTGACCACACCAGTCTTGACATAGCCAGACTGACTGTGTTATTGAAGGGAGACTGGACACTAGGGTAACATGCGGCCAGACTCCATACAAAGCATACCCTAGGAATTGCAAGAACTGGGTTAAAAAGGAGACTCTTTCCCAAAATTTAACCGAGATCTCAGGTATTGAGGTTATGATCTACACGGATCTACTTGAAATATGTAGAGGATTTAAAAAAAAAAAATAAGGTATCGACAGGCACTCAAAGTAGAAGTGAAACTTTGTTATTTATTTGAAAATTAAAAGAAAACATTTATAACAAATTCTGTTTAAGTTTTTCCAGTCTTCTTCTCTCTATTTTGTTGTTGCTTTTCTTTTGTTGATACTCTCTACACTTATCGGCAAAACACGACGTAGTATACGTTTATAACACAAGAGGGGAAAGTTCCGCTATATGCAATCAAGCCGAGGCAACTTGGTCGGCTCTCTCACTAAACCACATGACATAAAAGTGCGAGAAGTCGACTCTGCATGATTGTAGGTAGCCAATCGCCATATGACCTCATTCGTTTAACACTAACAACAGCATAACTGCGCTTCGTATTAGCTTCGTATGAGTGCAACAACAACGCGATTTCTGTTGCAGAATTTTCGATTTACCCTCGCTAAAGAAGTTTCACTTGAAAAAATGTATTTGTTCAAACGGAAGTGTTTAATAATCTAATGACTTTATTAAGTGGTAGTCAGCTGGAGAGTGGTTCTTGTTTCATCTTTCCCCGACATTACTGCTCGAATTTGTTGTGAGCGTTTCTCTATATGTTTTCTGGAACGCTCTTGACTTTGGTTTCTTTAATAGATTACAAAAAAGTTGCAGACTGGTATTTTTAATCCAGAGCCTAGTCGTTTATATTCTCTATTAAGACCTCGTGTTTTGGAACGATATATATAGAAATAGCGGTTTGAAAACATTTGTTATAATCTTAGCTTTAAGTGCTTGTCAGTAATTCATTAGATTTCCGTATATTCTTACAACCTAAACATCGTCCAATGTGAGCGAAATTAAATTATTGAAGAACTGCTTCAGATCTTATGTTTTAGAATAGAAATTTCTTCAATCAAAACTGATGCCAACCGTTATAAGTCCATAAATAGTTCGATTCGTATTTTTGGGATTGATTTTGATCCTTATCACCGTAACGATTTCTCACCTTCATCAAAAAATCCAGTGTTGCTTAGGCAATTTAACCGTTATGTGGGTGATAAAAAAACACCTTCTGTAGGCTGATAAGGTACCCGGGCACCTAATATACAATGTCCACCTACAATTCGATCTAATTTTCCTTTAAAAAATTAAGGGAACATTTATATAAAAATTAAACGTTTTTCAAAAATGTATCAATTTTATTTTGAAATCGACACAGTCAGTTTCATAGCAAATTTCCCATATTTACCTACTTATTTTTCGCAGCAATAACCAAATATTATTTAATAGCAATACATATTTTTAAAAAATAAGCAATTGTTAAAGTTCCAGTGGTTTTCATTATAGTATTGTAAAAACTTTGCTTTCAATGAAGAAGCCACAGTTTGTTCCTATGTGCTAAAGAAAAATAAAAATGCGATCCTTCTGTCTTCTGTGCATAGGATTCTTGGTATTGGGAACAATTTTATGGGGAAACAAAAGAATATTTTATAAAAAAATAAAACTAAAGGTGGCGTTGATTCGAAATTCTATTGGCCTTGTCGTTGGAAAACCCAAAACTCCAAGCAACGTTGAACCCTCACAACAAAAAAGCTGCTTCATTTGTAAGTCTTTATAAATGTAACAAAGAAAAACCAGAAAATCCTGCAATATTTATTCAAATAGAGTTTGTAAAGAATATTCAAGCAGCAATCCCGTATGCAACACTTGCAGCCAAACTTAAATTTCTTGGTATTATACAATATTTGTCACTTTTTAAATGTGCTAATTTACCGCATTAAACAAAAATTTTGGTACCCGGGTACCTTTTTTTTTTTTTGTTCGTTGGAAGGTGGAAATCTTCATAGATACAGCAGATCTCCTGTTCTACGGTTATGTTGGATTCGTACCGACTAAAACCACCTCCTTGGTCTCCTCCCACTCTCCCCGCGGCACTACCCGTAGGTATTACTTCTCGGGAGTGAATCTTATCCCTTATCAGCCTTTTAAGGGCTAGGTTTTAGTTTTTGCTATTTTTGTTAACAAATTAGTATAAAATAATCAAGGAAATTATAATTTTGGACTCCAAATAAAGTCTTTAGAGATATCACGAGGAATCAGCCATGTAAACCCCATATTTCGAGAAATAACAAGTTTAAAAAAGCCATTTAGGTACCCGGGTACCTTATCAGCCAGTTGAGGGTTAAGGTGGAGTCTTTGATCTATAGCCAATTAAGACATTCGGTATATTAAATATACAAAGTTAGCAAGTGGATCAAATCTTTTCTAATCCTTTAAGTAGATAAAATCTTTTTTATTGCTATATTTTGAATAAAGTTGAAAAAATTCTTCAGACATTTTTTAAAAAAGTATATTTTTAATTGTTGTATTAAAAATATGATACCATTAATGTTCAGTAGATGAATGACAACCCTTAAAAATCTTGTATCTTCATAAATGTACACATAAGTACATATTTACTTTATCAAGTAAGTAAATATGTACGGTATGTGTGCCATATGAAATATAAGTTAAATATGTTAAAATTAAGTCAAATGATAAATAAAAAGAAAAAAGATGAATGAACAAGATATGAATGTAAAATGACAATGAATGAGTTGAAATTAAAATGAGAATATTATTGTAGGTCATATCGACCAAGTAGCACGTTTTATATCAGTGGGAAACTGGTATGTCAATGTACATTAAAGTGCATCAAGGCCCATACATAAAAAGGGAAAGGTTTTGTTGTATCTCTCTAAAAATTATCCTCGGTTCCTTTTTATAACCAACGCTAAAATATTTCGTATCTAGTGGTTATCGTTCGTGGGCTGAAACGTTTTGAGAAAACCTCTTAAAATCGATTTTTGTATGGGAAAATTTTTCTGCAGGCTATTTTCGATTAAACAAGAGCTCACAAATAATATATTCTAAAAAACGATTCAGCTCATTATAGGCAAAAGAAAAATCGTTCCATGCAAATGTTGATTCTTAGAGGCTTTTTACAAAATGATCAAGCTTACAAACGACAATCGCTAGACCCGAAATATTTTGGGAATCATAATAAAATAAAGCTTGGTTAATTTCTGAGAGAGTACAATAACAACTTTTTTCTTCGTGATGCACTTTAATGTACATACATAATTACATATGTAGACTTTTAAATTGCAATGAAAAAGTTTTAAAACATTTTATTAAAGAACTTTTATATAATTTTAAACAAAAAAAATATTCATACAGAAGTCGAATACGTAAACAAATATACATTAGATGGCTTATTTACTCCATACATTTTGCTAAGGTATTTCAGATCTTCATTGTGACAGCAGAATATGAAAATAGGGTGTTAAAAACTAATTAAAATAAAAAAATTTAAATTTGTGAAAACTGAATGCGCTACTCCGAAAACCGTGATTTTTAAGGATGTTTTACAATAGGTTTGGGATTTTGTATGGAAAAAGCATTTAACTTGCATACAAAAGATTTTCAGATATCCATATCTATGTAAAAAATGCCGCTAAAGCGAATGGCGTACCCATTTTTGGTTTTTTGATACAACTGAATAAATGAAGAGCATATATAAAAAAAAAAGATAATTCAGGGCAAATGCAGAAAATATAGCACAAATGGGAGTATGGCGTGGTGGTCACTCTGTAGAAAAATGTGGTTTTAACTAGCTGGAAACACTTCATAGCAGTTTAATACATTGGAATACTTGTAATATGTTTCAAAAACTTTACTTAGCCTATTGGGTTTTACTTTAATCTCTTTAGCGCCGTAAGGAATCCAAAGGAGATAGCGCAAAATCGAGTTTAAGCTTAGGGACCTCAACTTTCATTGGTCACCGATAGAACTGTGGCCATGTAAAAGTTCTTAAAAAGTTTTCATTGAGACCGGAGACTTTTTTGACTTTATACACTTTTCGTCATTTTTCAGCATGATTGCATACTTTTAGGGTTAACAAAAAAGTTTAATTCCAATTTTAGTTGAAAAAATCATATTCAGATCTATTTTTGAATTAAATTATTTCCCAAAAGCAGAAGAAAGCGGAGTATGTTTTTGTATATTCAGGAACAAATTTTCACATTTTTTCTAGATTTTCTCTGCCAAAATTTTGATTAAAAAATAATACCAAAAATTTTGATAAATTGCAAAAACAAAACTGGAACTTTCGGCAAGATATCATAAAAAACTTATTTTTCAGATATATTTTACTTAAGAGACAAAAAAACTAAAATCGAACGATGCCACATTATAGTAAAAGATTTGTCGACTTTGAGCTGCTCTTGCACCCACACTAATTATTTTTTCGCCTAGATTTTTTGGGGTTTTTTTGATCGAAATATTTTCTTAAAAATGAATGAAATAAATGAAATTGTTTGGTTTTGAGTGTTTTTTTTTTTTTGACATTACGAATATTTTGAATTTTGTCTTTGCGACGAACCACCTTCGGTTTATAAAAAAAAAACATTAGTTCCCAAAGAAAATAAACAAAAATTTAAAAATATAAATCATACTACAACATTTTGAAAATATTACCTAACTACGTATTTAAACATTTTTTGCCCTCACTTAGATAAAAATCTAAAAGTTTTTTAATAGTAATTCCGTAGTTTTTGAAGAAATTTTAAATTTGTTTGCTCCTTCAAGTTTGATTTTTTAAGTAAAGGGGGTGGGAGGCTGAGAGGGTTGTAACTCCGAAAGCTCTCCGTTGGATCCGGTAGTGATCATGGGCATTTATAATAATAGTGAAATTAAAACTATTTAAAACCGATGTTAGGAAAGCCGAAAAGATCTGCCCCACATAAGGGTTAACTGTTGGACCATCAGCAGTAGTCGAAACATCAATGTGGAGTGGGCATTTTACGAAATTCTTACATTGGAATAAAAGAGATTACACTTTTAAATTCATTCTGTTTATCTAGGAGAGAAAGGCTTTGCAACGGACTTGAGCAGAAATATTAAATCAGTTCATCACGACACTACATACTTCACCTTGTTTTCCCAAAAACTTCTGTCCAAACTACAACTGAAAGGGCTTTATTAACCTTGTTGACCAGTTTGAAAACGTTTACGATGGAGCTGTTCCTTGAATTGACTTTTTAAATACCCCAGAGGCAACTGTAATTTGTTATATGAGATACAGCTTTGCCTTGACTTTGTGTTTTTTCTTGAATTTTTTTTCTTTTGTATATGAAATTTTATGGAAATATTAATGATATAATCCAAAAGCTGAACTCATCCTTTGTAGGGCACTTCAAAATTAAAAGTGACACATTTTATAATAAGATAAAATTTTTTTTACCTAAATGTCATAAAAGCGAGACGACAATGGATAGATGCAGCAAAAAAAAGAAGCGAAAAACCAAAATAAAATGCTAAATATGAAACCAAATAAAAAGCGTATACCAAGTACACTGTGTTTAAGATAAAAACGACGACTTCATTATACATAAGACAAACAAAAAACTCTAAATAACAAAAATCAACTTGATAAGGGGGGGAAAAAAAAAAACAACACAAAAATAAGGTAATTAATCAAAGTCACGGGGCGTGTGCAATGCTAAAGTATGAGTAGGTACCCATACACACATACAAAAAACAAACTCATTTGTTTGTATGTTAGTGAGCATATGTAAATGTGGAAAGGCATAAGCGTGTATGTCATGGTAATAATAATAACGAGCCAAATTAATATATATTTTTGTATATGAAGCATAATTCCTGGCACTTTTGTGACACATTTGCTTATTTTCTTTCGCTTCGTATTGTGTGTGATTCTTATGTTTGTGTCGTTTTTGTTGCTGTTTTTCTCTTTTTTTATTTGTTTTTATTTAATTATTGCAATATTTCATACTCGCATGTGTTCTTGTTGAATGTTTTTGTACCTACTGTGTATTTTTCTTTTTATTACATATGTGTGCATATGTAGTATGTTTTTTTTTTTTTCTTTTTTGCTAATTTTACTAATCAGCAACTGTTGGCGCCTACATGCGCAACTCTAATATTACAAAATTAATTGAAATATATTTTTTCTATTGCATTTTCTGCATTTTAGTTTTTTTTTTGGTTTTTTTATGTTGCCTTAAATTAAGCGTTTACTTGATAATTTTAGCTTTCAAATTAATTTTTAGTAGAAAAAAATTTAAATTTCATGTGAGATTTTCGTCTCATTTGTAGATTTAACAAACTAGAACCAAATTGTAATTGTCAGTGTATCTACATCTACATATGCACGTATGTGGTACCTGTGTAACTACTTAATTAAATTGTACATATATATACAGTCAAGAACAGAATTGGCCAGAGTCAAAAATAGTCTGATTTAGTTAGTTAACTTAGAAAAATAATAGTGCGGGATATGTAGCATATTGTAGCGCTTTTCACTCTTTTCTTTTTTTTCACATTGTAGGAGATTTTATTGACTGCTCATATGTATACATATATACCCACTCAAGTTTAAAATAGTAACAATTTATGTGAAAAGAAACTTGAATCCGTTTTTTTAATTTGTATTATTTCAAAACGGACGATTTTAAGAATTTTTTTGATACATTTTTGTTAAACTTTTTTTCAAAATAAATAAAATCTTTTAGAACTAACTCCTCACTTAAACCATTCCTGACTGTAAGTAAACCAGAAGCGATAGAACTAAACCGAGTCCTAATTCATATATGCTGATTCTCCATTCATTATAAAAAGTTCTTCAAAAGTTTTCATTAACGACCTTAAGGTCACAGGTGATCTATAACAAAACTTCAATTTTCAAAGAAAGTAAAAAAAAAAGTTTAGAAATCTTTTTGATTAAGGAGTTTTTCGCACAGCATATTCAAAACTTAAAGTTTTTGGGCAAAAATTGTGAGCAATTGTGGTACATTTTTTTCCATTTTTCTGCACTTGGTACGTTGGTACATGTTTTTAAAATCTGGTACATTCTGTAGGCAAAGTTTGAAACTTGGCATACTAAACATTAACTCAAATCGTGGTCTTAAGGTAATGATATCAGTCGTTTTGATATCGCCAGAGGTTGTAACTGAGCTTCGTGAGAAGGCTGATAAAAAGCGAAAGAGATTGGAGAAGCAAGGCGATGAAGTATCATTGAAAAAGTAAGGCAAATCGAAGACACTACAGAAAAAACAGCAATCTTCAACCGATTGTGACGTGAAAGAAGACATAGATTTCCAAAGAGCGGTTATTTCTCGTACTACAAAGTCAAGCTTTGACATTTTTAAAAAAAGTTATTTTCTGGGAGTTTTGATGAAGCCGGAAAGGTTGAATGCCTAATACTAAATAAACTTTTTATTAATTTGTTTTAAGTAATTGAATATTTTGTTTAAAAAATTCAAATTCCGAGCCACTCACAGCTATTTCGCTAGTATGACGGGAAGTATTTTAATTATTTTTTTTTACTTTCACCTCAAATTCAATCAAAATAATTAATTTTTCTGTTTTTCACAAATTTTTTACTTTGACTGTCACTAACGCCTGTAACAAAGAAGGCAATTAGATCATTTATGACCTGTAGATCGATCGCAGGAAAAAGTTGGGGTTGTAATCCTAAAATACTGCGATGGATGTATACAATGGTTGTACGCCCTATGATTACTTATGGATCAGTAGTCTGGGCGGTAATAACAAGGCAGCAGACAGTCATCAACGCGCTTAATAAGCTGCAGAGATTGGCTTGTGTGTGCGTAACTGGCGCCATGCGAACTTGTCCAACGGCATCCATGGAGGTCTTATTAGATCTTACACCTCTTCATATACACATTCAATCCCAGATGAAGAGGGCTATGCTAAGGATGCCTAGTGAAAATATCGGGGCAAAAGGATGGCTTAATCGAAAGAAGTTTGATATTCTAGAGAAACAGCATCCTGAAATTGCTATACCGAGGGACAAAATGCAGCCAAAGTTAAGTTTTGAAAAACGATTCAAAACAGAACTTAGTAACAAAAAGAAATGGGAAGGTATATCTAAAACGTATAAGATAGACCAGAAGAAGGAACCGGTGTTGGAGTATCTGGGCTGAGGATAAAATACTCTGAGCCCATGGGTAGGAACACCAGTATCTTTCAAGCGGAAATATAAGCAATTGATAGGTGTGCATACTTTGATCTCAAGCGCAACTACAGGAACCAAAACATTGGGATCCTAACCGAGAGCCAAGCAGCTATCAATGCACTTAAGTCTCACCAGGCTACCTCAAAACTGGTGATGGAGTGCCTTAATAAACTAAATACGCTTGGGTTATATAATCGGGTTTGGATCCTTTGGGTTCCGGGTCTTATTGGGATTAAAGGGAATGAATCTGCGGATACACTAGTAAAGAAAGGAGCATCAAGTCCTTTCGTAGGTCCAGAGCTATTCTATGGAATAGGTAAAGGAACAATCTCTCTACTAATTAAGAAAGAAGAAGAAAATCAAAGGAAGTTATACTGGGAACATAGACCAAGATTAGAGCATTCGAAAACACTATTAGGAACCTATAACCTAAAACACTTCAGCGAATGTATGAATTTGCCAAAGAATAGTCTTAGAATCATTACAGAAATTCTAACAGGCCATTGCAGGTTGAACTATCACCTAACAAAACTGGGAATTACAGCTAATGAATCATGTAGGGTTTGAAGAGAAGATAAGAAATCTGCAAAGCACATCTTAGGACAGTGTCCCACACTTATGAATATTCGTAAAAGAAATCTGGGGAACCACCAAATACCAGATGATAATCTCAACTCCATAGAAGTAGGATCCATACTAAAATTTCTGCTGGAGGCTGGTCTTATGGAAATACTATGAGTCCATAAAGGGGCACAATAGATCTTAAAGGTCGCAGTGCGCTACCCCAATAATAATAATAAACGCCTGTAATATGCATAAGTTTGACCAGCTTTTATAAGAAAGTGTACAAGTACACATCTTGGTTGGCAATGGCAAAACCACCAAGTGATAACAAATTGTCACACCACCGTTCGAAATCGGCGTTAAACTGTAGGTCCAACCATGTGGTATCACAATGGGCTATTCAAGTATATCTCTAGACAGCCACTCCAACCTATCCTTGACCAGCCTTAGCTACAATTTATACGTGAAGTTTTCTATTAAATCTAATAGCGTTTTCTTTTCTCGAAAAAATGTTGCATTTTTTCTGCACCGTGCGAGGGCTGTCAAATTCCGTGTTCTTTTCTGAAAAAGAGGCAGCCCTTTCCAAGAGTATTGTCAAAGAATATATAATACATAGAAGGCGCATCTCTCAAAATTTTTCCAAATATGTTTCTTTCGTTTCGTTTCTCGCATATTGTTACAGAGTACTGCCAAGTGAGACTGGGTATAATTTCATATGAATGGGATTTTTGCGGATAATATGTAGGTACATGTGGTTGTTTTTTTTTTTTGCCTTGTTGCCGCATATCAATATTGCTTTCCAACCTAATTAATTTTTTTTTTTCAATTTGTGACCCAAAATTACGGTCGTAGCTAAATTTGTTTTTAGTAATATTTTTGTTTTTTGTATTCGAAAAAGCATAAAAAGTTGAAATCAATGGATTTAGAAAGTTTTTAAGGAGGCACTTCCTGATGTAACTTTTAAAAAATCTACTTTTTTGCATTTTCGAAAAGTACTTGTTTTCAAAAATATGTCTACAAATTTTTAAGTTGATCCGGAGAAAATTTTTGACTCTTTGTTATTTGCAACTTTAAACGCGTTTTTCTAGAAAAAGTCATTATTGAAGACAGTGACTACGATTATTCAACAACTTCTAAACCGATTATTTTCAAATTTATATGCTTTTAAATATATTGTAATCTAGATTGATCGAAGGAAAATTTTTGTTTACAAATGAAACAGCATTTTTTAGTTAAAATTAAACTGTTAACTTTGACAATCGGCCATTTTGTTAAAAATTAATATTTTTCACATTCTTTGATTAATCACTAGAAAGTAAATCCATTTCATTTTTCGATTTCAAATGTTCTAGATTTGCAAAATATTGCTCATCGCAAAACATGTTTTTCAGAAAGGCATCGACAGGATCGCTCATTACTCATAAAGTTTTAAATATTTTTGAATAGAGACTCGTTAAAGTTAAGTTCAATACATATACTTTTAGAAATAGTTTTTATAAAAAACTTTATTAGTTTACCTGAAAAAAATCTTGAAAAATACCTATTTTTTCGCGTTACAACTTGGGATTTGAATTTTATAATTTGTGTCATACATAAAAGGACACCGGCTTTGCGATGTAAATTCTGCTAGATAATGAAAATATTCGCTCATATTACAAGCACGAAAACCAAAAACAAAAAAAAAAAAAACAAACAAAAAAAAACATGAAAAAAAACCTCTCATTAAACAAAGCCAACAACAAAGAGAAATAAACTATTTCAATTGGTTTTATGAGAACAATTGGTGCAAAAATATATTCGGAAACTTAATACTGTGTTAACTCTCATGTGGGTTAAAGGAACTCTACAGAACGAGAATAAATAAGGATTAGGTATCGTGTTTTGTAGTCTTTAAAGGTTGCTGTCACAAATCGGTTAAGCTCAATGTGGAATGTTATGAATAAGATATTATCTACAAACGGGGTCCAAACTAAAAATGCATACTTTTTCAACAAAAAAAAACGGTTTTCAGTCTGCAACGGAAAACTCCATCAAGTATGTTAGGTTAATTTGGAGTGGCAACCTTCTATATGAGAGTACACTGAAGTCCCTTTAAGGGTCATTCTGATACCACGGGGGGATGGCACAACTCTCCCGGTTGCGGAGTAGGAAACCTCAAAGATTCTATTATGAAACCAGCTATGTCCTTAATATGCAGGTCACGGTCAGACTAGTGGAAAAAACTGAGCCTAAAAGTAGTACGCCTTTGTGCCCATGGTGGTCTAGGTTATTTTGGTGATACCACAATATGCTCTGCTACCCCGGATCTTGAGGCCAAACATACTATAGAAAATGTCGCAACCGACTTTGTTCTCTAATTTAAATTGTCTGTGTAGACGACAACAGCATTTTCAATAACCACGTTGTCTTCGACCCGTTTCTTTACTGGGAATGTGGGTAGAAAACTTACAGTTTCAATTAGGAATAGAGAATCTTGGTTTTTCCTAGGACCGACATATTCCAGCGAGATATGGCACTGAGTCTGGAGGCGACATTATCCAATATTTTCAAGTTGACCGCTTTTGCAGTAGCTAACTATTTGAAGACAGCGCCATAAAGTAGATTCAGCTCAACCACTGATGTATAGTTCCAGGATATGATTCGAGGTTGGGGACCCCATATTGTGCACAGGAGGCCTGCCGCACCCTAGAATCAAACCCGTTGAAGTGGTATTCCAGTCAAGCATTTAAGCACCAAGTCACTAAAGAAAGGTAGCCAGCTTTTTTAACTGAAAATTCAGTACAAATCACTATATTTTTCGCAGCTTTTTCTATGTTTATTATCAATTATTTTTTTTTTACAATTTTATGCTTTTATTTACAAAATATTTCAATCTCTCTTTAATATTGCACTTACACATTATTTCTTTATGGTTTTCAAAAACCTGCAGAGTACTTTTTTTTATAACAAGCTCACTTTCCAAGTGCTCAAGGGCTGGTCTATTTCTACACCGAAGTGACTTAATTTATTAGAGCTATCCGTACTAAAATTTTTTAAATCAATTACTCCCCGCATGTGAATCGAACCTGAGACAGCTGGGACTCCTAAAAAGTCTGAAGAATAATTGTACTTTGGTTAGTAAAATTTTACTATAATTTTTAAAACTTGCTAAATTTGCATAGGCTATAAAACAAAAACCTTACCATGATATTTTAGAAAATTTTCAATTTAATTTAAGAGAGACAAAAAAAAATCGTTTAAAGAATTCCCAGTAAATGCCAATAAATTTCTAATTAATATGCAAAATACTTAACCATGCAAACCGCACAACAAAACTAACAAAAAGAAAAAGGTGCATTGTCTCAGATATTTACGAGCTGAAACCAAATCTAAAGTTGAGCCAGACAGACAGACAGACATTGCACTTATTTTTTTTTTTTTTCTGTTCATTTTCTTTCTTTCAGTGGAATTTTGTATGCACGAAAACAGAGCTTATTACTACAACAACAAAAACGAAAAAACGCAAAGTAGTTTATGTTTCGGAGCAGTCATAAAGTTATGCACAAAATGTGACATTTTTATGACATTATGACGTTCGCTCGCTCTGTTTCTGTATTGCGTGCGTTGCGGGGTTGACTGTGCGTTGTGTGACTCTACTCGAATTCGTATTCAAAAGAAGCTCAAATGCCACATTAGTTCATGTTGTCCACACAAAAACACGCACACTAACAGTGAAATCTACGAGCTTGCAATGAAATAAAATTATTAAAAAAAAAAAAAATAAAAATCAGAACAAGGGAGTAGTGAAATGCAACAGGCATGAAATATGATACCAAATAAAATCCAAATTAAAGGCGATAAAATCGAACGTTATAAAACGATTTTGTAATTTGTAGTGTAGTGTAAAAATTTATGTATGTTTTTTGTATGTGTGCGTGTAATAAAGTTTTGATTTCTTTTTATTGTTTGTTTTTAGATAGTAATAAAATTGTAAATAGTAGGTGTGGACTTGATTTTTTCTTTTTTTTTTTGTAATTGGTTTCTTTTTTTATTGGTGTTGGTTAGATTTTCTGATGTTTTTAATTCCTGTTTTTTTTTTTTTTAATTCTTTTTATATTATCATTTTTGTTAGATAAAAAATCAATTTCTATAGCTTCTGTGTTGTAACTTAACTACTACATTCCTCGTTAGTTATAAATACGAAGTATTACTTTAAATCCGCCCACTAGCTTTTCATGTATTTGATGGCATCTTGCATACCGCTTGACACAATTCTATATGTAAATATAACACAGAAAGAAAGGAAAATCTTTTATAAGATCTACGACGTTGACTGCTCTGACAATGTCTTGGGTTTACCAACGAGTAAACTCCGAAGTACTCTAATTCTAAACCGTCATTGGAGTAGTCAAGCTCAAGGGCGGATCTCGGACTAAACTAAGAATTTATAGTGAATTAATTATCTGAACCTCTTTACCTGTTTCCTTTCTTTTAAAGAAATCGTCTTCTTAATCCGATAAAAAGTGGGAACGAATAGAAAAACGCTGATCGTAAAATTTTATTTTAAGTCACTAAACTCTAAAGAACCCTAAATTAAGTTTTGGTGTACTAAATTCACCAAATAAACTTTAAAATCATACAATTTTCTATTTTGATATGAAAAATTTATTTCTAGGTAGCAAAATTTCTTTGGGCAACCTTTTACAGGTTTCTTGAGTTCAGGAACCCATAGCAAAATTTTATGAGGAGCATTTTTTTAAAGCATGTTAATCCTCTTTGATTCCTTTCAAATGGATAGAAATATGGAATCTTGTGAAAAAGCAAAAAAGAATTATAAATATGGGAGGAAAAGTCGCTGAACACACAAACAACCTTATATAAAAAACTATCCAAATATTTTAGGTTTTATTTTACCAAAATAGCCGAAAATAGGCAAACCTTAGACCTACGTAATATAAAAATCAGTTATAAAAGTTAAAACCATCGGAGCACGTATATTTTATTTATAGGTTCAAAAATGATGAATAAATAAGCTCATGGAGGTCCTAGGCTGATCTTTTCGCATCCATTCATGTTGTGTGAGTTATATTTGTACACTAATTAAAGCGACCTACAATTTTATGCCAAATCCGAACGGTAAAGTTAAAGGCTTTTCTTAGGCAATTTTTATTCTTGGAGGTTTGCCATTGCCAGCCAAAAGATGGTGCCGTGTAGAACAATTTTTATTTTCTATTTTTTATACTTTTCGAACTTCATATGAAAATGGGATGTTTTGTTCTATTTAATTTATGTACCAGATTAATTTTGCATAGCGTTCCAGTTTTTTCTCCATAACATTCCAGTTCGAACATATTTGCTCGACGACCACTCAAAAAAATGTTTTTTGGTTTAATTGTAATTTCAATATTTCCCATGATCCTTTACCTTAGAAATAGATTACACTATGCGGCAATTAACGGGTTATCGAAATCAAACCGCACCGGACTATTTTTTTCTGAAAATATACCTATCTAATAACAAAACCCTCGCTGAGTTTGTAAAAGTTAGCTCGATTTTTTTGTTTATTATTTTTTGAATTTTTTGAGCCTCAGGCATTATAAATCGATTTTTTATTTTTGATGTATCGGATGTATGTCATCGTGATTCTTTTTAGAAATGTCGTTTATGTGCAAATAAACCCATTTTGTAAAGAACCTATATACTGAAACCCAATTTTTGAGACCAAATGTTAGAAAAATGGCAATTTTTTGGAATTTTTTTACTCTAATTTCGTAAATATTTAAAATTCCTTGCCACTTCTTTTGGCAAAATGTGTATTGAAATGAACTAGAAAAGGTAATTTATCAAATACCGATACTAAATTGAACTTAAATTTGGTGGAATAGCGTTTTTTGTACGAAATCTTTGGAAAATCTGTAGGAAAAACTTAAATAGATGAAAGAGAATTTTAGAAAAGTAGCACAGACTACGTTTTTTCTTGATTTTATAAAAAAAAATAAACTTTTTTATACCAAAACATTAGAGACGAGCTCTTTTCCATTTCCAACATCATCATCTGAATTATCTGATTCATCACCAGAGAATTCCATTCCGTCCACTATTTGATTTATTTCTCTCAATTTCTCATTCTTCATTTTCATCTTCTTCGTGGTCGTATTGAAAAATATGTTAACTCCACTATCATGTTTCAAAATATGGCATCTGGATATCGATTTCCTCTGTATCTGGATTGAATGGTATTGCAGTTTGATGATAGCCCACTCCCAACTCATCAGATTCGGTCAACTGACAGGCTGAGAGGAAAAGCGGGCTAAAATTTATATAAGAGCAAAAGTGAAATAATTTAGAGTGTCAGTGCAAGAATGGCATAAGTAATACGGTTTAGAGTGAAAATGAAACGCCTTAAAAGTAAGAACAAAAATGGTATAACAATTCTTTCAGAGCAAGAACAGCATAGTTTTTTATTCCGTTTTTGCTCTGAACATATTTCGTTTTGCTTTCGTTTTTTTCGGTTTTATATCACTTTCGAATGATAAATGACAGTGCAAGAATGGCATAAGTAATACGGTTTAGAGTGAAAATGAAACGCCTTAAAAGTAAGAACAAAAATGGTATAACAATTCTTTCAGAGCAAGAACAGCATAGTTTTTTATTCCGTTTTTGCTCTGAACATATTTCGTTTCACTTTTGCTCTGAACATATTTTGTTTTGCTTTTGCTCTTAAGTAAAATTATTCCATTTTTTGCTGAACGTATAAGTTATACCACTTTTCCTCTCAGCCTCTCAACTGTCGACTGAAGTAGTCCAAATAGTGATAAAGGAAGTGAATTTTCAGCGATATATCGACTTCAATTTCGGAAAAAGCATACAACATTTGCCGCATATATCCTTCATAATTAGGAGAACGATGTTTGTCTATTTTAACTATTTCATTGTCTACCAAAGCCCTGTCAAAGTGTTCAGACTTTACCAATTTCCGAACATCAAGACCATTTAAGCAGAACCCCTGAAATATGCAATCGTTGCAATGTTGATTTTGACGAAACGAAATTTTACAGTCGGAACCAAATCCGTGAACTATAATTGTTTCGCCGAAATCGGCATTGTGTAAATGTGCAATATTCTATTTTATTTCACATTTATCTAAAAATTCACGTCAATAGTACCGATTTTCAGTAAATTTAAAATAAAAATATTATTGTATATGTATGGAAATAAATGCGTCTTACCGCTTTTTAATTTTACATCACTGATTCTCGGAAAAATGCCACGTAAAAATAAATACTTCTTCTAGTACATTTTAATACATTTTTGACAGAAGAAGTAGCAAGAAATTTTAAATATTTTCGAAATTAGTGTAGTAAAAAAAATTCAAAAAATTGCCATTTTTCTAACATTTGGTCTCAAAAATTGGGTTTCAGGATATAGGTTATTTATAAAATGGGTTTATTTGTACATAAATGACATTTCTAAAAAGAATCACGATGACTTACATCCGATACATCCAAAAAAAATCGATTTACAATTCAAAATTGGGGTATATGAAAAACCCGAAAATGGCCTGAGGCTCAAAAAATTAAAAAAAATAATAAAAGAAAAAAATCCAGTTAACTTTTACTAACCCAGCGAGGGTTTTGCTATTGGATAACTATATTTTCAAAAAAAAATAAAGTAGTCCTGTGCGGTTAAATTTTTAGTGTTGCACAGTGTTATAGACACTTTAAAATTATTTGCTACAAGAACAAGATCAAGCCTTAAAATGCGTAGCGTAGCGGACTGTTTCACACGGCCATATCTCCGAAATTATTAGAGAACGAGATGAAGTTCCTGAATAACAAATGTAGTGGTTGGGACTTATTTTCTTATATATCGATACAAAACTTTATAAGACATCGTGAGTTATAAGAGAAATATGAGGAAAAGTAAAAAAAAAATGCCACCTCCCCCCCCAAAAAAAAAGGTTTTTGAATCCGCCACTACATAAATGCATAGTTAATTACCACCTGATTTTGTGAATATAAGAAGATTATGAGAATTAACCATCAGACGAAGACGGGAATCGAACCCAAACCTCCCGGATGAAAGTCTAGTGCACTACCCACTATACTATCGAGGTCCGCAAAAGAGATGACTCTTGGAGAAATTTAACTATGCGATCAGATCACAACGTCTTGACTCTCAGGAGTTTCTTGCATGTTTCATCTCCACACCCAGAAAAATACCCATCTCTAAAACAAAGAAAAAAATTCCTTAATTTGAATCCACGAAAATTTTTCTCGATTAAGTAAATTTTCCTCAAAATGAAGAAAAATGTGCTCGTTTGAAGTAAGTTATGTCTTAATTTTTACAAATTTAGTTGTATAGAAAATGTAAGAAAGAGTCGAATATACCAAAAATGTTCTCCATACATAATTTTAGTATACACAAAAACTAGCTTTACTCTTTTGGCCTTAGCAGACAATCGCGTACGCTTTGTTTTTCTTTTGAATTTTTTAGTCGGCGTCTCTATTTCAAGCGAAGCGGTTGTGTTTGTGGCTGTTGATAAATTTTGTGAAAAAAAAAATATATTGAAAAGATATAAATTTCAATAAACTTCAATTTATAATTTTTTGATGGCCATAAGGAACTTTTGATCATTTCAAGGCGACGACGCCTGTAGTGTATGTAAAAATACGTATGAATGTAAACCTTAATACTTATTAAAAATAAAATAATAAATGAACACAAGTAAAAAAAATATGATTTCTATGCCTTTTAATTAAATTAAAATTGTAGAAAATATTCCATAAATTGAGGATTTTTTTTTCTAAAGAGGTAGTAAATTGACTTCAATTTATGAAAATTTATTCCTCAAACTGAGGAAAGTTTTACCTAAATTATATACAATTTCTCATAATGAAATAAAATACGCAATTTCTACAAATTGAAGACAATATTTCTTTAATTTATAGAAAAGTTCCTTCTTTCATAGAAATTTTTCTCTAAAATAAAGAAAAAATATTTCCTCAATTCAAAAAAATTTTGTATATCTAAATGAGGAAACCGTTTCTATGGCGCCAAATCATTCCCATTTTTCCTCAATTTGATAGCCGGTTTTCTTCAAACGAGGTAAGTATTTCTCTGGGTGCACGTATGTAAAAGATGCAAACTTCTTAGGCTCTAATACCTTAAGTTTATCAATCTCTCTTCTATTACCTTTCATCAACACCTCTTTTTGTGCATCTTAAAATGCTTGCAAACTTTAAACCAAAAATTACATATTCCAAACCCAAACATGTTTGAAAATTCAAAGTAAGATTAAGTTGCTAGCACATAAATTTTATGATTTTTAGTTACCGACAATCAAAAAATAATAAAAAGAACCCCATGAGATTTTTAACATAACAATATGACGCACTTTTGATAGGCTACAATACAATGACATATAGTAATATACGAGTAGAGTATGTAAACCTGTGACGGGAGTAAGTATTTCAAAATTTCTTCCATTCAAATGTCAAAAGCAAATAAAAAAGTCAAAACCCAAAAAAAAAGAACAACGCTATTTGTTGTTGTTGTCGCTGTTAATGTTTTGGTATTTTTTCAATGTTTTTTTCTCCTTGCTTTATTTCTTTATCGTGACATTCTTTGATTTGAATACGAAGTAAGAAGAAGCAGCAGCATTCAAACATAAGTGACCAATTGCTCCCGCGTCGCGCCGCTGTCAAATGCAGTATAATAACAATAAGAACCATAGCAGCAGAGGCAGCCGACTCACAGCCAGTCTCGCACAGCCAGGGTGTTTTCTCTTTCTCCCTCGCATCTGTTGCGGTCTGGCAGTGAGTCTCTCTATTGTTAGTGTATTGATTGTTTGGGTATGAGTGTGTACCTTTTTTTTTATTGTTTTGTTGTTGTATTGTAGGAGTTGGTTCTACTGGCACCTGATGTTAAATTACGGTTAAATGTGCCATAATGATGTCGTTTACTGCGGTGAGAGTTGATTTTTATGAGAGTGTATCAATTTTCGTTATGTTTGTTCGGTTTCGGGTATGCCTTTTATTTTTTTACTGGGGATCTCATGTTGTTTTTGTTACTTTATTTTGAATTTTATTTTTGTTGTTGGGTTTTTTTTGGAAAACGAAAACCTGTGGTTAAAGTGTGTAATCGTGTTAGATTTGAATAATAGATTATGGATTTGACAATAGTGTCATTATTTTTATTGGCATGTATGTATTTTGTCGCAACTGATATACATACATAGACGTATCCAGGCATTATTTTTTTGTACCAACTATTGTCTTTTTTCATTTCATTTGATTTCCATTTTCAGCGAAAGTATTTCAAATCCTAGAGAAATTTTCGGTGAAGTAGGGCTATGTTATTCCTCCTCTGGCTACGAATGTGATATGGATATCATCAGAGTTGCTAACTGGCAATCGGGAAACATGGAGGCAGAAGCTGTAGATATAATAAGAATCAACAATTCCAGCGATGCTGAATGCCTTGAGGATTAATCGCGCAGTGTGTATCGGATAACTTTTCTGTCTTCCTTAGGGAGGAAGACATTGCCATCTGTGACGTGAAAAAACATTGGGTTAAAAATCATGATAACCAACATATTTTACAATAAAAAAATGGAAATACTAGATCATTTATTATGAGAAATAAACATATTGCAGGTTGCTTTGCCCTAATCTTAGCTCGTCAGATCTGACAGTTGTCAAATTAGAGAAGAATCGATTGATGAAAACGTGCTTTTTACATCAGACTACTTTCCAACTTTCTAATATTTGCTATCTACTTTATCAATGTGACGGATCTCTCTCATATCCATATTAATTTGGGCTTTAAGAAAGACGATACAATTCCCTTCCGAGCCCCTAAAAGAACTGATGGTTTCAAATTTAGAAATAAAGCTGGTCCTATAGAGAGATAAAACGACTTTTTCCATAGCTATGTCCGAATTTTGACAGCGTATTGCTCTGACGTCTCAGGTAGTAGCACTGTCACATTCTTCGACGTTTGTGTTCTGTCATAGTCGCCATTTTACCATGGAGTGCTACACCGTTAAGCCACGCGTCGAAATCGTAAAATTTATTATAAAAATTCGCGAGTTACGAAATATTTATGGGCGCAATGATCGTCCAATAGAGCGATAAATTGAACGAATTATCGCGAAATTCAAGCAAAGCGGTTCGGATGCCATTCGAGGAGGCTCCTCTACTATGCCGAAACGCACTGCCAATCGAGAATATTGCTGCTCAAAATGAGGCTGAAGACCCAAACCTCATCGTTCACATGGATGTGGCTTTTCCATGACCTTAATTTTGCAAAAAGACTTGAGCTGGCATCCGTATAAGATTCAATTAATAGAAGAACTGAAGTCCCAAAACCACCAAGCTCGTTATGCGTTCGCTGATTGAGCTCTGGAGCAGTTGGAAACGGATTCAGCGGGCATTAAATTGGAGTTGTTGCAAGAAAAGAGGAAAAGGCGATGTGGATCGTGCGATTTAACGTCCTTATGCTACGTTAAATTACAGGTTTATACCATCAAACTAACAGCAATTGAGCAACTAGAGAACGACGTCATCCAAACCATTAATGAGATTCAGTCCGACTTATGCAACAGAGTCATACAAAATTGGGCCTCTCCGATGGAGTCCTGTAAACGAAGCCGTGGAGGCCATTTGAATGATATCCTTTTTTAAAACATAATGGTATTGAGTATACCAATAAAAAACATAAATGGCTAATGGACCATACAGTAAGGGAAAAAGCTGTTTACAAGGTTCTTGTCATACCAAGAACGATGTGATCTCTTACTAGAGTGGAAATTGCATGAGACATGGCATGAGAGACTCGGCTGCAGTGAGACATCAAGCAGATCCAGGTAGGAGGGAAGATTGATTTGCCGATAAGTCGCTCCCTTCCCGATGATAATGGCATATATTTTAATTATTGACGATTAATTAAAAAGATTTTAAGGATACGAACTTCTGATGAGCTATGAGCGTATTCTGCTTTATTATTTCTGTTGCAGCAGAGGAAGAAACTCTCGACCATTTCCTGTAACTGAGGTTTCCAATGGTCGCCGTAGCCTAGTGGTTAGTGTGTAGGACTGATACGCAGAGGTGCCCGGGTTCATATCTCGGCACGCTCATAAAATCAAAAATAGAAAATATAAATTTTTCTACACAGCACCACCTCTTGGCTGCCAAAGGAAAACCTCCAAGAGTAAAAAAATGCCTATGAAAAGCTTTTCATTTAAAAAAAAAAACTGTAGGTCCCTTCCATTCGTGTATAAATATAACGCACACAACAGAAATGGATGTGAAAAGCTTGGCTCCCTAGGAGCTGTTGTGCTATAGTAGTAGTAGTAGTAGCAGTAGTAGTAGTAGCAGTAGTAGCAGTAGTAGTAGTAGCAGTAGTAGCAGTAGTAGTAGTAGCAGTAGTAGTAGTAGTAGTAGTAGTAGTAGTAGTAGTAGTAGTAGTAGTAGTAGTAGTAGTAGTAGTAGTAGCAGTAGTAGTAGTCGTAGTAGCAGTAGTAGTAGTCGTAGTAGTAGTAGTCGTAGTAGTAGTCGTAGTAGTAGTCGTAGTCGTAGTCGTAGTCGTAGTAGTAGTAGTAGTAGTAGTAGTAGTAGTAGTAATTAAAAACCCTTTTATGCTATTGTGGAACCTAAGCACCTTGTGGCGGATCACGCAAATCAACATCTATCAGATCTAGTCTCCTAAATCAAATTTCTTGAGATATTTTTTGTTTGTGAATTTAAATTCTCTTCTTACATAATATTGGATTTCCATATGGTATCCACTAGGACATGATAATCTACGACATAATAAAAATAAGAATTAGAGGCACAAATAAATTATATTGTTCAATGTAGGCGTGGCATTTTGCTATTATTTTATGTAAGATTTAAATAAGCTGTTGAAAACTTTTAAACTTTCAGGCAACCTTAATGACTGCTTCGCTGTTCTACATCAACCCTGTTTCGCCTGTTACCAAAAAACCCACAAAAACGAAGTGAACAAAGAGTTGGGGAAGTATTGTGTCAAAAACGATCACCGTCATCATCATCGTCGTTGTCGTCATCATGAACCATCAACATTGCTATATCATATCGGCGGCAAATCACGTGCATATTTGGTCATAAATTTAAATTTTTTGTATTTGACATTTTTTTTTCCTTTTTTTATCATTGTATAGTTATATTTTATATATTACGTAGATATGTAAGTATTTAATAATAAACATAACAAAAGTTTCAACTTGTCATTGCAATGTGTTGAAAATATTCCCGGATATGTTAACATGTCTCTAGTGTTTTACTGAATTGCAGCGCTCCGTGCAGCAGTCGGTCTATTGGATTGGATTGGCATGATTAAAGGATGTAAATTAAATATTCATGTAAATGTCATTTAAAATCTCGTTTTTTGTTGGGTTTTTTTTTTGGTAAATATAGAAAAATTTCGTGCTTGATTTTTTGACAGTTTGGCACGTGCGCGCTATGCTCGGCGTATTTGTTTTTTTTTTTTTATTATTTGTTTGGGAAGTCGTGTCCTTTTTTTTTTCTATTCTGCTGTTATTCGTTTTTGGTATGACAATATGCCGCCATTTGTACTAGAAGTAAAGGGTTGTCAAAAATGTTTATTTGGGGTTCACTTGATTTATTACAAACAATAAAAAAATCATTGAACTGGAATGTGTTTGGAAAATTTCTTTTTGTGTGCCGAGCTCGTAAACGTTTTAAAGTCACGTTAACATTATAATTAAGTTTGTCATAAGTTATTTGAAAGGTGCACCGGTACTGTTGGTAGGTAAGTAGAAGAAGAAGGGTTCTTGCATTTTTTTTGTTTTTTCTAATGGTCTTTAAGATTTATTATACGCAATTGAAATGTTTGAATAAGCCGCCTTTAGTTAAGAGTCAAATCGCTTTGAAAATGTTTTAATTATATTCATAAAAATAGGCGTAAATCAATGGGAATGTTAAACTGTATACTTAAATATTGATTGATTTTTTGCTCTCATGGCATAGCCCAAAAAATTAAGTATTGAAGAAATTCCGTTCGATGCATTCTTTTATGGATATTTCGATCCTGTTTTTGAATGTTGGTACAAGGTGATACTTTTCAAGTATGAAAGTTTTTTTGATATATAAATGAAACCAGGGTCATAATCCTCAAGAAAACCTACTTCAGACTCAAAACTTTAAAGTGATTGTTACCTATTGTTACCATACGGTAACAATCACTTTAATCTGCCATAAAACTGATGCAATACAAATTTTACTAATAATATTATATATATACGATTCTGTTAGGGAAACTCCCTGATTTTTTATTGCCAGATGTTTGAAATGTAGTGCTTATATTTTTTTAAATAGTTTTGTCAAAAATCTATGTGCAAAAATTGATCATCAGATCTGTTTGCATTATTTTAATAAAAACATCTTTAATTTATTGCTAAATGGAAATAATAAAAATCTAAAATTTAAGGAAAAAGTGTTAACCCATTTTTGTCTATAGCTTCAGAAGTTTAATTTTCCAACCTTTAATAGCGGGAAACAATGATATGCAGAGGAGTGAAACTTTTTTTAATTTGTTGTAGAAATTGTTGGTAAACATAATTTTAACACAAAAGTTATCTTTCGAGCTCGATTAAAAATATGTACTGAAAGGGTTAAGAACAAAATCTTCAACTTTTAAGAGCATTCTCCGAGCTCGAAGAAACATGAAAACAGGAAACTAATATCTAAGAAAATATGTTTGAGGAAAGGCACGTCTTGAAAAAAAGCCCCATGCTCCGTTTGGATCCGTCATTTAACTAGTCCTCATATTTTTACACATATCTAAATTAAGGCTAAAAATAACGAATTTATGCGAGTGATTTTTTAAGCGTTTTGTTTTTCAACAAAAAAAAATCAGAAAAAATACAAATATGTATAAAATTTTTTTTTGAGTCTTGAACCACAACTACGTTGTAAGTGATCCATGCAAGAAGTCCAATTTTAAACCACTTATTCTGGCATATCGGCTGGTATCTCGCCAGCAGTATGAGTAATGGTGTTTTCCAAGACTACAATTGTCGCTGGTTTATCGGCATCGATGCGCGACTTCACGTAATCCAACAAAAAATTGCATGATCTAAGTGGGCAACTCACTGGTCCGAAGCGTGAGGTAAATTGCTCACTGAACTCATCTCTCAATAGGTCCATTATTTGGACGTTGTAGCAGGTCGTTCGGCTTCAGTTCTTGAACACAGCAGTATTTTATACACTTATAGATCAAGATCCTTGCTTAAAATTTTCAACGTAGCCGAGTGGCACAATCGCAATTGCTCAAACGGCGAAGAACGTACAAATCATGGTCTTCATTAATACTGGCAGCTATCGCAGCAATATTTTCCACACGGGTATGTGGATTGATATCCAATAGCGTAAAAATTTTAACTGAACATATCTGACATTGACACATGGCACGAACCTTTAGTACGTTCGATATTATGGCGCAGATTTTGATTGTCCCTTTCTAAGATATAAAAAAAGTCCCTTTCTAAGATAGAGCACTCGGACGCCTTGCGCCAGCCAAGCGGGTAATTTAGGTTATTTCCAAGTCTTCATTGAATTGCCGACAGGATTCGTAATGCGTTAATTGACCAGAGACCAATGACCAGAGGCCAATGACCAGAGACCAATGACCAGAGGTCTGCCTGGGTCCGTCTATTCCGTTTAATTAAACTGCGTTTCATTGTGTTTACAAGTCTTTTAGCTTCTCCGAAGCCATTAAGTTCAATCCGATAGTCATTGAAAATTATCTGACGTTTCCTGTCAAAGTTATAATGTTGTCTAATGGGTCCACCTAATATGGCCAACCCTGTATATGTGGGATTTAGCGATAGTTTTCGCAAAGTATTTTAAATAAAAACAATATTTTATTTTTTGACAATATTTTAGCGACCGAATGTCGGGTAACGTTTTCGATTTTTTTAATGATGCGTAACGGGACAATAGACAAGAGCCAATAGAATATTGCATAGCTTTAATTACAGTTTCATTAACAGATTTACAAAATTAGAGATGACAAAAAGAAACATTGGAAAATTTAATACACTTAGAAAAGTTGTATCTACGTAAATTGTATTGAATATAAAAATTTGATCATAGTCTTAACATCCTCCCCCCGTTGGAAGTTTCAGGCTTTCAACAGCAACAGTTTCGATTGGCAAGATACACATTTTAGCAACTGCACGTCTTGTTGTACCATTTATTCACCTGTGACTTTTCGGGACATGGTTGTTTCCTAAGTTCGCTTGATTCACGTTTGCTTTTAATATTGATCAAAAGGGTCAAGGACTTGACTTTAAGAGAAGTTAATTTTGCTTGACCTTAATTTGCCCAAAAACCAAACTAAAAATATGTTAAAAACAAAACCCGAAAACACAATATTCAAACCAAAAAATTTAAAAAAATATTTAGACGAAAAAAGACCAAAACTCAAACTAAATTTTAGAAAAAATAATAAATAATAATCAAACGGAAATTCAGACTAAAATCTCACAAAAATTCTGACCAAAAGAGACCAAATTGGAACCAAAAAGCAGACAAAAAATCGAACTAAACTATAGTCTGTTCTGCCATCATAAGAGCTGGCAAATGCTCCCAAGTTTTTCTAAATTTATTTTAGCTTTGACTATCGTGGTAGAAAATTCTTCTGAGAGGCATATACCACTCAGTTATCCAAAGAATAGGACCATATATGTTATATATAAAGATTTATAAACTATAGCAATTTATGTACTGCTGAAACTTAAAGTTTTAGAACCAATTGGTCCTAAGATTTACAATATACAAGAAGAACTATAAGACACCACTTTTTTTTTTATCTATTTACAACATTTTTTAAAGTTTAACAGAGTCAGTATAGTTTGATCAAGAATAATATATTTCCCTCCTAGGATAACGTTTACTAAAAGACTGTCATAACTCAAAAAACACGATTTTTCAGAAAACGCCTTTAAAGTTTTCAATTGACTCCCACTTTGCAGAAAAAAGAAGAAATCTTATAATTATCATGCGCAGAGTATACAAGATATTAATATGAAATTTTTACACAATATGAAGCGTGACATAATGAATAATTCTGCATCATTAACTAAAAAATCGTGTTTTTTGACTTATGACAGTCTTTTAGTAAGTGAGCGAAATGTGCAAAAATTCATTCTCTCATAAAAAAATCATTGCACTAAAGGAACATATGGAATGATATAAAAATGAGATTTTCAATATCATTTCTACAATTTTGGAGAATCTGTGAGTTTCAGTGATGACAGAATAGGTGAGTACTTCTATCGAGCTATGATTGCCATCAATCGAATTTTAAAAATCTTTTCTTATCAAAAATTTAACTTCAGCACCAAGAGCAACTTTTCACAAACTTTTTCATATGCATTTCTAGTAATCTAGAGAAAATCAATTAAGAACTTTTAATTCACCATATAACACAGTTCAACACACAAAAAAATAACAAAGTTCTGAAAGTGGATTCTGATAGAACTCGAAAAAATAAATTATACAGTTCTCGGCGTTTCAAAAGTTTATCTCTAATTTTTTTTACGCAGGCCTAAAGCTTGTCCATTAATAACTTGTTAGTTTTGCATCAGAGATTGATTGTACATATGTTAAAAAATTTATAGTAGAACTTTTCATATAATATTTTTCTTTTATTAACCATTTGGCTCCCACCATTATGGGTATTTTTCCTCTTTTTTTAAAAGAAGACGCTTTTTGGATCCATTACGAGGGTTGATAGTGGGTTAGTATGTTCAAGAAATATGTTGCCCATCAAATTTTACTATAGTTAATTTTACAATTTAAAATGAAGTTTTAGTTTAGAAAATACTTTTAAAGTCACACTTGTTCACTGCGTATTAAAAATGAAAATTTGAAACACTTTTGGAATTATGGTTTATTTTTACAGTTTTTTGTTATTTAGTGGCCTATAGTAAAATTTGATGGGCAACATATTTCTTGAACATTTTAACTCTCTATCAACCCTTAAATGAATCAAAAAAGTGGCTTCTTTCAAAATTTTATTTATTTATTTATTAATCTGTCGAAACAATTTCTATCAGATTACTTAAAGTTAAAAAATATAAACTTAAAACTAAAGCAGTAACTTATAACAATTAATAAAACAAAATTGAAACCATTACTACAATAAATTCATTAAATTTGACTTAAAAACGTCTCTTGTCACACTGAGGTCGATTACATTGCAAATATTATTAAATTTAACACACGACTTGTGAACAGTTTCACTACGACCATAATTGGTTCTGTGATATGCCAAGTGGAAAAATTGCCTTTGCCTAATTGGCCTTTCCAGTGCATATAAGCTAAAAAGAGCAAGCAGGGGAGAACAGTCAATATGACCCATGAGCACATCCCTTGCGAATAATACCAGAAAATAGTTTCTTCTTGTCATCAAATGTTTTAAGCCCAAGAGAGCACAACGACTAGAATACGATGGATTGAAGTTCCAATTAAGCTTTGATATGGCAAATCGCGTAAACCTTTTTTGAATTTTCTCAACCCTCTCGTTGTGACAAGTATAAGCAGAATCCCAGATTAAGCAACCATACTCCACAACCGATCTAACCAATGAAACATATATTGTCTTTAGAGTGAATGGGTCCTTAAACTCGTTAGAATTTCGACGGGTGAAGCCCATCAGGGTATTTGCCTTAGAAATTATATAATTGTAGTGATCAGCAAAACTAATTTTACTATCAAAAATTATGCCTAAGTTTTTTTTTTAATCTAGACGAGTGAGACCTGTATTTTCTATGGTATAGTTATGTATACAATAGGTAAGGTTGGAGTGGCTGTCGAGAGACACACTTAGGCCTGAACGGCCCATTGTGATACCACATAGTTGGACCTACAGTTTAACGCCGATTCCGAACGGCGGTGTGGCAATTTTTTTATCGGCTTGGTGGTTTTGCCATTACCAACCAATGTGTGTACTTGTACACTATCTTATAATTCTCATACACTTCATATTGATAGTGAATATAAGAAAGTTATGAAAATTAACCACCAGACGAAGACGGGAATCGAACCCGAACCTCCCAGATGAAAGTCTAGTGCACTATCCACTAGGCTATCGAGGTCGTCTATGTATACAATAAATTATTATTACTCATAGAGAACGTAAGAATGTTGCATTTACTAATATTAACAAAGAGATTATTAACAATGCACCATTGGTATATATTATCAATGTCATCTTGAAGGTACCGGGATTCTTCAACACTGGACACTGCCTTAAAAACTTTGACATCATCAGCATAGATTAAACATCTAGAATGCCGAATATAATTTGGAAGGTCATTAATAAATAAGACGAACAAAAGCGGGCCAAGATGGCTACCTTGCGGCACCCCAGAGTAATTTTTGAACACTTATTCCCCAATCGAACAAATTGTTTACGTTCAAGTAAGTAGTTTGTCAACCACCTAAGTATAGAGGCCTGAAAGCCCATGAGTTGAAACTTTCTGATTAATACCTTATGCTGTACTCTATCGAAAGCCTTGGCAAAGTCAGTGAACACTACATCAACCTGTTTTCCCATGTCGATCTCATTTTTTAAATAATGAGAGAAGAGGGTTAAATTGGTTGTTGTGGATCTACCACTAACAAATCCATGTGGGTATTCAGAAATTTGATGTTTAATGTTAGCATAAATTCTTTTTTTCACTAAGGCTTCACAGACTTTAGGGATTAGAGGCAGCTTCGATATTAGACGATAGTTAGCAACATCATGTCTAGAGCCAGATTTATGAATTCTTTCTACTCAGCTAGGAAATCCCCATTAGCTAATGATAAATTAAATATTTTAGTCAACGGAAAGGCCAAATTGTGAGCACACTTTTGAAGAAGAAGTGGTGGAATATTATCAGGACCGGGATTTTTCTTTATATCAAGCTTAAGAAGTTCTAACTCTACCTCCTTCTCAGAGAGTTTCAGAAAACCAAGATCGGTAATAGAAGGGCCTCGATATGATGGCAAGTTTAACGAAATCGGGTCCAATTCGCCACCTTCATTAACAAAGTTGGATTGGAAAAACGATGCAAACATATCACATATAAGGTTCTCACAGTCAGATGTAGTATCCAGATAAGTAAGACCCCTGCGTCTTTCTTTTTTCATTAATGAAAGACCAGAAGGCTTTCGAATTCGATTTAATATTAGATTCAATCTCCAATAAATGCTGCTTATACAGGAACTTTTTTAGTGTTTCAAACTCATTGCTTTATTGATGACCTCGATGAATGAGGTATAATTAAGAAGCAGGTTAATAGTAAAAATAGCACTCCAGTTAACATCAGAGAAAAAAGAATTAATTGCATCGTAATCGGCCTTTACAAAATTAAATTTAAAAACATCGACTTCAATCGGAGTAACTTTAGGCATTTTAACATTTATATTAACAACAGCTTTATGGTGAATGCTATTTATAATTATTGGATAGTCAGTTTCAGATAACACGGCATCACAATCGTTAAAAACAAATATTAGGTCTAAAATTCTGGCTAATAAGTTTTTTATGTGATTCAATTGAAACAGACCCAGTGACATTATGGAATCAATGAAATCAGAATTCAAATCATTAACTCGATTGGAAGGGATCAAGCGTTTTAAATCATCATAATAAATCCATTGGATATTCCCAAGATTAAAATCTCCCAAAATCACAGGATAATCATTACAATTACGATTACAGATTTCTACGATATTAAATATATTTAAATAATGCATATTATATACCTCGCTACTGGAATTAGGTGGAATATATGAAATAATTAAAAATAATCTAACATTAGAGTGGTCGGAAGACTTATTAAGATCGTTATTTATAACTTGGCAGTCCACACGAACACAAAGTTGCTCTATAAACGATTCCGAATGAAGCAGTTTGATTTCTTGACACCTAAAAGTACGACCAAGTACGACTATTTAATGGCTTTTATTTTTTGTATTGTTTTTAGAGTATTTCAGATAAAAATTATATATGTTACAGACCTCCAAGAACTCAATCTGTCTTTCATATTTAAATATTATGTAAGTATATCGCTAAAAATATACTGTTTGCGTGATATGAAAATTTCCATTTTATTTATTATTAGTTTATATTATTCTGTGCTCAGTACTAGTATGTTTATTTTTAAACACTTTTATGAAAATTTTTCGAAATACTAATGCAAAATTAAAAGTAAAAAAGAATACTTCCTTCAATCTTTAAGAAATGCCTTAAATTCTCAACTTATTTAAAACCGGAAATCAAAAATCTTCAAAATATTTTCCCCCTTTCCTTTCAAACTGTCAAAAATCAATTTAAGTAAGAATTATGTCAATCATCTTGTACCTTCCTATTAACAGGTGATTTTGTTCCGCCAATATAAATAAGTAAGTAATTCTATGGAAATTTCATCATTTTATTGCAGCTTCAAACATGTAAAAAAAAAATTATAAATAAGATTTTATTTAGTGAGAGCTTATCTATTAACTCATCCATTGTTCAGTTGCTTCCCAAAACGAAATCATTTGAATTTCAAAAAACACATACAACAAAAAAATCACACAATCAAATCACAAAAAATGACATCATTTAACAATAACAAACAGCGTTGTATGTGTCACTTGATTGTTATACCGTTAAAACGAATGACATTTGACAGCTGACATAACAGAGCCCATCAATTATGGTCAACATTTTCATATATGTGTACATAAGAAACACAGACAGCAGACCCTCTTAAATTAACCTAACAAGAAGAATCGTGAAGAGAAACTATTGAGAATGTCTACAAAAAAATGTCGTTAATTTGTTTAAATTTTATAAAGAAAATTTTGAAAAATTGAACTGTCTAATATTGAAAAGCCATTGTTAGAACAATAACCCAGCGGCAGCAACCAGCGATTGCGCCAATGGCGCAATTTAAGTAAATTATTAGGGATACAAAATGATCATTAAAAAAGAAACCAAGATGTGCATACAAAAGAATTGTTTAAATAATAATTTTTTTCTTTTATTTATATGCAAATAAAATTTAATTTAACATTTTTCATTCTGAAAATACAAATGAAAGAGAAGAATTAGAGTTTTTTTATATCCAAATAAAATTCGTTTTGTTTTAGTCTTTTTAAAGAAACCAACGCTATTATTTTGATACTTTTTTTTATTTATACTTTTATTTGTATACATTTGTTAGCACCCCCACTGTGCACGCATATGGTTTTTTATTCTACATGTCTAGCTAGCTGCTGCTGCCGTTGCTTTAGAAATGCGGCTAATTTGAATATTATTTTGATGAGGTTATAAAAAAAAACAAAATTTGTTTATACTCGCAGCTAATTAAAGTAGATGAAGTGTATGTGCTAGAGCTACAAATTTAATTACCATTTTTTGTTTTCGTTAATAATCTTAACCTATTTTCAGATTTTTTCTTTTTTATTTTCCTTCTAATTAACTGGAAAATTTCAAGTTTTTTCTGCTGTGCGTTTTTTGAATTTTTCTCGTGTGCAAAATATTAAAAAAAAAGCAAACAAAAAAACAGTAGCATTATAATGAACGTAGTTAAAAATAATAAAAAGTAACTTTGTTAATTTTACCTTTGAAATTGGATTATACGAAAAAAATTTACGAAAACAAGATGGAACAAAAGCAAAGGCAAAAAAGCAACAACTGGCCACAAAAGCTCAGAAAATATACTTATACAAGAAAAGCACAAAAAACTTAATAGCTATTATACAAAGCAAACAGGTTAAGCGCTTAAATGTATGCTAAAAAAAATCGAGGTACAGAGATGTAAAAGTATGGAGAGTATTTTTAATATTATGCGTTGAAGGCAGTCAGTGATCACTGGGGGAAAAGGGGGAAGAAGAATATTTAGTTACATATTATTGATTCAAATGTAAAACTAGTAAAATATTCAAATGAGTACAAAGACCAAGCTCGAACATTAAAAGGGCAAAGTGGACTATTTTTGAGTTTATACACATCATCACATAGGACCAACTAGCCTGAATTTTTTTCTGAATCAAAACCAGTGAACCTGTCTTTGAGTAATTCCTGCATATTGTAATCAAAAAGGAAAGTTGCAAAGTTGTAATCAAAGAGAACCCACTTTCCCGATATTTTTGAAGTTAGAGTCAATGATTTAATTCAATCGGAACATACTAAGTAAAATCCAAAGTAGTTGAATAATTGAAGCAAGGAAGGCAGTGTTTCGAATCAAATCAAACGGAGTCTGGTATGATGAAAATTATACGGAAAACGGACCGATTTGCCATTAACAGTCAGAATAGTATTCACTGTTTTCATTGTCGGTTGACAATCATGTGCCATTTGGGAGAAAATATGATGTGAAACCAATAGACTGATCCTGGGATTATTCTTCGTACATATATTCTACATAGATGGCTCTAAAATTATAAATGGCTTCTGTTCTAGTTCCTGGACAATGAAAACATAAGATCTTTGCCATTAAGGAAGTAGTTCGATAAATTATTTAAAACAGTTGATGAGGAAAATTGATATGGATCTGCACTAAATGCTATGGGTAACACTTGTCAGGTAACACTTAATGAGACCAGAGAGACTAAACAAGTTGTACCTTACGTGAATTCCAGGACACTCCGGTATAACTTGTTATGGAAGGACTGATGAATTGTTCAATCACTGGGCAGCGGCAAATTCAATGTGTTAGTATCAATCATTGGCAACAGTTTGGTGGAAATAGCTAACACTTATAGGGCAAAAGATAGTCCTAAGTTAGTCCCTGCAAAAGTACGAAGTACTTTTTAAAAGAATTGAATAGAAAAACAACCAATTTTGTTCTCCGTTTGGGGAGTAAGAATCTGCGCATTCTAGTACATAAATTTTGTCATAGGACACAATAAATGTGATTAAAATGCGGGTCATCGGTGACCTAGCATGTGGGCCCTGCCTTGATGAGGAAAGTATTTTTCGGAGTTCGCAAGAAAAAGGACGAGTAAGTTTGGAGTGGATCAACACTTTCGGGACCATTGGTCACCAGTAACCTAAAATTCGTTTTTCAATTCTGATGTGATAACATATTTACCCGGAGCCAAGGAAAATTTATAATGGAGTAAACTAATAGAAATTAAAATCAAATTTCACGTCGATATCCTGTGAGGTTTCATAGTAAGTGTGAGTTTATAAGTGCGTATTTTAATATATTTTTTACTTTAAGCCCAAAAGTATGCAACACATAATTTTTATATCAAAAACGGTTGTGTAATATACTTACATATCAATGTAATAGCAGAACATATCAAAAATTGTTTTTATTTATTGTATTCGGTTTCAACAGCTCATAATACACGACACCTTTCATATCCCACCAAATACACAGCATGAGCTTGGATCCATGGATGTTCGGCTTTGCTGTTGATGTTGATGCATGTACGGGCGGTCCCCATAATTTTTTACGCTTTGGGTTATTGTAACGTATCCACTTTTCACCGCCAGTCATAATACGATGCAGAAAACCCTTTTCTTTTCTGTCGTTCAATCAGCAGTTCACATGTGAAAAATCGTCGTTCGACGTCTCTCGGCTTCAATTCGTACGGCACCCAATTTCCTTGCTTTTGAATCATTCCTAATGCTTTTAATCGTTTAGCAATGGTTTATTGGTCAACTCCTAAAGATTCTGCAAGTTCTTGTTGCGTTTGATTTGAATCTTCTTCGAGCAATGCCTTCAATTCTTCATCTTCGAACTTTTTCGGGCCCCCTGAACGTTCCCTGTCTTCAACATCAAAATCACCACTTTTGAAACGGGCATACCACACCTGACACATTCTAACGTCTATAGCACAGTCAGGATAAGCTTCAGTGAGTAAGCGATGTGCTTCAGTTGCGTTTTTCTTTAAATGGAAGAAGCAAATTAAAACTTCCCGCAAATGTTGTTTTTTTGGCTGGAAATTCGATAGTAAAACACTTTTGTAAAATTATGAAAATAATTTGACAGATCAATTCTTATAGTATTTTTGGCGCTCTTCGAGATAGAATAGCTGTCAATGTCAAAAAAAAAAAAATGGCGCGTATGATAGATATGAAGTTAGTCACAATTACGAGTTTATACATTCATACTCCCAATATATATAAGCCTGTATTATATGCATGTCGAGATTCCACGTTATTTCGTTACGCGTTATTTCTTCCATGCAAAATTTCATTATGAATTAATAAGAAATAGATGATGTCATACCGTACAATATAGCGTGAATGGATTCAATTGTCATCGCGTTGTCGTCATTGGCGAGAAAGAGTTAATGGCATTGAATTACCTGGAATAGATTCTAAAAATATTTTCAGAATATTTTAAATTTCTTCTTTTTGAGTTATACTTTTGAAGAGGTTCAATCGAGGTTACCATAAATCCATTTGAGTTTTGTTTTCTTTGCCAATGTTTAATTTATAAAATATTCTCTAGTTATTTACATTACATGCTCTACTAAATTTCTAAATTTCCATTGACAACTTCAAGCATGTGTGAATTTTCAAAAATTATATGTACAGACAGCAATTGAAATGAATACTGCAAGGAAGTGAAAGTGTTTTTCCAAAAATTTTCAAAACAATAACATAGAAAAAAGGATAATATTTCTGCTACTAGAGAGAAAATCTATCAGACAAAAATCATTTAAAAACACATTAATTTCAAAATCGAAGGGAGAAAATTTTCATTAGAAAAAAAAAAAAAAATGAAATTTAATACCTTCCAACAATCAATGAAGCAGAACAATAACGATAATATGCAGATACAGTGGTGATGAAAAATGATGCAAAACATCTGTTTTCACAAAACAATTTGAAATAAATTATATATTTGTATTTCAGGCATAAACAAATGCCTACAGTTTCAGAAAGGATTCCTGTACTGTAAATTTACTTGCCTCTCATTCACTCAAACCACATGTTTGGCATTTATTTCTATTTTTTGTAGATACATATTCAAGTGTAACGTTTTTTTTTTCTATGTCTACACCACAAATAATTTCAATAATTTCTTTTGGGTTTAATGGTTCCGTCTTGTTCTGTTTTGTTTTTTGTTTTTTTTTAAACATAGTCCAAAAATGTCAACGTTTATGAAATAAGTTGTTAATTATCTCTCTGAAACAGTTTTTAAGCTTCATTTAACAAAATGCTTCAACACAATTTAGGGTGAAAGTGATACGGTCTGCCACATTTCACTGCTGTATCCAGGGGTGCGAAGAAATTAGAAAAAATATCAAATTTCCTTAAACCATTTAAAATGTTCGTGAAATTGTATAGAAGACATTGACTTAACTTTTCATAGAAATAAATATTGCTATGTTTAAATCTACAATAAATAAACAAGAGTAAAATAAATAGCAAAATTGTGTTTAAACATTGATAAAATGTTTGGAAATCACTTCAGATTTTGGGAATTTATATCTCTTGAAATAAAATGATTTGAGTAAAATCGTTTCCAATCGAGAAGTAGAAGGATTAAATAATTTTCAACTTAGATTGTATATAAAATAAATCAAGATTATTCGGAATAAATAATAGCTAGACGTCTAATATCTATAGGTATTGTGTTTTTTTTATTGACGAGCTTAGATTTAAGTATTTTCTTCATCCATCATTTTCGTATTAAGATTAATTTTTTAATTGATAGTTACACTGATTAGCTGGGCTATTGATTCCAGTCTTAAATCCCGCTTGGGAACAATGCTTTTAAATTTTATGTAAGAATCTTGCATTGTTCAAAATTTGATTGAAATTTTCTTATATACGAAGGTATAAATTGAAGTAGTAGTAGTATTTCGGATCAAGAACAGAAATCACTAAACCGTTCTGTACCAGAATCGCACTAGAACCATGTACGTTCCATGGAGTTCAGCTTTCAATTAAATTTTGAGGGTATGTAAATGCGTAAAGGATGCTTAGAACAACTTAATGAAGTCGACAAGAGATGCAAGCCATCAAAATTGTTACATAGCTTCGTCTATTTTCAGGCTAAGTCTCAGCACTATGTTAAGTGAAAAAAATGTTACGGGTTTCTTTTTAGGAAACTATAACCTAAGACAGAGCTTCGAGAGTTTAAACATATGTAGGCCTGCTCTAACACCTTTTGCTTCTACCGAAACGTCAAAGCATATCTTTTCACATATCTTCTACAATACCTAGAACCTCTATACCTTTATGAATGCAAAGCATTTTGTTTATTGGGAAAGGAAGATAGGTAAGCGTAAAAAGGAAAAGTAGAGGGTTTTTCATTAAGTGTGTTTGAACTTACGGAAAATGTATGGCCCAGTGACGCCGACTGATCAAAATTCACACCAAACAGTGAGTTTCTCCGGATACAATAAAGACTCTTGACACTGCTGTGGATTACTTCAAAAATGTGCGTTATCACGGAAGATGATTTTTCCAAATTTTATGCAGTTTATTTAGTTATACCTTTATATACACTGGTAAACAAAATAATCATTTAAAACGCCTTTCAAAATGAAAAAATAGAAAAAATTTAAATTTTCATTACATTTTGCCCTCTAACTCTGGCATTTCTTAAGATATATTACCAATTATTATATCGTTGTAAGCAAATAAATGTCCTCTTTTGAATGGCATAAATAAAATCATCGGATAAATAAAACTAAAATTACGGACAAGTATATGCTTTAAATGGGTTTCTCGGCAGTAAGCCCAAATTTTGAGGGACAATCCAAAATGCTGAGTATGGGGTTTTTTTCTGCTTGACTAGATCTATGACACGTGCAATCCACGAAAAAGTGTATTCAAATTTTTTTTTCATTTCATTTTTTTTTAAAGTAATTTAAAGTCATTTGAAGTCAATTGTAGTAATTTGAAATTAACGAATATGAATTCATTGAAACAACTTGGAAGTCATTTCTCCCATTGTAGATGAATATTTCGCTCATCTTACTGATCCATCTCAATCTTTGGTTGCGCTTCACAGATACCCTACAATAAAAGGCTTACATAAAAAATAATTCCATCGAGCTTCTACTAAAAGAGAGGAAAACGATTTGGATGTTTAATTGCGACAAGTACACATCGAGACTTTTCCAACAAGCATAAGCTATGATGTTTTAAACTGTCCTCCTGGCCAAGGTAGCTCCTCCAAAAAATCAATCGCATATAAAAAATATTGCAGACCCTCTAGAATATGACTCTAGTGGGGAATGTTAATCAGTATATGGCCCTCTTTCACGCCCATTCATTTTTATTCATGCTGCAACAACGTTCCACAAATTTGCAGTACAGTGTAATTGCACTACTTCTAAATATTGCATATTTTTTATTATTCAATAACAGACTTCACTTAGTGAGGGTGAAGTCTCAACTGACTGCTAGACTTGAAACCAATTTGAAGTCATGACTGCGACTTCAAGTATAATGTAAAGTCATTTGAGTGATTGTGACTTATTTGCCTTGAAGTCTCAAATTGCTTTCTATACTCAATGAACAGTCATTGATTTCAAAAAGACTGGTGACTTCATTTGTGAAAGCCATAAGTCTTAATTGAAATCAAAGACTGTAATCAGAAAACTAAATTCATTTGAAGTGACTTCAATGAATGCAGCTCAAAATGATTGCAATCTTTTATAGCTCAGCCAAATAGTCAATACATCTAGAAATCTTACAGTCTGTTATTAGCTTTATCATTCGCTGTTGAATACGGTTCAAAAGCTCAAGTTGCGTGTGTGTATCTCCTGATGCGAATTCAATTCCATATTTAGACGATTATAAGTGGTATAGATCATATGGAGATCAATCAGAGTAAAATATTTCTTACACCGCCTGAGAAAGCCGAGGCACTTGGCTGCTTCTTTCGACACTCTAAATATGTGATTATTCTTGATACTGATTCTGTACTATCTACTTCACCCTTAATCTGGGGGCTAATTGTTGAGTAGGCAACTCGTTTATGGGATAACAGCAATACTGGGTCTTGTGCGGTTTCAACTAAACTCTTTGTGTATAACAACACTCATATATTGCTTTGAGGTCATTCTTAAATTTGTTCTTCATAAAATACCTTTTGGTCTCAATTTCACAAAAAACTATGACGATTTGGACAGGCGTATAAATGACAAATGGTGATGAAGCTCGCAAACGAGTATTTAGAGTTCTGTGTGAATAACAAAAGATTGGGCTCTGTGGCACTCCAGCACTATTGCAACTCCAAAGTTATTCCATCTATCACAACACAGATAGAACAATCTCTAAGAAAACTCGTAATCCATCAAACGAAGTCGGCAGACTTCATATGCAAACAGTTTCGCCTTTAGTGCTTTACGCCACACTCCCTTGCTCTCACCTTCTAGTTCTCGGTGACGGTTACCTTGACATCACTTGGTTAGTTGGTTAAAATGGTGGTTTGAACCACAAGCCCATTCAGCGCTTATGCATCGTTTTGATACCACATCCTCAGTTGATTGTTGGTGTAAGTTTAGAAAGTTTGCCAATTCGTTTGTGCATATTACAGATAGTTCTCTGAAGTTACTAAATTATGATTTGCTTAATGTTTCCGCCCTGGTTCATCCTAGAGCTGAATATTTGCATATAAAATCAATCTTGAGATGTACTTTTGGTTTTTGTAGATTAGTTGCGATGATCTGCTCCAATTGTAGTTTGCCCATAATGCTCTGCTGGTCCAGGTTGCCAGCCTGTTCCACCAGCAGTTGGCCTTCACAAGATAAATTTAAGCTTTTTTACGTAAATCCATCGATACGATGCAATTCTATTTATAGCTTGAGATTGAAGACGTTAGGGTGCGCTTATCGGTGTTGCCAGATGTACATCTTAGTACGTAATGTATACTTTTCCGTTGTCTTTTGTAACATTGGCTTACTTCATTGAGGTACTTTTTGTTTTCCATCCAAAATTCCTGACTCCGAGCGAAGAAATTGATAATTACTACGGGCGCAGTTCTATCGCTATGAAGCTTTGACGACCTCTTTAAGAAGGGCTGTCGTGTGGCCTATCTCGACCCCTAAAATCACCTAATTAGAATTAACTTAACTTACTTTGCATTAACTACGGAAGCCTTCATACTGGGAATAGTGCTGAAGGCAGCTAAAGTTCTTCAACTCTGGGGAATTTCGGTAATACCACTGGCAGATCCAAGGGTGATTCTGTCATCAAACGTATATCTCCCAATGCATCGTCGTACAGTAAAATATTTATCTTTTTTTAATTACATTCTATAAATATATAATTAAGTGTGCCACAGAAATGTAAATATTTTATAAAAATCCTTTTTGATCTGCATTTTCTTTGTCATTTTTGAAATGGTCCTTGAGTACATATAAGTGGCAACTCTTTTTATATTTACTCGCGCACTTACAACGGATACGTTTGTGTTAACACATGCACTGTGGGGAAGATTTAATAACCACAGGTCAAAAATCAATAAAAAGGGAAACCTCGTGGAACGTTTCCAAATTGGAAACGTTAATAGTGCCGAGCGACAGGGAAACACCTAAAGTCAATCTTCAAGTCAAGAATGATCGCTTGGGTCTGGATTATAAAATCAATGTGCGAAAACTTCAAACTAAAGCCCCGAACAATGAACAAGACCAGAATTCAATAAAAAATATAATATACATATACGAGGGTTGCTATTTAAGTTTTGAGATGGAGCAAGTAAAAACAAATATTTATTTATTATTGAAAATGGCTTTATTGTTTTTCAAAATATTCTCCATGAAGATCAAAACACTTTTGCATGCGTTTAAACCAATTTTCGTAGCACTTTGTCCGCTCCAAATGGGGTAACTCTAAAACATGTGTTTTGAACGCATCAACGGCTTCTTCAGGCGACGAAAAACGTTCACCTCGCTATTTATTTTTGATTTAAGGGATAAAAAGAAGTCATTGGGTGCCAAATCAGGAATGTACGACGGATGACCCATAAATTCGTTGTTTTGAGTGCTCAAAAAGGCTCTCGTTTAAGCCGATGTGTGAGAACTCGCATTCTTGTGGTGGAGAATGATTCGTCTTTGGCTCATATGCATATATCTATGATTCGTCACTTGTTACGATCTTATAGACGTCTTTTGAAGCACCGCGATTGTATTTTTTCAACATCTCTTTGCACCAAACGACACGAGTCTTTTTTGGGCGATTGCCAAATTATGCGGTATCCAACGCAACAAATCTTTTTGGCGGCCAAATGTTCATGCAATATTGAATGTATGCAAGTGGAAGTAATGCCCAAGCCTACCGCAATCTCACGATAAGCTGATCTTGCGATATCAGTTCACGCAAAGCATCGATGTTTTCTGGCACAACAACCGATTTTGGGCGACCTTCACGAAATTCGTCCTGGAGCGAACTACGACCACGATTGAATTCCGAAAACCAGGGAAACACGGTGGCTCGGGATGATACTTCTTCACCAAAAGTAGAAGAGAGTTGATCGGCTGACTGTTATTGAGTTAATCCACGCCAAAAATTATAAATAACCATCGCCCGAAAATTTTCACCATTTAAATCCATTTTTTGGCCGAGATGAATTTTCCAACTCACTGTAAACAACACAAATAGCACTCGTATGACAAAACGTTCTGAGTACGTTTAGCATTAAAAACGTCAAAATTTACGATGCTGATGTCAGATTTGACATATCTACACTGGTGTTGCCATATCTCAAAACTTAAGTTGCAACGTCGTGTAATGCAAGCCTGCCAAAATAAATAAAACTAAAGAAGGTTATGGAGATAGTGACGACTCCGAAAATACTAATATTCTTTGGGTTCGATGGGCAGAAAGGCAACAGCAGCTGGAAAGATGCTCAACAACAATAGCTGGTAATGAAAAAAAGAGTAAGAAGAAGATTTTGAAGTGAAAGAGAGATCCCAGAGAGGGAAGTGCACACTAGTTTGTAGGTATGACGATGATGACGCATATTTTTAACTCCTCATTTTCACATACATGACCGTTCAAGATTGATTCTTTAGAGCAGTAGTCAACAAGGACGACCTCGATAGTCTAGTGGGTAGTGCACTAGACTTTCACCAGGGAAGATCGGGTTCCTGTCGCGGTTTGGGAGTTAATTCTCATAACCTTTTTATATTCAATATCCATATGAAGTGTATGAGAATTATAAGAAAGTGTACAAGACAAATCTTGGAAGGCAATGGCAGAACCACCAAGAGAAAACAAATTGTCACACTGCCGGATAGTGATGATTCGATACAAGTAAATACAAGTAAAAACCCGATACTTTTTATTCGATTCAAGTACTTTTTTTACTCGATGCTATAACATAAGTATTTTACTTGGTATTGGAAAAAAGGTTCAGTATCGGAAACTCGATACTTTTGGAAAATATTTATTTAAAAACTGAAATATTGCTATACAGTATTTAAAATTGTGGATCATTTTATAATATTTTACAGCAAGTAATAATATATTTCAAAATGCTACTGCAGAATTATTCAAAATATTTCAATCCATATTGAAATATTTCAATCCATATTGAAATATTTCAATGTATGTCAATATTGCAGTACAGTATTGAAGTTCTAGATGATATTCCCGGTCATGCATGTAGAACATAAGGTTTATTGAAACTTTTTCATTAAAATAAAATGTTTTTAACAAGCTTTAATCTGTTGATTATTTTTGCATCTATTATAAATTTTCTAGCGATTTGCTTAATTAAATTAACGTCATTTCTATATGATTTACGTGTTTCCTGTGGAAATATCTCAAAACCATAATTTATTGGAGAAAAACTCGTATTGAGTAGTGTAAACTGTAGGCTCAACCATGTTGTATCACAATGGGCCATTCTGGCCTGCATGTTTTCCTGACAACCACTTAAAAAAAGAGTAATTTGTCTCTTTAAACGAGTATTCGATACAAGCACATATTCGATACTTTTTTCTGATATTTCCGGTAGCATCGATTCTTTTATTCGATACAAGTAATGAGTAAAAGTATCGATACTATGTGGGTATCGAATCAACGCTACTGCCGGAACCGGCGTTAATCTGGAGATCCAACCATGTAATATGACAATGGGCAGTTTTGGCCAGAATGTATCCCTTGACAGCTACTTAAAGAAAAAACCAAAATCACAAATTTTAGACGGTATTTCTCATATCAACAAATTTTTAAAACCTGCACGAATTTTTAAAATTTTTAAAAATTTATCATTTTTTAGTTTGCTGGTTTAGTTTTCAACTTTATACCACAGTGCAGTCTTGCCAACTTTGAGCACAACAAGAGCAAACATTCTCCTACACATTTGTGCATATATAAACTGTGTCAGTGGGAATTTTTCGCCACTCGAAAAAATAAAATAAATAACTTTATACTACACATATACATACGTATGATGAAGAGAGAAATGAAGAGGGGGAGAGAGAGGCGAAGGAACGAGTAAAGGAAGAGTAGCTGACAAAAATGTGCGTTTTCCTGCGATTTATTTTCAATTTTTTTCATCAAAATTAATTTTATATAAAAAAAAAAACTTTTCCTCTTTTGTTTTAAAATTTTACATTTTTATCTTTATTGTTTTTGTTGTTACTTTTACAACAATTTGGTTGAAACATTTTAAATAATTAAATTGAAAATGCTGTCGTCGTTGTCGCCACCGTCAACTCTGATATTGCTGTTGTTGTTGCTACGACTGCTGTTATATTGAAAAATGACTTTTCCGGGAGAATGTTGCTATTGTGTTGTTGCTATTTTTGCCAAAGTGCAACTTTGATTGCGTTTTTGATGGCTGCCATTTCCGGTTGCAATAAAAATAACTGCGGTTCAAATTAATTGCGGCTTCTGCCGGGGAATCGGATGGTTTTTTTTTACTCATTGTTTTTACTCCTTTTTTGTTTTATGTCTTTTTCAATATACATATATAATAAAGTTAACCCCATTTTTTTCGTTAATTTAATTTGCAAATAACTTAATTAAGTTTTGGGGCAAATATACATGATTTAAAAAAAAAAAAAAAAAATTTTAATATATTATGTATTCATAAATAATTTAATTTTATAATTTTTGTACCGGAGAAGTAGTAAAAAATATTCGTTAAATTTTAATTAAAAATATTTTTACTATTTTTATGAGTTTTTTTACCAGAATTGCGGTAAGCAAGCACATCAATTGATTGGTTATTAAACTCTTTTATAAATTAATTTATTCCCTTTATTATATCGCTGTATGAGATAGTTTACTTATTTGAGTGATTTTTTTTCGTTAAATTGAAAAAAAAAATGGTATAAAATATTACTAGTACAATGAACTTGCATTAACAAATAAAAAATAGGTGTTCACAATTACTGAAAATTTTGACTTCTAGAGATTAGTAATATAAAGTAATCATGTAAAGGGTTTTCAATAGCTGCGTCCGAACTTTGACAACTTATTGCTCTGATGTCTCAGGTGGCAGCACGGTCAGTCATTCTTCGCCATTTGCGTTCATCATAGTCACCATTTTATCATGGTTAAAATTCATGTTCTATTCCGCAAACTTTGCGCGAGCTACGAAATATTTTCGGCCGAAATAATCGTCCAAACGAGCGATCAATTGAACGGATTATCGCGAAATTTGAGCAAAGCGGTTCGGTTGGTGATCGAGCAGTCACTGCATGACGCCGAAACGCGCGGTTAAGTGAGAATTTGCTGCTGTTACTGAAAATGTGGCTGAAGACCCAAACATTTCGATTCCTCATTGTACACATGGAGTTGGCCCTTCTCAACTTGGAGGATTTTGCGCAAAGACTTGGATATACATCCGTATAAGTTTCAATTGGCGCAGGAACTGAAGCCCCGTCGTGCGTTCGCTGATTGGGCTCTGGAGCAGTTGGAAACGGATGCAAATTTTGGGGGAAAAATTATTTTCCTCAATGAAGCTTATTTTTGGGTTGAACTTTTTCGTGAAAAAGCAAAATCACCGCATTTGGGCAGAGATTTACCACATTAGGTATCAAGAGTCTCCATAGTATCCGGAGAAGCTTACTCTTTGGTGTGGATTTTAGTCAGGCGGCGTAACTGGTCGATTCATTTTACAAAACGAGAATGGTCAGCGAACGGTATCGCGCCATGATATCTGAATTTTTTGTGGACTTAATTCGATATCATGGACCTGGACAACATATAGCTCCAATAAAATGACGCAACGTGGCACACAGCAGGCATTACATTGGAGTTGTTGCAAAAAAAAAATCCCAGAACACGTTATTTCGCTGGTTTATACCAACAAACCAATAACAATTCATCAACAAAAGAACCACATCATTCAAACCATTGCATGAATTCCAGCCCATCTTATGCAGCAGAGTCATACAAAATTGGACCTCTCGGATGGAGTCCTGTAAACGAAGCCACGGAGGCCATTTGTATATAGACTTCGAACAACTGCAGCTCGCCAATTTTTGAAACAAAACTTCTTTAGCGGGACTGTGAAGTGAAACTTTTGGGACCGAAAAATGCAACGGAAACGAGCCTTGATTGGAAAATTTTGTCCAACATGTTTCGACAGATTTTTCTTCATTCTTTCGAAAAAAGAAAAAAAAAATTAAAAATTGAGAATGTGACTTTTTTTTCAAAATCAAAAATAGTTCTTACTTTCTTCCTACAAAAGTATTTATTTTTTGAGTCAAAAGAAAGCTCAGGGATTTTCCTTTGAGGTCCAAAAGTGGGCTAAGACTCGTTTATCTATCAAAATGAACGTCGAGTAACTCGAAACACCCATGAAAATCGTCTACTATTACTATTGTGGCACAACAGCCAATGAAGGGCCTAGACCGAGCTTTCACATCCATTCATGTTGTGTGAGTTATATTTAAACACGTGTGGAAGGGACCAAGAGTTTTATGCCGAATCCTAACTGCGAAGTGAAAAGTTTTTTATACGCAGTTTTTTCTCTCAGAGGTTTACCCTTACCAGCCAAGAGGTAGTGCCGGGCAGACAAATTTGTATTTTCTATTTTTGATTTTTTGAGCGTGCCAAGATTTTAAGCCGGGCACGTTGGCGTAGCAGTCCAACAATCTAACCAATAGGCTACAGTGATTACCTCTAGAGAAGAACACCCCATCTAAAAAACCCAATAGTTTTCCAAAAGTTTTCAACTGAGATACAAAATTTCTGAAATTTTGTAACTAATTTCTTGCACCCATAAGCATGCAGATCTCCTGAGCACTTTCCTTTAACCTAACCTACAATATCGCACTGAGCGTGGTAGATATGTACTTTAATTCATGTATCTCCTAAACTAATGCAGATCCCATTTTGAAACTTTAACGATATTATTTAAATACTTTAAGCTAAATTTTTAAAAATTATTTTTTTTTTAAATAGTTGAAATTATTAAAATTCTGATTTTAAACTTTTACTTCCGGTTTGGCGCATAAAAAAAATTGAATTTCCGGTCTGATTCGGCCGGGGGAAATTTATACCTTAAATCTCCTCTTAAGTTTCGTTTGTAGTACATAATACACAAATTTTTGCTGGGTGCATTCATATATGTACTATATGCCACATTAAGAATATTTCACATCTGTTAGTTAAAGTCATCAGCATTTGTATTCAGATACTTTATTTTGATATCTGATCATTTAATTTTTTTTTCATTTCATTGCGAAAATAAAGTATATAAAATTCATTGGTGTTGACTCCAATGTAAAGCCCTTGGAAAAATGTTGAATGAAAGCGATTCACAAACTTTTTGCGAACTAAACTTTTAAGATTTTCAATTCATTCAATGGCACCGAGAGAATATCTAATTTATTGTGTTCAATCTTGATCGGTCATAGGATTTTAAATAAGCTTCAAATAAACTTCGTTTAATAGTGTTTCTTTTGATATATTTTATTCTCCTTCAACATTCACCAAGCTCGTTAACATGTTTGCTGATTTCTTCAGATCCACATACTCTATGTTTTCATAGCCATATTATATCTCACCGTTTAATTGTGTACAACAACCTGTTATTGACCCGAAAGATGTTTTAAATCACTTAATGACCCTGAAGTGTACTTTCGACCCAATCTAACCAATAGGCTACAGTGATTACCTCTAGAGAAGAACACCCCATCTAAAAAACCCAATAGTTTTCCAAAAGTTTTCAACTGAGATACAAAATTTCTGAAATTTTGTAACTAATTTCTTGCACCCATAAGCATGCAGATCTCCTGAGCACTTTCCTTTAACCTAACCTACAATATCGCACTGAGCGTGGTAGATATGTACTTTAATTCATGTATCTCCTAAACTAATGCAGATCCCATTTTGAAACTTTAACGATATTATTTAAATACTTTAAGCTAAATTTTTAAAAATTATTTTTTTTTTAAATAGTTGAAATTATTAAAATTCTGATTTTAAACTTTTACTTCCGGTTTGGCGCATAAAAAAAATTGAATTTCCGGTCTGATTCCATAGTTGAAAAGAATAGTAAAAAAAATTTATATTTTCTACAGATTTAATTAGCCCGAATTTCAACGAATTTCAGAACCTTACTTTTTTTTCGTTGTCCGCTTCACATAAAATGCCTCATATGCACCATACACATTGACGACGTCAGCTACACGACTACATCTCTCAAATTATAAAACAACATGTTTTTATGGAGATGATTAGTTTGGCGACGACACGACCACAATTGTGGCTGTAGCCAGAGTTGGGTAGTAATGATTCCTTTAGGAATTAAATTCCATCTCCATTTCAATTACAAGAAATTGTAATTAGTACTTTAATGTTTTCAATTCTTTAGTAATTTAATTGATAAAACTTTCAACTCCATTACAAGGAATTGCAATCGGTAATTAAAATTTTTAAATTCCTAGGTAATGGAACACAATTCCCTGTAATGGAATCGAAAATTTTTTCAATTCCATTACCTGAAAATTTTTACCTAGGGATTTCAAAATTTTAATTACCGATTCCAATTCCTTGTAATGGAATTGAAACTTTTATCAATTCCATTAACAAGGAATTTAAAACATTAAAGTACCAATTACAATTCCTTGTAATTGAAATTGGATTTGTAATGTAATTGAATTTACCCAGCTCTGCCTGTAGCCAGTTTTAAATCTATTTCTAATTTGACAAGCGACAGAGAAAGAAGAGAGTTTGCTTTTGTTGTTTTGGCTGTGTTTGCTGCAGGTGGTGCCGCTTCCATTGTGTTTAGTAGCTGACTACACGGCGACAGTTGTTGCCGACAGAATTTCGTAGTCGTGTGTTCGTGTAGCGGCTGTCGTCAGCGTGTATCGACCATGATTGTCGTTGTCGTTATGATGAATAATGCAAATCAAATAAGGGTTAAACCTTTTTTCGTTTTTTTTTATTGTGATAATCTTGCGGCAAACGAACGATATGTGTCTAGCAAATGAGTTTTGACTCCTCACGAACCGTATTGGGGCTCAAGCTTTGAGTCTAATTTTTAGCTAAAACTATGAATCTTTTTTACTTATTGTGAAAACTTAATTTTAGAGAATTATTAAACTATTCATGACTGTTGTTCTTATGCCATTAAAAAGTTAGGAATTTTCTTTAAAATCTTTTCTATTTATTTTAAGTTTCCTAAAAGAATGAAGAGAATTTTATACTGCATGAAAGAGGATTTTAAAATCAACATTTTATATTTTAACAAAAGCAAAATCATTTAATTTTTCAACGTGCTGCTAAGAGTGCCATTAAAATTTGCAACAACCACACATAAGTAGAAGGTGAAAAGTGTGAGTTAGTGAGTGAGTGAGACAACATGATAAATGCCACTCATATATCTTAGCTAATCAACGTGCAAGGACCAGCAAGTAAGTACAGAGCAGGAGGCAACATCATTCGTGCATCTCTTTCTTTTTTTTTTTTTTGACTGATGCTGCAAAATTCAGTTAAAACTTTAAATTGCTTAATTAAGTAATCTCTAGATCGGGAGCGCGCATAAAATGTTTGAGTGTGTGTGTGTATGGCTTTGTGTACTTACACGTATGTGTGTGTGTGTGTGTATGTTAAATGAAAAACTTTTACTGCAACATCAAATTGAAATTTTGCAGTTTTCCTGCATATAAAACACCCAGCGAAAAAATTCGGGAAAATCATTTAAAAATTAATAATGAATATCCAAAAATTTGAATCTAATGCGAATCTATTCTTCGTACTATCCGGTGAATGGTTAACTTTGCAATGCTATGTTTATTTCATTGATTCTAGTTCTATACTATAATAATGCAACGAACATTCAACAAGTAATGCTTCTTGCTTTACAGAACAATGCAAGAATTTCCGGCAAGGCGTAGAGATAGGCGGTTGAAAGTTCGCTGTACAATTATAGAACAAGAGCTAAATAAGTTTTACAATCAGTTATCTGGATATCATTACTTCTATCTGAACTCTAGAATAAATTCATCTTTGGTAGCACTAGCAGATCCCCATATTTCCCAAGGCGAGGTTAAAATTTTTCGTCTCCTTAAGTTCTTTTTTTTTTTGTGCGTGACCAATTATTAAAATATATGACATTTTCAACGCTTAGGGAAAGGGGCCGGGGGAAATTTATACCTTAAATCTCCTCTTAAGTTTCGTTTGTAGTACATAATACACAAATTTTTGCTGGGTGCATTCATATATGTACTATATGCCACATTAAGAATATTTCACATCTGTTAGTTAAAGTCATCAGCATTTGTATTCAGATACTTTATTTTGATATCTGATCATTTAATTTTTTTTTCATTTCATTGCGAAAATAAAGTATATAAAATTCATTGGTGTTGACTCCAATGTAAAGCCCTTGGAAAAATGTTGAATGAAAGCGATTCACAAACTTTTTGCGAACTAAACTTTTAAGATTTTCAATTCATTCAATGGCACCGAGAGAATATCTAATTTATTGTGTTCAATCTTGATCGGTCATAGGATTTTAAATAAGCTTCAAATAAACTTCGTTTAATAGTGTTTCTTTTGATATATTTTATTCTCCTTCAACATTCACCAAGCTCGTTAACATGTTTGCTGATTTCTTCAGATCCACATACTCTATGTTTTCATAGCCATATTATATCTCACCGTTTAATTGTGTACAACAACCTGTTATTGACCCGAAAGATGTTTTAAATCACTTAATGACCCTGAAGTGTACTTTCGACCCAGGTCCAGATAATATACCTAGCTGCATTTTGAGGAACTGCGCTCAAAAACTGTATTTACCACTGTCAAATATTTTTAATGCATCGTTAAAATTAGGATACTTTTCTAAATGCTGGAAAGAATCATTCATAATACCCCTTAACAAGGGCGGTACTAAATCCAATGTTGTGAACTACCGCGGTATAGCTTAACTCAATGCTATCCCAAAGCTATTTGAGTCTATCATTACAAACCAAATAATACACTGGATCTCACCTTGTATAGATATACAGCATGGCTTTCTTAGCGGAAAATCAACTACAACAAACCTCTTGAAATTTTCTTCATATGTACACAAAGCTTTCTTATCTCATTTGCAAACTGATGTCATATATACTGACTTCAGCAAAGTTTTCGATAAAGTTAATCACCACCTGTTACTTATGAAGTTGAAAATATGGGATTTCCTACATTGCTTTTAAATTGGATCAAATCATATTTGGACAATAGAAGACAAAGCGTTTTATTCAAAAACGCAATTTCGGATTTCATTGAGGTCACATCTGGAGTCCTTCAAGGCAGCCACATAGGCCCCATCCTGTTTCTTCTGTTTATAAATGATTGCTATTTGCTATTCACTACTCAAAAACTTTAATGTATGCTGACGACGTCAAGCTGTTCCTTTCGCATAACTCACTTGATGACCAGATGTTACTACAATCCGATCTAAACAGCTTGGTACAATGGTGCAATATAAATTTAATGATCCTGTACCTAGACAAATGTAAAGTTATGGTATATGCAAGAAACGTTTCCCTTCCTACAAAATAAACAATTGGAAATACTGTCTTAAGTCATTTGGATTCCTTCGTTGACTTGGGAGTTACTATGGACTCTAAACTTCGCTTTCATTTGCATATAAATATATGCGTTAATAAAGCAAAAGCAATGCTAGGTTTTGTTAAACGCTGGTCTAAGGAATTCAAAGACCCATATCACAAAGTCGCTTTATACATCATTGGTTAGACCTATTTTGGAATACGCATCAACTATCTGGTGTCCTCAATATAAGATTAAATATAGAAAAATTGGAATCAGTTCAAAAACAGTTCTTGCTTTTTGCTTTGAGATCCTTGCCGTGTGATTTACCGTTTAATCTTCCACCTTACGAGCAAAGATTAAAACTTTTGAATTTACCTACTCTTGAAAGCTGAAGAATTATGAGTAACGTGTGTTTTATTGCAAAATTGTTATCTGGCACTGTTAATTCTCCATCTTTGCTGAAGAACATTAACTTGAACGTTGCGACTCATACTACTCGATACTATATCCTTATCAATTTATCTATTTGTAAGACCAATTATTCAGACAATGAGCTGTTCCGCCGTGATTTTAACAACCTCCATAATGTTATTGATATTTCTGATTCGGTAGATTCCATAAAACAAAATGTTATAACTTTTTTAAATATATAGATGTCGTTATCAGCTGATGATTTATAATCTGTAGCTGGATTTCAGAAGGGCCACTTGTTGGGTAGTGCGCTACCCCAACGTCTTTAAAAAAAAAAAGAAAACAAACAAAAAACGCGAAATAGTTTTTCTTCGGCTCCTGCAACAGAACTTCGTTTTCGATACCGATTAATTTGTTGCCTCTTTTTTAAGCTAGTAAGAATTCCTACTATGCCATCTACTTCAGAATCTTGAACCTCAAAAAGTGAAACTTACTACTGCTCAAAAGTTACTACGCTACCCTTAAAGCCATAATATGATACCAAAAAAAAGTTTGCCACTCGCTTTTGCACTGATTTTCACACAGCCCCAAAAAGAAAAAAAGTTTAATTAAGCAAAGCGCTTGCAGCTGCAAAACATCTCCTCTCCACTAGGTTCTCTTTATTCCATTGAAATCATTGCACATACATACATACAACTCGCTCATTTATATCTGTCGCTTGCGCCATTTCTGCCTGCCGTTGCTTCTTCTGATGTTGTTGCTGCTGCTGCTGTTGCCGCTTGAAACTGCCACTTGACGCAAGATATCGAAACCACTTTTACCGTTTCTTTTTTCTTTTTTTTTTTTTTTTTTTTGCGATGAACATTTCGATTAAAATGCTAAATGACTTTTAACACGTATTTTTCTTGTGATTTTATTCCCACATTCTTCCCTCTTTCGACCGCTTTCCCCATCTCTTCCTGAATCTCTGACACAAAGTGTTTTCTTTTTTTTTCTCACTTTCGAATTCATTTGGTGTGGCAGCATAAAAAAATTGCTAGGAGCAACTTTTTGATTGAATTTATCATTTTTGTATGATCTACTTGTTTTCTGGGGTACATGTTTTTTTTTTTTTTTTTGGGAGGTTTATGGAAAAGTACAATTGCACTTTTTAATGATTTTTTTTTGGGGGTAACTCTTAGTTCGTCATTTTCACAACAAAACGAACTGTAAAATTTACTATTGATGATATTTTTTTAATAAATATACTATATAATTTAATTTAAGTTTTGTATTACCTTTCCAACTCATCCAGTCGCTCTTGGGAAAAAAATTTGTCTCTTTTAAATACAATGTGTGGATTAATGTGCCATTGCTGACACGAATTTTCTAAGAGTGCCTTTTGCATCTCTGAAAAATTAAAAGAAGTAGGAGTGGTTGGTTCATTGTTAAAGCAAAAATATTGAGCACATATCAGACAGATTAACCCATCTTTTTGACAACTGAATACTTTTGAAAAACTATTGACCCTATCAGTTAGGAGCTTTTTCAACCCATTTACGTTCAGTAGAGCCTTAGCACGTCTAGCTTAAAGACAGTTTTGTTGACACAGCTGATGATCAACAAATAACTTCCTTTTTGTTCTTATGTTCATTCGTCTTCTGTGGGGCATAGATCTTCTACGAAACGGGATCATCGAAATTGAACCCGTTTTCCTGCACGCATTTTGTCCTCGGCATGTGTATTCAACATTCAAAGTTAGTTTGCTATCCATGATTATTCTCATATATCTCACCGTCTTGAAGATGTTGATTCCAGCTCCAAAAAGTTTAAGTGCTTCTACTATTAGAAACTTTCTCTTTTTAGTGAAGAATAATACATTCCTCTTAAACTACAACTCTCATTTGCCATGCCATGCCGTTGTCTTGGAAAGAATTCTACCCAATTTATGATAATTGGTTTAACTTTTCGCAGAGCTTTCAGCGTTCTGAAGCCTTTTTTATAGAAGCCTTTCTAAATGTCCATAAAAAATACATAAATATTTCTTCACAAAATCATACAGATAGTTTTTTGCAGTACACTTGCATATAATCAGCGGATTATTTGTCAGCATTATGTTGTCAATATACCCAGCCAAAACCCTCTCTATTATTTTTGAAAAGGAAAGAAGTTAAGTTGAATGGTCTAAAATTTTTCGCCTCAGACTTTTTTCCGGTTTTGGAAGGAAAATTACTTTAGGTTTTTTTCAGGCAATCGGCACATATGTCAGGCTACAAAATGTTACAAACATTTCTCACTAGGACTTCATAGCTCCAGTTTAAAAAGGCCGGAAATATTGCTTTCAGTTTTGTTATCTTGAAAGATGCGAAGTTCATTATATCACATTTCACTCCATTTCAGAAAACTATCTTTTTGCTTCCATTTTATGATTTTAAGTTATGGGTCTTCGTTTTTGCATTTTCATAAGAGCAAAAATTACTCCACCTTTTCCATCATGATTAACGCTCGTATCTTTTTTCGAACCAAAAACTGTATATTTCTATCAAAAAATTTAAAAAAATTGTTAACTGAATTGAAAAAACTGTATATTTCGCGGTATCAGTTTTTTTCAATAAAAATTTATCATCTGAGTAGTCTTTGCTCTCCATTTTAATATCTCCTTCTGTAGTTGTGTTGAATTTGTGCTTTGAAGAAATTTGACGAAGCGATTCCAGATTTGCTGTGAGGTATTTATAGACATCAACGCATGGATATTTCAAGTTACATTTGACTCGCTGAGAAGAAAAGTGGTATATTGTATTGTATTGTATTATAGAGGTTTCTGTCGTTGTACCGCGACCTATAAGATCTATTGTACGTCCCTCTTTTCTATCTAGTCTAATCTGCCTAGAGTACCTCATCCAGTCCAGTCTCCCTCAAGAATTTGGATGCTAGTTCTGTACTGGGCACTTGGTGCATGCCCAAACATTTCCTTCTTTTGTGGATCAGTGCTCCACATTAAAGTGGTATAACTTCTACGTTCAGAAAAAAGTAGAATAATTTTACTTAAGAGCAAAAGCAAAACGAAATATGTTCAGAGCAAAAGTGAAACGAAATATGTTCAGAGCCAAAACGGAATAAAAAACTATGCTGTTCTTGCTCTGAAAGAATTGTTATACCATTTTTGTTCTTACTTTTAAGGCGTTTCATTTTCACTCTAAACCGTATTACTTATGCCATTCTTGCACTGACACACTAAATTATTTCACTTTTGCACTTATATAAATTTTAGCCTGCTTTTCCTCTCAGCCTGTCATTTATCATTCGAAAATTATATAAAACCGAATCGTCCTCATTTGAGAGGCTGAGAGGAAAAGTGGTATAACTTCTAACTTCAGAAAAAAATGGAAAAATTTTACTTAAGAGCAAAAGCAAAACGAAAAATGTTCAGAGCAAAAGTGAAACGATATATGTTCAGAGCGAAAACGGAATAAAAAACTATGCTGTTCTTGCTCTGAAAGAATTGTTATACCATTTTTGCTCTTACTTTTAATGCGTTTCGTTTTCACTCTAAATTATTTCACTTTTGCTCTTATATAAGTTTTTGCCCGCTTTTCCTCTCAGCCTGTCATTTGATGATCAGAATCGCCTTCAATGTTTCCACTTCAATCAAAAGTATACTCGCAACGAGTTGCCATTGTTCTCTCAGACGTTTTGCATTGCGATTGATAAATTTGAGTTTCGTACCATTCAAAAATTTTATATTTTTTTTCTTAGTGTAAACGCGGTATTTTGGTAAAAAAGACGGTATGCGGTTTTTGAGTCTAAAAAACAGTATATGTAATACCGCGAAAAACTGTATAGATACGAGCGTTAGTCATGATCCTTAACCGCTTCCTTAACTCTTCAGTTCCTTTTCATTGCCAATCATTCCAGCTTGCCCGCGCTTATTAGCACAGCAGCCGCAGTGGTTATCTGGTGTTTCTTACGTCGATGGTATTCGTGATCATACAATTCTTTTTCAGACGGATTTATACTCGTACATATGTAATTCATCAAGCTTCAAAGAATGTTGTAAGGATCTATCAAGATCAGAGACAAGAATCCTTCAAGACAGTCTAACAGCGAACAAAATACCAAATTCGCGAAATACTAAATTCAACGGCAAACCACATAATCTTTCATAAACCAGCTGCCCAGGAACTTGGTCTTCGATCATTGGGAAACATCTGAATAAATTTTCCACCCATCGATTGGGTTCAATTCATTAAGCACTAAGGAGAAATCTAATAATAACATAGGCCGACAAAATTTGACGAACGCTCTTACCCAGAAACCAGACTATACTTTTCCGAAGGATTTTGACGCGCTGAACTGAAATCTGGCCTCAAAATTGCTCCTAACCTAAAAGTGCAAAAAATACAGTTTTTGCTCATTTTTAAGGTTATGTATCACGGCCGATCCTATTTTCTTTCAAAAATTATTGATAGCATATTAAAGTACTAGTCTTCCTCTTCAAAATAACTTTGAGTTTACTCAAATATGTTTTTTTTCGCTGAGAGTTTGTGCCATTCCTTGTCGATGAAATTATAACACACAGATACATTTGACTGATTCTTAGATACGAAAACACTGAGCAGCCCTTAAAGTCAACCAGTATTGGATCCAAGTTACTTCTGTCCAAATTCCACCTAAAGATGCTATCGACTACTACTGCTTTATCGGCAGGCAGTAGTGAATTAAAATATTTGAGTTTATTTAGTCAAATTTCTGGCTGCTTTAGATCTAAGCCTTGGTCTGAAAATTGGAAAGAATTTTGGTGAATTTCAGACCGAATTCGGTCTTACTTTTTATCGAAATTTCGGTGCAAATATCGAGACTATTTTTAGCCTGAGTCTTATTCTGGACTTTGTTCTGAATTTTGATATAAATAACACTATAATTTTTTAACCGAAAATCATTACGATGTGTGCTAAATTTTGGTTGAAGTTTTGGTTCAAGTTTTAATCTATATATCGTGATTTTTTTAAAAAACTTGAACCAAAGTTTTTTTCTGGACTTCCCTGACTTTTTGATTGATTTTTGATCTAAATATAATATAAATTTTGGTCTGCTTTTGATTTCAGTTTTCGTTTCAATGGAATGATTTTAGGTGAATACTTCTGGTCATAATTTTGGCCAACGTTTTGGCCTGAATATTGGAACTATTTTTTGACTCTCAGTTTTGTTCTAAATTTTCTATTAGTAATAGAATATCGCAATAGTTTTAGCTCTGAATTTGGTATTGTTTTTTATAAAAATTTTGATCCTAATATCGGGACTATTTTTAGTCTAAGTTTTATTCTGGACTTTGTTCTGAATTTTTATATAAATATCACTATAATTTTTGATCCGAAAATCATTATGATTTGTGCTAAATTTTGGTCCAAGTTTTGATCTGCATATTGTGATTTCCTTTGGAGTATTTTTGTTTCAATTTTTTTTTGGACTTCCCTAAATATCCGTTTGATTTTTGATCCAAATATATGGACTTTGATCTCAGTTTTCTGAATATCGGAACTATTTTTTGGCACTAGGTTTTGTTCTGAATTTCGATTTTCTTTGATCTGCTTTTAGTTTGAATTTTGTTCTGAACTTAAGTCTAAATATTGAATTGATTTTTGGTCTGAATTTGATATATTTTATATCGGAATTTTTGGTTGTTTTCTGTTTGCTTTAATTCTAAACTTTGATCAGACTTTAAGATCGGTTTCTGGGCAACTTACTGATTTATCTTTCTATTATTGCTTAAAATACTTTAAAACATTCATTGATAATATACCAAAATCATCCATCCCCCTCATCCTCAAATCCTATATCCGTCAATGTCTGCTGATAATGATTTTATAATATTATCCAATAATTAGCCTAAACTAGTGAGCTTTATAATCTAAGAAAATAAATATATATCTCTAGAAAATATTCTCCATTTTGTAACATAAATAAATGAATTCCAGATTTTTTTTTTTTTTTTGTTGTACTATTTGGGTGTACACTCATTTTTCAAAATCTTCCAACAAAATACTAAATCCAACGACAATTCCTGAGCAACGACGAAAAGCTTAAATTCAATTTATGTTAATTTTTGGACATGCGCATAAATATTTTGAGGTGTTGTTGTTTGTTAATTTGACGGCAACATTTGCAGCGCCTGTCGTATGTAAATCTCATTCATACAATTCATTCATGTTGTTTTGTTGATGGTGTTGCTATAAATTGGTAGATGAAACAGACATAGACAGGAGAGAGAGAGAGAGAGCGAGACACAGGGAAAATGATCAATGATCACATGGCATGAAAATTTAAATTTGTCCATCAAAAATTGTGACTGGACGAGAGTGAACGAATGCAAGGCACAGCACGGTCTGGCAATGCTTCCCGCTTCGCTATGAGACATACGGACAGTCATAGTCATAGGCTAAGCTTGTCTGCTGACTGGCTGCATGACTGGTTGTCGTTGTTGTTGGCATGCGGCGTAGCAGATAGATATCACGCTGCGCATGCGTCTAAAAAAGAAAAATAAAAAAAAAATCAACTCCCTCTCCTGCTGCACTCTCCATTCTGCACTCCAAGGCACTCCATCACCATATAATTTATGCAATATTCAAAATTGTTTGTGGTTTTTAATGTAAACGCTGAAATTTGTTTATTGTGCGCCTGTGTAGCAGCAACAGCCCAAACAAAAAGTCATTTCAGTGTTAAGCGGTTGATTAAAATTCTTGTAACTACAACACTTCTTCTTCTCCTTCTTCACGCGACTGTCTCCTCCAATATACGCTTTGCATTTTGAGCCTCGGTGTTTTTTTTTTGCTTCTTTTGTTTGTTCATTTTTTTGTTTTTAATTGAATTGATTTGCATTTTTCACGCAGGCGGGAGGTGACTTCTTTGTTGTTGGAATTTAGTGTTGCTTTTGTGTTGTTGCAAACTACTTTGCATAACCAAAATTGTTTTATTTCCAACAATGTTTCATTTTTCGTGTACATATTTTCCAACTACATACATTCACTCACTTAAGTATTTCAGTTTTTAGACTCAGTCAGCATCTTGAAAATATCCGTGGCGCCCATGTTACTCGCAATGGTCTTCGGACCAACAGCCCACAGCCATTCTTCATATCCTTTTCAACATTTATTTTGTTTAATTTCCGCACCTATTTAAAAACTCAATGCATTGAATGCAATCATGCAAATCAGCGCCGCCACATGCAACAAATATTTTTCAATTCAAATTGTAAAAAAGTCTTTAATGTAACATGCAATCCATATACACTCAATGAGAAATGATTGTACAAAATTATAAAAATAAGGAGAAATGCCAATTGCTTTGTTACAAGTTTAAATTGATATATCTTCAACTAAGGCAACTTTCTATGCAAACCAATCAAATCATAGTGAGGAACTGACCGGTTCATTATCTCATTCAAGTATAAGGGTCACAGCGGGCAGGAAGCGACGATAGGTTGCATAAAAATGTCGACAAAAATTTAAAGTAGGGGTGTATTTGTTGACGATTACAGGTGAAAAATCCGTTTGGAATGAAATCCTAGCTGCTCTTCTTTCAAAGATATCCATGTTTTACATACAGTAAGTGGATAATATGTCAAAATGAAAAGAAAACTTTAACACCAAACATCTTCTCAAAAATAGATAGCTTTAAACTTATTTTTACATCATTATAAAACTACATGAAACGTTGTTGAAATAGCAATAACATTATAAGGAGCCAAATTTAGTTCTGATTTTCTTTTATAGTTTAATATTACTAAGTGACAGTACGATGGTGTAAAAGCTTTAGCATCCAAAAGTACCACCTTTTTCTATAACAATTTTGGTGAATTCTATGATGAAAACAAGATTTTTACATCGTTCTGGAGTATTTTTTTCCAAATTATTATTGAAACACACATTTTCAATTTGTGCTTAGATTACCATTTGATGACGAGTCAGGGCTAAATGAAAATAAAATATCTCTTTCACTGAATAAATTCCAGTACTTTTTAAAAAAATTTTCTAACCTTTGCTCTGGAGTCCCCTTTGAAATATTTTTAATTTAAAATAAAAAACACAAATATTCTAACTGGCAGGTATATAGATTGCGTTACAATACCCTTGATTTTCCACATTGGTATGTGAGCAAAGTTGTAAACATTTAAGACATTGATCTCTATTTTAGTTCAAGAAATATTCTAAACGCAGCCCCGGAACAAAAGTTAATTAAAAAAAAGTAAAAAATCTTGTATTTACCCATTCTTCTCGAAAAACATTGTCATGATGGAGGTTACAAAATCAATCTACTCTAATGGACATACCCCACAGGTGCCACCTTTTGATCCGCCCGAATATTTGAATCAATTTCAATATCGGGGAATGCCATATCTAAACGGGCTTTCCTACCCGCAGCATATGTGGTTTTACATTTTTGGATATAGAACCCTTGAGGGACTGGTTTTACCGTTGATAAGATTGGTTAGCCTTGAGAACTTGAGTATCTCATAAAGTATCTCTTAAAATTTCCAGAAAGGTTTAAAAAATGATTAGTCTGTTTTGAAACTAAAAGAAGTCGCCTACTGATAGCAGCATACCCCCGGGAATCTCACTTACTTACCCATCACCGAACGGATTCAAAGATTGCGAAAAAAGAAAGTTTTAATTTTTCGTCTTTTTAAATTTTTTTAAAATTTGTTATTAACGATCAAAATGTATCAGATATTTACCAAGAAGGAGGGAGGCAATGTACCTCGAGTATGTTCAGATCTCACGACTATTCTCATGCATTTCGAGCGGCATTAGTTAGGTTCACTAGCCGAGAAGATCTTCCAAGGGAAATGTCTCACAACGAAAACCTATTCATTGGAGCCCAGCGTATACTAAGTAAAGACTAATAAGAATTGAGTTTTCCGCTAATATCTCAGTTAAATATATAGCTATGAGAAATTTCTACCGCCAAATTCATCACTTTGTAAATCTGAAGCAAACATTGTATAGCCCACTTTATTAAAATTGCCGAGTATCAAAATATTTATAAAGAAAATATGATGTTTTCAACTCTCGACACTATTGCCCATATACCACGATATTCATAATTTGCATGCCCTCCGTCTTGGGCAGTTTTTGCGTGCTGCTCCACTCTTTGCTTTACTAGAGTCGAAAGCTGAGAGCCAATGTTTCACTACTCGATGGCAAAAGCAACCAAGGCAGGTTGTTCCTACTTCCCAAATTCCAAACTAGCTAGCCAATTTTTCCGTTGAGTGTACATACAACAAGTTAGTGGTACCGCTTGCCTATTCAGCAAATATTAGCGTCATACACAGTAGGAGAAAACCTAAAATTTATTGACTTCTATTTATGTAACTATCAAATATAATTATACCCTACAATTGAAGAATAGGAGTTAGTAGGAACTTTCGGCTTAATGCGTTTTCTGTAATGAAAATGAATGAATGTAATGAAATTTTTTGAAAAGTTAAGACCATTTTTTAAGGGTTCCTACTTCTTACTACGCTTTATATAGAAAAACCATACTCCGTTAGGTTCTCCAATAAGTAACTGGTATTTTCAAGGGGCATTATTGTTTTCTTCTTTGTCGCCGACTAGATAATGCGAGGCCAAATCATATATTTTTTATTGTACATTTTTTTATATCCAGAAGGGAGTGATGGCCTCGATAGTCGAGTGGCTAGTGCTTTAGGCTTTTAAATATAAATAGGCTCCAAGAGTCCAGGTTCACTTAGAAACTTTTTTCGAGCTCAGTTCTTGTAGAATGTGCAGTACAGACAGATCCATTAGTTTGCGCCCTTCGATAAGGACTTTATATCAGAAGTGTCCGATAACTACCGACCGTCATTGATTTTCAACAAATTTTGCATTCGTCGACTTCATGAGACTTCACCAATTTCGAGGTACATAAGGAAGAGTAATCTAGTGCCACAGTTGCTAGAGAGCTTTGAAAATTCGGCAGTGGTGAGCAGGGTTTCTACAGAAATTATAAAAACATTTTACATTGAGGGAAAATAATTAGCATGAGTGCAACAAAAGATGCAATCTGGGCATGCTGTGCGAAAGTGAAATGCAAGGACAGACTCGAATTGCAATGGCTGCATTCACGAAACTCATCAATTCCTAAACAGTTGTAAAATTTTATTGTGAATGGCAAAATTTTTAGTAAGCAAGCGGCATTTTCGGTATCGAAAAATTTGTATGATACTTTTCATCGGTTGATTTTTATACAGCGGCTTATGTTTATGTCAAACATACTTTACAAAAACATTAAATTATTTATATTCATTATTCAAGTTTTTGGTTTTTTTAAAGACGAAAAATAGCAAAAAACTATTCACAATAGAATAGTTAACGCCAAAAAGTAGCAGCATGTTCACGACACGAAAATTGGTGAGCTGCAACTGTTTAGCAATTGATGAGTGTCGTGAATGCAGCCAATGACAAAGTAACAAACAATTTAAGCGACAGCAGCTCTAGTCTTAAGAGGGGTGCCCACCAAGACGGTGAGGTGTTTTTAGAGGATTAAATTCCTATTTAGGGACTTAAGGATGTAGTCTGGTGTTCCGGCTTAATTTTCAAGGTTATTTCGGGAATTTTTTCTTATAACAAAATAAAATACAATCATTTCAATTTTTTTATTTGTTATTATTGATATTTCTAACTTTACAAAAAAAATTTTTGGAGTTTATTTTTATATATTTTTTCAGTTTTTTTACGTCCAAAGTGGACACCAAAAAAAAAAAACGTGTGTGGCTGGCCCGGATGATTACGGCACTTGAAGTCATCTGAGACAAAAAATTGCCATTCTAGCAGATAGTAGATTTAAATATTTTTATTAAAAAATAACAAAATGGCAGACTTCTAAAAAAAATTAACAAATCGCGCTTTTTTAGCTGAAAATCGGTATAGAAAACAGGAAATAATTCAAAATAAACAATTCTACTACCTGCTAGAGCCATTGGCGTGTAAAATAACCTGTTAAAATTTCAGCGCAATCAGCTCTATAAAATTTCTTCAAACCGCTGGGCCGATTAAGAAACGTTGTTTCGGTAAAAACGCCTTTAAAGTTTAACAACACATACAGTTTAACCAACAGGCGCTCTTGACTTTGTGCTATATACCCGTTAATATTTTGGTCTGAAATTTGTACAATCAATATATTGTAATTTCGAAACTCATAAATAATAAAAAAAAAATCGATTTTTTGAAACTCGAACACCACGCTGCATCCTTAAGTCTTTAAATGTTTTTCATTCGATTAAAAAATTTCTATTCTGTAGCCTACAAAAACCTAGCGTCACTTAAAATTGCTTCCTCCTCATTCAGCGTAACGTTCCTAACATTTGAGCCCCAACCTCATTAGTAGGCGTGGTTGGTGCTATTAATTTTGATGAAAGTTTCACTATCACCTGACTGTAGCGCTAAGTTTCAAGTCTAAGTTTCATTTAAACCTTAGCGCCTTTAACACTCTTACTCTTCTTAAATATTGCATGCTATAACAATCTAATAACAAAAAGAAAAATGAAACGAATGAATCACAAATGGCAAAAATATACAAATCTATATGTAAATATCGAAGGTCAGCAAACTAAGCAGCAGCAACAACAATGTTGCTGTTGCATATTGCAAACAAAAATTGCATGTTGCATGTTGCACAAACACCGATGCTTAAACAAGTTTTAGGCATGTTCTTTTTTCTCGCATGCAACAACGCGATATAACTACACGATTTAAATGTTCTCAAATAATTTGCATGCAACAACAACTTACTAGTACTCGGTATTTAGTATGTAGTTGTTGTTGTTGATTCGTTTTTCTTCTTACAATTTAATTTGTTTTTTGTTTCGATTTTCTTTTTATGTGCATTTTTCATGAAGTCTTGTTTCTTCTAGCTCGCCTCTTTGGATTTTTGTTCTTGTTTTTTTTTTTTTTTTTTTGAATGCTGGTAGGTAATTAAAGTTTAAAATCTTCATTAGCCTCGTTTAGTTTTCATTTTTGCAATTTTTTGATTAATATTGGTGCTGGCAAAAAACTTCAATGCAATCATTTTTCTTTATCTGAGCACACAGCACATAGAGCGACACCTACCGAGCATTTTTTATTCAATTTTATTTCATTTAATGCATCTCAATGCTTTGACATGTGTCAATGCATATGTTACTATTAATGTGTTGTTGTGGTTGCTGTCGTCTCGTCTGTAATGCCTGCTGCCTGTAACAAGTGCGTTTCTTTTTCGGATTACAGCTAAAGCAAAAACAACAACGCCTTCTTGACTCCTTCTTTTTCTGCGTAGTATATTCGCCTGACTTGTTTACACTCCTTGATGGTAACGTTTTGATAAACTTATCATTGCATAAGTGACATTTGAGTGGTTTATCAATTGACAGTTTATATTTTTGTCGTTTTTGTTTTTTGTTTTTTTTGTTTTTTTTTTTATTTTTTTTATTTTTGCAAAATTAATGCAGATCAGAAAGTTGTATGCTTATTTTTATCCTTGCAAACGAAACATATACAGACAGTAAAATAGATAGAAAAACAACTTGTCATTAAATTAACTATTTATGGATGGTTGCATTTAAAAGACTTTTTTTTAATTACACATCGTTTTACGTTTTCTGCAACCAGTTTGAAGATACATAGAGTTTGAAAAATTAAAATTCTTATGTGAATTCATGGATTGCATTTATTTTGACGTATTCAAAGATTTCTCCGATACATCATAGAAGAAAAAGTTCTTTGTGGTCGTAAAAAAAGTTCTTGTGGTTCATTTCGCTAAAAGAGGCTCAAATATCCGAGAAAACTTCGAAGATTTTGCATATAAGTATATGAAATATTCTATCATATTCTGTAAAAAAAAATATTATAGTGGCCGGTTGGACCACTTTCTTTATATGGTGGCACTCACGTGTTAAAGGATGTAAAAAATTGTTTGACAGTAAAATAATAAATTACAACAGATTTTTTAGTCTATTTCTTGAGCGTCTTGCCGCTGCAGTTTTCAATCGGCGGGAAAGATCCAGATGGTAAAACCAAAGAAATTTTTAATTGTTATAAATTTTTTACCTGGATGATCTAAAAAAAGGCAGTAGAAATTTTAAATTATAATTTTTTTCGGGTTAAAAAAAAAAGTTTGTTAAAAAAAAAACACTTATTATATAGGTGCTATAAAAATTATTAAAACTTTTTTAGTTGACTTCGAAGAGAATTTCACACTGAAGAAAAAGAAATTCAGTTCGATTCAATAGGTCATTTAATTTTTTAGCTGTCACTCCCGCCAATTTAGAAAATTAGTCAAAATAAAAACTGGAGAAAACGCACTTCAAAGTTTTGAATTGCACCAAGAATCTGAGCAAAACATAACTGTTAATGCTTCGTATTTTTGAAAATGTTTGGAATTGGCTTCTGTAACTTTGTAAATACATTTTTGAATATTGTCGTAGGGGTGTGTCGTCAAGGTTGGTTCACGTTTTGACTTCTGCTCATAACTTCCGTTGAATTCTTATTAATGTTGCATATCGTTGGAAAGATTTCACAAATTGCAATGTTTTAACTTAACATTAAAATATAATTGGATAAATAGTTCAGGAGTTATGGACATTTACAAAAACCAAAAATTGTAATCAGGGTCAGAACACTGCTGTCAGGATCGGAGGACGGTAGAAAATCAATAAGAAATGGAGAAATATGATTATAAATATGAAATATGAAAATCAAAGAAAAAGGAAAAATTACACTTGAAAACCGGAAAAGAGACCTGAAAGCAAAATAAAAAGGAGAATTTGACACGAAAAACACGCACGAGTGAAAAAAATGTATTTCCAGAGTCAAAACGAATCATTACAACAAAGTTTTCGGTGATCCGAAGCACTGCTTCGACCCTGATCACACACGTCATTTAGTGTCGCATCATTTATAACATATTCGCGTGCTGCAAACACCATGCAATGCTACATATTTCCACTTGTTAAACCTTATCGAAGGATTTTATGTAATTAATTCACTTTTTCTGGAAATGTAAAAACGGCCGCGTAATACTTATATACCCTTCTGATCTCGAAATGACATGGAAAGTTTGCTTACGTCCTGACAAACAATACTGTATATAAAATTAACGGACACCAGTGAGATATAAAAGAGAAAACGACACTGTCCCGACCTTGACAACACCCCAACCATGACGACACTCCCCTATATCTATAGATTTAGGCAGTAAAACAAAAACGATTTTTTTGTAACTTCTAATTCAGGGGTGTCCCTTTAGATCTGTTTATTTGAAATTTTTGTCGTAAGAGTGAGTTTAAAATTTAAATATTTATAAAAAAACGATAGAAAGAATTGTCGATTCATTATAATTTTATACTAAATTAAAAGAACGAAAACTTTTAATCAAAAACAGTTACTCAACCTAGAAAAACAGCTCAGCATCACCTTGTCATTTTGAATCCGAAGTCAAACCCCATGCCAAAGACAACAACTTGAACTTGATCGCATAGTGTAACTAAAGTTTTAAATTTATTTTTTTATCTTTGGCTTTTTAACCCTATTCATCCTACATTATTTTATAACGTAAAGTCCCACGTAGTGACTTAGAGTCACTATATAGAATTAATTCAACTATTCTCATTTCATTCAACTTTTTTCTAAAATTTTTGAAAATGTGGTAAATAAACAATAAAAATAATATAATTTGGATAAACATAGTTATAATCTTTATTTATTTTGAACGCAAGTAGTGGAACAAAAAATTTTTATTGCAAATTTTATATAATTGCTTTGAAGCTCTTCCTTTCTCCCTCCCTCTCCGCCCTTTCAGCCCGTTTTTGTGTTTCACGTGAAATTTCGACGATTTCGTTGCATATGTTGGCCTTAAGTTGTTCAAGAGACTTTGGTATATTGGCATAAACCTGTCTTTTTAAGAACCATGCTCTGGGCGAACGTTGCGTTAACGTAACAGTCGACTGATTTTGAAAATAAAGCTGGAAAATTTTAGCTTTTTCTTTTGGCGTGTAATAATACATGGTAAAAATTGTACTGAACTGGAGTATATTACATGAAATGTCATTGTTATTCCAGTTTAACATCGGGTGCCAAAAAAAAGTAGCTTTATTGCCCTCTACTTTTCTATTCTTGTTAGAAAGAAAATTAAATGAAATGCACCTTTTATTTTTCGTACCGTGCTAGCACAAGTTAATTGTGCTTTACGGCAGTTCTAAACTTGTACAGTAATTTTTCGGAAGTTATATTTTTCTTTGGCCGTTCATAAGGCTCACAGAGCTGTTCTACTACATGCTGTGCAATATCACAGTATACTATCAACTATCGCAAGTCCACCAAATGTTCTATGTCCTGACATACAAGCACAGAAGAGCAAATTGCCGTAAAAAGTATCATAAAACTCTCCATAATCGACAATGCTTTCTTAGATCTGCATCTACCAATAAATTCAAACACTTCGTTCCCAACTATTATTCCGGGTTTCATTTGTGGTACAGTACCTATTAAAATATACATATGTATATAGAGACTCAGAGTCACTACGTGAGACTTTACGCAGTTTTTTATTTATGTAATGATTATTGGACAGTGTGCCCAACAAAATCCTCTAAAATGAAGAAAAAATCGCATATTTTCTTTTAAAAAGCGCTAAATTTTCCTTATGAAAGTGTTAAACACAAATTTTGTATATACAGTAGAATCGTACCCCGATAATTCGGAAATCTCAATAATTCATTAAAAATTGCTAGTCCCTTGCGATTACGAATTATCGGTATTCTGCTGTATTAAAAGGATAATTAATTAAATACATGTATTTTTAAAGTTTTTGATTAACAGCATTTCTAAATTAAACAATCACAAGAAAAACTAAAATATACAGATATCACACATCAATGTCGAAGTCTATATTCTCTTCATTACTATCAGCTTCTTCTGGCCATAACACACTCCTTAGCCTGAACTCAGAAGCATTATAAACACTAGTGCTGTTCATTTACGTCGTCGGGTAGTTTTCACAAAATTAATTTTCGTGTTTTAATCCATTTTTTATATGAAGTAAATAATTTTTTGTATTGAGTGATTTTGGTTTTAAATAAGTTCATTGCCCATTGTTTCGATAAAAAATGTTGTTGGGATTATTCAGGAAATGGATTATTTAGCGGAGCATTTAGTGTCTTTTAAATAGAAAAAAACGCACTAAAAAACGCGCTGACCACTAAATCACTTTTTTCCGCGTTTTAATTTTCAAAAAGCACTAAATTTAGCGGGAAAAGTGCTGAGTTGGTCACACTGCCATTGGAAGTAAAAAATATTTAAAAATCATTCGATAGATTGTAAATTTTATTTCGTCTTTTTTTCTCAATTAGAAATAAAAAGAACCCCCAAAACCAACTTTTAAATATGGCCTTGACAGCAACAATCAGCTATAACTAGTATGAAGTATAAACTAGCATCTTCCGTCAATTGGGCTTTTTATAGAAAACTCTGATATTTGGTAAGGTCAAGTGAAGTCTTCTCCGAAGTTTAGGCCAAAATCTTCTGCACATTTCCCCACCGTATTTCAAGCACAATATCTCTATCGTTTTCCCCGCATTTTCTTGAAGTCGCAGAATTAGAATGAGCATACTAATCTCTTGGCTCCTCCTTATTCGAAATAAGTCGTTCACAGACTTTGGTCCATAGATTTTGCGAAGAGCCTTTCTTTTGAAAGCTACCCACAACCCATTATTGGTCGTCAATTTCTATGTCTAAGCCCTCTAAATTAGAACGGTAAAGATAAAAGAAAAGCCAACTGACCGAACTGTACAGAACTAAGGCCGGTTGAGAGATATTGAGCTTCAGTTAAAAGGGAGATGAAGACAACAAGAAAGTCCCCTAGAAAATTTGCCACCCTACGCCCTACATTGACTGTTCTGTAAATTCGAGACTAGCTGCATAACTTTTTTACTCCTATTGAGTTAAGGAATATGTGTTAAAAAATTTTGTATTCAGTTCTGACTCGCACTTTATATTTGAGTATGTTTTACTATTTACATATTATTCATTTCCATTCACATGCATTTAAAATAGATATCAGAAAACTTAATAAAAAATAAATAACTTTAGTGCCGGAACTAAATCCAATGCTACTTAACTAAGTACATCAACGAATGAAAGTTCCAACTTCAACCAAAAAAAAAAAAATTTTTTTAACTTCATAAACTCTAAATTTAATACGCTACTAATATTAACATCACGTAAAGTGCATAATTACTGACAAACAACTTTTGTTTTTTTTTTTTGTTTCCTTGAATAAACGTAAACGCCTGCTAGCCGCCGCCCCCGTTACCCTTGTCGACATATGAATATGATGATTTTTCTCATGAAATGAATTTTTCACGAAGTCGTCACATGATTTTTTACCTTTTTTTCAATTTACTCAATGTGACGCGACGCAACGTAACGCCACGGCGTTGTTGGTGGTCAAATAGTGCGGTTGGTTGGTAGGTTGGGTTGAGTTGGGTGGGCTGGCTTTGAGTGGAGTAGAGTAGAATGGAATGTATAGTGGATAAATTAATGGACGTAACTCTGTATGTATGGCTGGATCTACGATGAATATTGCACTTTTACTGCTGTTCTCGTTGTAATGCTTAGCTTAATTACTCTTTTCATGTAGGTACTACAAGCGTGTGTTTGCCTTTTTCCTTCGCTTCGTTTCCCTTTTTTTTTTCTTTCTTTTTTTTTTTTGGCTCTCCACTTACTACTACTATTTTATGTAAATGAGCAACACTGGTTGACTATAGTTGGTTGTTTGTTGACTTGGTTTGGTTTGGACTTGCCACCACCAACGGTGTTGCTTTCTGTATATTGTGGTTGTCGTTGTCGCCTTACAAACGATGAGTTCGTTGGTTGAATGAATGGATGGATGGATGGATAGATGATGACGACGACGTTGACGACGATGATGATGCGAATGATGGGTTATTATGCTCAATTAATATGCTGAGTGCAATTATTGAATACTAATGAGTTTTTGTTGTGTCCAAGTTGGGTTTTTTAACCGTAGAAAGGTATTGAAAATTATAAGTAAAACAGAAACATAACTATTACTTATTTGCTATTTAAAATTAAACAAGTAAAAAAAAATATTTATACGATACTTTAAAGTGAGCTTATGCCAAGTCTTAGTAGAAGAGTAATATTAAGTGTCTACTACTGGTGCCCATTCTTTAGACGTTGTTGCCTGAGGCGAAAGCGCCTGTTGTAATAGAAGTCGCATCTCTCTCGATTCTGTTCTGCAGCTCTCCAATCCCAAGCACAGAGACGATGCCAACCTCCTTAATCTTCCACAGAAATCAAGTGTGCCATGGCTGACCTTTATATTTCATCTAAACTACTTTGAAGTCTCGAAAAATTGAAGTATTTGGAAAAATCTCATATTTTGATTATTTAGATTTTTCAAATTACTAAATTCGAACTTGATACAAGATTTCAAAATCTCAAAACAATAAAATGACAACATGAAAAATTTATCGAGCACAATGAAATTCGATTCGCCATTTTGAATTGGCTATTTCGTCAATATTATGTCATATTCCCTGTCAAAGAGAGAAAAAGAGAGAAATTCCTATATGAAATTGCCAACATGCTGGCATACATAGAGAAAACCAGGCATTAGACTACATTAAATTTCAATATCATTTTTTAGGTCTACTCTTTAATCTGTTCGATTATATGGTCTGATTTTTAGTCCTCTTTGGCGTCTGGTTTTAAGCCTTCTTTTGATCAGAATTTTGGTGTGAGTTACTTAGGTTTCCCCCCGCTAATTTTTGCAGAGTTTTTATCCGAATTGGGTCTCCCTTTGGTCTGAATTTTAATGTGAACTTTAACAAAAATTGATGGTCTAATTTTCAGACAGAATTTTCTTATAAAATTTTAAACAAAATTTTAATCCGAATTTTGTCTCTTTTTGGTATGATTTTTGGATTTTTAGTTTTCTTTTGATCAGAGTTTTGGTGTAAGTTGCGGTTGATTTCCGTCTTATTTCGAAGAATTTTCATTTATACTTGGTTTACTTTTAGCCTGAGTTTTAATCTGAACTTTAATAAAACGTGGTAGTCTAATTTTCAAACAGAATTTAAGTTTTTTTTAATCTAAATTTGATCCTCTTTTGCTCTGAGCTTTAGTCTGAACTTTGGTCGAAGTTGATAGTCTAATTTTTGGTTAAAATTTTAATTTTGTAATCTGAATTTTGATCAAAGTTGATGGTCTTATTTTTAAACTGAAATTTAAACAGAATTTCTATCTTATTTTGATCTGAATTTGGTCTCCTTCTGGTCTGAGCTTTAGTCTGAACTTTGGTCGAAGTTGATAGTCTAATTTTTGGTTAAAATTTTAATTTTGTAATCTGAATTTAATCTCTTTTTGTTGTGAATTTTGATCAAAGTTGATGGTCTTATTTTTAAACTTAAATTTAAAGAGAATTTCTATCTGATTTTGATCTGAATTAGGTCTCCTTCTGGTCTGAGGTTTAGTCTGAACTTTGGTCGAAGTTGATAGTCTAATTTTTGGTTAAAATTTTAATTTTGTAATCTGAATTTTGATCAAAGTTGATGGTCTTATTTTTAAACTGAAATTTAAACAGAATTTCTATCTTATTTTGATCTGAATTTGGTCTCCTTCTGGTCTGAGCTTTAGTCTGAACTTTGGTCGAAGTTGATAGTCTAATTTTTGGTTAAAATTTTAATTTTGTAATCTGAATTTAATCTCTTTTTGTTCTGAATTTTGATCAAAGTTGATGGTCTTATTTTCAAACTGAAATTTAAAGAGAATTTCTATCTGATTTTGATCTGAATTTGGTCTCCTTTTGGTCTGAGTGCTAGTCTGAACTTTGGTCGAAATTGATGGTCTAATTTTTGGACAAAATTTTAGTTTTTTATGACACATAATTTAATTACTGCTATATTTGAATATGTTTAAAGCTTCTAATTTATTTTATTTTTATATATTTACATAAATGTATGTAGGTACTTCGATAAAGAAAAAGTATTTTAGAAAATAGTATTTATCATTCTCCTGCAAGAAACTCAACACAAAATTGCAGACATTATGATGTTACGATAGTTGTTGCTGTTGCTTGCAGACTACAGCGATATAGCCGAGTACGCACGAAGAGTTGTAATTTGCGCACACATTCAAAATCAAATGAGCAAAGCAGAACGAAAATTCGTTTTGGCTCTATGAAATTTTCTAGATCAGCTTTCCTCTAGCAAATTTTATTCTTCACTTTTCCTCTGAGAGCGTCATTTGTAGATCGCTGTTAGTCGCCTCCCAAAAATTTTTGAATTTGGTTTTTCTTTTAGTCTGAACTTTGGTCGAAGTTGATGGTCTAATTTTCAGAGAAAATTTAAGTCTGAATTTTATTAAGAGTTTCAATCTGATTGCAATATAAATTTTGGTCTGAACTTGGTATCTTTTTGGTTTGATATTAACATTTAGCTACATTGAGGGAAACTGTAAAGCCAATAACCTCGCCACACTTGGCACAACTTTCTGCGGTTATACCGCTGGCCACATGCAAACTCTTAATTAAGAATGTAACCAAGCTGTACTATTGCTAGACAGCTCTGGCCTACGCCAAACCAGAAACGCACCAAAGCGCTCATAAACTTGCACTAAACTCACATAAGTAGGGTAATCTCTACCAGACACTGCCTGATTGGAGATCTTGCCAGCAGACTAGGTCTTCCCTATAATGACTTTTCCACAAGCTGCAGAATTTAAGAGGAAAAGGAAACAATGTCTCATCTTTTATGCAACTACTCCATTCTTGTAGCACGCAGATATAGTATTCTGGGGAACTCATAGAACATTCACCCTCTGAAATCAGGGACATACTAGCTTCATTGAAAGCACCAAGTGGTTTAACTAGGCCAGTTTTTCAGATCGAGCTTAAACTCGGTTTAAACTAAGTTTGCTTAAACGTCGCTTAACTCTGATCTACGTTTAACTATAGAATCAGTTTTTCAGTGTGAGTTTAATTTCAACTCAGTAATTGCTTTTTGTGTATAGGAACACCGAGAAATATCAAATATTTATCGATATTTTTGCTTATTTCTAATAGCTGATCATTTTTTTGTCGACAGAAAAAAATTTAAATCTAAAATTAAAAAATGGATTTCAAAGAAAAAAATATTAAAATCAGTTATAATTTCAGCTCCGCGGAGATTTCTTTCCTACTAGAAGTTGTAGAGAAGTACAAAATAATAGAGTGCAAGCAAACGAAAAGGGCAAGTGCGGAAGAAAAGTCGAAAACATGGAACACTATTTTGCACATGCAATCTCACACCAATTTGCTCGATTCCTTATATGCGGGCCAATAAGCTCCAGGACGCTATGCGCTGAAGACTCTGTAAGACGGAATTGTTCATAAAAAACTTTCTCCCCAAATATATGAAAATGGTTTGGCCGCGATTTTATTGTTCGAAGTCTTCTTAAAACTGTAATGTTTAAGATTTCGTACACCAGAAAAATTCATTTTGCTTTTTTTTTTAGATTCACAGACACTTTTATTTGAAAGAAGTAGCTGTCAAAATTAAAATCTTGTCTGATTTTGTCATGAAGTTTGATGCGATTTTTAGTTTCAAATTTGGTTTGGGTTTTGATCTGGGTTTGGGTCGAGTTAATTGTCTGTTAGGTACCTTATAAAGTAGCAGAATCAGACCTCCCCAAATCAAAACTCTAGATCCACTTCGGACTACACCCATGGATCGATCTTAGTCCCATCCGACATTTTTTTGAATTCTATGTAGTCTGAGTCTGTTTTGACTTTACAAATTAAGCTTTAACCCAGAAGGAATATACGCAATCAATCACTTTTATTATGAATGATTTATTGCATTATTGCATACAAATAAAATAATGCATAATATTACCATATCAGCAAAAGATGTAATGTATAGTTTAGATTTTTTTGCGTTTTTCTTTACTGTTTTCTACCGCCGACTTCATGTCGCCACCGCATTGCGTATTCACCAAACTGGTGAAAATTTTGATTCGTTTTTGAGTTTTTATAGTTTCAAATTTTTTAACAATAATTTAATAAAAATATTCCTATAGTTACCAACAATTAAAAAAATTCTGCTCACTTTGGGCGTTAAAGGAAAATATTCAAGGATTCTGGATGAACAGCTGGCCCTGCAGTACAACTATGGTTTTTTTTTACTATTTAAAAAAAAATAAAAGTTGTGAAATGATATTTATATCTCATAAGTATAAGCTTTATAATCAATGAATTAAAATATTATCATAATCAAATCTTTTCATTAATAAAACAGTGGTAATGATTTAACGAATGAAAAATTTATGTAAAAGTATGGATGATCACGCTTTAAAGAATTAATTTATCTTTGGTAATGTATAAACAAATGCATTATTTTCCTACGACATCAATGTGTTATGAATCATTAATACTTTACTACATAAACGGTGGAGGTTTTCGATTAGCGTCTGCATTACCATGCATTACGTTTTCCTTCTGGGAAGTAATGCGAATTACCTCTTCCCGAATACTCTCAACGACCTGTCAAAGTTCGGCTGTCATCTTTTATCTATGTGCTATAGAACAAGAACGTTGCAGTACTGTAGACTCGATTATTATCAATGTCAACCATCCAAAAATTATGTGCCTAGCTGAACTATGTAGATAGTGAAAAGATTTCTACCTACTACTACTACAATTATGGCACAACAGCCCCTGGAGGGCCAAGGCCGAGCTTTTCGCATTCATTCATGTTGTGTGAGTTATATTTATACACGAATGGAAGGGACCTACAGTTTTATGCCGAATCCGAACTGCAAAGTGAAAAGCTTTTCATAGGCATGTTTTTACTCTTGGAGGTTTGCCATTGCCAGCCAAGAGATGGTGCCATGTAGAAAAATGATATGAACCCGGGCACCTCTGCGTAGCAGCCCAACACACTAACCACTAGGCTACAGCGACCACTGATTTCTACCTTACCGGTAATTATATCAGCCATTATGATTGTTGCTTCTAAATTAACAGATTTTCTATTTGAAAAGAAAACCGAAATCCGAGCTGGAAGACTACGTAACGTAATCTCAGAACCCACCAGGGCCTAATAGTTACTATCCAGAATATAAAAACAAATGATTAAAAAAGGTTTGGATCCGAAAACTTCTCGCAGTAAATGAAAGAAATTGAAGTTTTAGAAAGATAATGAATAGAATTTTTTTTTTAATAATTTCTTAGCGTGCCGATTACACGAACGCTGCAAAATTTATTTTAAACTGCTGTTTCAATGCACTGGAGTCTTTTTTTTTTTTTGTTTTTGTAAAAAATCTTTTTCTTCCAAAGAGCATTACTTTGCATTATGATTAATAGCTGAAAGGCGTTCATTGCTTATGTGGTGCTGCACAATTCTAACAAACAATCAACCAAAGCAACAATCAAACAATCAACCAACCAGTAAGGCAGGACAGTCAAGTTATCGATGCCAATGCGTCTAGTCACTGTCAGTGTCAGTGTAAGAGTTGGTCTCTCTTTAGACGCAGTCAGCAGCTAAAGTAGAGTCAGTTCTCTTAGTCATATCTCATTGTCATAATGGGCACGCTGACAGTAAATAATCTATCAATAATTGCTTTAGCTGTCATTGTGTTCATTCGTTTGCAAAAAACTCCAACGACGATAACGTCCGTTGTCTATAGCAGAGTCAACGTCATAGTCATACTCATAGACTCGTCGTATCATCATCGTCAATGATAGCTAGCATGGATGGCACGGCTGCCTCATGGTGGTATTTTGCTGTGGCACAATTGGCATGTGAAATTTTCTTTCTTGGTCTTGATGATTGCTTACGGAGTAAGTACTTACTATAACTACTACAACTACTTACTAGCATTTGCTTGTTGGATTGGATTTAATGTTAAACTTGTTATTGTTGTTATACTCGAAGGCTTGTTAAAGGATTATGTGTCATCCAAATGCCTCATCATCTCAAGTCTGTGCTCACTCATTCACTACATACAAAACGAGGCTTTTTGTGCTTTTAGTTTGGTTGAATTATTTTTTGAATTCTTTTCTGTCAGCTGCGTTGACATTTATCATTTTGTCTGTCTGTCTTTCTGTCTATCTCTCTGTGCGTTTATGTATTATTTTTACGCTTTGTGCTCAAGGCCACCAATGAAGCTCATTTTGCAGATCATTCATTTTATATTGTTAACTTGAAGACACTCTATCGGTCTCTTTCTCTCTGTCCTCTTCTCTACTTTTTTCACAACCTCTAGTTTCGTTTCTAGCCATAAATCTCGTATAGTTAAGAAATAAGTACATAAATAAAATATAAAACTAATGCGTTTCTCTTAACGCTTAAATAAAAATAATGGATTCATAAATTTTGCTTGTAAAATTGCAACGGAAATGCTCACATCCATTCATACATAAGTTAGTGAATAAAATAAAAGACAAATAGTTATCATTGAAAAGTTAATGATTTTAGTGAAGAAGCTAAATGTTCTGGTTTACTTTTTATGAAAAGTAATAGTAATAGATGTGGATAAAACCTTTAACCCTGGAAGGACATGCTTCGTCGAATCGACGACGCATGTTTACGTTTTACAATTTTTCTTTCTAAGTAAGTGTTGGTAAACATTTAATTTATGAATAACAATCAACTTTCAAAGTTAAAAGCATATATATCATGTTTATGACCACTTTGAATATTGCCGTCGTCATTTCCACGAAGCATGATCTTTCCGTATAAAAAATATGTATGGACTTCGAGAGTTAAATAGAAACATGTGCACAAACTAAGTTACTAATACTAGGCTTTACTCTCCTCAAATTGAATGGTCTTGAATTAATGGAATACTTACGAGTTATTCGTGACACTAGGCTGAGTGGAAAATTTTCTATTGAATATAGGAATGGGTAGGCCCAGGTTCTTTATAGCCTTTTATATGTACGCTTGGTAAAAAATGAGGAATCCGTTTACAAGTAAGCTTCTGGTTATATGCAGGTAAAATCTGAAGTATGCATCTCTAGTATTGTAGCATATTATGAAAAAAGGAATGAATCAGAAAAATCTAAGTAGGATTCAAATTTTAAATTTTGTTAGCTCTATAAGAGCCACCCATCCATTCATGCACAACTGGCATACTGGCTTATCTGCTTTATATGAAACTATATAATAAAACCAAGACAGCCTCAAGCAACCCGATGCATCTTGGAGACGTAGTGGTTAATAAGCTGGACTGCTACGCAGTGTGCTCGAATTCGATGCATGGGACATTGTTCTCATCAAGAGCAGATCGGAAAAGAAATTATGTGAAAGTTGGCTTGGAGATTGAACTTTACACTGACATCCTGACATCTTGCTGAATATTGCTGAATCACTTAAATTTCTAAACAATGCCGGTGTTTTCTAAACCAAACTTCTGCCTTTCATAGAAGATTAAAAATCACTGACCAAATTTTAAGACATGGTTAAAAAAAGTTATTTCACAAACAGTTAAGCGAGTATTAAAGCTATAGACTCAAACTTAATATCCTTTAAGTTAGCTAATCAATGCAAAGAGGACAATTCTCCGAGGGGGATTCAACTCTAGATATTGCTTAAGCGTAATCAGTAGTAATTCACCTGCTCAAAATAAGGCCGAATATATACTAAACTAAATCGAAATACAGGGCGGTTTTTTGAGAAGAGGAGGTAAATACTAGATGCCTGACAAATTTTTTTTTTAACGTACCCTTCCATCTAACTCTCACCCCCCTCCCCCTACTTTTAGTTTTAACTAAACTTCTCTTTCTAACTTTTGCTTCCTTATCCTCCTTTGGAATATTTTTTAGATCAAAATAGAGACCAAACATAGTTTCCTTGGCCGAAAAAAAAATCTTGGTGCACAAAATTCTAACAGAATGGTCCAGAAATGGCGCTCCAGTACAAGGAAAAATTCCACTTTTCCTGATTTTTGCTACGAAGCTCCCTTTCGAATGTAATTTAGATATTTCACGTCCACACCCTTACCAATAACAGATGCGATGCAACTAAGAAAACTTGACTAAAAATAGTCACGAAAATATTTGACTACATCCCTCGTAAATAGCTGGGCTGACTGCTGAACAGCGTACAGTGGAGCGAACCGTTTTTAGACTTTTATTACAGATTGAAATCGTTGATTCTTCAATTTTGTTCCAAATTTTAATTCGATTGGACTATATATTCTGTCCTAACTTTTGGCCTAAAAGAAAGCAATGACAATGACACGGTCGGGGGTACGGTACTCGGCAAATACTATTTCGAGGCTTTAGGGTGAGAGTCGAGGTTTCAGTTTGCAACATTTGAGAGTGAGGACAAGAAAAGGCGGAAAAATGGGAAATCACACGTCATTGTTTTATATTGAATTTTGCTCCGATTGGATCTTTTAGTTATATGAAACCAAAGCAAGAAAAGGAAGCTCATTGAAATGAAGAAAACATATGTTCCATTGCAAAGACCTTCCAAGTTTTATCTCGATTTTCCAGAGAATGCCATCTTTCCATCTCGTGTTTGTTTTTTTTTGCTGGTATCACAGCTATCGACTTCGACTTCACTAATGCCACCATTCAAGTCAGAATTATTGTAGGCAAGAATTCCAGTGAACTCATCCTCAACAGGTGCGAGGAAGGAATTGAATGGCTTATATACATATATCGTCATCTTCCTTGATATTACCTGATTGGGTGAGTATGTTGTCTTTTCTACCATCAAAGACAACTACCATCTGTTATTGGATTGTCACTATAAGATTGCTTCTTCAATTGCTGCCATGTTTGCTTTTTCGCCCGTTTAATTTGATATTTGCAAAGGATATCGCATCTTCTTGAGAATCAGATATGCTCGCCCTGTTTACTGCAGAGAGTACTGTCGACACAATGAACCTTTGGTCCGTAATTACAGTTTCAGAAAACGAATTAAAAATTTCCGACAGTTTCAGTTAAGATTAACTTCCTTTCAGCTTTTTTTTTAAATTATTGCTTTATTATTATGAAAAAGTACAGAATAAATTCTTAAATCAAATTAATTTTTCAGTGGAATTAAACAAAAGGATATTAAAATCCACTATTATGTGAGTAAATAATATTTGATGGACTTAATAAAAACTTGCATTACAAATCAAAACACTTTCTTAACTTTAAGCAAAATTAAAGCAGAAATGCCAATAGCGATGGTGGTATATATGAAATAGCGTTTCAGCTTTTTGCGGCGCCTGCGTTTAACCAAATACTTTTCACTATAAATGCCAAACTTTGATGGACTCGAGGAATCGAACTGTAAATGATGAAGAGAAAGGAAAGATGGTAAATTTTAAATATAGATTACATGTAGATTATTTTCAGTCATTTAAGATTAAAATTCATAAATGAAAAACGATTGTTGATTTCATAACAAATCGGTGAACAACCTAAATCGTCGACTGTCGGAATTAGTTGACACATCATCATACTGCAGTAACAGTTCAACGATATGAAATATGAAGTGCTACCTGTTTACTGACATTTGCGTGCATTTCATTGATCAGCCACACGATTACAAGCGTACATCAGTAAAGAAAGTGAGAAATTTCATGAAAATCATTGTGTACTGATCACTGAACTTGTTAGTAGGTAAAATTTATAGATGTGTCCTTTATAATTACGAGTGTACCGTTAAAATGAAGCACCAACAACGCTTTGGGGGGAAACTCTTGTTGCCTCTTTAATCTCAATACTCACCGAATCATCACTAAATGATAAATCGTCATATATCGAAGCTTTCGAATTTGGGATATTATAATTAAGCCACATTTTCTTTCTTATAATTACTATGATTTTTAGGTAAACTGAGTATCGATTCTAAAAAGTGAGGAGAACAAAAAACAAATGGCAAATCAGAATGAAACTGAGTGCTACTGTAGTGATGTGACTAGTTGAGTACTTTTTACTCGTTAACCAGAGTTGAAAATTCTGAAAGTCTGCTCTTAGACCAGGAAACTTGTTTCTAGAAATTGGCGAATGTGATGGCAAGAGAGGGGGAATACCTCTTTCGTCCCACCCCTTCTTTATCACACATTTTGATAGTGTCTAGAAACAAGTTTCCTCGTCTAAGAGCAGACAAATGAAGCCATTAGATTAAGCAAGAATCGCTAGCAATTATTTTCATTTTTTAAGGCAAGAGGAAGAGTACAGCGAATAACAGCAACAATTGCTATCAATTCTTGACTAGTATAGAATGTGGCTGCTATACTCCGAAAAAAATGAGTGCGACAGTTGAATTTTTTTTTTGCTATTTGAGTTTAAAAAATATTCGATTCAACACATCACTAAATTTGTTTGTTTTTCCCAGTAAACATTTGGGCTTATAAAATATTACAGTTATTGCGTTAAGCAACAGCAATTGCTTCCCCACCGCTACGACCAATATTCAGGGTAGTGGGAAGCCCAAAGATAAGCTACTAACATAGCGTCTTGACTAGCCACAATTCATTGCAATGTGTGTATGTATCTTGCCATAAAAACGTCTATTGTCAACCAGTGTGGGCATTTTTTGAGTAATTTACGGCTTTATTGAATTGTTTACATTTTGGCATAAATTAAACGAAAAGAAATGCAAAGAGTTGCAAGCAGAATTTGCTTAACAAAATTCATTTAAATGATTACAAAAACAGGTAGTAGTAATTTCATATTTAAATTATAAAAATTTATTTAAAAACATCATTATGCACTCAAAATAATTTTATGTAGAAAAATGCCTACATTTAGTCCAAATCACCGTCATTCTTGTCTCATTCTTTTTCTACAGAGTCTTGTTTAGTCTTTTGGACTCGATTTATTAATTATTTGGTTAGTTTTTGCTGGCGGATTTTCACTATGCTAGTATTTTTCACAAGGAACTTTTCAGCTACTATCACGATTGCCACTTACTCATTTTATTTTGTACCAATATTTACAAAAAAAAATGTACCAAATGGGGGAAAAATGTACAATTTTTTTCATATAGAATAAATAACTTTACTGAAAACTTTTTGCCAGTTTATTATAAAACAATATGTTAATAAGAGTATGGAATTCTAATTTATTCCTTAATTGTTTTTTTTTTCTATGTTAGACTAAAGTCAAAAAATTTTCTTTCAGCATTAGCTGAGCTATGAGCTCATGAATATAAATTTAGTCAATTCTTCAAACCACATTTCTTCTATTCCATTTTTAATACAACTTACTTTTTGCCAAAAAATTACTAAGTCTGAACAATTTTCTAATTTGTAAACTATTCTTGATTACTATGAAAGCTAACTTTGCCCACAGAATGTACCAAATTTTAAAAACATGTACCAATTAACCAAGCGCAGATAAATGGAAAAAAAAATTACCGGTTTTGGTAGAATTGTACCAAAGTGGCAACCGTGGCTACTATATAAGTTTAGTAGTCTAATTTATTCTAATCACAGACTAACCAGGACCTCCTTCAAACTACGTAAAAACTACTTTGCGAATTTAATTTAAAAAACAGTAAAGTGGTCGAAAAATCGACCAGTGACTTTCTAATTTTCTGTAGGTTAGCGTGAAATGGATATAACTTAGCAAATATGTTATTTTATACCCTTCAAAACTTAAATTATTTTTAGTTTGGGTCAGTTCGTATTTTAACCTGTTTTTTTTTCATAGTCGCGCAAACTTACTTTTACCAAAAAACTAAAAAATTAAACTCTCGGAGAGAATATTTAAAAAGCTCGAAAAAATTATTTCTTTGATTTTCAGCATGTTTTAGAATCATAATTTACAGCAAAAATAATAAACGCATTCCGTGGTTTATTTGATGGCACCAGGTGAGCGCGAAAAAGCACTGATATCTAGACAGTGATCGAAAAATTGACCAAGCCAAACTCTCGCATTTCATGTGGACGCGGTATTCTAAAGCATCACGTATTACAGAAATAGTTCTTTCCTCTGTCGTTCCGCATTAAAACGTTCACAGACACTTTTCCCTTTTTCATCCTTTCATCAACCTATCTTCATTTCCCAATCAACACCATGCTCTATTTTTATAGTGGCTGTATCCATATGTTAACTATAACATTAAAAAAAAAATTTCAAATATTATGGAGCGGGAAGGTTGCGACGCGGTTCGCCACGAACTCGAAAAGGGGGGGAGGGGGGGTGTAGGATGAAAACAGTTGAGAACCACTGGCACAGTTAACTAGAACGACCCCTTAAACAACGTTTTCACAGTTAAAGTTCGAAAGTAACAAGCAGCACTAGTGATGTGCGAGTCGAATATAGTTTTTAGCTCGAGTAACTTGATAAAAAAAAATGCTTCAACTCGAGTTTGGACTCGTTATATTCAGTGAATGAGAAATGAAGAAATTTTTTTCGGGGGGGGAGGGGAGCGGTTTTCATGCGAAGAAAATATTCATAAATAATTTTTATCAAACTGATTTTTAAATGCAATAAATTAAATCGATGATACATTTGATGGACCCTATAAAATTAAAATTTTAGGAAAAATTTTCCGATTTTTTTTAATCTTATCCTCAAAAAAATGGCCAAAAGTGATAAAAAATTCGCAAAATAATCAAATTAAATTTTCTGAAATAAATATTATTCAATGTGCATTCAAATGCATTTTTTTATCGTGAAGGACATAATTTCATTAGCTCATTGTCTTTCCACTACTGATGATGTACCCAACCTCAGTAAAATTACCAAAAATAGTAGAGGCTCATTTTTTTCAAATGATCATCATTGGGAATTTGAGCCATTATCAATGATAAGGAATGAGATCTTTCGTGGTGCTCTGACCAATAATGCGTTAAAAAATAATTATATTTTAAGATTGCCTCCTAAACTGCATGGGGTTTGCTAATAAGATGGAGTTTTTGCGAAAGAACTTTTCACGTTGAACACGAATCTGAGGTCAAAAACTTCTCATCACGTCACGTTTTAGGAAAAAAATGGGATTCAAGCAAGTCTAATTTTACAAGGATCCGATAATTTTTTCAACTTTTTATTAATTTTTAAACTTTTCAAACAGATTCAGGACGAAACTTTAAATCAAAAACAGTTACTGACCTAGAAAACTATGAATGCAGGAGTGCTCAGTATCAACTTCTCTTTTTGAATCCGTAGTCAAACCTAATGTCGAAGAAAACAAATCGGATTTGATCGCATAGTGTAAGATTTCAAATTTATTTTTTTTTATATTTGACTTTTTAGAAAAAAAACCGATGGAAATAAAGAATATTGTTAAATCGATTTTATTTTGACCTTTTTCCATCCATTGGCAATTAATCTCTGAAATTAGAATAAAGTTTTCACACTTCGTGGGGGGGGGGGGGAAGGGAGGACAGAACCCCCAAAACTCCCCCTCCCCCCCTAAATACGGCCTTGGATGAAACAATTCGTATTAGTTTAATTGGCTATTTATTTTCGTCAGCTCGTGTCAATTCCTAAATTCATCTTCATCTATAAATTAAAAAAAGTGAGCTTACCGAATTCGAAACTTCGGGTTTTAAAAATAAATAGATCGATTAATTTGTTGTCGAGTTAGCGACAACTCGCCACATCAATACAGCAGCTATCAATTTCGTATTCACATTCGTTTTGTGTTCCTTCTGTGCGGTTAACTGTTCCATTACTGCTCATAATAAATATTTAGTGTATCTATTTTAAAAATTAAAATAATTTTAAGCATTTCTTTGCTCGTTAATGTACATCAGGCAGGTCGGAATATGATATTTCATATCATACAGCTATGGGTGTTTGTTCAAGGCTGCGTCGCAAAAGGTGCTCATAGACTAAGAGAATCCAACGTGTGGAGATCAGCAAACTATGGACACTCTACAATTTTGAGTGAGATAAAGCGGAGGGGTCAAAATGAAATCAAAGCTGACTTAGATATGGCCACGGATTATATGACTTCAAATTTTGATTTTATTACTAGAACTCCAACTCTATATCCAACCAGGGAAGACTGGGAGTCGGGTTAGGTAACAGGTAATGCTGGTATTAACATCTTTACCGATGGCTCAAAGATGGAGAATGGAACTGGAGCTGGTATCTACTCCGAAGACCTGCACCTGCAGCGGTCGTATCGTCTTCCTGACAGCTGCAGAGTTTTTCAGTCAGAGATTTTTGCTATTGAGAAAGCAGCTCGAATTCTACAAGACAGTACGATTCAGATTTCGAATATCACTAACTTTACTGACAGTCAGGCTGCAATGAAGGCAACAGAATCCAAAATAGTTAAATCAGAGATTATAAAGAAATGTCCTGCTTCACTGATGGCCATTGAGCACCACAAGGTCACTCTCTGCTGGGTTCCTGGACATAGCAATATTGAAGGGAACGAAATAGCGGATGAAATGGCCAGAGGGGCTCTGAAATGGACATTAACGAGGCGGATACCTCTATACAATCTCCGATGTGTGAACTATTTAGGAAAATAGACGAGTACACCATAGCGGTGTCAAATGACGCTTGGACTAACCTAGATGACTGTATAGTATCACGAGTCTTGTGGCCAAGGTTAGATAGGAAGAGGACAAATGTCCTCTTAGGGCACAACAAATCCAACGAGCGGACTGTGCAGAAGTTGTCATGATGAAGAAGAGACAGAATCGATTCTTCACTTTCTATGTCAATGTCCAAGGCTGCAGATGCGCATACTCCAATGTTTGGGGTCGTGCTTTTTCAATAGTCTAAAAGAAATAACGAAAGTGGAACTATCGGATCTTCTTACCTTCATCCGGAGAACCAAATGGTTCAATAAAGACATTACCTGGACTGCTGACGGAAACCGTGGTTAGAGACGTGCCTCCTCCGGGCAATTAAATGAAGGCAATCACAATGGACAATTAAGTCTCCGAGTGAAGTATATATATATATATATATATATATGCAAGCCTAACCTAACCTTGCTCGTTAAATTGTGGTCGTTGTGAAACTGGTTCGGAAGATATGAAATTAGAAACTGGTCAAAGGTTTTTTTTCGATTTTTTATGTTTTCTACACGCTTTATGAGTTTTCAACAAACAAAAAAAAATTCAATAAATAAAATAAGATTTTTTTAAAAATTGTTTTGAAAAATGTTTTTTGGTTTAAAATGTTGTGTGGAACTTCTACCCTTACCAAATAATGAAATACTTTTTAATTTACGAATTTATTCTGTATTTTTCTTGATTGTAATAATTAAATTGATGGATGGCAACATTTTACGGTTACACCTAACTGAAGCAGTCGTGATTATTGAACAAGTCTCTATAGAGAAATCTACGAAATAATTTCTTCTTCGGCATTCAATTTTTTAGCTTGTCACCTAAAACTCTGACTTCTTCAAAATAAAGTAAAAGTTTATCAAAAAAGAGAAGCCAGGAATATGTAATTCCAATAGCACTTACCTACTGTAGAAGATACGAAAAGGTAGAAGAAATTGTCCCAATCTAGAGAAACATCGACTCCGTTTCTTAGAAGGTAGGATGTTCAGATAACTAGAGAAACTGATGGAAACTTTGCCAACCGACCTAATAATGTTAAACAAGAGTACTGGGAGGTTCAGTTCTCATTATAATGGACCAAAATCTTAGCCCCGTGGACGCTTCGATTTTCTGAGAACTCACCTTTAACCCTATCTAATAAGAGAAAAGCCTATACAAAAATATAAATTTATTTTATAGATTTTCACATATTAACTTGAAGAAAAATTCGGCTCATTTGTTGCCTATTATGCACACCTAGTAAACACGACATAGAAATGCACATATACATGTGACCCATTACAAGTTAATTAAATTTTCTAACTACAACAAAAAAAAAAAAAACAAAAATCAATAAAGAAAAGGAAAATCCTAAATTTTCAATTAAACCGCGGCACGATAACTTTACAAAATAAGCAAGAAAAAAATTTAAAAAAAAAAATACAAAAACGCATTGAACTCTTTGAGCTGTGTGCAGCGAGACGCGCACGCAAATAAATTTCAATCGAAATACAAAAAGTGGGAAGTGCAACTTAAATGAAATTAAAACAAAAATAGGAGGAATTCAAAAACGCCCGCCAGCAACGCCCATTAAAAATTATTATTTTTTTTTTTGTGGTAACCAAACGATGTAGTGGTGGTGGTACTCGTGGTGGTGGTGATCTTCTGTGCAACAGAAACATAAAAGAAACTATAGCGGCGACGGCAGCAGCAGAGGCGGCTATGACGGCAACATCGACGGCGACGGCCAATTGACGACAACGGCTGTGGGACTAAATGGCACGAGAAAAATTACCACACGTCACACACAAAACAAACCACACGGTGAAGATGAACTAACAATTTGCTCCACTTTTCGCTTTCTTTTTGGTTTGGCTTTGCTATTGTGCTTGTTTGTTGTTGCAGTTTAGAAGAAACAAAATGTTTAATGCTTTCTGAAGATCATAAAGTGTATGAAAAAAATGCTGAAGATCTTTCAAGGCAGGCAAACGCACGCATACGCACAGCCACATACATGCATCTGGAGTCACACATAAAATAGACAATAATGTGGCCAAGTGTTGACAGCCGAACTGAACCGAAGAATAAAATAAAAGTTGTAGAGTTTTCGTTCTTGCCACAAATTGTACGTTTGCAGTTAGAATGTTCGTGCAGTGACTTCGTCAGTCTATCTGCTGCTGTCGCATATTGGTTTCGCTATTATAATTTATGATTTTATGTGGGTTCATAAAAATGAAATTAACTACAAATTTTTCTAAAGAAGAACGCACACACACACACGAACATACCACACATTCGCGCAGGAGCATTAAGTGTAACGAATTTGTGGCGCAAAGTGGCGACAGCAGCAGCAACAGCCGCCAAAGTGTGTCGTCGTCATAGATGTCGCTAGTGTGTGGCTGTGTGTGTGTGTGTGGAGCATCAATTTGACTTGACATTCTTTTGACACGCAACTCTTTTTTCTACTTCTCTTCTTCTAATTTCGATTTCTTTGAGTTTCGGTTCAGCACGAATGATTTTGAAGACATTTTTTTCAACTCCATTTAATACAATATTTAATAGTAAGTTCGAAATAACAGTTCCTTTTGTTATGTCTTGGCAGCGCCAGCCTCCACCATGAGCCGTTGTGGGTGATCAAGCCAAGTTGAGTCATGCTTATTGCTTTTTTTTTGCCTTACGTGTATCCATTACATTATGAATTGTGTGGAAAGGTCATAAATACTAAATGCCTTTTTTGTTTTATGTTCATTTTTTTACTCTTATATTTATTTTATTATTATTATATTCTTTCGCTCTTAACTTGGCCTTCATCTAATGGCTAATTTAAGTGAAGTGTATTTAAATAAATGGCGTGTTTGTCTATGATTTTAGATAAGCCTTTTTTATGAGTTGTAATTAAAATTATTTTATATACAAAATTTTATTAGTTGATATATTTTTTTTATACATAAATAGGTAACTATTTATTGATAAGTGAATTTGATCATTTCGTATGGTATTTTGTTTTTAGTTTCTCTATTTTTATGGCTTTTTTAGTGGGCTTTTATTATCATAAACTCAAGTCAATTTGAAATCTGATATAATTACATATTCCAATAGACCAATGATGGTTTTCTTTAGAAAATTTAATTTCAATATTAAGATTTAAAGTATATATTGGGTCATATAAAAAGTATTTTCGGTTTTTGTCACAAGATGGTGTTAATGGCCATACATCAGGCACCACTGATCTGATCCTTTTAACGAACGCGCGTTTGAAAGGTGACATTTCAGGCTACATTTTTTGCGAAAACAGTTTTGTAGTTTGTCATTCGTATAAAAAGTTAGATTGATTTGAAAATGAGTGATGGAAAAAAATTGGCCGACAGAAGAGCCGCCGAAAATCACTTGGCCAAGTTTTTCGCCGAGGGAATTATGAAGTTACTAGAAAAATTGCAAAAGATCATAGATTATAATGGCCAATATATACTTGATTAAAATTGATTTTTATTAAAGAAAAATTTTCAAACATTGACAAAAAACCGAATATGCTTTTATATAGAAGAGATGCGAAGATAAAAAGCTCAAAAATTATAAAAACGAATACTTTAAAGAGACTAAAATACTATGAGAAAAGTTAAATCGTCCAGATAATTAATAGTCATAGCAATTTAACTTAAAACCCCAATAATTTGGAAGATAAATTTAAATTTTAGGGCTACAGTTCCTCAAGTGAAAAAACGAAAATTTTTAAGAATTTTTTTGAAAACATTTTATTACCTATATATTCAAGTCAGGTTTTTTTGCAACCTTTCTTTAGGCTTTCAAGAATATAAAAATAAATTTTTTTATAGTATTTAAATTATAGAAATTATAGAGAGCACCAAAGTCGAATCTTAAAATAAAGTTAAGTTTCATGGCCGACAATTAATCTCCGAAAAGTTAAGTCTGAAACAAACAAAAATAAGTTGAATATTGTAGATAAAGCTTTCTCCCACAGGGGTCAACCACATTTTTATAAAAATCGTAAAAAAAAACAAATTAAAGAACACGCCCGTTTGTACGATAATTTTCCTTTGAGAAATTTTTTTTAGGATTTTTCGGAATAAATAAATTCGGAATGGTTGATTGTTGTGTAAAACACATCAACGAACACTACACACAAAATTTTATAAAAATCGGCCCAGTCATTCCAGAAATTAACTGTCGGCTATGCAAAAAAAGTTTACTATGCAATAAAATACTTAAAAAAAATTTTTTTTAAAGTTGTCGTTTTTTTCACATGAGGAACTGTAGTCCTACCTTAAACTTGTGTTTTTTTTCGTAACCTTTCGATTTTTACCTACTCGCATCTTTTCCATGCATGTTTGATAGACCGAAAATGTCGTAAATATCGAGGTAAAAATTTTGCGAATGTCTCAAGTATAGTGTTGCTTCGATACACACATAGTTTCGATACTTTTACTCATTACTTGTATCGAATAAAAGTATCGATGCTACCGAAAAAATCGGAAAAAGTATCGAATATGTACTTGTATCGAATACTCGTTTAAAGAGACAAATTACTCTTTTTTTAAGTGGTTGTCAAGGAAACATTCAGGCCAGAACGGCCCATTGTGATACAGTTTACACTACTTAACACGAGTTTTTCGCCTATAAATCATGGTTTTGAGATATTTCCACTGGGAACACGTGAATCATATATGTATACAAAATTTTTGTGGAACCTTGAGCGACATTCAGTGGAGTATCTGAGTAGAAAAAGTACAGCAGAATACTTATATAAAGTTTTTTTGTTATGGTTCATAGTAGACTAGAAACAAGACCGGAAACCAGACAAAAAATCAAACTAAAAACCAGACAAAAATTCAGTCCGAGAGTCAAACCAATTCAGGCAAAGCAAATACCAAAAATCAGACCAAAATTTACATAAAAAATTTATACAAAAATCCAGATAAAATGCAGAAAAAAAATTAAATTGAAATTTAAACTGAAAATAAATTGGACCAAAATTCAGATCAAACAGCAAAACAAAAGATGATCAAAAATCAGACCAAAATTTAAAGCAAAAATCAAAAAAAAAGAAGACTAAAATTCAGAGCAATGGTTATAAAAAAATCCAACCAAATTCCAACGAAAAATTTGAACAAATTTCATATAAAGAATCTAACTGAAAATCAGAAAAAAGTCAAAGTAAAATCAGAAAAAATTTCATACAAATATCAGATCCCAAATCGGAAAAAATCGGACTTCAATTTAGATTGAAGATCAGACCATAAGGAAAAAAAGAAAAAATTAGGACTCTGAACAAAAACTAAAACAAAATTCAGATCAAAAGCCGACAAATAATTCAAGCCAAAACTAGTTGAACCAAAACTCAAACCGAAAATCAATAAAACATCGACTACAAATCAGACCAAAATTAATTAAAAAACGTTAATTTAATTTAGCAAATCGCTAGAAAATTTATAATAGACGGAAAACTAATCAACAGATTAAAGCTTGTTAAAAATATTTTATTTTAATAAAAAGGTTTTAATAAACAATATGTTCTACATGCATGGCCGGAAATATTTTCTAGAACTTCAATACTGTACTGCAATATTGTCATACATTAAAATATTGCAATATGGACTGAAATATTTTGAATAAATATGACCTGACTTTGACCCCTTGGGCTCTAGATTGTATTCAGAAAGCCGATGGTCACTGGTCTGATTCGGGGATCGAGTCCTTAGAAGTCTTCTTAAATACCCATTTCCCGGGCGATTTTGAGCGATTTGGTACTTTTTTTTGGGGCTTTTCCTAAAATGTTTAGATGATTCTTCGTTTTGGGTTTGATGCGATTTTCACCTGGGCGATTGTTCGCATAGACGCCTCTGTCATGTATACGCTTGCACCAGTCGGGTCAAACGCAGTCAGGCCTTCTTCGTCTTGTCTTTCCAACGGAGATTTAATTGCTTTCTTCTGCGAGTTTCACCACAGTAGCTAGAATAGAACAGCTTTCTAGCTAGAAGTTTTTTTTCCATTCGCTCAATTTTCTATATACAACTGACGAATAGTTGGTATTAGCACTAGATCCTAGATATCACCAGATTTTCGTAAACACCCTTATTAGTAAAGAGTATTTTTTCGAAGATTTTCCTGGCTTCATTCTTGTCTCCAAACATATTGATGTGATCGCAATCATGTCTTTCTGTCTCACTTTCTTTGCGCTTTAACAACTCCTGGCTCAGTATACAGTGAGTTTTGTTTGGGATAGGAGGAGTGAAAGTTTACTCGGCTGTCGGTTGTGTTGGGAGCTGCTCACCGTCTAGCTTTCAATGTATAATGATTCGTAGTCGTTTCACTGTACAGAGCCGTGTATGAACCATGGCTTCAATCAACCGATAGTTTGAGCCGATGTTAGTGTTTCGTATAGTACACTATCGTTGGGGTTTTAAGGGTTTTGAATGTTGGTGCTACTAACCGTCATGTTCGCTGCCTCAGTTTCATACCTTTGTCGGTGATTTCTCGGGGTTAATGTCGGTTTTTCTTGCCCACCTCGGCATTAAAGTAGCCTAGTATGATTTTAATATCGCGAAGGGAACTGTGTTCATGTGATGATATTCAAGAGTTTTGTGTTAATAAAAATAGTGGCTGGGCGCTCATTCACTGGAGTCAACCTTGAGGCTAGATGGCGCAGGTTCCTACCAACCATAAGTCTAACACCAAAGTTGTGTCATTGCCCTCAACATGAAAGGAGTTTTTTAACCAAGACTTAGTTTAAGGGGCCAGTGGAAAGTTATTTAACGTAATGGGTTCTAAGCCATTGATTTAAGGCCAAAAAAATTCTCAAATTATTTTCTAGGAAACGCCACGAGGAAGCTTTGTTTCGACTTGAGACGAAGAAGTACAAGGATCAAATATGGGCTCACCTTTTAGTGGAACTGTCGCACATTTTTGCTTCGGCATTCAAAATTTTTACTACCAAAAAGTCTTTTTCAAAAAATTAGGAATTACTAAATTAGTGATGGACCGATTCCATACATTTTATAGAGCGAATAGTGTAAAAAACTGAAGCTTCATCGCCTACAAGTTTATTGGGCCTTATAAGTACCAAGTCCTAGAGGAAAAACCAAGAAAACAAATCAACATCGACCATATATTCGTGTCTTATTAAACCGCATCTGATAGCACGATTAGAGTTTACTTGTCCGCCAAAACAGCTGGTTTTTATTTCCCGGTGAAGCTCATTAGTACTTTCTCGAAATTCAAGGACTCAGCATCATCAACAACAACAATGTTAGTCTTAAGATCAAGTAGAATAAAAACAGGCCCTAGTACATGCTGTTGGCAGTAGGTAACGCGAAGAGAAGAACGGTCTAATCTCCGTTGGAAAGCTCAGATACCTGGTAGCACTTCCTGAGCTGACTGGTGAAGTTTATTAAGACTGCTATGATTGATCACCGGGGGTAGCGATTACTATTTGATTTAGTAGGTTTGTTTTGAATACAGAACAAGAAAATGCGATTTTGATTTCCAACGAGATAAAATTTTTTCAGAACATTGTTTGAATCGGAAAACTTCTGGCTGTTGTCATCTGAAAAATTTTATACATTTCTTTCTTACTTCTGTATTCCGCACAAATCGGAATTGTTTCTCGGTAAATCAGTACGAAGAAACGCAAATCTATTTAGCTCAATTTCTGCCTTAATATTTATTCAACCCAATTGCGCATACAAACCAAAATTAATTCAAAACCAAACAAGCAAACAAAGTCCAAAGTCATGATATGCCACATGCATGCTAAAGCGGGCAGCGCGCACTCACAATCAAGAGTAGAGGCTTATTAGATGTTCTTATTCAATTAACTGGTTTCCACTCGTGCAAACATATCAGAGTATAGCCAAAAATCTTGTTTAGCATTTCCGCGCTGCTGCTCCCTCGCTGCAAAATCATCAATTCACAAAGTGCAGTGTACGCCAAAAACAACAGCAACAACTACAACCTAAAACACAATTGTATGCCACTGGTGAGCCTTTCAACATATTAATCAGCAGCATGTGAATGCAGCAAGCAAGCAAGCAGCAAGAGAAGCAACAACTGATGCAAATGATGTTGCAACAAAATGTGCCAAGTCAATGTGGATACAACATAAAACACAGAGAAAACCCATGCAAGAAAAAGCAATTCATGCACAGCAGGCTATATCCTGCTGGACTCATGCCAAGACAGAGACAGCAAGAAAGAGAGACTGAGAGCACAAACGAGATGCAAGAAATATCTATGGCATAAATACGAAATGCATGTGAATGGACGAATGTGAATGGATTGTGGATCAGCTCAAACTCCTTCGAGGTCGAATCGAATTGCATCGAATGGTAATTAATTAAGCGACATGTGGCCGGGCCACAAATGCGAAAGTAATTAAAAATTAATTCATTCTAGATGTGCGTTCAAGTATACGAGAAATAAGTTGCGCTGTTGTTGACTGGTTGGTTGGGTGGTTGTTTGTGTGGTGCTTTTGACCATTTATTTGGAGAGACCATTTCTTTGGCTTGCTGCTTTTTACCCTTTCCTCAAGTCAAGTGTTTTGCATCATGTGGCAAGTGAATTCAAATCATCATCGTTTTATGCCGAACTGATGTTGCTGGTTTTTAGTTTTTTTTTTTTTTGTAAAAAAGATTATTGCTGATGTTGATGAGTTGCTGCTGTTGCTTATAGTCGCTGTGTGTTTGTTTGTTTGAATACCGCGGAGCGCTCATTTGTGGCAAGTGTAGCGTGAATTTTGCGTGCAAATTTCGTTATGGCCCATTGCGTTGCCACGTTTTTTTTCGTTTGTTTCTTTGTATCTATTTGTTTTTGGCCATTGCATGCTGGTGCAATTTCTTTGTTGCGTTGTGTGGGCTTCATCGCTTGCTGAGACTTTAATTTTTCGCTGATTTTGCACAAATTTGTATTCTTGCTTGCTGTGAAAATCTGTTGTACTAAAATAAAATTAAATATTAACATTAATTTTAATATAGCCGTATCGGACTAAAGCAATTGGAATTCAATTATTCGCTGCTTTTATTAATCTCTCACGAATATCTTGTCTTTGAAATTAGGAAAAATAACTCCAAAAGGTTAGAATGTATTCAAAAAAACTTGTTGCGCCAATATGATAAACAACGATTCAGAGTCTGACTCATTTTCGCAGAATCAGTCGCAAAGCAATTTTCGTATTCAATCACAAAACCAGCCTTAGAAATAATTTCTGAATCAATCCCAGAGACCACAGAGTCAGTCTTAGTTTTAATCCCATAGTCAACTTCAGAAATAATTCCAGAGTCAGTTTAGAGCAAAAAATATTATCAGAGTTAGTCTCATGATCCGTCTCAGAGTCAATCTCAGAATCAGTCCCATGATTGGTTTCAAAACTAGTAACAGGATTGGTTTCAGGGTCAATCTTAAGATTAATCTTAGTCCAAGAATCACCTTCAGAATCAGTCTCAGGATTGGCAACAGACTCAGTCACAGAATCAATCTTAGAATCGGTCGTAAAATCAGTCACATAACTAGTCCCAAAGTTTGTTTCTGGATCAGCTACAGAGTTAGTTTAAAGAGATAAGCCTCAGAGTCAGTCTCTCAATAAGTCTCAGAGATAATTTAAGAATCTCTCTCAGGATTGGCCTCAAAGTTAGCCTCAGCTTCAGAGTCATTCTCACGATCAGTTTCAGAAACAGGCCCAGAATCAGTTTCAAAATCAGTCTGAAAGTTAGCCTCAGGGCTTACTTTCGAATTATCTCAGAACCAACCTCAGAGTCACCTCAGGATTAGTCTTAGAGTCAGTTTCTGGATCAGCCTCAGAGTCAATCTCAGGATAAGCCTTAGCGTCAGTCTAACAGTTCCAGTATTGGCTTAAAGGTTAGTCTCAAGATTAGCCAGAGAGTCAATCTCAGAGAGAGGCCTAGAATCAATCGCAGAATCAACCTCAGTGTTAACTCAAGATTAGTATCAGAATCCGGTTCTCGATTATCCTCAGAGTTAGTCACATAATCAGTGTTAGAGATAATCTCAGAATCAGGCCCAGGATTGACCTCTAAGTTAGTCACAGGAACAGTTTCAAAATCAGGCCCTGTATCAGTCTCAGACTACCTTTCTGTAACAGCCTCAGAATCAGTCGCTCTATAAGTCTTAGTTAGAGGTAATGCCAGAATCTGTCCCAGTAATGGTTCCAAAGTTCGTCTCAGCATCAGCCCTAGAGTCAATCTCTGAATTAGAGTCAGAGTCAGTCATTGAGTTGTACCGGTACACCTGGCAACCCTGGCATCTGACGTAGAAGCTGTAAATACAGCTCGGCGATCGAACGACATGGATGACCAATCAGAGATCGACAACATTGCATCTCTTGATAGCGGGATTCCGCTAGAGGTACATATTTCGAACCAGAAATTAGTGTTAGTCAGTTTTTTTGATACTCTCGGCTGCATTCAGAAAAGCATTTCATTTTTCTTTTAAATAAAAATTAGTTAATTAAAAACAATCTTAGCTATTAAAATTGTAAACGATATTAATAAATTAATTCAAACCTGTTAAAATTAGTCATAGCGACTAAAGAATCCCAGAATCAGAATCAGTCTTTGAGTTTATCTCAGAGTTATCTCAGGATCCTTCCCTGAATCAGTGTTAAAATCAGCCTCAGACTCAGCTTCAGAATCAGTCTCAAAATCTTTCCCAAAGAAGTTAGCCACAGAGTCAGTTCAAAATCATTTTTAGAATGCCTCGGGGTCAGCTTCAAAGACAGTCCCACAATTCAGAATCAGGCTCTAGAATCAATCTAATTTTTTTAGATTTGGCGACAAAATTATTCAAATGCCAACAAACTGCAAAGTTTACTCCATTTTTCAAGTTCTAGTAACTTTTCAAATTTTGACCATTTTTTAAATACGTTCGTTTGCTTTAGTTTCATCTAAAAACTTATCTAAATTGGCTGAAAACCCGTTTAGTTTTGTCCATTTTCTAAATCGTATTTATTTTTTATATAAGCCACGTTTGGATATCTTTCCTTTTTGTTAATATTTGCCCATTTTTTGAGTTAAGTTCATTTTGTTTTTTTTTGATTTTTCGAAAAATACCCAAGAGCTAGAAAGCAAAGTTATAAAATTTAGATCATTTTTTAATATTCTTCATTGTGTGAAATGATCGCATCGCCTTTGCGAAAAATAAGCAATGCCCACCTCTTAGTTTGTTAACGAAATTACTGTAGCTACAATGACGTTAATTAACTTACATCCTCAATATTTTAGCCAGTGTTAAGAAAGTCCGACGTACTTTTCATTGTTTTAATTTTAAACATATAAATAACGAGATTCATCACTCCAGCCTTTGAATAAAACATGCCCTAGTAACTTTGCCACGTAGACTCATTATAATAAACCAAAAATGTATAAAATTTTGAAAAAGTTATAGATTTGCACTCATTTTTCTGTATGAAGATAACATTGATCAATGTTTTAGGCGATTAGACCGAGTGCTGAGTTTTGCCCTTTTAATAGTCACGTTAGTTGAAATTCTTTCCTTTCACCATTTTCTTCACTACCCACCATGGACTCGATTTTTGAATCCATTTTACTGGCAGTAATCTAGAAAGAGAGTCTAAGGATTTTACAACGCTTCATTGCATCAACATCGGTTAGAAGTCGTTTATTTCGTGACTCATCTATGATAGAATAATTCCTACTCAAAAATGGTCCAAGTAGCACAATAAAATAAATTTTAATATGACAAAATCTCAGTTTGACGGATGTTGTTGGCGAAAATTCTTACAGTGCCTGATTTTAGAGAGGGTAAGTCAGTTGTAAAATATATGTTCCACGGGTATTTTTACCAGTGCTAACTGCTGTAACCCCGTTCGTTAAAGGATATATCTAATTTTAATGATTAATTCCAAATTTGTCAAAGGTTTGTCTCTGCTAATAGCATACATTCTAGTTTCATTGGTTCAAGGAATAAATAAGTGCCAAAACTATTGTACTTGGCTATCTTACAAGTAAAAATTCTTTTCCTACTTTTGACTGATCCTTTTTGAGCCCTATTCTGCATTTTATTCCATACCCAATGACTTAAAAATCGTGTGGTGCTTTTTATATTGCTTCGGAACTGATGGTATTTCAGTCTAGGATTGGATATTGTTAAAACTTTTTGAAAGGTGAAAGAATTTAAATGTTTTCAAGCTTGCTGAAACATACGTATATCTCCGCCGTAATTTGGCAATCAATCTTAAATCCATCGGTTTGGAAGCAAGCTAAACTATTTTTTTCTAACTTGATAACCTTAGCGGGCAAGTGGGACTTTTGATGGTTGGTTGTAGTGTCGACCGAATAGTCGGCTTCGGTTCTTCGGCTATTCGGCTTCGGCAAAAAATGGCCGAAGTACTTTACCGAAGCCGAAGATTATAAGCATTTTATTTTTTAATAATTTTTCCTATAGATTGGCAGTACAAATTTATACAAATAAATAATATATATATAATAAATAAATAAATGTGAAGTGGTTATATATTACAATTATATTACAATTCTGTGTTATATTTTCTCCGTTTGCTTTTTCCATTTTTACTTTTGAAGTAGCCCGCAGATTTACAACCGTACAAACAGTTATCAGTGATTTTTTTTAACGAACAACCTGCTGGAGCTAATACAATTAGAGGCAGCAGAAGCAAGCCAAACTTTTTTATTTTTTAAGGAAGACTTGAATTGTTAGAGAATCCGACATTTTCCATTACTGGCGCTTCACTTTTGTTTTTGCTTTCTGACCTCCTTGAAATTGAAAATTGTTTTGGCTAAAATCGCTCTAGAATATAAGTGTAAAGGGATTCTTTGAAATTCACAGTCGATTGAAAGTTACAGATGTTTATTTGCAGGCCCTGATACAGCAGTCAAGCACATTTCAACTTTGAAATTATGTTTTCTCAACACAGCAAACAAAATAATGAACTGATTGCGCTTAAATTTTCATCGTCATACTAGCCAGATAAAAAAACTAGCTGTAAGTAGCTAGGAATTTAAATTTTTTATACAAAATATTTAGTTATTTAAAAAAAATTGATAAAAAGTTTATTCAACAACAAATACTTTTTCGCCTTCATAAAACCACGCCCATTAAATTTTTTAGGGTTTCGAGATCAGATTTATGCTTTTTACATTAAAATTTATCAATCCAAATTTTTGATGTGTAAACATTTTAGCTCACGGTATGGGCAAAATTTCAAATGTGTAAGATGTAAGAACAACTGTAACGTAAGATGTAAGACAACTGTAACGTCCAGTTCCCGTCTCGTTCACACTACTGCGCGATATGACTGTTACTCTAAACAACAAAGAGAAGAGAGGGAGAAATTAAAATACGAGCGGAGTTTGTTTGTTTATGTTTCTATCAATTTACTCACACATATATGTGCATACGAAAACAAAATGTGTGTGTACATTTATTCGTGGCAGAGTTATTTGTTGGTGTTAAACATGTGGAGATCGACTATACCATACAAGCAGAGAAGTCGCAGTAGCAAACACAGGCGTTTGATAGGTTTTGCATTCGGTTAGTTGGATTGCATTAAAATTAAATATTTTTTAAGATATAAAAACAATATAAAATGATAAGTAATAAGGAATCTAGGTTTCAATAAATGTATAAACAAAATGTAGTGATAATGATAGCAAACCACGGCATTATAAAAATTTTGCTTTGTGCATTAACCTTAGAAAGGCAACACTTTTTTATCTATGTAAATAGCAAATATGTTAAACAGAAAAAATCAAACTTATTTATTATAAAATCACTTATTTACTTCAGTAAAAATACATTGTTTCTTATTTTTATTGAATGCAGTAAACGCAAATCTCTTTGCGGTGCTTTTAAAAAGTAGTGGGGTGGGTGACTGGTCACCCCTGTTGCCTTTCTAAGGTTAACTGCGGAAAGCACTTATCGTCGCCTGAGGATTGATTTGGCGTATGTGTGTATAAATTCATATACCTATACGTCAAATCAATTCTCAGGCGTCGTTATGTGCAATTTTTACATCTAATAAAATTTCAAATCGACAGGAAGAAAAACTCAAAGCGCAGAAAAAAGGATGGAATTGCAGCTGCGTATATGCGAGCATATAGTGCCGATGCAACTACAACATATCAGCCCTATTTACGGTTTGGTGCAATTGCAAAATAAATGAGATATGGAATAAAAATTTGCATTTGCAATGATGTAAGACCATTTGCAATTTATGGTGGATTGGGCTATTATATGGTATATAAAAGATAATGATATCTAATAAATTTTTAAGTTTATAGAAGAATTGTTTTAATTTGAATTATTTACCTAAGCATATAGATTATACATCAAATCCCTATATATGGCTATACATATGTGAGCTTATGTATATGACATTCAGTTGGCTTAACTGTTTACACATCAAATATCTTGCGTGCCTTGCACGCATCCATTGTTTTTTTAAATCAATCAAAATTTTGGGAAGTACAGAGTTAATTATGTTTCCGGCTACAGGTCTATCGATTAATACGCTGATTCAATCTTTGATTTTAGATAAGCAGAATCATGGCAGCCATCGACCAACTTTTTTTTTTGACACAGGTTTCGTTGAACGACAATGGTTCTACAGATATATAGTCGATGTAACTGTATATTTTGACGTAAACAAATTTTTAAATGATTCTTGAAATAAATAATATTTGTCAGCTCTCCGATAGTGAACAGTTTTTTTTAGTGTTACTGGTCAGCTTTTTATTGGAGTACCTACTATTTATATTTTTCTGTATACGTTTGCAAATACATAGGTAGAAAAAATTTACTTTCAGATTTTTATTTTTATATTTTAAAAATCCTTCGGTCGAAGGTTAGATGAATGGCCGAAGTTCGATTTCGGCCAAAAAATCACCTTCGGTCGGACACTAGTTGGAGGCCAATTTTTTTTTTTTTTTTTTTTTTTTTTATGTGGCGTTGATGATATACTACAATAGTATGGTATATTCCAGCAGGGAACAATCTCAGTACTCTTTTTCCATTGTTTTTTTTTTTAACTTGTCACATATTTTCATAATTTCTTTTAATGTCTTAATTTTAAAAGAAGTAAATTTGTTAGAAAACATCTGTCAGCGATTCTTTCAGCATAACCCACAACAACTCATAAAAGTGTAGTACTTAAAAAATAGAAACTCTTTCATCTTTCATGGCGGTAGCGAAGCAAAATAAAATAGTGGCGGCACAAAGCAGCAATAGCAAAAATTACAACAAGAACAACAGAAAATGTAGCAATAGCAACAGTAGAAAAAAAAAACGATAAATCACAACAAATTAACATAAATCTCTAAGGAATTGTCACATCTTTGTGCGATGCGTCCGTCGCTTTGCGTTGTGCGGCGTTGCCCATTTATGAGAAAAAAAAAGTACCACCACAGCAATGAACAGTGACAAATGCGTCATATAAAAAACAAGAAGAAAAAGATGCTAAAAACCAAATGGGCAATAAAAAATTAAAAAAAGAAACATAAATATATTGTATATTCCACATTTAGAAAAATTTATATACTATATTTAACATAAATGCAGACATAAATCTACAACTACACATGCTGCATGTATTATAAAAGATTTTGTTTAGGCTTAGAAAAGTGTCATAAACTTCACTCAAAAAATACACTTGAAAATACATACATATACAGATTTATACACATCTAAGCAGAGTATTTATATATGTACTTATACCCAGCGGAAAAAGAAGCGCTCTGAAGGACAGTCCTGTTAGTAAGTATCGCTCTTACTCTATATTTAATTTTTGAAGACGATTTTACTTCTCAACGATAGTTTGAAAACTCGAGCTAAAAAGAAATTGACCTCTGATTCGTTGTGAGCAACTCAAAATTAGGCAAAAAAAAAAAACTTCTTGAATATATGTATTATTCGTGAATTGTATGTAAAAAGAATGCAATCAAAATGTTGACTTTTGGAGTCGTTAACTCATAAATGGTGGGTCAAGAACTTTTATTTTGTTTGAGCATCCCTTCTAATTTTTTTTCGGGAATAGTTGTAACTTTTTTCCAATCAATTGTTCTGTAGGTTCATGCTAAAAAAAATCATATCAAACAAATCTCAAAATAAGGGGAATTATTTGGAAGTAAAAACCTTTTAAAATCTTATAACGAATAACTTTCTCTCAGACATCAATCATGTAATATTTAAAATACGTTAGTATTATTTGATGACTTTCACTAACGGTATTTTGAAAACTTATGAGCCTACGAGAAAAAAAATACGACTTCAAAAAGGACCAGGTACAGAGGGAACTGACTGCACTTGGCTTTACCAACTGGCGCTAGCGTGCATAGCAGAAGCGACTGGCGAAGCTTCATTAAGGCAGCCAAGATCGATTATCGGTTGTAGTGCCAACTAAGTAAGTAATTACGAGTACCTCTAGATATGTAATAGCAAAAGCGGAGTTAGGTCTGACCATGTGGTATCACAATGGGCCTGAGTATGTCCCTCGATAGCCACTTTAAAAAAAAAAAAACAAACTCGACAAAGGAAGTTAATCCAACGATCAGATTTTTCAGAGTGAATATTTTTTTTTTTTAAACTACTGTGAATTAATAGTGTTCCATTGCTAACTTCTCTCCTTAAGAATAGTCGAATCTAGAACTATTAAATAGTCCCGAATCAATAAAATTATTTTCATGGTACTGTGTAGAAATTCTAGAATTTAGTAAAGGAGGTGACAGAAAAAGTAACGGAGATGAAACATGCGATTACTTTCAATATTCTGCAAGCATCTGTACACAAAAAAATGGATCAGAGCCAATTAAGTTAATGGTATAAATGTCTATTACAAAGAAGTTTTGATAAATTCCAAAAATATTTACGTTTCAGTCGCCCAAAAGGTAAATCATGTCCTCCTGGTTTTAAGAACGATTGCTCTGGCAGATTTTCGGCAATTCATAATAAATTGTGGGTATATATTTCCTATTGTATAATAAAGGTTCGTTTCAAAAATGTTTGGATAGGCGATTTATCCCCTTTAGCCCACCCCTCGTCCCTTTTACCCACTCCACTCATCCCTGCGATAATTTCATTCAGCTTTAACAGCTGCTCATTGTATGCATTATGCAGCAGGTCCCAATAAATACAGAGTATTATATTTTTTCCTTGAAAAAAAAAGTTTTCGTTGCGATTGGAATGATATGCCGGGATCGAGCCACTGATATTTTCACTTCGAAATATATCAATAGAGCCATTTTTCACCACCAGTAATAATTCGAGGAAAGATTCCTTTTCTTCTTTGGCTTTGTAAGCAAAACTTTGCAAGTGGTTAAGTGTTTCCTTTGCAAATATAAATGTAAATGCTTTGTTGGCCTGAATTTTTAAATATTTATATTTTTCCCATGAAAATCTTTCAAAGTGAAGACGGAATATTACATTCTATGACCAAATGGCATCATTTTTTGTACTAAGAAATAGTAGGTACATTCTTGAAGCTTTCACAAATATTACGTTCCTTTGGTGCTACTTTTTTGTCTACATTACAATTTTCTCCCGCTGGGTATTCATGAGGCTTGTGCCTACGACACTTCTGAGCAAGAAATTATGTAATGAAGAAGCGCACATTTCATCTTAACTAAAAACCATTTTTAATGGGAAATTTGCGCATAATAAAACTTAAATGAATTAATATGACGAGTTTGTGTTATTGTTGCGCTCTGAAGTCTAATATTTTTGGGGCGTACGTTAGATACTTATGATAGTTTATAGTTAATATTGGCTTATGGTACAATATTGAGTAGGAAAAGCCTTGTAGCAATTAGTGTTCCAGTTGTTAATCATTTGTTGGTGGCATAAATTTTATCACATTTAAGTAGTTGTGTATATATTCAGCTGGGATTAATAAGCAAGGAGCATGTTTATCTTAGATTCATGTGCGAGATTTACACAATAATAATAAAATAGAAATTTTACAACTTAAGTAGTAGTAAAATATTGTTTATTAGTTACATCCTAATGTGTTATAAATCATATGTGTGTAAATCAAAATTTCAGAGTCATTTTTATGTGCGACAGAACATCGATGCTACCTACACTTTAAATTAAATTATATGGAATTTTGAAAGTTTGTTGAATCAAATTTTCTGAGTAACTTGAACTATTGATTGCAGTTGTTTCATCTATAAAAAGACATCGATTTTTTACGAGGGATCTTTCTATATTTCAGTGAAATCAAAATTGATTGTAGGAGTCTAGGGTTTGGACATCAAAAATTGCCTTTCTTTATTAATAACAATAAATTATTTCACTGCAAAATAACACAAAAATTTAAACCTCTTGGTAAACCTAAGTTCTTTTTAGTACATATATCCTTTTTAACTAACTATTGCACAATGAAAAAGTACTTAAATCCAGAAATTTGTTTTCTATGTTACTTGTTGAGCTCGTTTTATTATTTTGTCTTTTACACTGAGGTAAGCATTTGTTTGAAAAATAAATCCTACATTTCCAAAGAGAAAGGCTGACAGGATTATTAAAATTTTACTGCAGCATATTTTATTTTCCCTCCTTTTTTTTTTGTTGTTAATAATAATTCTGATTGTCTTTTCCTTTTGTTTTATACTCGTTGAGAAAAATCTTTTGTCTTTTTGTTTGCATTTATGTATGTATATAATTCTTATTGTGATTCTTTCTAGGTCAAAATATTGCAGTAGTTGGTGATATTGAGAGCAAAAAGTTTAACAAATAACATTTTTATTATTTAAATTAAATTATAACTTTTAAATTATTTATATAAAACAAAAATTTAAACAGCAATAAAACTGGGGGTGGGGGGTTGCTCTGTAGTTCGATTCGAAAGAAAATTTACTAGAATTCGAACGATTGGTACTCTAGAAAACATTTTCGAATAATATTTGTTCGATGGCATTCGAATAGAACTGTCTTTCGAATCGAACTACAGAGTAACCCATCTGGTCTGAAACATCTGATGCTGAAAAATCAAACACATTTTTTCGATCACTCTTTTTAGCTAAAGACACTGAAAAGTTTTTTAACTAATTCGAAAACTTTTTATTCTTCTTGCTCTCTAATCCCTGTGGAGCATAGAGTTGTACAAACTCCTTCCATTTTCTTCTATAATGTGAATTTGTAGTTGAAACTGCGTTTTACCCTGGCATGCTGGTTCTGTCAGTGATATTGGTCCTGGGGACTCTAATCGAAAGTAGTTGTCAAAGTAATGGTTGGTTTTTTCAATGTGTAGCCTGCCCTCCGAAATATCAAGTAATTTGCCTTGGTTTGATTTCATTTTTTGAGAGAGAGCTTCGGCCAATAGCATATAGAGAAAATGCACTATCGCTTGTAACCGCCTAGAAGTGGCAGAGATTCCAGACCGGACATTTTTCTGTGGAGGACGAATCTCGTGGAGATCACTCAAAATCATTGACTGTTGACGTAAGCGTGGCTCTAGTGAAGTTCAAAATTGTCGAAGATCCAAGACTGACCCAGGAAATTATTGCTGACGAACTGGGCTTGAATGCCATGGTTGTATCGCGAATATTTTGGGGTCATATTTAATACACGAATAAATCAGCTCGATAGGTTTCACGAATTTTATATCAATAAAATTGTAAAATAAAATAAAATGTTATTTCACCAGAGAAAAAATGTAACTGCGCCGCTACTCTTTGAATCACGAAAACGCTGAAGCGCCGTATGATTTCTGGCTATATCCAAAAAAAAAGAAAAATTTGAGAGGAAAGGTCTTCGGCAGTAATGAATCATCAGTAGAGCCTCGTATGTACGGTAAAGACGTCTAATAAATAGTCTTCATTGTCATACTGCCAAAATATGGTCGAAGGGTTTTACTATCTTCGCTGTCCGAATATGGGCCGGAAACTTTGGCGAAAAAGGAGTACCGGATGAAACTATTACGGGTATACAAGCTATGCGCTCTGAGAACAGTAATTGTATTTCATATGATCCCGATCGAAATGCTCCCGGACAAAATGAAACGAGTCTATTCTAGGAGAAACTAAACTAAGCTATATAGGAAGAAAACCTAGCTTGACTACCAACATGGCAGAGTAGATGGTCCATACACATTGACTACGAAATTCTGTCGGCTACAACTGTCGCCGTGTATTCAGCTACCTGCAGCAAACACAACAAAAGCAAACTCTTTTCTCTCTCTGTCGCTTGTCAAATTAGAAATAGATTTAAAATTTTCTACAGCCACAATTGTGGTCGTGTCGTCGCCAAAATAATCGTCTCCATTAGAACATGTTGTTTTTATAATTTGACAGATGTAGTCGTGTAGCTGCCGTCGTCAATGTGTATGGTGCAAGATGAGAAAACTTGTCGAAAGGCAGGCGGATGTACAGTCTTATTCCAAAGATTTAAACATGGGTAAATAAAAAATATGGAACTACAAACTACTAAGGTTATAGAAAGTACCTACATTAATTAGGACATAACTTTGTCTCATATGCAGCGACCTAGAGGAAAATATGCGGCACGTAATTTATAACTACTAGCGTTTCAGGCCAACAAATATAACATTGCTAAATGTATTGAGCATAATTGACTATATATTCCAAGTGAAGGAGAACTGGTCTGAAATATGAGTGTTTACCACGAAAGTGCAAAATGACGTATGGAAAACTGAATGTCTTGGGCGAGAAGACTAGATAAATACAGCCTAAGAACTAACCAGACCTGCAAAGTACTATTTAAGGGAAGTACCGCTGGTATAGTGGTTGACGAGCACAGGGATTAGGTTTATTAGGTAGGTCCATTACAGAGAAGATCCAGTCAGTATGAGAGTCGTACATCCCAACAGTATAGACTATTAGTATTTTTGAAAATCCGCATCTCCAGATCGCATCCAAAAAAAAAAACCCTTTGTCAGTGGATTTAAATTGACGGTAACTATTCATGTTTACGACAGTTTAGGTTAGGTTAGAGTAGTGACCCAGTGCATAGTAGATGCAGCCTCGATCAAATTAGCACGTTAGTGCCATTTTGATACTACAAAACCCCGGTATGATGGATGTTTGATTTCGGATAAGGATTTAACGGGGTTAAATACATTTTGCTTGGTTTAAAAACATGATAAGTTTGTTAAGTAAGTCTATTGTGAAAAAATCTTTCAGGTGGCTGAAAAATTATTTTTTCAGCAGACGTTCAATGGTCTCGTTCTCACTGCTTTCGTTGCAGTTGAAGGAGATGCCTATTTTGTATGCATGAGCGCCTATTAGCCCGTGACCCGAAGTGACAGAAGTTAATCTTACTAAATCAGTTCGGGTTCTGGTAAATGGGTTGGTAGTTCTTGCGGCACTGTAAACGGGACTAACATTTATTTGTTATTTTGCATGTCTGTATGCCATCCCATCTGAGGTGAGCTTGGTCTAGGAAGTATTCTCCAAAAGCGGGGACGCGTACTTTACTAAGCCTTCTTCTGGTATTTAAGTTAGTGCCACCAGTAAGAGATAACAAATTAACTGTGAAATTGAATAGATAAATTTTTTTTAGGGATGTTTGCCTCAAAAAAAAAAAAAAAAAAAAAACGTTGTGCGGACCATGAATATAATTAGATTTTTGATGAGTCATATTTATAAGCTGGGAGGATTTGCCATTGCCAGCCAAGAGGTGGTGTCGTGTAGAAAATTTTGTATTTCATATTTTGAATTTTTGACTCTCGATATGGCCAACCTTGTAGCTGTCCAGCAAATAAGCCATATGAGTTTATTGTTATTATTTTTTTCTTTGAATCAGCATCTTTGACTTAGCATATTGAACATTTCAGTAAGCTAACTACTGTGACGAACGAGGGACCGACCTTTATGATAGGATTTTCTTGTGAGAGAACCACTCTACCTAACAGAAATTTATATTCGGCAGATTGAGTAAGGATGATTCGTAGAGAATGGAAATGGTTGACCTATGAAAACTTGCTTGATGTGTATTAAGTGTGAGCTAAGTTCTGCACGTTAATCGTCATCCAGGATGAATGGCATCCAATATTGTAGTGAGTAAGGACAGAATCATAATACCTCGTCAACTATTATAGTCTTTGAGGTTTTGGACTTTGGTTTCAGTAATTTTGATCCGTTTGACAGCAGTTTTGACTTCCACAAACTAAAGTTAAATGCTCAAAACTTTAGCCAAATTTGTACCTTCTTGAAAGCAGCTTACCTCGGTATTTTGGTCCTAAGTGCAGATTTTAAAGGTGTATTGGAAATTCAATATACGGATTTTTTTATGTAACTAGACCTACAACATGCACTATGCACATGCACATGCGGCATCACCAAGTTATTTTTCACTGTAACATAGTATTATTACCTATTACTAACTGCTTACGCTGCAGAGTCTTTAGCAAGAGTTCCTTTGGCAACTCTTTCACTTAGAGACACGCCTGATGTAAACATAGTAGTGTGACAATAGTTGTACTTTGGCATAGAAAAAATATTTTTTTGAGTAAAATTCGCTTTTGAAATAAGTAAAATATCGATGGAGTAATAGAAAAAGTTCATTCAATTTAAATTATTACAAACACATTACGACAAACGTAAACTGCAGTGCATTTTCAGTAACAGCAGTTAACCTTTTCATTATTATGAACCACAAACTATTATATTTCGTTTGGAACTAATGAGTATTTCTGAACTTTTATATTACCAATTTTGTAATTTTCGCCCTAATTTAATTTTTCAACATAAAAAAGATAAAAAGAAACAAAAATAAATACAAAAATTTTCAAGCTTCAGCAATTTTTGTAGATCAACAAAAACTCAACACTTTCCATATGTGCGCATACGAAAGTAACAAACACACCATATACCACACCCTTTTACCTTTACAGTACGTAAAGTACAATCAAAAGGTCACTTCCTTCCACTTTTTCATGGAGTATGCATGCAAGTAGAAGACATAAATTACATTATTTAAGAACACATTTACTCTATTGCAACATTATTGCTCAAATATAATGATATAATGAGCATTAGATGCATGCATGTGCACTCATTTCGAATGCCGAATGTGTGCGCATGCAATGCGTGCGTAATGAGGTATATAATGTGGTTAAACTTTATGGTAACGCCCCTGGGTTGCCCCCTATCACGTTGTTACTGTTGTTATGCAGCATTTTCCCTTAGCGGATGCACTTTGCCTTAATTGCTTTGTGCAATACATAAATGAATTTTCTTAGCCCGAATTCGCTGAGTTTAAGCAAATTTCAATAATTGAATTAAATACAAAATGCATACATAAGTTACTAGTAGTTATAATTTCACAAAGATATGTACATAAATCATTAAATTTACACTAAAAAAATTCATTCAATCTTTGAAAATTTTGCACGCTTAAAATTTATTGCAAAATATAGTAATATCGGTTGAACCAGAACAAGAGTGTTGGCTGAGCATAAAAAACAAAAAAAAAAAGACAAAATTTATGAAGTTTTTAACTAAGATATTCCCTGATTATTAAAAGTAAATTTGACTACATTTGCAGTTGTTTTAACTACATTTACAGTTGTTTCAACTACATTTACAGTTGCTTCAACTATATTTAACTATGTTCTCACTTATTTTAACTACATTTTTGCTCGTTAATTTTCTCCCGCGAAGTTTTCTCTTAGTGTACTAATAATTATATATATTCATATGTACATAACTACTATATTTATGTGAACCGTAGCATAACTAATGTCCATTTTTGGTAATTACAGTTGAATTAAATGATTTTGACAGTTGTTTTTTTTATGTTTCTACTGCGCTTTTTTTTACAAAGTTTAAACTGTGATCTCAATTAAAAATTCTGTTTTTCTTTCGTTTTTTACAAGTTAATTGTTATTTATGATTGTTGACAGTTTTTGGGGTGTTTTATTGGTTTTCTGTGTTTAAATGTAGTGAATTTGATTTATGTACTTTTTTGGTTTTCAATTTTTTCATTTTATTAATTTGTTGCATTTTATCGTGTTTCGAATTCATAACAATTACGTATTAATTAAAGTTTTTGTTGTAAGAATTATTTTTAATTGCTGTTTATTATTTGGTCAAGTTGAAAAATATTAATATAAGGGTATGAGAATGAAATCTTTTAATTATATAACTATGTGGGTAAGTTAAATGCATAGGCATACTATGTATTTTACGCTGAAAGGAAACCCTAAATTTCTTGTCGAATGTACAAAATTGATTCAGTTTACTATTAATTTAATATAAGTTGTGAATAAATGTTAAAAAGAAAGTGAAGATATACATTCTGTTAGGGGTCTGGATTATTTGTACGTACATTCTAGAAAACTTCTGTAGAAATGTGGCATCACAAATCCCATGAAGGTGTTTACAGTCGATTATATGGCCACACATATCCCACTTAATGTGTACGGCGGATGAAGAGGTATTAAGCTACCACCGTAACCACTGGTAACTCCAGTGGTTACTTTTACAGCAAAGAACACAGTAAAAACGAAAATACAATATTAAATTAATAATATATATATAATATTTATATAAATATACTTAAACCGATATCAAAATAAATCGTCACAAAATAATAACGACTGTAATATTATTTATTGTTATTCGATCTGTATTTCTGTTATTCCAAAAAATATTTATTTCGTGAAATATTTTATACATAAAAAACGACCCATATGTCAATGTCATATTTGGATCCAATCTTAGGGTACCAAGTGTAATATTTTTTCCAAATGGCGTTTATACCGCGATTTATGTACGTCACATGGAGTAAAAAAAAGTTTAATAGAATCAATAAAATGTTCTTATAATAGCCCAAACTAGACTGGATCAGAAAAGGGATTAGATTGAAAACTAGACCAAAAAGCAGTTCAAAAATCAGATCAAAATTCAGAAAAAAGAATCAATACAGGATTTAGTCCCAGAATATATCAGTCAGCACAATCAGAGGATGTCCACAGGGAGGAATATTATCACCTCTAATGTGGTACCTGATAGTAGACGAACTTTTAATGAAACTCTCAAAGGCAGACATAGACTGTCAAAGGTAAGCGGATGATATAGTCGTCATTGCCATTTAAAGAAACGCTTTGTAACATTATACAAAGGGGGTACGTGTTAATAGGAAATGGTGCAGGTCGGTAGGGCTAAATATTAACCCTGCAAAGACCACTATAGTTTCATTTACTAGAAAAATACCACCACTCGGAAAGCGATATCACTAGCTGGGGAGGTTATTGAACAAAAGCCAGAGGTAAAGTACCAGGACTTTGTATAAGATAGTAAACTCACATGGAAATCGCATGTTGAGGCAGTGACAAATAAAGCCACTCGCACTCTAATGGTATGCAGAAGGCTAGCAGGGAAAACTTGGGATGGAAACCAAGTGTACTGCGCTGGATGCACACAATGAAGGTAAGGCCAATCATTACATATGGGGCATTAGCGTGGGCAAGGAGAACGCAACAGCGAAAGTTAAACTAGGAAAAGTTCAAAGGTTAGCATGCCTCTGTATATCGGGATGCGATGCGAACCTGTCCGATTGCTGCATTGGAAGTACTATTGAAGCTCACTCCACTACACCTCGTGATAGAAAGTGCCTCCAAGGCAGCAATCGTAAGAGCAATATGAGATAAAGGGTTAATGGGAAGATCTATAGGGCCTGGAAACTATATAACCCTGCGAAAGACAACTATAACTTGGGCTGTCCCCAGGACACTTTGTTGCAAAACTTAGTAGTAAGAACGAATGGGAGGGAGTAGAATATAATTACACAGTCAAAGAACACACGATTAAGTGGTATGCAGATGGGTCACGAACTGAGGATGGAACTGGGGCAGGAGTATTTGGGCCAAGAATCAAACACTCTGAGTCGATGGGGAAGTATCCTAGCATCTTTCAAGCTGAAATTCACGCAATCAATACATGTGTGCAATTCACTCTGGACAGGAAGTACAAACGGCAAGAAATCGATATCATGTCGGATAGCCAGGCAGCCATTCGAGCATTATGCTCCTCTGAGATCATCTCTAAACTGGTGTGGGACTGTTTGAGCAAGCTCAATCAACTGGGCAAGGACAGTAAAGTTGGATAAGAATTAAGGGTAATGAACAAGCAGACGTGCTTGCTAGAAAGGGGGCAGCGACCACTTTCGTGGGACCAGAACTCTTCTGTGGAATAGGAGATAGCGTAATCAGGGAATTACTCAGGCAGGAAGAGAGAAACAAGAGGCAAGAACTCTTTACAAATCTTCCAGGACAGAGGCAATCCAAAGCGCTTCTAGGTAACTATAATAAGAGTAGATACGTAGTCTGCATTAGTCTCAACAAAAACAGTTTGCGCATATTAGCTGGTACTCTGCATGGGCAATGCCGGCTCAGAGAATACCTTTGCAAAATAGGAGTTGTAGGTTCTGTAATGAGGAAGATGAATCAACATATTTAAGCTCAGTTTGGAGCACTGATTCACAAAAGAATGAAGCACTGGGTATGTACCAAGTGCCTAGCTCAGAACTAGCATTCATAGATCTGGGTGAAATTCTTGAGGGAGACTGGACTGGATGCGGTATTTTAGGCAGATTGGATAAGATAGAGAAGTGGGAAATACAATAGATCTTATAGATCGCGGTACAATGACATAAACCTCTCTTATTCAGTACAATAGTCCCAGAATTCAAAAACGAAATTCCGTCCACAAATCACACCGATATTCAGAACAAAACACAAACCAAAAGCAGAAATCATATCAAATTACAGAACAAAAATAAGACCCAAATTCAGACCGGTGGATTTGGACCTGCAGTTTGGTTTCCGAGCCATACTTGTAGAACATAGCTTCATTACCTGTAAAGAGTTTATTAAAGGTCCTAGATCCTCCGGTGTCAAACTTCGTCAGGAAACGTTTGGCAAATTGATAGTTCGTGAAACCCATTGTAAGGACGCATATCGATGGCCCTCGTTTGGTTCCTTCACCCTAAATAGCAGAGCAAACATTATTGGAGTTATATTTATTTTTCTTTATTTATTAATGATTATTCTTTTGTTACGTTATTACGTATGACATTTTACGATATTGAATTTGATTATGCCATTTTGTTATATTTAATAATGTTATATTATACATATAAGTTAAATTAAGTTGCATAGTCTAAGAAATGCGACCCTGGGATGTTGCTGGAGAGAACAACACTGAGCACACATGCAAGAAGATTTGGGATGCAGCCATTTTAGAATAGAAAACAAAAACGTGGTTTTCTCTTCCCTTTTTTTTCTCCGATCCACTAACAATGCGAGCAGACGTCCTTGGAGTTTTCTTTTTCGGATTGACCAGCAGCATCCATCCCAGCAACCGACAGTATTAGAGCAGCAGAAGAACAATCTGTACAAATAAAAGAAAAAGTGAATTGTAAGTAACGTGGTTGATTTATTGTGTGCGCTTTCCTGCCTACTCGTACTATTGTGTCCAGGCAGTAGTACTGTGTGTGCTGCCCCTCTCCATGTGTTAACATTTCAGGAAGTAGCATTGTGTACTCTTTCCTGCCCACTCGTACTTATGTTCCCAGGCAGTAGCACTATGTGTGCTGCCATCTCCTAGTGCTAACGTTTCAGGAAGTAGCACTGTGTGCGCTTTCCTCCCCGCTCGTATCCCGCACAAGAAGTACTGTGTGCATTTCCGCTCCCTCGTATTCGGTCACCGCTACGTGTACATACCCCAACACCTAGTGCGCCTCTGTACAGAGATAAGGAGATTACTATCGGCTAGGGGTCACTTCAGTAAAATAAATTTTCCGTAATCGGATCCGGGATACGGCGAGTAATACCCCATCGTTACATCATCGAGCAAATTTCTGCGTGTATCTCAGATGATTTTTTAATATCCATCAGCCAAAGCATTCAAACTTACTTAATAAGCTTCCATTTCTTTCAGTGAATCTTGGGTCTTCGTCAATTTTAATCTTCACCAGGGTCACATATGTATCGTCTGTTGAAGATTTCGTGTTACCTTTACGAAGATTGTCGTCCACACAACAATATCCAGTTTGGAATCTTTGAAATCACTTGGAAACATTCACAAGCGATTACACATTTACTGGCTGGAGTTAAAATCAAACATTTTTTTAAAAATATATCTCTAAATTGAAATATTGAATTAAGATTAAATACATACATACAGTGGCTAAAAAAAACTATTCACAAAAAGGAAGATGCTTGGAGCATGGTAAATATCCAAAAGAAAAGTTTCTACTTCACTCGACGAACACAAAGGGAAAACAATTTTTGAAATCAGACTGAAATCAGGTTCGGAAATGGTCTCGAAAGTTCCGAAATTCGGATAAAAATTCAGATTTGTTAAAATTTTCCAGCCAAAGTTTTTTTCCCCAAATTTCACGAGCTCTGTTATGACTCACAAATACAAGTACAAACATTTTGCAAAACGAATTCTTTAAATGAGATAATATTTATTGGTATGGCAAGATGTTCCAAGTTTAGAAGTTTCGACCATGGATCGTCCTATATGAAAGGTAGTGCTTTGTTTCTAGCCTAGATACTTTAAAAACACTCAGGAAAATTCTTCTTCCATAAAATTGCACGCCCCTGAGAAGTACCATTTGGATGTCGTTTCTACCATAAATACATACATATATTTACAAGTTCTCATTTCAATTATAATTTAAGCAACGCATTCACAAAACTAAACCTTAATCTCTCAAGCATAGCTATAAAACAATATCATTTTAAAGTTTTCACATAGAAGTTATCCGCCAACAAAATTTCACATTGCACACGTCCACGCTCACGCGCTCAAAAACTTTAGTCATTAAAAAATATGTTCAAGAAATACAATTTAAAGCAATTTCTGTTGTAAATAAGAACAAAAAAAAAAAACATTTCTCATCTAAAATCTACTACAATAATTTCATTATCTTATGCTTTAAAACTTTGTAAGTAGGTAAAATACTTACGTACGCCCTCAGTGTTACACATACACCCCTTGAAAAAAAATATAAGAATTCCACTTTGTTTTTGTTTTTTTTTTTTTGTTTGTCGTTTGGAAACAAAAACTGAAAAAAGGTCAACATTAAAGTAAGCATGAAATTAAAGTTGAGACCAATTTACATATTTATGTAACATGATATCCTTATTTTAGGATAAACCTGAAATAAAGTAAAACAAAAGAGGAGAAAAAAAAACAAGGAAAAATTGTTGCTGAATTTGGGGTGAAAAGTTTCAAATAAAAATTGTAACTTTATTTTTACTTTTCGCAAAAAAGAAAAAGAATAAAAATTATTTCGTCTTTTTTTTGGTAGTATAGAATTTTATTTTTCCATGAAAATGCATTGACAGATTTTTTCTTCTCTCACTCTCTTGCGCTCTCTTTTTTGTTTCACTGGTTGTTGTTTGAATGCTCAACAACTGTCAGTGTCCATGATTATACACAAAATATTTGTACAAGCGATGCGATCCGATGATACCCCGAGGGATAATTGAACCAAAATGGAAATAAGGGTACAATAATAACAGAAGCAACAACAACAACAAACAGAGCCAGAGCAAGCGCAAAAACAATAACAACAACTAAAGCAAACGGAAACGGAAATGCGCACAGCACTATAAAATATTTTAACTCTGCATTTTTTGTTTTGTGTTCTTTTTTTGTAAGCTTAAATGCTTTTGGGGCAAATCGCGTAATGAAAATGAGAAAAACTCACGCAAAGAAAAAAAAGCGTATACAAAAAGTAGGGTTAGGTTAGTAGGGTAATCGTCGGTCAAGAACGACTTTTGCGAATTACACGCTAATCGTTACCAACTTTACCCTTATTATGAGCTGCTTTCAACCTTCTATCTTCGCTGGTTATCGAAGATCGAATGTAAAATTCGTATTATGAGCAGTGCAACCCTGTCGAAATTTTCGTTGCGCATCGAATTTTCTGTCGAACGCAATTTTGCTTTCGATACGGTGCATACTATTAAAAATATAAGTATTTTGGCATTCCTTTTTGCTTTTTGAGGACTAAAAAGTGATTTTAAACAGTTTTTGTAAATTTTTTTCAGGTTTAAAGTGGTGAGCAACACATTGCAGTTATAGTAACTTGCGTCATTGTTGGAAAGCAAATCCTCTGATTGCAAAGGTTCTGGCGACTAAGAAAGAACTAAATGGTTTAGGACCATCCAATAATTCCCGGCATTCCTCTTTTATTAGCAAAATATACTTTTGCTTATATAATGGAATTTTATTCATCTTTGGCAAATACAACTTTCCAGGGCATCTAAAACCTCTGATAACACCACAGACACCGTGGGCTGAGCAAGTCCAAAAATATCCTCATCCCCAATGCTTAGTTGGAGTGATCTCTGAGCACAAAATCGCAGAACTGCTGCCAATTTTAATATTTTTGGAATTGATCTTGCTCATCAGCATTGCTTGAGCAGTTCATCTATAATAGTCATCAAGTCCACAAACGCCTCCTTGGACAGTCGAAAGTTCTGTAGAAATCTGTACACGAATTTTATAGATGCCAAAGCTTTTTCGAAAGGCTACACTTAATCGTTTTCCACTTCTTCCATCAAGCTCTCGTCCTCTTCCGATGAATCGTTGAGCCATTACTTCTATTTTGTCCTTATTTTTTCTACTTAATTTTTAAACAAATCGTATTTATTTTTCAAAATGACGATCAGCTGATAGAAATATACTAAAGTGAACAAGCCAAAATGAGCGAAATTCACAATAACGCTATTCTCTGTCGAAAGCACGTCATAATACCAAACTCAAATTCGTTCAATTAGGTCATTCGACTACAGTCGAAGATCGAACGCCGAAGTATATTCCGTACCTCAGAGCAAAAGCGTATTACGTCACAAAATGTAAATTTTACAGGGGAGCGTAAAACATAAATTTTTAGATAGATTTGGATGTAGGCGGAGGAAAAAAAAATTAATACAGAAGAGAGAAAGTACTGTGACAAGAAATTATTTAAGAAAAGAAGGAGAAAAATAGATAGATTTTATAGCTAAATCGAATTATGGAGTGTCTTCACAGTATGGGGAAATTCAAGTTTTTCAAAAATTCTTCTACGTAGTTTGATTTTTGAGGTTGCTGAACTCGAATTTGATGTCAGATTTCAAAAATTCAAAACGGTGAACTCGAAAGAGCGGATTGAAAATATGGAAAATCAGTGGGTTTAATCAAATTTGCTGTGCCATTTTGATTTTTCAAATTTAAAATCACATTCGAATATTAAAATCAAATTCTATAAACACATTTTTTGTTTTAAATGCTGGCAGCAAAATGAGTAAGGAATCTAAGAAGTTCCGATTCTCAAGACCTCACTATCCCCCAGGCGTTTTCATCTTCATGTGACGGCTGGTTATTAACTGAGATAATGCTTACTTTCCTCCGCAAAGCACGACCTACCTGCTGTTTCGTGCACTGCAACTAAACCGACTAGGATGCGTAGAAGGTATCTCCTCTGACGGAGCTAAACATTTGCCCCTGCTCGTTTCTTTCACACTGCAATTACAGTTTTACAGGAATTTCTAACTCCAATAGCTATTTGCAGAGTCGTTGATCCGGTTTTGCCATTTGACTGTTCAATGCATCAGATTTTTCGTAAACAGGCATTATTAAGTTTTATCTTTCAATCACTTGAACATTTTAATAGGTCTAGCGGTCTTCTTTCTCAATATGATTTTGGCTCTAATGAAAGTGGTGCCCCACTTCTCTAAGTTAACGTCTCAGCAATTTCAATCTTAGCTATACACCGTAATTGGCATAATTAAATGCTAGATATATTTGCTGTTTTTCTAGGAAGGTAAAGTAAGTTCTTGCCAAAAAGGTGATACTACATACTAAATTAAAAATTGAAATTAGGATTTCTTTGATGATTTTAGTATGTAGTTAGGTATTTGTGCAGTAATATACTTTTTGAAAGAAATGAAATTTGAATGTGTATTTTCTATATCGTACTAAAATCTCCTTGAACTTCCACCCCTCAACTGCTGTGACTAAATCTTTCTTGAGACTCAATCAGATTTCGTTTTTTTTTGCATATCCCTGTCACCTTTTGAATAGTGACAAATTCCACACCTCAATGAATAAACCCGTAACTTTCGACTGCAGGGTACAATGAAAAACGCGAGAAAAAAACCGAGAGGGATATAAACAACAAACAACAACCAAAAGCATATTTTGACACTGACTTCTTTCTTTGTTTTCTTTTTACTACTGTTCTCTTGTACTTATTGTTGGTATTTTTTTCGTACTTTTCGTGCTGCTTTGTTATTGTTTTTGCTGTAGTAAATCCACTTTAAAAATAAAAAAAAAAAAAAATATTTCGTAACTGAGCAAAGTATTTCTCATTTTTTCGTTCTAGTGGCTGTTATTGGTGATGCTGTTGTTCTCTTATTTGTTCTTTTATATGTTTTTGCTGTTGTTGCATTATTATTATTCTGAAATAAAATAAAAACTTTCTTCATTGTTTTTGTATTTTGGTTTTTTTTTTAAACACAACGCCAAACTTAAAACTTTACAATTATAAAAAGCAAAAAAAAAAATTATTTGAAAAGAATGACAATAAAAATGTAAGAAGAAATTGTTTGTCATAAAAATTTATAACGTTTTAATTTTATGGTTGACATTTGAATGGTGGAGTGGAGGATACATTACTTATAGGGACCCTCAAATTCCTTATTTTGACTTATATATTTATTGCTGTGACCTTGAAAGCATATTTATGTATTTTATATGAATATTAAATTTAAGAAGAAATGTTGATTAAGACATTTGTTGTGCATGTTTTCCCAGAAGTATTGAGTGTGTTATACTGGGATAATTATGATGAACAATGCCTCTCAAACTATCCATGAAAAGAGTGTGGAATGAATCGAAAATGAAACAATTTTTCTGGATAGAGTGAGGAAAAGTAACATCGCTCTCAGGCAAAATTTCCGATGGGGAATGAAACATTGAAAAATAATTTCTGTTCATAATCAGTTTAATTTTTATAAAGGAATTCAATTTCTTTATAAAAGAACGGATATTGTTCCATAGATTGCGGTTGAAATAGGTGGTACAATCGAATAAAAATAATTAGTTTCGCAAGTTGTGATCTGGATGGGGACTGGTTGTTGTTGGCATCGAGTTAGCAGATCAGCGTTCGTTTTAGGTGACCATAATTTTGATATACGCACAGAGCAACTTTTCACAAGCACTTGAAGATTGTTTTTTAAGATGGTACTTTATAATTAAAAATCTTCAATTTCTTTGATGCTGACAGAAAAGAAGGTTGCCGTATTTTGTGCAGCAGAACAAAGGTAACCTTTGATTTTTTTTAATGTGTGAATTTGCGCGTCATTAATATAAATTGAACAAGCTTATTTAAGATCGTAGACAAAGATCGTAGTTCCACGATTCTCATCTCATAACTGCCTAATGCTAGAAGTCAGATTCTAGAGAAAGCCGGACACATAATGTCCATATGCTAGTTGGTTGGTTGAAGTGGCTGTCCTTTTGGTTTTTAGAAAGGACCAATTTGGCCGAAAGGTCATTGTTGAATACATGGCATAGTTGAATACAGAAGAAACTTACAGTTTATAGGCATAATCCGAACGACAATGCAGAAAAACTTATAAACAACAACTCGTTAACAATTGCCAGTAGCAACTTTAAAGTAGCTGAGAACTACACACCAGCCCGAGAGGGAAATCAAATCCACCATACTTTCCATACTTGTTCATAAAATTTTATGTGTTTGTTGTTGAAGCTGAGGTCGGCTATAAAGCAGAAAAGCTGAAGTGCTCATCAGTCCTGAATTTAATAGACGACGCTGGTACACTAAGAATCCGGTAAACTCGTCAGAGAGTTCATTGCCAGCCACATTGTGTCTACCAACTTAATTTAGCATAACCTCACTTTGTTGCACAAGTTTTGATGTAGAATATGGACTATGCACCTAAGGCCTTCAGTGCAACTTGGCTGTCACTAATGACATCGATTCTTTTGCATTTCCACTTATTTTTGGCTTCATCGTACACGGAGACTTCCGCACTAGAAGCGTTCGTAAAAATGCAACGACTTAAACCCCCTTCATCAGCCATAGGAAATTATAGATATGTAGGGGAAACTAGGGTAGATACGACATTGGCGATTTCAGTGTGAAGATAGCCACAAAAATAAATTATTTTTTATGAGAACGCACCTTCAATCAATCTGTGTTATTGACATTGGTGGTTCGACATTTAAAGGAACGAGTAATGTTTTTGTGTTTCCACGCGCGTCTGTGTAATTTTCCACAGCTGGTACGTAAGAAATTGTTTTAGTAAATAAAAGTTAATCGTTAAATTAGTTATTAAATATTAATTTTGGAAATAATAGAAGAGAATTTAATAAATTTGATTGTTTTTGGAAATATGGAGAAAAAAGGTAAAAAGAGAGATTTTGCCTCAGGGCGCCCAAAATTCCTCAGATGATACTAATGTGCTGTTTTACTTTTTTCAGATTGTGTAAATAAAAAACTATAAAATCAGAAAAATCCTGTACTTTTATTGTTATTACTAAATTGTCATAGTTTAAGTTAAAGTTAAATTAAGTCAACAAATAAATTAAATATGTGCCTCGGTTTGGGGTACATTCAGCCAGTACATTCAAGTGGTGGCAGGGCAAGTATGACGTTATCTGGTTGGACAAGTAACGACTGTTCTGTTGTTAAGTCTTCCCCATCAGACTACAGCCGCATAAGTTATGATCAGTCTTTTGCTTTAATGTGTTTTGTACATCGGAATTTATTATCCAGGATTACATCTACTTAGACATTTTACCTAATTTTTAAGCTGAGTGCAACTCAAGTATCGGCAACGATAATCCAAAAAAATTTGGCTCTTAGTAAATAGAACTAAACCCTCATGTAGCCGTCATCCGGCAAAGTTTCACTACGCAAAAAAATAATTTATCTGATGCTGGTTAAAGCATAACTAGCATTATATGGTTGAATAGAAAAATATTTTTTTTTGAGGACTTGAGTTTCAATTGCATGTCAGATTTTTCGGTCGAGAGCATTCAGACGTTATATGCGCTAATTGAAATTCTATTGAATACCCCGTTCGGTTGGGTCTAGTCCACTGCAGAAGATATTCTCTTGAATAATTAAGAACAATATCGAGGACGTATTGGATTCGAACTTATTATTTCGTGTAATTTCTAGAGCTACATGACACAATGTTCCAACACGGCTGGATCAAAGCAATTAGATATTAGCGACCCAAGCATCACTCAACATAAGTTAGTGTACTCTTTCGAAAGCTCATGAGGTTCCTGTGCCCGGTTAACATAAATGGACAATCATCCGAAAATTTCTTAGCTCAGTTGCAAAACTGAGCTTGAAAAACAGAATCGGCATAGAGTTAATTTGCTTCAGCGATCAAAAATTTTATAAGGCAGCTTAAAGCTGAAAAAGTTTTTCATTTGCCACCTGAACAAACTAGTCAATGAATAGGCCTTGGAAATCGAATCTTTATTGGAAATGGAATTTTGCCAATCGTGTGCAAATATAATTCATACAACATGAATGGATACGTATAGTTCGGTTTAGGCCCTCCATGAGTTGTTGGACCACAAAAAACAGACGAAGAATGCTCTGTAAATAGATTCCAGTTTTAGCGTGCACTCAACTTAACTAGCTGCAATTGTTTAAAGTAAAACGAGTGAATAGACCTCTTTCAAAAATATGAGATAAAAAAGCCTCAAAACTAAACTTTTTCTACCGACAAGTATGCCAACACTGTGACAATACAAGATCAAATCTTCAACAATACAAAACTGAAATTTATGTACCAACTTGATCTTTCCAATGTTATATACTCGTTTATTAAATAAACATTTAAAATTTATAACATCTCGATAAGAATCTTGAGACACAATGTAAGATTACAACACATAAAGTAAATAAATAAATAGCACTCCAGACAAAGAACTGAAAATTTCATATTTAAAAATATGCCACAGACTGACATATTCGAAAGCACCTACTGACGACTGACGACAACTTGACTACTGATCAATGAGAGCAGGGAAAAGCAGCAGAAGAAGAAGAAAAAGTCAGAAACGCACACACACATCGCTTGCAAACGTCCCACGTAAACACGCGTCATCATCATTACAACAACAATCCAGCACAAGTTAATATTGCAGTGCCAGCGAGCAGCAAAAGTGGAAGAAGAGGATAGAGGAGCAGCATAAAATTTCAACGCATCCACCGACTACAATCTAATTTCCTCACTCGAAATCGAATTTGTAAAGAAGATTACACACACAAAACGGAGGCGATTGACAGCAGCTCATAAATCGACAAGCAACATTGGCAGGCTGCAGCAGTCAGTAGCAGCAGCAGTATCGTGCTGCAGTGGCAGTGAAGTGCAAGACAAACAAAAGCTACAACGGCAAATTCAGGAATGATTTTCTATCTTTCAATCTATACATACAATTCATTGCCAATTAAAAGACACTGTAGTTTTTGAAATATACCTCGAGACTTTGAATAATATTAGGTTAAGTAAGATTAAAAGGAAAGCATTCAGGTGCAAAACCCCCAAATATGATTCAAATTGGTAACGAATCTTCTCCTTGCTTCAAGATAGGAAAACTTCGTGATTTGATTTTTGGTCTCAATTTCAGTTTGAATTTTGGTCTGATTTTTTGTCTAAATTCCAGTCTGAATTTTGGTATGATTTTTGGTTTCAATTTTGACCGGAAGTATGTCTCAATTTGGTTTAAATATCGGTCTGTTAGAGAGACAGAATTTAGTTTGAACTGAAGTTAGTCTGAATTTTGGTTTGAATTTGCTCGGACTTTTGGTCTCAATTTTGGGAAGGTTTAGTCCGAAATTCGATCAAAATTCTGTTTTGAATTTTGGAATGGTTTTCGGTCCAATTTTTGAACTGCGTTATTTGGTCTTAATATCGTCCTGATATTGAGTCTCAATTTTGGTTTGAATTTGGTCGGAGTTTTGGTCTGATTTTTGGACTGCTTTAGTCCGAAATTCTATTTAAATTCTGGTCTGAGTTTTGATCTGTTTTTCGATCTAATTTTTGGTCTGCATTTTGGTTTAAATGTTAGACTCATTTTCGCTCTGTATTTGACCTAATTTCTGGTCTCAATATTGGTCCGGATTTTGGTCAGAATTTGATCCGATTTCTATCTGAATTTTGGTATGATTTTTTGTCTGAATTTTGGTCTCAATTTTTGTCTCAATTTTTGCCTGATTTTGTCTCAATTTGGTGTAATTATCTGTCTGATAGTGAGACTGACTTTAGTTTGAGCTTCGTCTGTATTTCGGTTTGAATTTGGTTGGAATATTGGTCTGATTTTTTGACTCGATTTGATTCGATCCGAATTCTGGTCTGAGTTTTAGTCTGCTTTTTGGTCTGCGTTTTGGTGCAAATGCTGGTGTCATTTTCGCTCTGAATTTGATCTGATTTCTGGTGTCAATTTCAGTTTTGATTTTGGTCAGAGTTTTATCTGATTTTTTGTCGTAATTTTGATCAGAATTTTAGTATGATTTTTGGTCTCAATTTCGACCGGAATATAGTCTAAATATCGGCCTGATATTGGAACTGATTTTAGTCAAAACTTCGTCTAAACTTTGGTTTGAATTTCTTTTAATTTTTGGGCAGTAATAACTCCTAATTTTTATCTGAATTCCAGTCTGAATTTTGGCCTGGGTTTTGGTCCAGACAAAAGCCTGTAATTTATCAAAAACAACATCCCCGTTCCTTCTAAGCCCAAGTCCTAGTTCCGCCATTGCTAATCCTCCTACACTAGTCCAAGTCCAGAAAACTTTAGGTAATAAATCAATTTGGTCTTAGAGCAAATATGCAGTATTTTTTCTTGTTTTACAGTGTACTATGAGTTCTTCATGTTCTTGTCGTCTGTTGTTCATGCATACGGATGGAATTAAGTGGTGCCATGCCAAACAACATCTGTATATGTGTGACTACATATATGTGTGCGTGTGTGTGTGTGCTGCATCGTTTGCTGTTATCCCCAGAGGTAAAAAAATAAAAGAAATGCATTTTAAATGCACACATTTACCTAGATTCATTCAGTTAGTCGTTCAGTTCTACCGTCTTCTTCTCGTTTCTCTCGCTTACATTCTACTTTCAGCAATTTTATAAACTATGAAAATTGTCGACTTAATTGGACATTTTCATTCATTTTATTATGCTTATTTTGGTGCATTTTTTATGTAGGTTCTTAAGTGGAATGAGTGGTGAGTGGTAACCTTAAGGTAGCAGGCAACAACAAAAAACAATACATAGCAATAAAATTCCATTTAACAATAAAATTACGCCCCAATTTTGGTGTCGATGTGGAAAATGAATGCACTTTTTTTTATTGCTGCTATGTAGCACCGGCATCATGCGTCCATTCCTCGTTCGTTTTCCTATGTCTGTCTGTTTGTTCTTTCTAGCTATCTATCTATCAGTCTTCAATATATCTCACATACATATGAGCTTACATACATAATTTGACAGTTGAAAGCACTCCCTCGATTTTAGTGACATTTTCTATTTACTACCTACTTCTAGTTACTACTTCTGTTTTTATTTTTTTATTTCTGCATTGTTGCATTGTTGTATTTGCTATAAAATTGTCAAATTGTTTTTGATTGCTTTTTAAATTGTTGTAATTTATTGAAAATGCCTTTGGAAATTGTTGCTGGCTCTCGTTTGTTGCTGAGTTTGAGGTTGTTCATTTATTGCGCCGCTTTAGCAGTTTTCAAAAATACCTTCACAGTTCGAGAGTTATTTATTTGATGACTTTGTCGTTTGAAGTTTTCATTTCGTCTCATTTTTTTCGATACTTTTAAGTTTTTTTTTTTCTTAAAGTAGTCGGCTGAAACTAAAAAACTATTAATTGGAATTTATGGACTTCTATTTGAAAAGATAATATTTAAGCTTAGCTCGATTTGCTGTGAAAAATAAATAAATAAATTTATTTTGCAATTTAATGCTATTGATTGATTTTATTTCTATTTATTGATATTTTTTTGTGGTTGTTTGTGGTTGTTAATTTTGCCTTTGTATTTACTTACATATTTACTGCATTCATTAACATTTACAATAAATGTAATTTGTCAAGAAAAAAGTAGCCATAAAAATTTAAATAATATTTAGATATGATTTATATCTATCTGACAAAAATACGCGTAGGTTGTTTCTTAACTTTTCCACTTAGTCCATAGTTGGATGGCATTGACAAAAGTAGTTTGCTTTTTGAAGTATCACATCTGTCATATAGTATGTAAATTTATGAATTATCATTTCATTCAAGTGGCTAAGCAGTTGTTTCACACACAAGGGCCAGCCTGAAAGATTAAAATTTTTGATAGCTTATTTTAAAATACCTTGAGGTTTTAATTAACAAAAAAATAAGCCACTTACGAAATCGCTGTATATTTAATATAAAATTTTTAGTAAGGAAAAGTCCGGTGAACTATACGAATAATAAAATTAAAATATAATATAATAAAAAAATTAAGCAAATTAAACAAAAAAAAAAAACATTGGAAAATCCACGGAAAATTAAGAGTTATCAATTGTGTGATTTCTATAAATCATCAATAAAATAGAAAACGCTCAGATATACAGGCGAATACTTACTAAGGAGGTATGAGTGGTACTTTAATTTTTGAGCTCGAGTTGAATTAAATTTTTGTTTAATACGCAGTTCAACTAACGTGGTGAGAAATTGGTTTGTAGCGTTTCGTCCATGGATGGAAACCGATTTTTGAACTAAACCATTCTTCAGTCGAACCATCCGCAATTTAAATAACTCACACTGAACGATGAACAACTAATTTTAGTTTTATTTCATTTGAACCAAATCGGACCCAAACCAATTTTGTGCAAAAAAAAAGCAAAATGGTTCATGCCAAAAAAGTTTGTTTTTCTATATTTGCAGGTTGTGCGAGGTAATGGTGGTTTGTAATGCCGATATTTATTTTATTTATAGTGGAATAAAAAAATAAAAAAAATTTAGTATAATCGAAATAACTCATCTTTTAGATTATACCACTTCAATATAATGCTAAACCAAATGGTGGAACTTTTCTTGTTATATTTATTTGTGTAAAGCCTAAACTTGAGGTATGCCTGTATGCCCGGGGGATACATTACCTTCTCTTCTCAAAAAAACGCAGCCATAATGGGATTACAAAAGTCCCCTGAAAATCGATCCACTCTAGTACATGTTTGATGTGTACTTGTCACATTTCTAACATAAATCGAAAAATCTTAATGGTAAAAATTACGCGATAGTTTATAGGTTAAGTTAGAAGAGGAGGCGAGTGCCTCAAATAGACCATCAGGTCCATAGTGCAACCACAAACTCTCTAGAGTCTATAAGAATTTTGTGCTACATTCAGCACTAATTCCAGTTAGAAAATGCCGTAGTCAGGACCGGCTTTAGGGCAGGGCGAGGTCAATTTAGAGGCTAAAGCGCACAAAGTAAATTTTCTGTTGAAAATAAAAATGATTCGTCTGTTTTGATGAAGAAAAATGTAAATTGAAAATTAATTGTAAGAATTTAAAAACAAATGTCTAAAAAATTGTGTTTTATTATATTCAGTGACGGTTCTAGGATTTGATGATTTTACTAAATTAAAGGATAAATATCAGACTCAATATCGACCAAAAACTAGTGCAAAAATTTTATCAATATTCACCCGAAAAATACAGGCTAAAAATTAAGAGATAACTGGAACAAAACTAAGACCAGATTCAAACTAAAATCAGATAAAATTTTTGGTGGAAATTTCTACCCAATTTCAAAGTAAAACTCAAAAAAATTTTTTCAGATCGAAGTTCAAAGCAAAAAAAAAAGGACCAAATTCAGATCGAAAATCTAGAACAAAATTAGACCAAATTCAAACCAAAACCTTGATTAACTCATTATTGCCCAGCCGGTAGCATCACTTACCAGCACTTTGTTCAAGCATATATGTAGCTTCATATATGTGACCTATGACTTGTTTGAAGGATTTATTTTGTTAAATGATCAATTTTGAGAAAACAATTTGAAGGAAATTTTGATTTCTTTTGAGAAAAAATGTTGATGAAACAATTTGATACATCTCTATATTTTCAGTCATTTTTGGTCGACACAAAAACCAGAAAACGATAACAAACTAATTTTCAAAATATATATTCATATCACTCTTGGGCTTGGTTTTCACTATGTCATATTTGCCGTCAAAGAGGGAAAAAGAGAGAATTTCCCATATGAAATTTGCCAACATGCTGGCAAATTTGATTGAATTTGACATAGCGAAAACCAGGTATTAGCATCGATATCACTTTTGATATCGGCCAGGTGGTAAGTGAGTTTACCATCTCACACTCCAGAACCTCCATTTTTATAAAAATTTAAATATATCTTAATTTAACCAAAAGACCAATACATTTTAAATTTCAACGAGTTTCGTACACGCTTTCGGGTACCGGGAAACAAGCGGCCTAATTCAGATCAAAACTCAGACTAAAAACCCAAAATTCAGACCGAATCCAGTTTAAAATTCATTGCAGAATTCAAAAAAAATTTAGACCACAACTCACACTAATAGTTAGACAAAACTTTAGGCTAAAATGACGCCAAATACTGAACGAAAGCAACCAAAAATCCAGGCCAAAAACTAGTGGGAATATCTGATAAATATTCACCCAAAAAATTTTAACTCAAATTAAACAAAAACTATACCAAAATTCCAGCCGAATTCAGACCAAAATTTTAAACAAAATTCAGACCTGTTTCGAAGCGAAATTCAGACCAAAATACGTATTAAAATCAAGCCAATACAAACCAAATTTCGACCACAACTCAAATTAAGAGTTCAGCTTCAGCCCCTCTAGACTGATTATATTTGAATAAATTTATGAATTTTGACTACTATTATTCTGCAATAATTTCACAATATATCATATACGACAAAATATAAAAAAAAATATTTACGGAACTGCAGAAGAGAGCGCTTTTTTCTCGTAGCCCTGGGCGGCGTTTTGTTTTTTAATAGAGCCTGGTTTATACTAGATATGTCTTTTAGGGAAAGAAAGAATGGAGAAAGAATGCGCTCCCTAATATTCTTAGCCTTTCGAAGCCGTAAGGAAATACGAGGAGATAGCGCAAAACCATATCCGAATTCAATTTTTGATAAAAATTGTTTTTTCTCCCAACATATTAAAAATTTGATGTTTTTGGGCAAATTTTGCAAAAATTGTGAGCTATTGAAAATTAAAAAAAAAACAACACACAATTTTTCACTTTGATTCGCTGCAGTACCGTTACAAAACAATATTTGTAAATTTTTTAACTGAAATTAAAGAACCATCAATTCTCTTACCAAAAGCCCTAATTTTGTAAAAATTTATTGATTAACACCGGTGTCACCATGATATCGAAAGGGTTAATCTAGACATAGCTAGTAGTGAGCAAAGTGACAGAGTCATTACAGTATCTGCATAGAACTTTTCCACCAAAAAGTAATTCCCAGTAACTACATCAATCAGTAAACTGCATTCTTGGCGAGAGAGTAAGAAAAGAAAATCAGTTTTGCTACGAGAGTATTGGCGACAACAAATTGTTGTTATACAACAAATTGATGTCTATTTGAGGCAGACAAAAATTGTATATCTAAGGCTGCGTAATGGAAACAGAGTGAGAGTTAGATGTTGCAGGACTTTACCTCAAGGCATGCAACTTGCTTTGCAAGCTCGTCAGTATAGACTTTTGTTATGTTGGCTGGTTCATCAGACCTTGGAAGTAAAGATTCTCTTGACCGAATTTTAATAATAAATATTCGGTCAAGGAGGATTATTTATAATTGATTGAAATATGTTCGATATTGTCAATGTTACAGTGTTGAAACGAACCAACCCTGAAACTATTACATTCTTTTAATCTAAGCCCAGTTTCAAAAGCCACGCCATTCCCTAAAAAATCAAGGCTGTGCATAATACTGAGAGACATGGTGGAAGGAAATCGCAGGGCCCCTGACAATTTATAACTCGGCTGTCTCTTCTTCCTCTTGTGCTAAGTAGTTCAGCTGTAGGCTGTGTAAATTAAAGTTTTTTAACGATTTAATTACACCTTCCTTAAATTTTCTTAAAGTTTCCCTTTTTATTTCGAAATTAAATTACCTTGATCTTCAACAGTTTGAGTTCATCCTAAGATACTTTTTTTTCTGATAAATTCTGACTACTCAGTCGTGCTCAGCCGCATAGATACTTATGGATTCAATTCCGAATCAATTACAAATTATGCTCGCGGTGTTAGTGATAATTTCTGTTACCACCAAATAAGGTTAATCTACATATGTAACTTTATTAAAGCCGCATTAAAAATGAAAACTTATTATTAATTACTAGTTCTCAATAAACAAATTACAAAATATATTCATTTTAGATATACTAAACATTATAACTGGTTCAAATTCAAAATTAAACTCAATTTATAATAGTAAACTAGCAAAAATATACATATTTATAATTTTGTCACGATACTTATCGCTAACACTAAGTAATGGCTAATTGTAACGAGCAAAGCGGAAAAATAGAGAGCGCATGTGTGTTCAAAGTGGTGGATGCCAACTAGAAACCAACCATAACATATAATCAAATACTTTTGAAAATTCAATTATAAAATACAAACAACAACAATAATATTGATAAATTATACAATTTATTAGCTAAGCCAAGTTTACCCAAAGAACTACACAAATACAAAGCAACAGAACGAAAAAAAAAACGGTAATTGGTAAATGTACGTCACCAACACCAAACTACCATCACCAACAACTAAACAAACCACCACCAACATTGCTAGCTGCTGCTGCTACTCTTGCCAAATGTTTGCGCACAGCGAGCGTGGGCATTTTTCCAATTCGGTAGTTCGCTGGCTCGCCGCTTCTCATAGAATAAATGGCCAGGCCAGCAAACACATTTTTGTTATGCCAATGGCTCATTACACACCGCAAGCATTTCTGTATTTCGAGCTTTGAAAATTTCATATTTATTTTTCATTTTTTCCTTCAAAATGTGTAATGCATTCAAAGCTGCTGCTGCTCCTGCTATTGCGTGTGCATCTCATTGAAATTTCTCCATATAAATTGTTTACATTTATTAATTTGCCTAAAGCTATTCGTTCGTACTGGCAAGAGGTTTCATTGTACTCTGTTTGTATTACTGAGCTTCTAAATAATAAATTTCTTGCTATTATTCAAATTAATTTTATCACTATTAATTTTGATTAGATTAGAAAAAATTCCTATATTACACATTGATAGGTAACGATACTGGTAGATATAAAATCGTTAATGTTTTTTATACAATCCTTTTGAGTTTAGAACCCACGACCTTATACATGCTTAGGTATATATTGTACTTAGCATTAAGCCATGATGATCTCGGATATGAAGTATGCAAGTCGGAAAAATAATTCAGTGCTGTGATTGCAGCTTGACCATCTGAGTATATTACTATATCTTGAATCTTACAGTTACGTTTGAAAAGTCTCCACCTGGAAAAGTCTAAGGAATCTTCCTTTAGACCAAGGCCATATGTAGGGGGAGCTTTTGGGGGTTCTGACCCCCCTGCTTTCAACCGCCCCCCCCCCCCCCCCCCCGAAATGTGAAAACTTTTTTCTAATTTTTTATATTGATTGCCAGTGGATGGGAAAAAAATCAAAATAAAAAATCTATTGAACGATTTTTAAATATTTTTTACTTCAATCGGTTTCTTTCTAAAAAGTCAAATAAAAAAAAAAAATTTTAAAATAAATTTGAATTGAAATCGTACGAAGTTTGTATAACGTCGTGGTATTTTCAGGAGTTTCAACCCCATTTTTTCTAAAACGTCACGTGATGGGAAGTTTTTTGACCTCAGATTCGTGTTCAGCATGAAAAATTCATTCGCAAACACTAGGAACCATATTGTTCGCCAAACCCATACAGGGCAGTGTTATTGAATTAGCTTCAAAGTTCTTAATTCTAAAACATAATTAATCCTTTAAAGTTCAAATCATTATTTCTCAGAGCACCCCGACTCGGAAGATCTCTTTCAATGCTGTGACTGCACGAATTTAGGGAATATATGCCAACCTCATCCGGGACCCTCATCATTGATAATGGCCCAAATTCCCACTCATTATTATTTGAAAAAAATTAGTCTCTGACTATTTTTGCCATTTTTAATAATTTTTTTGAGGTTGGGTACAATATCAGTAATGGCAAGTCAATGAGTTTTCGAAATTATATCTTTCACGATAAAAAATGTATTGGAATCCATATTAAATAATATTTATTTGAAAAAATTTAAATTGATTATTCTGTGAATTTTTTTGTCATTTTCGGCCATTTTTTTTAGGTTAAGATTAAGAAAACACGGAAACAAAAATTTTTCCTAAAGCTTTAAGACATTTATCTACTTTTCTCCCTAATCTGATAGGATCCATCAAATGCATCATGGTATTTAATTTATTGTATTTAAACATCAGTTTCATAAAAATTTTATATGATTATTTTCTTCGAATAAACCCCCCACCCCCTGCCTCCCCGAAAAAAAATCGTGGCTTCGGCCTTGCTTTGGACAATTGGCGGATCCAGAATAGGGGTTTAATAAAACAACAATGTTTTTCTGTACATGAATTGCGATAATCCGATAAGTGTGCACTTTTTAAAATATAACTAAATGATTTTAATGTCTCGACAACAATCAAAATAAAGTACATGTAATCCGGTCATTGCCCTTGCATGCGATAGTACTTGGAACATCTAGGTAGATCCACGAAACCCGGTAGTTTTCTACGCATGAATCGCAATTTTCAGAAAAAGCATGGAATCTTTGAAAAATATATCATTTTAACACTTTCTCAACAATCAGGTTTATTTCAAAGCCCCCGCCCTATTTGGATCCTCTAGTGCACTTTGCAACAGTCTTACGAATCTTGTTAATGCTAGATTTTTTACAGCTCAGAGCTTTATCGATTTGTTTTTTTTATTTTGAAAAATTTTCTCCTACGAGTTCATTGTACAGAGTTTATATTTCCAATATTCAAGACTGCCATAACTCTTTTAATCCAGCGATTGTCCTTGAGCATGTTTTTTCCATGAAAAATTGTTTTTTTAATTCATTTCGTTCCGGTGCTTAAGGATATAAAATTTCTGACAATTTATTTTTCCATCTTTTCAGTCCGAAATGATTTGAAATATTATATCCTTACATTTTAGTTTCACACAAAGCCAGATATAAATCTCATAGCCATCACCATCAGGTGAACAACAATTGACCCATAAAGTTATATCCGTATATGCTATGCATATTAATTTTTTTTTTTTTTATGAATACATATTTATTCAGCAAGTCATAAGGCCGAAAAATTAATGATTCACAATCACAGACAGCCTGAAATGAAATGAAAAGGTGCAGTTTTCAAGAAATACCTCAAATGATACATTTATTTTTTATTTATTTTTTTTTGCATATGTATATATACAGCTGCAAAATATACATACTTGCATTTAAATTAATTTCTTGAATAATCAGAATAAATTCGCGATATCCCGCTGCGATTTATAAATGCAGAACATATCATCATCAACGAGCGTATTCTTCATATATTCTTCACAAGCGAACGAACGCACGCAATACGTTCACTAATGAGATACTTATCTCTCTCTACTTCACACACTTCCGCTCTCACTCTCATTCTTTCCACTTCTACGGTGTTTAATCCCTAAATTGTATAGAGTAAGGGGTCAGTTTGCGGGTGCTGATTTAAATATCGAGTCCTTCAGGAAAAATATCCGACTCAGAGTAAATTATGCATTTTTTAGCAGCCAAATAAAGAGAAAAGGCATAAGTAAAAATTAAGGCAACTCATGAGGCTCAGAGGTCTGTCTTACTAGTTCAATCCTTTGAGCGGGCCACATTTGTGCTATATAAAATGCAATAATATAATAAATATTTTAAAGCGCAACACTTTGACTACAATAAATATGGAATTTCAGGATTAGTTTATAGATCCATTTTTTTTGGATCTGGCTTTATAATCTGATTTTACAGTCTGAACTTCGGTGCGAATTTTGATGGGCTTGGGCTGATTTATAGTTTGACTTTTTAGCTGAGTTTTGATTTAAATATCGATTCGAGTTTTGGCCATATTTCTTCTGAGTTTTCATATGAATTAGGTATGAATTTTTGCCTTGATTTTGGATCTCAGTTTTAGTGTTTTTTGGTCTGAAGTTTGGTTTGTATTTTGGTTGTGAGTTTTGACATGAATTTTGGTTTTATTTTTAAGTCTGGCTTCATATTTTGACTTTTCGGTCCGAATTTCAGTGCGGGTGTTGAATTGCTTTGGTCCGATTTTTACTTTGACTTTTTCAGGCTAAGTTTTATCTATATTTCATCGGGATTTAGATCTGAGTCCGGTTTGAATTTTATTCTGAATTTTGATTCAGGTTTAGTTTGAATTTTGGTCTAGATTTGTTCAGAGATTCAATTTAAATTTGGTTATATATTGATTTGACTATTGTACTCAATTGTGGTCGGATTGTGGCCAGAATCTTTCACAGAGTTCGATCTGAATTTTGGTCCAATTTTTAGTTTAAATTTGTTCAGACAATGTTGTGAATTTTGGTTTGAATTTTGCTATGAACTTGGTTTGATTACACTAGTTTACAGCCAAAATTACCAATGAACACCTTTGTCCAATGCCCATGTAAAATTGGTCACTGAGCCCGAAAATTAACTCCATTTTTAATTCTATGGTGTGGTTTTGGAGACATCCGCCCGTTGAATTTTTTTTATCGGTGCAAAAAAGGTTTGTCCACATAATTACAAATATCTTGGAAACTAAGGAACTCGATTAAAGATAAGAGCAATGATACCAGATGAATGTTAAAAAGTTCACAGAACTAGCAGATCACATGATCGTTTCGGAACCCGCTACGGTTTCTCGTCAGTGATCTTTGCGATAGTTCCCTCATTTCAACGATCTATATAAGTGAAAATATTGTCAAGTAAATGAGAATTATATTCACTGAATAGTATCGTTGAAATGAACTACCACTGCCAATCTATATAATTTTTTGCTATTTTTTTTTGACACTTTTATTACATATTGATCAGATTTTCTGACATTTAATATGACCATGTGTACATTTTTAGATGTTAAATCTTTCCGAAGAAGTATATAATGAAATTTAGGTACTCTTCTGCATACAACTCGAAGGAGTTTGAAATACTACTTAGGTCTAGTCATATGCCACAACGTTGTATTAAGGTTAAGCTCATATTTGTGTGATTTACTCTATATTAAAAAGGGAAATAATCATATTCACTCACATATGCTGAAATCAACTTTTAATTTACTGCAAATTGCTTTCGATGCGCAAATAATTTATAGCATTTTTTTATTGAAATGATTTTTTAAGGATATTTTTAATTTTTCCATTTTTTTTTTAAGTGCAAAATAAATTTTTGATGATTTTCCTATACTCTTAAGTAGATCAACATTTTTTATGGCAATATTTAATAACAACACATGAATTCACAAATTAGAAAGTTTCTCAAATTATAGGAAATATTTCTCACATAATTCTTGATTTTTACGTATTTATTTTCTTAATTCCTTTTAATACTTTCGTAATAATAATAAACTTTTCTCATTTCCTTATTTCTTTTTAATTTTCTCTCCCCTTTTTTCTCGAATAGAAATTTATTTTAAGCATTAGCAAATTAACAAGTTGATCGGCTTAATTTATTTAGCTCATTACTTTACATACTTTTACATACAAAGTTTCATATTTATTATTTAACATGATTTTGGTTTGGGTTTGGGCTTAAGGTTTCAAGAAACAAGTATTTAAAGTCAAAAAGGAAAAACTTTTTACTTACTCTGTTTTTTTTTTTTTTTTGTATTAAGCTGCGATTGTTAATTGACAATTTGAAATTCATTGGCATCTATAAATTCAACTTAAGCCTAACGTTAAGCGTTTTCTAGCTTTCCAAATCTTAACGAACGTGTATGTAGTGCATAGTTAGTTAAGCTCTTGTGTTGAAAAGAAAAAACTTCTTCACATTTACATAATTCTTAATTTCAGTAGTTTTAGTTTGGAAAATCAACCAAATAAGCTTAAAATTTAGTTGTGGGTGTTCGAAAAATTGTGGAGAATTAACACAAAATGTGTGAATATTTCAAATAAAATAATAGCCCAAATTACATTGTAGTGAAATAGCCCAGTAAAAAAGCTATTTATGATAGCAATATCATAAATACATTATAAAAGGAATAAAGTTTTAACTTACTAATGTCTTCAGCTGAGAAAACTGAAAAAAGTTACTTTCGTTAAAATTCATTTTATTCTTCAATCTCCTTTTAGCTCGATACAAGGATTCCAACGCTTTTCCAACTATCTTATGTCATTTCAATAATATGCATGTTTTATGAAGTCTTTCAAATACGTCTCTGTTTCCCGTTCCGTTCCTTCTATAGTATCAAAACTCTTCCCAGTGACCGAAACTAAATGTGAAGAAATCGGTAGATGAGAGAGCAATTCGAAGTCAAAATTCTTTCAGTTTTGCAACGACTTGTGAATTGTCTTTATGAAAAATCGATTTTTTTTTGCCAAATAAAGCGGTTTCGGCTCCAATAATTGACACATAGACCGTGGCATATCGAAGAATAATTTCTGGAATTATTACAATGGGACTATCTTAATATTGCATTTTCGTCTTGGTCTGGTGGTTAATTCTTATAAACTTCTTATATTCACTATCGATATGAAGTGGATGAGAATTATAAGAAAGTGTGCAAGTACACAATACCTTGGTTGGTAATGGCAAAACCACCGAGCTGATAAAAATTCCCACACAGTCGTCCGGATTCAGCGTTAAACTGTAAGTCCAACCATCGCCACTGTGGTCTAGTGGCAGAGTGCCAGACTCTTGTCTCTGGAGACCCTAGTTCGATTCTTGGCTTAGTTATGTTTCTTATCTATCTTTCTTTCCCTCTTTCTTTCTTTCATTCATAACTTAGAGTAAAATTTAGGATAAAAATTGCCACACAGCCGTTCAGAATCGGCGTTAAACTGTAGGTTCTACCATCGCCATTGTGGTCTAGTGGTAGAGTTCCACACTCTTGTTTCTGGAGACCCGAGTTTGATTCTCGGCTTGGTTATATTTATTATCTATATTTCTTTCCCTCTTTCTTTCTTTCTTTCCCTCTTTCTTTCTTTCTTTCATAACTTAGGGCAATGGATATTATAAGTCGCAGTGCCTGACTTTCGAGTCGTCCTTCCTTCAAATAATAATAAGAAGCTCCACAATTACTTCTCAAGGTTTTTCGTTCAGCTTCTTCAACGAAAAAATTGATCCTATGAGAAATGCCTTGAATACAATTGCGTTGGACGATGGAAAACTATTGCCGTCGGAAAATCCCTTTGAGTAAACTCAATTCCGATGGACGACGGTAATCGGCTGCCATTTTTTTGAAGTGAAATCTTTTTGTAAAGAGTAAATTGTCAAAGAATTGGTCAACTAGTGCGAATAATAAAAAATTTAACTAGAACGAATTTGATGCAATCCAATACATTGAGGCAAGCAAGTGGTTGAGAAGTTTGTGGGTCTGTTTTTGTTGGCTTTTTCGGCATATTTCTATATTCCATCGCAGTAAGTCATAAATGCATTTATACTAGCGCATATCGTTGAAATTCACTTTTTTCCACTTCAAATATTTTGTGCCTAATTTTTGTGAATAAATTGGCAATCGGCTGATCAGATATGCTACCCCGTATCTTCGCTCGAGTAAATTTCTTTCTTCGATGGAGTAAATTTCTTTCTTTCTTTTCATGCGTTTCATTACGTTTTAATTTTAACAGCGGGTATCCTTCGGATAGTTTTCCGTCGTCCGACGTAGTTGTGTTCAAGGCATAAGGTCTCACTTTGAATTGTAGTAAGTACGTCGTGTAGTGAAACTTTGATATAATTCAATTTGAAAACGACTCTTAACTGTTAAATTAACCATACTATTTCAATAACGCACAAAAAACGGTAGAGCTGCTTGCCGCCCTATCTAGCACATCAGCAGATCACCAAACTCACTTCTAAAGAGGACTCATTTGACCAGTTTGGAGAGAAAATTAACGAATTAGATGAGATGGCTGGCAATAGGAAATCACTGCTGCCGCATCGCTTAAAGATCTGGCAACCACCTCAAAAAATGATCAGGCGATTCGTAATATTTATATTACTCTCTCCAGCATGGAACCTAAAAATGGTTTTAACTTAACACTTCGAACGAGAGTAGGTTTTAGTTTAAGTCTCGCACGAACCTTTTTAGGTTTTCAATGCTTTTTTCCTCTTTCCAAAAAATAAACAAACTATGCAAAATATAGTGTAACTTGTTACCTTTAGTGTATTCGAACTGATGTATTTAATGAAGTATCAAAAATCTACGATTATTTTTATAAACATCCATACCAAAATAAATATTTAATTTATTTAGTTAAGCAATAAATTTAAAATTAGTTAACATAATATTGAAACTGTTTTCTTTGCTCTTCGGAACTACAGCCGCAACCATCAAGGGTACGTTCAGCAAACCAATCGAGATAACGGGTAACGCGCGCATAAACACCCGGTGAGCGCGGCCGAGCACAACCTTGACCCCACGAGACTATACCAGCAAGCTGATACTGAGTGTTGTCAGTATCATTGAAAGCAACATGTAGTGGGCCACCACTATCACCTTGACATGAATCCTTGCCGCCTTCATCATAACCAGCGCAAAGCATATTATCGGTAATGGCGCTGGCGCCATAATCGCTCATGCGGCACGCCTCTTGCGTATAAACAGGGACGCGAACTTCCTACAAAAAAACAAACATATAATAAAAAACGAAATTTAAAGTATAAAAATTGACTGACAATTCAATACTCCTCATACCTGCAGTGTATCTGAAACAGGACCACCCTCACTTAGCGCACCCCAACCGGTCGCAACAGCATCGTCACCAGCGAAATCATTACCTTCTTCTGGCATACAAACTGGACGTAAAAGTTGACTGAAACGCACAGGCTCTGCAAAGCGAATCAGCGCAACATCATTATCATAAGTACGACTATTATAACGTTCATGTATCCCAATCCATGCGGCACGTCGATTAATTACATTAGTGCTGCTATTCTTTCGATTGTGCTCCAGCAGACGCACCGATATTAATGCAGGATTAACACCGCTTAAACAATGTGCGGCGGTGGCAACATACATATCATTGATGAGTGAACCGCCACAAAAGAAGCTTCCACTGGATAGCAGCAGCGCCATCCAAGGATATTCATTTACTTCAGTCTCCTGACCACCAACGATACGTCGGAAGGTATTAATCGTTCCACAAGTACAATCCGGGCACTCACGTTGTGGTTTCATTGTAGTGGTGGTAGTCGTGGTTGACGCTGCTGGTGGCCGAAATATCGATGCAATCCATTCGAGAAATGGTATTTGACGCAGCGTTGCATTGTATTGCTCTGCTAGCATTTCCGATTGCGAGTATGCTGCATGATGTTGTGAATTTTGAAATAATGCAAATGTTATAAATGCAAATATGGCGAAGTAATTCATTTTGCACTCCTAATAACCTTGCGTTGTGCTGGTAAATAGTTGATAGAGATGCACACGAACCGTTTTGGTCCACCGATAAATAAGAAATGGTCAAATACTTTTACAGAAAAGTAATGAATTGTGGCAATATGTCAGCAAAGCATAACTAATCATCATATGCTTTAATATTAATAACGTTGATATACATTGGAATAAGTAACATGAATAACTTTCCCAAATATAACCGGCTTTATTTTATTAAATATGCATGTATGTATTTCTATGTAATTGGTATGCATTGAACGCACTAGTTAAACTTCAAGTGCATTCAAATTAAACCGGCTTAGTTTAGATACAGCATACAGTGGAATCAAATCGATGGAAAACAGATAAATTTTTGATTTTTTTTTTTTCGTTTTTGATATATTTTTAGGTTTAGTAGGTATTTAATTCAACAAAACATGAAATGAGAATTGAAAGCTATGGCCTACAAAGAACAGCAGGGTGATTATCGGCAACGTATGTCTAATTGAAGTAAAAAATCTGTATAAGATCAGAACAAAAGAAGAATTGACGCATCGGTTAAATAATAGAATTTTGAGCAATTATATTTCTTACGGCCTCCCGACGAAATATATAACAATCATTCCGGTCGGACGTAACCGTTCCGACGAAGTTTTATTGGCTAGAAGTCTCGCACTGATTCTTAGTTAAAGAAAAAATAAACCATACAAGAGATGGCGCTATCTCCTTTTACCGATATTTTTATATTATGGTTTTGCTGATTATGTGAGCGTTGTTTATTGATTGAAATAACTCGTTTTTGTTTGTTATACATTGTCAGTAGTTTATAAAGTAAGGCATGACCTGGGGCCTGATATCTATGGCTGGATTTTTCATACAAAAGGTTCGCAAATAAAGTCTTGAAGCTTCAGAAGTTTATAAGACCTGAGTGTCCCTTAAAAAAATACTGAAAATCTTAATATCATGCTCGCGAAATTCATAATTTACAAAATTTGTTTATAATACTGTGCAACAAATATTCAACTTTTGTTTTAAGCGTAAGATTTTCGAACAGTTTTATCTCTGATCTCGGCTGCGTACTCAGTTTTTCTCTACACATCTAGTTCTCCCACAATATGGACCTGAAGTCGGAAAAATGGGGTCTTCAGGGGATATTAAGAAATTTCTTTATTTCAACAGATACGAATTTTACAAATTCGCGTAATCGATTCGATGAAGAATTGCAGTCTAGGGTTAAAATATCTCAAGAAACACCTGATATTTTCCTCTATAGAAACTTAAAGTGTAAATGGATAAGGTTCTAACAATCCTAAGTTGAATTAATCAGAACTGATAACATTTTCCAAAGGACATACTTTCTCTCTTACAGAAATCTGATACTCATTTGCCTGAGTGCTACATTTCCAATGTTGAACGAATCAGCGCTGATAACATTTCCCAAAAGAATTTCTCCCATACAGAAATCTGAAATTCCTTTGCCTGATGATCTGACGATATTACTTCTCTGATGAAGATATTTCCACCGTAGAAGCTGATACTTTTTGGGAGTTTCATTCTTCTGGAAGGAAAAATGAGTGTGTGACATTATATTTCTAGGCACGTATACAAGCTAGTATTCCGAACCACAAACAATATGAAGTTAAGATTAATAGGAATTGCTTCTGAGACAGTAATGTTCCTAGGTTTAATATCACATATGGTGGATACTTATGTTATCATCCCAATAACGTCTCGATTACCCGTAAAGTATAGCAGTTGCGTTAAAAGCGAGTTGTGTATTGATTTTATGCGCTAATTAATTTTTCTTAAATTCAGTTTATCTAAATCACTATCATAAAATTATAAAAAAAAATGTCTTTATAACTCCCACACTTTTTGAGATACTAATGCATATTTTTTTTTTTTTTAATTTTATTGTCTCTGCAAATAAACTTGACTTTGTATAGAAAATAGAAAAAAAATTCCACACTAATCGAATACCAATATACATCACTTTAGGCAACGTAACTCTTTCCACTTTGCAATCAACTGCAATCAAATCCACTGTGCATTGCCGCAATCACCGTAGAAGTGCAAAAGAAAGTATTACTATCACGTAGTTACATACAAATATATTTACATTCGAGTATGAATAAAACTAGTTTAATTTTTTTTATAATGCAATTCAATGGAAAATAATTTAATATTTATTTTTTATTTTTGAATGTGTATGAATAAATAAATGCAATAAATAATAAATTTCTATATTATGGCCTACTTTTACTTTACTATCTCTTGTTCTCACTCTCTCTTTACATACACTCCCTGTCTGTCTCTGTCCCTCTCTTTTACAAAACAGGATCTTTACTTTATTTTTTAATTTTTCTAGTTTCAGAATGGCACAGGCATGCATTTTTTGTCATTAACTTAATCCATGTACCGTAACGATTAACACGAGAGTACACACCAGGATAACCCGCTTTGGCACATCCCTCACCCCATGACACTACGCCAGCCAATTGATGTTCACGTGTTCCATTTGAAATGATATGCAGTGGTCCTCCACTATCGCCTTGGCATGAATCTTTTTTACCTTCATCGAATCCAGCGCATAACATATTATCGGTGACGCGTGTCGGTCCATAGCGGCTTTTTCGACAGTCTTCTTGGGACATTATGGGCACTTGTACTTCCTATGGGGGAAAAAAGTTAAATTTGACTTAAGATATTTATCACTTTGTAAAAATACTTAAATTGCATTCGAGTACTTAATTGAATCCTATTTTCATTTATCTTAGTTTTAAAGATTCTGGTTTTTAAGGTCCTTTGGAACTAGATTTAGGGTAACTTTCACTTTCACTTTCACCTTCTAGTTCCAAAGTCCTCCTCTAGACAGTCTTCATCTACATTCATAAAACCACGTCCATTAATTGTTTGGGGTTTTGAGATTGAGTGGATGATTTTTACATCAATTTGGGAACTAGAGGGTTAATCACTGAAACTTTGTGGGGTTTATTGCAATATAGAATTATGTAACGCTTAAATAAAGTTTTCTGAAACAAAACACTCAAAGGCTAATTTCAACCTTTTATTTCTGCTTTAAGTTTATTTCAGGCACTGTTTCTTTAAAGACGTTGGCTTTATACCTACTATTTCCTCAACTCACCTATAATTTTTCAATATCTCTGACCCGATGTGCTTGCGCACTTTCCACTCGGATCATGAATAAGTTTTTGCAATCAATTTTATTCAATTTTTTACCCCAAGTTTGAAACTTCTTCTGTCAAAATAATTGGTTTCTTTGACTTAAAAAAATTATATTATGGAACTTGGTTATTTCTCTAACTAGAAATGGAACTTTCACTCCTTTAATCAAATAAGGTAGAAGTTTCTGTAATTTATTAGAACTACTTATTTTCCAGGGTTTGCTAAAACGAAATGGTTTATTAGATGTAAATGTTATTCTAACTCTAAACTTTTTGGTTCCTTAATTTTAGTGTGATTCACAAGTTTAAGGAATTTTATGGGGTTTTATTTCTCAAACAAGAAATAAAAGTCAGGCTATCTCTTTCTCTAATCGAATGAATTTCTAAAAAAAAAATAATGTTCGATCATTTTATCATAGCTTGCTAGGACAAAACTTTGGTAGACAGTCTGTTTACAGAATTATTTTTTCCAGAATACTATTTCCGATACAATTGCCTAATAGTTACAAATAAACTTAAGTTCAGAGTAGTGTTGTAACGGTTGTCACTTTAGCGGATGCGAATGCCAAAAATTGACATTCTCGAATGGGAATGTGGATGCGTTTACGAATGTGGGATTTCAATATTTGAATCAACTTAGAAGATTAACTTTTTTGCTTCATAAAAAACTGAGTAAATTATACGAATTTTTCTCAAGCAGTGAATATGAATGCAGACATCCGTTACATTATTAGTTCACAGAAATTTTTTTCGTTCCACCTTTCACCTAGAATTTGATGAAGTAATTTATTATATGATCAGTTTAAATGAATGCGTTCTTTATCGAAAACTTTCTAGATCCATTTGCATTATTTTTAGGTCATCTACCAAACATTTATTCTAATACTCTTTTCTATTATTTCTCAAATCTGAAATTGAACTCAGTTTCTTTATTTGAGTCAAGAACTAGTTTCGAGTACTTATTTATAGCTGTAACTAAACACTTTGAAACTAGTCTTAATAGTTATTTTATAGTATCAGCCTAGAAGCATCGAACTGGTGAACTCTCTTGAATTAAGATACTCCTATTTTTCTTATCACAGTTACAACTCCAATTATCGGTGATGATAAATTAAATTCAATCATAAAATAAGAATTGGAAAAGGATTGCTTTCATCAGTAGAGGTAATTTCTGTGACTTTTCTCTTGATTTTTATCTCCAAAACTTCTAAGGAAGGCAATACGTAAAAGTCCCATACTTTTCGCAAAGTTATCAACGACCACATCGGAGTTCAGACTTTTGCAGTACTTTACATTAAGTTCGTATCAAATGTGCCGCGGAATAATGTAGGTGCTACCATAGATTGATTGATTGAGTGATTTGCATTGGTGACATGTACTGCGACCTTAAAGATCTGTTGTACTCCCGATAGTAGCTTGTTGTAAGCTATCTAATAAGTCAATCTAGGTGATGAATATCAGTAGATGATATGGTTTCAAGGCTATGATGTCCCTACTTTCAGGGTGATAGCGCCCTAAGGATATTTTCCTCCTGCGAGTGAGTGCCTCGCAGTACATTCGGATGTGTTCTGATGTTTCCTTTTCGTTTTGGCAATACCTACAACTGTTATACTGATTTATATCTAAGTTCTTCATGTGTTCTCCCAGTTTACAATTCCCTGAGAGAAACGAATCTCTGGGCCGTGTAGAGTTCACGTGGTGTACCCAACTGAAAGGTTCCGCTCAATATCAGTTCGAATTTTAGTTACTCTACCAACCAACCCATCAACTACATGAAAGTTTAAATTGTTGGGTAGCTATTTTTAAAGGTCAATGAAAATTCGCAGAGAAGGATTCTTTTTGGTAAAATAGAATTATCAATAGCTCAGAAAATATTTAATTTTGACCGTCTTCGTAGAGTGGGTTGAAGAAATTTATTTATTGAAATATCGTAAGATCATTTTCCCTATCGCAAGCTCTTCTTATTCGTATGTAAGCTGCGTGTGGGCAATTCTCTAAATTCAGCTATTTTAAACCCCTAGCTTTTGGGATCCTTAGGGTCGAATTTTCTTATTTGTTTAATACCATATGCCAAATATTACAGCAACCACAGAGTATTTCTTTCATTGTTTCAAATATATTGTATGAAATACCAACCTCTTTGTATTGCACTATCGATCATGATTTTATGTCAAAAGGTAGACCGAACATAACCTTCAACGATATTTTCGCTATAAAATGCACGCAGAATCACCCTGTATATAAAAAATTTCTTTTGATATTCTTTTCTGAACAAATTTTCTTCTATAAAGGCACAATAGCCCATGGAGGGCTTCTTAATCCTGAGTTATATTTACTTATACATCAATGGAAGGGACTTACTATTTTATGCCGGATCCGAAAGGCGAAGTAAAAATTCTTTCTAAGGAGTTTTTAGTCTGGACAGTGTAGAAAATTTTGTATTTTTGATTTTTGACTATATCGATCATTGAACCCGAGTACCTTGTGTAACCGTCTAGCGCAAAACTAAAAAATCTATGATTATGTTATTCCTCAAACCAGAAATTGAAAGGTAACATTTTTGCGTGGAAAGTTTTGAGGTCCGTAAATTTTCAGGGTAAGCATGGCCGAATCCGAATCGAGCGTATGAGAAATTTTCAGTTGGCTTAGGATTTTTTAGCTCTAAGAATTTTACGAGGTGCTTTGAAAATTTTGGTTCGCAACTATGCCTTAAGGGTTAAAAACGGCGCACAGTGGTTTGACTGCGGAAAAAAATCATTTTTTTGACGCGTCGATATTCGAAATTCTTTTCTCGATTTCTATTCATAAATATTTCATTAGCATATTAAAAAAAAAAAATTGGATCATGCATTTTGATGCGTTTTTCGGAAGCTTTTTTTGTTTAACTATAGTTATAATCTTAAAACTATTTTTTTTTTACATGAAAACTAGAAACTAAAATTTCAAGATAATTCCTTACATTTGGTGGACCAGGTCTATCTTGCGAAGGTATGCGAAATATTCTAATATATAAAAATGTAAAATATAATTTCTTAGCTAAATAACAAAAAAAAAAAAAAAAAAATTGGCTGCGAATAGCTGCGGATCCCATTTTTATTAACAAAATACTAAATGCATATCGGGTAAAAACTGTATGAAAATGTGATACTTTTTTGTAAGAGATTGAAATTTTTTTGTCAAAAACAAAATGAATTAAAATGAAATGCTGAAACAGTTAAAACTGTTTTTTATAATATTTATCTCAGCATCTTGACTGTAACGGATTTTAGACATATTTCAGTTTTACTGTTGTATGGGAAGTGGGCGTGGCAGTTGACCGATCACGCCCACTTTCAGAATTTTTCTTTTCCACGACCTAAGAGTGACTCATGGCAAAAAACGTTATGCTGAGATGATTCCTTATATTTTTCAAGCCATTTTTTAATTCACTAGCTTTTCAAAAGACAAAAAATAAAAAATATACAAAACATGATAATAATTTTCTCACCTGCAACGTATCCGAAGTAGGACCTCCCACCTTCAGCGCCCCCCATCCAGTAACAATAGCAGTCTCACCCTTAAACGATTTTCCGGGAGTTGGCATGCAAACAGGATGCAGCAGCTCAGTCATTTCAATAGGTTCATCCAATTTAATAATAGCAATATCATTATCATAAGTTCGTGCATTGTATTTCGGATGTGTAGTGATCTCAGCGATATTACGATCGATTTTCTGAAAGTGGGACATTTTGCGATCATGTTCGAGCAGGCGAACACTAATGCGTTCCTTGCGGAAACCATAAACACAATGCGAAGCAGTTATCAAAAATTGATCGTTAATCAAAGAGGCAGCACAATAGAAGCGACCGCCATATAGCAACATTGACATCCAAGGATATTGATGTATTTCAGTTTCATGACCCCCAACAATACGTTTCTGGGTATTGGCAATGCCACAAACACAATCAGTACAATTGCGTGGAGGATTCAAGATGGGAGGCGCTGCGGTAGTGGTGGGTATTGGAGTTGTAGTGGATGTAGGTTTAGGTGTGCTGGTGGTACTACTAGGTTCAGCAGTTGTGCTGCTTGTTAGCGGTGCTGCTGTGGATGATTCTGTATCCGGTCCCTCTGTAGTCACAGTTGCCAATGTTGAGGTTACATTCGATAGTGTAGGTCTTTGCGGTAATAACGAGAGCACCCATTGCACAAATGTATTCTGTGATTGGCGCAATAAATTTGAGGTTGGGCTATTAAAACGTTGAGATTCAACTTCATTACTTTTAATGTTTTTCACCAGACTTAACGAGAGTAGTAGTAGCAGCAATACCACAAAGTTTTGATTATATTTTTTAAACATTTTCTCTTTTTAAAGATTTTCTTTTCTTTCACTGTATCAGAATATTACGAAATCGCAATGAGTTTAATTGCACTTTACTTCTATTATTATTAACTTTAAACGTCCGTTAAATATTTGCGCACACTATCATTCGCCAGTTACTTTCTTCACAGTTCACCAGTTACTAATATCAATGTTCAGTATATAAGTCCAGTGAAGCCTACTTTTTTCATACTTTCTTCTCTTTACACTTCACCTTGAAATTGGTTTTGCACGTCTTCGGCTACGACTGCCATCACTATTATTACTTCTGCTGCTGCTACTTCTACAACTAATTCCACTGCTACTTCTCACATATGAATTTCTGCTAAATTGTTTGCTAATTTATATTCAAACTTGCTACTCATGACGATCATGCCGCGTCTGCGCAATCGCAATCGCGCATGCGTGGGCGCCTTGGTCAGCTGGTTTTGTTATTTTTTAGTATTTTGTGGTGGTCATCATTATGATTGTCGTCGTCGTTGTTGTTGCTGCTGTTGTCGTAAGTTTGCTATTGCTACCGTTTTCTGCTTATAAAGTGGCGAAAGTTTTTATTGCGTCAAGTTTCGAGCTTCTTTGGGCAACTACAAGCACACGACTTTCTTTAGTAGTTTCTTGGTGTTTATGTAGTATGTCGTATGAATTTTTTTTAGGCTATGCATGTATTTTTTTTATTATATCTGGCTACCGTTTTCCTCTTAAGCAGTGGCGGACTCGGAGAAGTTTATGAAGTTATGTTATGGAGTCTTTCTCAAAAATGTGAATGCTTTTAAATTTTTAGAAAGGCTCAACAGCGTATCTCTTTATTAGATTTATTTCGACTACATTGAATCTGAAGTTTCGGAAGACCTTTTTGTGATTGGTTCTTAGTCATAATTTAAGTCTGAAATTCGGTCTGAGTTTTGGTTTGATTTTTATTTTGAATTTTTGTCTAATAAACCTAAACTTTGTTCTGATTTTTTTTTGGAGCTTTGAACTACATTTGGTCTGAGTTTTGGTCCGAACTTTGGCCTGAACTTTGGTTTCAATTTTAGACTAATTTTAAAACTGAATTTGGTTTGTATTTTGGTCCGATTCCTTGTCTACATTTGGTATAGCTTTTGATCTGATCGGTTGGAATGTGGTCTGTTTTTTGATATGAGTTTGGTCTTAGTTTTGTTTTGAGTTTTGCCCTAAAATTGGTCTGAACTTTGATCTGGTGTGTATGGCCTTAGTTTTTGTTTAAGTCGTGGTCTGAATTTTAGTCAGAATTTTAATTTGATTTTTGGTCTGAATTTTTTATCCTTTGGACTGATTTTCGATCAGATTTTTAGTTTGAATTTTGATCTGAGGTATTGTTGATTTGATTTTGAATTTTGTTTTGAATGCGGTCTGATTTTTGGTCGGAGTCTTTCTTTGTTTTTGTTTGGAATTTGAGATCAGATTTTTGAACTAGTTTTAGTTTAGCTCTATGTTTTGGTGTTTTTGGTTTCAACTTTCCTCCTGAATTTGATTTGAATTCTGGTTTGAGATTTTGCCTAATTTTGGTATAAATTTCGCTTTGATGTTTAGTATGGTCTTTTGTTTTGAATTTAATCTGAATTAAGATCAAATTTTTGTATTAACTTTGGTCTGACTCTATATTTTGGTCTGAATTTCGGCTTTACATTTGTTCTAATTTGGTTCTGATGTGGGTTTGTTATATGGGGGGTTACTCTGTAGTTCGATTCGAAAGAAAATTTACTCGAATTCGAACGAAAACATTTTCGAATAATATTTGTTCAATGTTCATATTTCATTTTGTGCCTTTTCGAATCGAATTTGGCATTTGAATAGAACTGCCTTTCGAATCGAACTACAGAGTAACCCCCCTGGTTTTAGTAAGAATTTCGGTTAGATTTTTAGTCTGAGTTGGATTTGAATTTTCGTCTGAATTTAGTTTGAGTTTTAGTCTTAATTTCGCCGGCTTTTGCCCTGAGTTTTGGTCTAAATTTAAGTTTTACTTTTGCTCTGTATTTGATTTAAATTCTGCTCTGTAATTTTACCAGATTTAGGTCTAAATTTGACGACCTCGATGGTCTAGTGGGTAGTGCACCAAACTTTCATACTGGAGGTTCGGGCTCGATTCCCGTCATCGTCTGGTGGATAATTCTCATAACCTTCTTATACTCACTATCAATATGATATATATGAGAATTATAAGGAAGTGTACAAGTACACACATTGGTTGGTAATGGCAAAACCACCAAAATTGCCACACCGCCGTTAAACTGTAGGACCAACTATGTGGTATCGCAATGAGCCATTCAGGCCTAAGTGTGTCTTTCGACAGCCACTCCAACCTAACCTAACCTAGGTCTAAATTTAGGTTTGATCTAAATTTTGGTCTGGATTTTGAATTTTACCTAAATTTATTTCAAGCTTTTGGACTGGCTTTGGTCTGGCTCGGTGTTTTGGTCTGAATTTCTGTTTTACTTTTGTTCTGATGCCCGATTTGAGTTTTTGTGTAGTTAGTCTAGTCCAGTTTTTATCTGATTTTTTATCTAAATTTGATTTGAATTTTGTTTTGAGTTTTTGCTGAATTTGGTTTGAATTTTTATTTCAATTGTGGTCTCATTTTTGGTCGGCTTTTGCCCTGAATTTTGGTTTAAATTTCAGGTTTCCTTTTGTCCTAAATTTGATTTGAATCACGATTTGAGTTTTTGTCTTGTTAACCTAGTCTATTTTCGATCTGATTTTTGGTCTAAATTTGGCTTGAATTTCATTTTAATTTTATTTTGAATTTTCATTTCTTTATTTCTGAGTTTTTGTTTGAATTTTTTGATGCTAATTTAGATCAGTCTTGCGTTTTTGGTCTGATTTTTATTTACATTTTGGGTTAGTTATTTGTCTGATAGTTATAAATTATTAACCAAAATCAACGACCCCCCTAAACCGCAATCCTAGACCCGCCACTGAAGAATGTTTTTTTGAATGTCATGTCTCGAGTTTATTTGTTTTCTTTGGAAATGTTACATAATGAATTAGAAATTTTGCATGTCAAGAATCTATATTTGGTAAATGATTACGAAATATTTTTGTTGAAGTGTTGTTTGGTTTTGATTGTCATTATTCACCAAAAACTATACAAACAATATGAAAGTAATTCATATGCAGCGATATTTTATGGTTTGCCAAAACGTGCAGTTATAAATGGTTTGATAGAGAAATACATACTCCAATGGATTCAACCAGAAATTAATTTAATTCCGACAGACTAGTCTAGCACTTTATTAATGACCAAAAGTCGGCTGCTGACTTTCCATATTTCATGTCATTCATTTCAAACAACATTTAACGCTGTCAACAGCTGTTTTAATTGGCTATATAGCTAATTGTAGCAGCCTAGATTAGCTGGTTAAAGCCTGTATAGTATCCTATACAGCTAATTTATCATGACAATAGCTGGTAACATTCTTGGAAAATGATCTATACACCACGCTGTATAATTGTTCGTTGGGCCCTGATTCGACATCAAATGGCAATGCAAAGGCAGATCGAAAATTAGTATTTTAGGCACGTTTCCTAAGGGCCGAGCAGGACCGTAGCCCTTTTCGGAGGGAATTTTCATTCGAAGAAAATATTCATAAATAATTTTTATCAAACTGATTTTTAAATACAATAAAATAAATCTATGATACATTTGATGGACCCTATAAAATTAAAATTTTAGGAAAAATTTTTCGGTTTTTTTTAATCTTAACTTAAAAAAATTGCCAAAAGTGACAAAAAAGTGACAAAAATTCACAGAATAATCAAATTAAATTTTTTCAAATAAATATTAAACAATGTGCATTCTAATGCATTTTTTTTTTATCGTGAGGACATAATTTCATTAACTCATTGATTTCCCACTACTGATGATGTACCCAACCTCAAAAAAACTACCAAAAATAGTAGAGGCTAATTTTTTTCAAATGATCATCATTGGGAATTTTAGCCATTATCAATGATAAGGAACTCGGATGAGGTTAGCTTATGTATATTCCCTAAATTCGTGAAGTCACAGCATTGAAAGAGTCGTGGTGCTCTGAGCAATAACGCGTTAAAAAATTAATTATACTTTAAGATTGCCTCCTAAAACTGCATGGGTTTTGCTAATAAGATGGAGTTTTTGCGAAAGAATTTTTCACGTTGAACACGAGTCTGAGGTCAAAAACTTCCCATCACGTCACGTTTTAGGAAAAAAAATGGGGTTCAAGCAAGTCTAATTTTACAAGGATCCGATAATTTTTTCTATTTTTATTAATTTTTAAACTTAAACTGATTCAGGACGAAACTTTAAATCAAAAACAGTTACTGACCTAGAAAAACTATGAATGCAGGAGTGTTCAGTATCACCTTCTCTTTTTGAATCCGTAGTCAAACTTTTTAGAAAAAAAAAAAAACGATGGAAGTAAAAAATATCGTTAAATTGATTTTATTTTGACTTTTTTCCATCCATTGGCAATTAATCTCAAAAATTAGAATAAAGTTTCCACATTTCGGGGGGAGGGGGTCAGAACCCCGAAAACCTCCCACCTAAATACGGTCTTGGGGCCGAGTAATAAACGAAAAAATACTACAGATCGATTTAGAAATAGTTTTCTAACTATAGAAAACCAATTCACTAAAATTTTTTGCGAAAAAGGTGGCAATTTTTGGTATTGAAGTTTTTGAAAACTTACTTTTGCCACATCGTGCGTGCTGTCACTTAGCAATATTAAACTTTAAGAAAAAACCAGACCTAAATTTTTATTCTTCATAATATTATTGCTATTTCGACTACATTCCATGTAGAGTGATGCAAAAATTCATTTAAGGCTATCTATTATTTAGAAGATTGGCTCCGATAACACCGAACATATTTTCACAATAACGTAAATGAGGGTAATTCAGATCGATTTTGTTCTGCTATTTACTTTCCTTTGGTATTTTTTAAAATTATTCTTTTTTCGAAACAATGGTATGCAAAACTTATTTCATTTATTTCAAATTAATCAGTTGTGAGCAAAGAAACAAAGTGTGAGCGTATTTTTTCATTTTCATACAAAACCTTAGCATATAATATAAGAAACCCAAAAATTTTATAACAATAATAACTTTTGTGCTAGTAAATATTTTTATATAATTTATATAGGGTTTTGTTCACTAAACATTCTGCTATAGTTTGGTAAAAATAAGCACCATTTTAGAAAACATACTAAGAAAAATATTGACTTTTAAAATCGATCCGAATTACCAGCATGCGTTTTTCTACTTGCATATAATTCGGATCGATGATTCGAATTACCAGCAAATGAGGTGTTTGCATAATTACAAAATTGAGAAAAACTATATAGTTTTAATTAATGAAAGTTTTTTAGTTGTGATTTAGATATAATAGGTGATGTTTGGAGGTAATTCGGATCGACTCTTTGTTTTCTGGTGATTTGGGACACGTGAGAGACGGAAAAAAGTTTTTTGGGATTTTTCATTTTTCGAGGTTAGCGACGACATGTAACATTTCCCGTAAAAAATAATATTACATTCATGTTTATCAGCTGAAACTACACAAAAATAAGCTTTCCCGTCGTTTTATAATGACTTTGGTAAGCGTAAACGTAACATTTTCCGTGAAAAATATTCAGCGAACAAAAATATACGAAAAAAGGCTTTATCTGTTTTCTTATAATGACTTGGGTAAGCGTTTGCTTGATAAAACTATTATTTTAAGGTGAGGTGGTAGACTTGCAGCCGCCATATTGGTCCGCCATCATTCAAAATCAAAAAAGGCCTTGTTGAATTCGAAACTAGAGATAATAAGCTTTCATTTGAGCCTAAACATTTGAGCCTAAACATGCTCTAAAATACTTTAACCAATTTTGGACAGGGGGGTCTCCAATTGACAGATAATTTACTATAATTATACTCAAATTAAAGATAATTTACTATAAATTTTGCTGATCCGAATTACATGCACACTTCATTTTTCGATCCGAATTATATGCAATCCATTTTTTTTCGAAGTGATGTTACCTAAGTAACTATTAAAAAAAAGTTATGCTTTTTTTTTTTTTTTTGTAGTTACCAACTTTAAAAGAGGAAGAAATATGCTTTAATTTTGTATTAAAACATTTTTTTTTTTCGTAAATCTATAATCCTTATTTTTAGCGCTCAAAGTTTACCTTGCAAAAATCTATCCGAATAACCTACACTTACGTTATGTGAACAAAGGGAGAATCACTGATATTTAGAATAAACTGTCGTATTGATAGAATTCTGCTATTAACTCTTTCATACCCAATGTTGCGTATATGCAACATTCACTTTTATGTGGCATAAATAAAATGGTTAACAGATATTACTATTAACGCTATTTGTATTCGGTTCTGTTGGGTATTCTTCACGTTTGCTAATTGCCGAATATTTGAAATTTCTTGCTTAAGTATTTTTTTTATGTTTTGTCTTTGAAGTCCAGCAAAAAACCTAAGTTCAAAAATTTTTAGTAAAATCTTTTGCACTATTTTTTCAAAAATAATGCATTAAATTATTACTAATCGGAAATTTTTTTTATCAGATATGGTTTCTCTAAAGCCCCATTATAATTCGGGCGTCAAAGGGTTAATATGGATTTCTATATCTTGGCAAAAAACAAATAATCAAAACAGAATAAATTAAGAACGATTATAAAGGTTAAACATATTAAAAATTGGCCAACTCTGACCATAGAAAAGACAAATTTTAATTATAATCCTAAAATGGTTAAGAAAACGGCTAATATTCTAGTTCCAGTTCTTCACAGACTAGCTGGGATAAAGATTTCTTATCAACTCTAAATAAGATAAAGAGGTTTTTTTATCAACACTAGATTTGTATTTATTGGATTTCCTTCCTGAACGATTTTCTATATAAAAATAGATTTACTTCAAAAGGAGGAAAGAAGAAAATCTCGAAGAAAATTATTTTCGAATAGAATTTCAAAAACTGTTAACTGCAAGAAGACAACAAATTTTATAAGTGTTCGGTTTCCTACTTTGAAAAACAAAACTTTCTAACCATTTTGATTGTAAAAAATCTACATTGTTATTTTGATTATGTATGTGCAAGGTGCATGTAATTTTTCATTTTATTAGGTTTTTGTTTAAAAGAAAACTAGAGAATACCTCAAGCGAAAACACATGCTAGAAAAACCCAAACGAAACCTTATTACAAATCAGGATACACTGTAAACACGTACAATCCCACCGTCACTTCATTGCACACATTGTAAGTTGCTTGCGGCAATGACAATTTCACAAATTCTCGCTCGTACATTCATAACAAAATAAAACAACGAAACGAAAAATGAGGTGTAAATTTTCGAACATACAAAATTTTCAATCATGAAAATGTGCGCTCTAATAAATTTCATACCTGTGGCAATATTTCAATTGAACAACAACAACGATAAGTGGGAAAAAACTAAAAAAAAAAGGAAAGATAAAGAATTGGTGCGATTTTCACCACGCACCAATTTAGGTAAGTTAAATTTACCCCCGAGCAAGTATGGGTATAAATTGTGAGCTTGCATGTGTTAGATGGACTAGTTAAAAGTTTATCACTTATTCTATTATTTAGTTATTTATCAAAATTCACACAAATTATACATAGTTTTCTAGAGTTTGCTACAATTTACCAAATGTGTAAATAGCTAAAGAAAAGCAAGCGTTTGTCGCTGCACACTGAAAGAAAAAAAATTAAAAAATTGCAAAGTTAGCGGTACGATTGCATTTTTGATTTAGTGCCAATTTTCTCGTTCTATATTTTTTCCTCTCTCTTATGTTTTTGTTGTTATTTTACCTCAGCATGCATACACTCTAAAAAGGAAAAGCCAACAGCTACGTAAATCACAGAAAGATTAAAAGAGAGAGAGAGAGACTAACGTAATAACGTAAATAGAAGTAGAGGAAATTGACCAACATTGGCTCTATATTGGCCAAGACCAAAAAAAAAGCAAAACAAAAAGGTAAAAGAAAGAAACAAAAAAAAGGCCAAAAAGCAAAAACTCAATGGATAATGTAAAATTGAAGTACAACTTAAAAAACGTTGTACATAGATTTGGTTTGGCTCTGTATATGTGCAACGTGGTCTCCTAAGGGCTTTTGTTTCTTTATTTTATTTTATTTTATTTGTTGTTATTTTTGTTAACACCACGCATAGCATTAATACCAATTATAGCACAACAACAATAACAACTGCAGCAAGCGAGTAAACTGAAAGCGAAATAAAAACAACAAAGTCCAAAAGTGGAAGAGTTTTATGAATATTTTTATGCTCGTTCGTTTTTGTTATTTTTTATTTATTTTTTTTTTTTTGATTAACTGATATTTAAGTACATAGTTGCTTATATGTATTTGCATACAGTGGCGGATCGAGACGGGGGAACCTGCAGCCTCTCCCAAAAATTTAAATACAGTCAACGCTCGAAACCGTGAGCTAATAAAAACCAACGGTGTTCACGTTTAAGAGATTGTTCACGTTTGCAATTGTTGAAAAAAATAACGAAAACTTTATGATCTTAAACATATCTAGAGAATTCCCGAAACTATTAAAATCATGAAAATTGATACGCAATTTCTAAGCAATTCTGTTCACGTTTTAGAAGTTTCAGACTTTGTTCACGTTGTAGAATAGTCAATGGAAGAAAAAATTTGTTCACGTTAGTGGATGTTTACATTAGTGAATGTTCACGTTATCGAACGTTGACTGAACTTATAACTTCTAGAATTTTTTCTACATCGCAACTTAACTTGTTATTATATGTTAGGCTACATTAAGACTGACATTTTAGTCCCATTTTTGAACAGCTTGATTCTGACTTTTGGTTTGCTTTTTGATATGTTTTTTAGGCCCTATTTTATGGTCTGGTTTTTAGGTTTGAATTTTTTACTGCATATTTTCTTGTTGGTCAGTTTTATAGTCTAAATTTCGCTTTGCTTTTGGTCTGACTTGTAATCTTATTTTCGGTTTGAATTTTAATTTAAATTTTTGTTTTAATTTTGGTCCGAATTTGGCTTGAATTTCAGCCTGTTGGGCCGAGTTGTGGTTTGTTTTTGGTTTCAATTTTATCTGAATAATGGTCTAAATTTGATCGCAATTTTGGTTTGAATTTTGGTTAAAATTTGGTCTATTTTTTGTCTAAATTTCGTCTGAATTTAGTCATAATTTTGATATTAACTTGGTTTGAAAATTGGTCTGAATTCTGGACAATAAAAAAAATTTATTGGTTTGAATTTTTTTAAGGACATTCAATCTAAATTTTGGTTTAAGTTTCTAAATACTCGTAATTTTTTGCCTAATATATGATCTGAGTTTAGTTTAGAACTTTCGGTCTGAGCTTCGACTTGAATTAGGTTTCCTTTTGGTCTAACTTTTGGCATGAGTTTTTGTCTAACTTTTAATTGAAAGTTGGTCTGTTCTTGGTTTGATTTAATTTGGTATGTATGTTTTTGGTTTAAATTTGTTTTTGACATTTAATCTTAATTTTGGTCTTAGCATCTATCTAATTTTTGCTCTAACATATAATATGAATTTTGGTTCGAGTTAGGCTTTCTTTCGGCCTATCTTTTAGGTTAAATTTCAGTTTGACTTTTGGTTGAAGTTTGGTCCAGAATTTTAGTCTGAATTTAGGTTTGAATTTTAGTTTGATTTTGGTTCGAAATAAGGTTTAATTAATAGCCTGAATATTAGTCTAAACCTTACTCTATATTTTAGTTCAATTTAGTCTTTTGGTTAATTTAGTTTTGGTTTTATTTTGTCTGAATTGTAATCTAAAGTTAGTTTCCTTTTGTTCTGTTTTTTTTTCAGAATTTAGATCTGAATTTGATTTCCTTTTGGTCAGTTCTTTGGTCTGAATTTTCGTCTGAATATAGTGTGAATTTCGATCTGATTTATAATCCGAATTTGGTTAAATTTTCCAACAGATTTTACAACTGGGTTTTGGTCTGGATTTCGGTCTTGTCTTACTTGCCTACTTTTTGTGTGGTTCATATTCTGGTTTCCGGTCTAGACACTAGTCTGGTTTAGATTATTCTGAACTATCACAAACACATTTTATGCGTTCTGTTGTTATTTTTTTAAAATTTTTCAGAGCAAAAATATTAAATAGTTATAATTATAGCCATAACAACTGCTAGAGAGATGTTTTTAAATTCTGAAACATATAAAAATATATTTGAGATTCGTCATGAAAGAGCAACGACTCAAATACGATTATTCTTTAGATTAAATGTATCACAAAATATATTCAATTGTGTAATGATTTTCTTAAATTTAGCTAAATCAGCTGCTGCCCTCCACCAAGCCCAAATCTTAAGTCCACCACTGTCTGTGTGTGTGTGCTTGTGTACTTACGGTGTTTTGTGTAGGTGTTACCAAATGTTATCAATTTAAATCAGTGCATGCGAGTTGACAGCCGCTGGCAAATCATTTATAAAGTAATATAACTCTAAGAAACAATATGCAATCTACACTTATTAATCGCAGGTGAAATAATTCATGTTTTATTTTATTATTTTATTTATTATTTTTTTTTGAGCTTTTGATTTAACATTTATTTTATTGAAATTTCCTTCCGGCTTTATAAAGATTTTTAATCTTGTAACTATGTTATTTAAGCAGAGGCGAGTAATTCGATTGTGTGAAAATGTTTAAATTAAAATTAAGCTATGAAGGAATTGTCTTTTCTAATATTTGATACGAAAATGAGCTTCATGTTTGGCTTCATCAAGAGAAATTCTCGTAATTTTAGAGATCCACATATGTACTTTAAAATCACTTTATATTGGATAAAAACTTTTTTTTATCCGTAGTAAACTTTGATTTTTATGTTTCAATTTTAAAATTTCAATCTGATTGCTATAACAAAGAAAGAGACAGAAAAACCAAAAAAAATATGTTAAAATCAAAAAAAACCAATTCTATAATTCTGTATAGATAAAAAGGTTTTTTGTGCTTATTTTTACGATCTCCGGTCATTACCGAAATAGTAACGCAACGCAGAGTTGTATTTTCGATAGATTGCTACGTTACGTTTACATAATCAAGCCTTATACTTTGAAGAAAATGTCAATGAGCGATCAGTTGGTTAAAGCAGCGTGAGTTTTTCGATAACTCTTTCTAACGGCTTAACTTTTTCTTTGCTTTTTGTACAGTTTAAATAAGCAATTGCAGTAAGTAGCCCAGTAATATCATATTTTGAGTTTACGGAAGCCTTCATGCACTTGTTAATTGGTTTGTATTAGGATCACAAGATAGGTATTTAAAAATTATCATGACTAAGCTGACCAACCGTATTGGATTTTTCAGTCTAGTACCGAAATACGCTTGATGTTTACCATGTATCAACAAAAATATAATATTCCAGGTAATATTTTTCAAAGAACCTATGAACTATTCTTTTTCATTTGGTAAACATAAAGAATTTTTGTCTTTTTTATGGTTTTATGGAATTTTCTGCAAGGTTTGAAACTCTGGCAATTGAGCGGCTTCTACGTCTATGTCATATTTTGCTTCTATTCCCATTTTTCATTTTCATACCAGTTGGGAGTATAAGGCTTCAGAAAGCCGCTTCCATCGAATTTAGTTTGTAGCTATATATTTAGTGTGCTTCCAGCTGGTACTGTATTTTTCAAGTTCTAGTTGTATCGTTCTCCTCAACGAGTGGTTTTTATAATTGAATTAACGACTAGCACGAACTTTAACATATAAATGACAGGCTGAGAGGAAAAGCGACCTAAAATTTATGTAAGAGCAAAAGTGAAATAACTTAGTGGGTCAGTGCAATAATGGCACAAGTAATACGGTTTAGAGTGAAAATGAAACGCCTTAAAAATAAGAACAAAAATGGTATAAAAATTCTTTCAGAGCAAGAACAGCATAGTTTTTTATTCCGTTTTCGCTCTGAACATATTTCGTTTCACTTTTGCTCTGAACATATTTCGTTTTGCTTCTGCTCTTAAGTAAAACTATTCCACTTTTTTCTGAACGTAGAAGTTATACCACCTTTTCTCTCAGCCTCTCAAATGATCTTTACACTACTACTACTATTATGGCACAACAGCCCCTGGAGGGCCAAGGCCGAGCTTTTCGCTTTTCTTTACACGCTTTAAAAAATTAAATCTACAAATGAATTCAAAATTAAAAATAAATGAAAACTTCAACTTTGGCTTAATGTAAATTATTTTGACTTCTAATTGTTATGTACCTATATCTCAAAATATGTACCGACATTTTTCTAAAAAAGTGATCACCTTATTCATGCCTCGTGTGAAGTTCTTATGATCCCATTAAAAGACCAACAATCATTGTAGATAACAAGAAACTGAATAAGTTAACTCATTTTCAATTGCGTTGTCTCGACAAAGGAAGAAATATCCTTTTAATGAACTATTTGTTGACCATATTTAATGCTGTCATTTCAACAGGGAAACAGCAATTTTTACATAGACAATTTTTGTCCTATTCTAACAGGATCAGCAAAGTATCTGAGTTAATGATGAGCGAGCAAAATACGGAGACATTAGCGCGTTAACAATCTGCAATCTACACACAATCATCTCTTAAAATTTTATTGTTAATCACCTGCATTCTTATTTGGAACATGTTCACACGTTGCTATTATTACTGCAAATACCTTTCACATTGGACTGACAACTACTTGCTGCAATTGCTGCGATTTTTTATTGAGTTTAAGTAAAAAATTACCAGATACGCAGATATTAAAAATAGGTAGACAAAACCCAAAAATACATTATTTACATATCTTTAAATTGGCAATAAAATTATGTGTGATATTGAAGGTTTGTAATGAAGAATTTAAAGGTAGTCTCCAGCTGCGTCTCTCAGCAATCCTGCTGAGATAGAACAGTATGAGATTTTACTAAAAAAAAAGGGTCTTCAAATTATACTAGGATTACAGACATAACAGATAGATTTGAACTGAAAATATAAAATATTTAAAGAAAAACTCTGTAAAAAACATTCAGACTCGAGCACAGTTATTAACACTGGCTTCTTAAAAGTTTTTTATTGTTTATTATGAAAGTAAATATCAAGAATTCCTTCCAGCACTAATTAATTTTCTAAACATCATTTCATATTTGTGGACTATGCTAATTTGTTTTTACCAGGCTCGAAGATAGTAGCAATAGGCATGGAGAACTGAAAGATACTTTACAAATTGAAGACTTGAGGTTATTTGTTTCTTTAATGAAAAAGTACTGCTGAAAACTGCTGTAAATTGTGTATTCAAAAAAATAATTGAATTTTTCCACATGGAAAGCGATTAGTGGACGGTTAATTAATTCCTACTAGGATCACAGAAAATCGCAGAGGTTTGAATTTTTGCAGACACAAATATTATATTCTTGAGCCCTCACTGGTTGCTAAAATATAGAAGAGAGTTTTCTTAATGACCTTCTACGATTATCACATATTTTATTTCTATTAAATTTTATGACCTATTTCGCAGGTTTAATGAGTTTATTTTGTATACGGTTTAAGAAACAACCCTCAAATTCTCCACATGTCATCTCCTATATTATATAGATATATTATATATTGGAAGAAAGAATTGACAAATCTTAAGATTTTCGGTTTATTCCTTTTTTAATATGTGAGAGCCTAGTGTATTGTTAGCAAAATGTAAAAAAAATATTTGAGAGTGGTTAGCATAATACTCCTTGAATATCCTCTGTTGCCATTAAAAATAATATATTTGACTTTTCGTTTCCTATATCTACAATCTGTAGACCTATTGAATTCTCACTCACAATCTATAAAGGATGTTTAACATTTTTCCTCCGAACATGCTAAAAATGTATTGAATATCTATATAGAAACAGGAAACACCGTAGACTTTGACTACTATGTAGACATATACGATTTTTCCACACCCTAAAACGGAAAACCTTCCTTAAATGCTTTGTTTACATTGTTATACTCTCAGATATATCGAAAAGTTAAAGATATTCACAAAATTGTCTTAAAATATACCACGCGATATAATAGGTGTCTTGTGGAGAATTTCAAGTCCGCATAGAAAAAGAAGGTTATTGGAAAGAATCTCTATTATTTTTGTGCAAACACAGAAAAAGAAGATACTAAGAAATCAGGAAAATAATAATTGAGTCTTTCAGTTCTTTATGCCTATTGCTAATATTTGCGATCCTGGTAAAAACAAATTAGCATAGTCATCAAATAATCTAATGATGTTAAGAAATTCGGTTGGTGGCGAAAGAAATTCTTGAAATTTTCTACCATAAGTAATAAATAACAATAACGTTTTTCTGTACCTATTTCCAATATCTGCAATCCAGTGAATTTTCACTCAAACCCACAAAAAATGTATAACTTTTTCGATTTGTACATTCTCAAAACGATTGGAAATAAAATATAATAAAGACAAATGGTAGACTACGGCAATCGTTCAGAAAAGTACAAGTCCTATTCAACCCTTAAAACCAAATTCCGTCCTTAAATGTTTTGTTTACATTCCACACAATTTCACTAGGCTCTCAGATAATAGAGAAAGCATATACCGAAAATCTTAAGATTTGTCAATTCTTTCTTCCACCAGACAATATATAATATAGGAAATGTTTTGTGGTCTTTTGCTTAACCGAGTACAAAATAAACACCCATTAAAATAAACTAGTTGCTACAAAGGTCATAAAACGTCGTGCTGAAGAATAACTTCGTCGTGTCTATTCTCATATTCTGGCCTCTTATCCTTTAATGCTCGGCTCAAACGCATCAATTGTAGTCGGTAGTGGTCGCCAGTGATCGTTTCATTCGGTTTCAACAGCTCATAATACACGACACCTTTCATATCCCACCAAATACACAGCATGAGCTTGGATCCATGGATGTTCGGCTTTGCCGTTGATGTTGATGCATGTTCGGCCGGTCGCCATGATTTTTTACGCTTTGGGTTGTCGTAACGTAACTTTTGATCGCCAGTCACAATACGATGCAGAAAACCCTTTCTTTTCTGTCGTTCAATCAGCAGTTCACATGTGAAAAATCGTCGTTCGACGTCTCTCGGCTTCAATTCGTACGGCACCCAATTTCCTTGCTTTTGAATCATTCCCAATGCTTTTAATCGTTTAGAAATGGTTGATTGATCAACTCCTAAAGATTCTGTAAGTTCTTGTTGGGTTTGACCCATGAATCTTCTCCGAGTAATGCCTTCAATTCTTCATCTTCGAACTTTTTCGGGCCGACTGAACGTTCCCTGTCTTCAACATCAAAATCACCACTTTTGAAACGGGCATACCAGACCTGACACATTCTAACGTCTATAGCACAGTCAGGATAAGCTTCAGTGAGTAAACGATGTGCTTCAGTTGCGTTTTTCTTTAAATGGAAGAAGGTTTTAATTTGCTTCCCGCAAATGTTGTTCTGTTGGCACGAAATTCGACATTTTCAGCTATAGTAAAACACTTTCGTAAAATTATGAAAATTATTTGACAGATCAATTCTTATAGTATTGCGCTCTTCGAGATAGAATGTCAATGTCAAAAAAAATGGCGCGTATGATAGATATGAAGTTAGTCACAATTACGAGTTTATATATTCATACTCCCAATATCACGTACAACTGCAGAAATTTTTTCTGAAAGATTTCAATTAGTTCTTCAAATAGTCTAACACAAACTAAAAATACAAATGAAGAAATCGTTTCCACCAGTACTTTTTCGGTAAAGAAACAAATATCCTTTAGACTTCAATTTATAAAATATCTATAAATTAGGCACAATGCATACTGCCATGCGAGCCTAGTAAAAACAAATTAACAGTCATCAAATATAAAATGATTGATGAATAATAATAAAATATATATGACCCAGTGCGTCTGACTGTGCTATTGGAAATATAGGGGCTTGAGTCTGAAAGTGTTTTTTAAATTTTCTATCCACATCTATCTTTTATGTCTTTAATCCTGGTAGAATTTGAAGACCCTTTTTTTTAGTAAAGTTTCGTACTGTGTTATGTCAGCAGGATACCTGAGAATCGCAGCTGGAGGCAATCTTTAAATTTATAAATTTATGATCGACGCACCAATGTCTCTGTAATTTGTCTCCAGCTGTGTGGTACGTGACATATAGCAAATGTAAGTTGGTTTAGTACTAGGTTAGCAGGAGTTTGAGATTATCGAGGTTTCGCAAACACAAATATTATTCTCTTTAGCCTTCATTAATAGGTACAACATAATAGAGATTTTTCTTAATGACCCTCAATGATTGTCACATATTTTACTACAAATTACTAAACATTTTGCAGATTTCTGGTTTATACTTTTTCTAATACCTGACAGCCCAGTGAATCGTTTGCAAAATGTAAACAAGATATTTGAGGGTGGTTAGCATAATACTCCTTGAACATCCTTTGTTGCCAATTAAAAAAATATGTTTTGACTATTAATATAATCGGTGGGTCTAGTGAATTCTCTCTCAAAATATGTAAAGGATGTTGAACATCCTGCGAAACTTCGAACTTCTGCGATCTTCTGTAGTCCTAGTAAAAACCAATTAGCGTAGTCAACTAATGGATTTCTATGTGGAAAAAATTTCAATTTCTTCAAATGCACACGCGTTTCCAGCAGTACCTTTCAATAAAGAAACAACTACTCTCAAGTCTCCAGTTTGTAAAATATCTTCCAGTTCTCCCTGTCTATTGCTATTCTGCGAGAATGGTAAAAAGAAATTAGCATAGTCATCAAATATCTAATGAAATTTTCTACTATAAGTATAATAAGAATAAGAAGTTTTGTTTACATTCCACACATTTTCACTAGGCTCTCAGATATTAGAGAAAGCATATACCGAAAATCTTAAGATACTTTGATTTTATCTTCAAGTAAACAGGGAATAATATACGAAATGTCTTCTACACTGGTCATAAAACTTAATTGAAATAAAATGTGTGTGTCTTTATTATATTTTAGCAAACACTGAAGGCGCTAGAGAATTATATTTGTATTTGCGAAACCTTGATATTCTCAAACTCCTGCCCACCTGGTACATAATCAATTTGCATTGCCGATATGTCACGTACTCTGTGCTATCTCAGCAGGATACCTGAGAGACGCAGCTTGAGATAACCTTTAAATTTATAAATTTATGATTGGCGAGCCAATGTGTAATTTGCCTGTTCACCATCACCTCGAATGCTTTGGTGACCTTGCTTGATGAGCATTTGTGCTCTTCTGAAATCTAAAATCTAGAAATATTTAAGATCATTATTATGCTGTTTTGCTATAGAAATTACCAGATTAAGAACATTCAATTGTTCATTTAAAGGATATTTTTTATCTTGTCACATCACATTTGGAAATGCGTGAACTCATTCAGTTCTTTCTTATTTGAAGTATAAGTTCCAGAACTAATTGATGTTCCAAGCATTATTTGTAGTTTGTTGACTATGTTCAGTAATTGATTTTTAATAGTATGGCTGAATTTCACAATAGGTGTGGGAAATTAAGGATACCCTACAAGTGTTTTAAGGTTTCCGTTTGCAGAAATATGATTTTGCTGAGGCAGAGAAAGATTTAAACGGAGGACGGCATAATAAACTTATTTCACATAGGTAAATCTCATAGACCATAGAAGAAAGCATCAATGAACCATAAGCTGCGTGATTCATTGACGCTTTCTTCATTCTATATTCTTTTTCAATACCGAACATGCTTATGTTCGTCTCAAAAATGTCATTAAATATTTGTTTACTTTTAGTAGAATTCAGTAGGCTCGCAGATATTGGGAATAGGTAGAGAAATATCGAATATTTTCACCTAGTTCTTTTCTCAGGAATATGTTTGCGAAGTTGCCTCCTGAAGAATTTGAGTTCTTTCACCTTTCTTTCATGTCATATTTGTTGAAATCATCTTAATGCTCAAGGTCACTAGTACTTTAATATAGAAAATTAAGGGTAACTGTAAGAAACAGACAGTGTATATTAAGATGTACTTATCATTTGGATTTTAAAATGTCCTTTGAAGAATTAAGGATATCTGTTTTTTCGCTGAAGTACCACAGTTGAGAATGCGTTCATTTATTTACTTTTTTATATGTGAATGTATAAAAACTAATTAATTTTCTATATATTATTGGTGTTTTGTAGACTTTGTTTGGTTGTTTTCCATTATCACATAACTTAAAAATAATATAGAGGATTTTTCATATATAAGAAATAGAAGTCTCAATGACCTTGAAGTGGGAGATTAACTCTCATATTATTTCAGTAATACTGGACACAGAGTGTTTTTCTTTCGTTTCAATTATTCAAAGTATTGCTCCTACAGTGAAACACTTTTTTAAATGTTTTACAGTATCAATGATATGTTAGAAAGTACATATGTAAATGTAAACAAACGTAAGGGGTTTTGAATCAACATTTACCTATTAAATCTGGGCTCTTAGTACGACTATGTACATCGATCTCTCGAACTGCTTATGAGATTTCACTCACTAAAAGAAGAAGAAATACTTTGTTGCATAAGATTCTCATTTAGCTTCCAGTGAAGAGATATAACATTGTTTTTCTATCGAAATACCTTGATCACTTCTTCATTTATTTATGTTCGTGCTTATTTCTTTAAATTAATTGCTTTTTTACCAGGATCACAGATATATGTAAGAGTAGTGTTTTATAAATTTAAAAGATTCTTTAACTTACCATTGCTCTATCGACCCCAGCAATGCAACCTTAGGAGAAGAGTAAAGAATCTGTATGGTATTTGAATCAAGCGGTGCTTACAGCGCGTTTGGTTTCCACAGAATTTATTTTGTATTCTAATTTGATAGTTTTACTTATTAGTAATTCTTTAAGGACCTTGAGGGGCTTTTGCTGAAAATCTTGTCATTTTAAATGAATTACTAAATATGCTGCCATAACACTTAATGGTACAACAGCTCATGGAGAGTCTAGGCCGAAGTTTTGTATTACATATTGTTATTGTTATTATGGCATTTATATTTAGACAAATTTGTACACTATTTCAATAAACATGGTACAAAAGAAAGATGGAAAAATCAGGTAAAAATATTCGATATTTCTCTACCTATTTGAAATATCTGCAAGCGTACCGAATTTTTACTACTACGCAACTTGCTGATGAGGCGTTAAAAAATATGAGCGATAAATTAACCAATGCAATAAAGGAACTTCACTCTGTATGCAACGCAATTCGTTCTGATTTGTCAACTGTAGTAAAAGAATTGAAAGCCGACATCATTCAGTGCAATCAATTTATTAAGCAAGTTGATATTTCTAACAATAATAAAATAAATCATCTGGAAACAGAAAACAATATCCTGCATAGACGTTTGAACCGCCCAAACATCATTATTTCTGGGCTTCCGTCTGGTGTCGCACATCCAACTCAAACAATTATCCAGATTGCAAAATGGCTAAACATATCTTTGGTCCCCAATGACATTCAGCAGTGCTGCTATCTCCATAACCAAAAAGCTGTTTTGGTCAAGTTTAATTCTGTGGACACTCGGGATAATATTATGAAGCAGTACTACAAAAGCCGCTCTTTAAAACTTTGTGATGTTATTGGAGGCGTGATTCAGTCACGCGTTTATTTGAACGACCATCTTACACCAGCAGCTAATAAAATAAGTTATATTTGCCGTAAACTATTTAAGGAGCATAAAATTAAAAAATTTAAAATTGTCAATGCGGATATTCCTAAAGCAAGAATTATTGATTTGAATGGTAAGGAAGAGAGTTATGATCTGCAACAATGTGTTGATTATCAATTGCAATTTTCATCCACTATTCACTACGAAGAGTCACCTACTCGTCTCCATTTTAGTGACATATAACAGTATGCATTATAGCTCAGCTCATAGTTTCATGCTTTTCATTTTTCTCTTTACTGTTCAAGTTTGTATTTTGGCTCTGGGAATGTCTTTATTGACAGTTTTGAATATTTTATGCAATGTTTGTTGTATTTTTCATAATAATTTACTTGGAGTTCTTTTTGTTAAAGCAGCTTTCAGGTTATACAGCTTTTTCTCTTCTTTTCTCATTAATTTTTAAACTATGGCCTGAAAACTGTTTCAGAATTCTTATATATATGATAACTCATACATATGTATATATCTTAAATTTTGATTTATTTGGTAAATTTCACAAGCTTTTATATAATTTATAAAATTTCAAATCGATTTCTGGATTTTGTTGTTTGGATTATGATTGAATTTAAAATTTACTTTTTAAATTATGTAAATTTCCGATATATTTATAGTTTTAATTTTAAATTAAATTTACATTTATACAAATTTGTTAGTTTAAGCCCATTCTTACATTCAATACGCCCTTCATCATTTAAATATGAATTCGATGTCACTTAATATAAACCTTGGGCCTATTGCCAGCGACAACTCAGCACTTCTCGACAAACTTCAAAATTTAAAACAAAATCTAAACATAGGACATGTAAACTGTCAAAGCTTAAGTCCATCTTTTTTATCTACTAAGTTGGATGAATTGAGATGCATTCTTAGTGGAGGGTTATTGGATATTGTTGGTATTAGTGAAACATGGCTTAAGCCTCATATTTCCAGTCATGCCATTGATATTCCTGGGTATGTCTTTTGTAGGAACGATCGTCCAAATGCTAGAGCAGGTGGTGTTGGTTTGTACATTTCTAAAAAGATTAAATACAGAGTTGTTTTCGAGCAGACAAACTATGGCAATTGTGAGTCACTATTTATTGAAGTATGCTATGAATCGACGAAAATTTTGGTTGGCGTTGTATATCTACCCCATGGTGATATAGCTGCTTTTGAGGATTCCATAGCTGATACATTGGTCAAATATTCCAACATTGTCGTCATGGGTGACTTTAACCAAAATTTGTTTGACATTAATAAAGCATCATCTGTGCATGCTCTTGCTCATCGCCTTAACATTTTTCGTATTCACAACAACTGTCCTACTCACTTTGATGTAACCAATAACTCGACTTCATTACTTGACTATTTTTTCGTAAGCAACCCTAATTTTGTTAATTGCTCTGGACAATTTCAGTGCCCTTCAATTTCGCATCATGCTTTTATTTTTATTTCACTTGAATTTACTTTGAGTCGTGTTGACGAATATGTTGAGTTCCGAAATTACAATGCAATAAATTATGACGATTTGCATGAGCAATTACTTTTATGTAATTTTGACAAACTTTATGACACTAATAATATTGATGAACAGCTTGAAATCATTAACTTTAATTTGCATTTACTGTTTTCGACTGTTCCAACTTCCAAATTTAAAGTGTATGCCCGTAGAGATAACTGGATAAAGTCAAGGGAAATAACTTACTCTAAATCTTTACGTGATCTAGCTTTTAAAGCATATCTAAAACAACGCAATACATACAATTGGAAGGTCTTCTGCAAGCTACGCAATAGTACTAAAACTTTGATACGAAAAACCAAAAGACGTGCTCATAGTCAACTTTTTGATGGTCTTACCAGCAGACAAATGTGGAATACTCTGCGTAGCAATGGCTGTGCAAATACGAACATTCCTGTTGAAAACGTAAACGTTAACGAGTTAAATAGTAGTTTTATTTTAAATCAAAATAGCGCGATTTTGGATACGGTAGACTTTGCGTCAATGTTTCATACTGATGACAATAACTTTAGTTTCCGTAATGTTTCAATAGATGAATTAGGTTCAGCTATAATGAAAATCAAATCAAATGCTATTGGGTATGATAATATTCCGCTCAAATTTTTAAAAATAATTTTGCCGTATGTACACAATCATCTTTTGCATTTTGTTAATTGTATATTAACAACGTCTATATTTCCTTCTAAATGGAAAATTGCGCGTGTTGTGCCTATACGAAAATCAGGCAGTTCGAATGCTGCTGGAAACTTACGGCCTATCAGTGTACTTCCAGTTCTATCAAAGGTTGTAGAGAACCTGATAAAAGATCAAATTACATCTCACACCAACCAACAATGTTTGCTACATTCCGCTCAATCTGGTTTTCGCATAGGATACAGTACAACCTCGCTTTTGTTAGGACTTACAGATTGTATAAGAAGGACCCTAAGTCATGATAAATTATGTTTACTTTTGTCTCTAGACTTATCGAAAGCTTTTGACTCTATTAATCATGTTTGCCTAATTAACAAATTGCATAACAAATTTCATTTTTCCTCTACAGCCTGTAAACTAATTTATTCTTACTTGAATGATCGAAAGCAGTTTGTTTCTTGTAGCAACTACACTTCTGATTTGCTAAGAGTTCCTAACGGTGTACCGCAAGGTTCAGTTCTTGGTCCTATCTTATTTATGTTATACTTGAATGATTTCACTGAATGTTTAGATGCCAATGCATGTTCCCCTTTCATATATGCAGACGATATACAACTTTTATTTACTGGAGATACTCAGTTTTTAGACGTCTTTGAAGCTGTAATTAACTTCAATTTGTCTAATGTATCAGCTTGGATGTCCTCAAACTATCTAACTATAAATTCTAACAAAACTAAAGCAATGGTTTTCTCAAACTCAAAATCAAATGTCGCTCCATTATCTCTTGAAATAGAAGGCTCTCGAATTAGTTTTGTTGAAGAGATCAAATGCTTAGGTATTGAATTAGATTGCCATCTATCATTCGATTCCCATATTAATTGCTTAAGCTCTAAAATAAACTACACTTTGAGAAGACTATACAGTCAAAATCTGTATTTACCACCTCATGTTAAGCATCAAGTAGTGCATGCTCTGCTTATGTCTAATTTGATGTACTGCTTCGAATTATATACAGGTTCTACTGGGTATAATATTAAAAAAGTACAACTTTTATTAAATCGAATAGTTCGATTTTTATATAATGTCCATGTACGTGAACATATTTCACAATATGTAATTAGATTCCTTAATTGCTCATTTCATTCTTTCATTAAATATAGATTGCTTTTATATTTTTATAAAATTATTAAAAATCAAGTTCCTGAATATTTAGTAACAAATTTCATATTCTCGCGATCTACTAGAAATGTCCAAATTATATTCCCAAGAATCTCCACCTCTTCATTTGAACTATCGTTTCTAGTAAGAACAGCTAGGACCTGGAATCAATTACCAAGGGAATTGCGTTCTTTTTCGGATTCCTATATGGTCTTCAAGCGTAAGCTCAATGAACATTTTAATGGCATCTCTTGATCAACATTGTTTGTATTTACATATGTTCATATTTGCTGTCGTTATAGGCCTCATTTTACTTTTCTTAATCATTTGACATAGATTATCAGCTTTAAATATTTTTGATGATGGGCAATATTGAATAGTTTTGGAATGGGTTTTTAACTAATTAAAGTAACTCAGTTAATTTCGTTTAATTTAAATTTTCATATTTTAATTTAAGTTTCGCACATACTTGCTATGTAATATATTTTTTGGCCTATTGGGCTTTTGTATTACAAATGAATGAATAAATAAAATAAATAAATAAAAGGAAACAAGTGAGTGTGGGGCATTTTTGAGACGAGTTTAACAACAATTGGACCAAGTAGCCCAACCAGAGTTTACTTGTGCATACGGAAACCTTTAAACATTTGTAGGATATCCTTAAATTGCCAAACCTATTATGAAATTCTGCCATCCTATTAAAAACTAATTACTTAAAGTAGTCAACAAATCACAAATGATGCTTGGAACATCAATTAGTTCTGCTAATATACAAGAAATAAGAAAAGACTGAATGAGTTTACACATTTCCAAATGTGATATTTCAACAAAATAATAAATATCCTTTTAATGAACTATTGAACGTTCTTATTTCTGACATTTCTACAGGAAGGCGGAAATATATAGCAGGCATAATAATAATCTTAAAAATTTGTGCTATTCGAGGAAGGTCAGAAAAGTTTTCGAGTTGATGATGAGCAGGCCAGTTACAAAGACAATCATAAATTTATAAATTCAAAGGTTCTCTCCAGCTGCGTTTCGCAGGTATCCTGCTGAGATAGCACAGTATGAGATTTCGCTGAAAAAAAGGGTCTTCAAATTCTACTAGGATTACAGATATAAAAGACAGATGTGGATTGAAGAATCCTGCAAAAACATTTGTTACTTACTATTTATGAAAGCAAATTTCAAGAATACCTTACGGAGCTAATTGATTTTCTAAACATCAATTCATATTTGATGAATGCTGATTTGTTTTTACTAGGCTCGCAAATATAAGCTACAGGCATAAAGAATTTCGAGATATTTTACAAATTGATGACTTAAGGATATATGTTTCTTTATTTAATTTCGATTTCTTCATCAGTATTTTTTATGTTTAATTTGTGATAGACTATTTGAAAAACTAATTGAAATTTAAAAAAGAAAATGTAAGATGGTGTTTTTTTACTAAGTTAACAGGAGTTTTAGATTATCGAGGTTTTACAAAAACAAATATTATGGTTTTCTTAATGACCTTCTAGGATTGCCACACATTTTATTTTAATTGAGTTTGTTGTACTCGGTCAAAGAAACTTTCTTCAAATTCTCTGTAAGATTTTTCCAATATAACATTTTGTTTATTTGAAGATAAAATTAAAATGACTTAAGATTTCTGGTTCATACTTTTCCCTGAGAGCCTAATGAATCGTTCACAAAATGAAAACAAAATATTCGAGAGTGGTTAGCATAATACTCCTAATGTTTGGATTTTCGTTACTTATATATATAATCTGTGAGCCTTGCGAATTCTCACTCAAATCTATAAAACTTCGAATTTCTGCGATCCTAGTATAAACTAATTAATATAGTCAAGTAATTGCGTTTCCAGCAGAACGTTTTCAATAAAGAAACAAATAATTTCAAGTCTTCAATTTGCTATATATCTTTCAGTTTTCCATGACTATTGCTAATATCTGCGAGCCTGGTAAAAACAAATTAGCATAGTTATCAAATAAAAAATGTTAAGAAATTTGCTGCCATAAATTATAAATAACAAAAACTGCACAGGATGAAATGTTTTTAGTTGTGTTATTATAATATTGGAACAGATATCTTTAATTCTGAATACGTTTTTCCTTTACCTCTTTCCAAAAATCTGCAATCCTAGTGAATTTTTACTCAAGCTCGCAAAAAATGTATAACTTTTTTGAGTTACAGTTGCTCAAAACGATTGGAAATCAAATATAATGAAGAAAAACTGTAGACTATGGCAATTGATCACAAAAGTATAAGTCCTATTCAACCCTTAAAACCAAAATCCATCCTTAAAATGTTTTGTTTTCATTCCACACAGCCACTAGGCTCTCAGATATTGGAGAAAGCATATACCGAAAATCTTAAGATACTTTGATTTTATCTTCAAGTACAGAACATATAGTATTGCAGAAGTCTTGTAGAGAATTTGAAGGTCGTTTTTTTAACCGAGTACAAAATAAATTCATTAAAATAAACGAGCTGCTACAAAGGTCATGAAACTCAATTGATGTAAAATGTGAGAAAATTCCAGAAGGCCAATAAGAAAATTATCGATTATATTTGAGCAAACACTAAAGGCGCAAGAATATAATATTTATGTCTGTTAAATCACGATAATTTCAAATTCCTGCTAACCTACTACCAAACCATCTAACATCATCGATATGTCACGTTCATTTGCAGACATTTTTTCTGAAAGATTTCAATTAGTTCTTCAAGTAGTCTATCACAAATTAAACATAAAAAATGCAGATGAAGAAATCGTTTTCACTAGCACTTTTTAAATAAAGAAGCAAATATCCTTAAATATTCAATTTGAAAAATATCTCAAAACTCTTTATGCCTGTAGCTTATATTCTCGAGCCTAGTAAAAACAATTTAGCAGTCATCAAATCTGAAATGATGTTTAGTTCCGTAAGGAATTCTTGAAATTTGCTATCATAATTTGTAAACAACAAAAACTATATAGGAGCAAGTATGTCTGTGTTATTGGAAATAAAGAGGCTTGAGTCTGAATGTTTTTACAGGATTCGTCAATCCATTTAGAATGTTTATTAAAAAGATATTAATTTTATTTTGTTCAATGAAATATCACATATGGTAATGTGTGAACTCATTCAGTCTTTTCTTATTTCTTGTATATTACCAGAACTAATTGATGTTCCAAGCATCATTTATGATTTGTTGACTACTTTATGTAATAAATTTTTAATAGAATGACATAATTTCATAATAGGTGTGGCAATTTAAGGATATTCCACAAATGTTTAAAGGATTCCGTGTGCACAAGTAAGATCTTGCTGTTCTTCTTACTTCAATTGCTGTTCAACTGTTAATTAGGCAGAGAAAGAGTAAAACGGAAGACGGCAGAGTAAACTCTGTTCTTTTCGCATAGGTAATACTCAAAGTTCACTACCCAGCTGATGACTCATTGACGCTTTCTTCATTCTATATTGTTTATCAATACCGTTTGAGCATGTTCGTCTCAAAAATGTCATTAAATTTTTGTTTACTTTTAGTAGAATTCAGTAGGCTCGCAGATATTCGAAATAGGTAGAGAAATATCAAATATGTGAAAATGTCTCCTGAAGAATTAGAGTTTTCCCATCTTTCTTTCATGCCATATTTGTTGAAATCATCTAATGCTCAAGGTCACTAGTACTTTAATACAGAAAATTAAGGGTAACTGTAAGAAACAGACAGTGTATATTAAGATGTACTTATCGTTTGGATTTTAAAATGTCCTTTGAAGAATTAAGGATATCAGTTTTTTCGCTGAAGTACCACAGTTGATAATGCGTTCATTTATTTACTTTTTTATATGTGAATGTATAAAAACTAATTAATTTTCTATATATTTTTGGTGTTTTGTAGACTTTGTTTGGTTATTTTCCATTATCACATAACTTAAAAATAATATAGAGGATTTTTCATATATAAGAAATAGAAGTCTCAATGACCTTGAAGTGGGAGATTAACTCTCATATTGTTTCAGTAATACTGGACACAGAATGTTTTTCTTTCGTTTCAATTATTCAAAGTATTGCTCCTACAGTGAAACACTTTTTTAAATGTTTTACAGTATCAATGATATGTTAGAAAGTACATATGTAAATGTAAACAAACTTAAGGGCTGTCGATTTACCACTTTTCTATTAAATCTGGGCTCTTAGTATGATTATGTACGTCGATCTCTCGAATTGTTTATGAGATGATACTCAAAGAACAAGAAACCATTTGTTGCATAAGATTCTCATTTAGCTTGCAGTGAAGAGATATCACATTGTTTTCTATCGAAATACCTTGATCACTTCTTCATTTATTTACGGTTTATGTTTGTGTTTCATTCCTTGAAAATCCTTTATTTGAAAGACTAATGATATCTGGTTTTATACCAGTTTTGTTTATTTTTAATAACTATTAACATGATTCTAATTAATTTAAATTTTGATTGTAATTAATTTAAATTTTATCTATTTGTTGAAAATTATATCATTTCAAATTAATTTCTAATTATGCTGCATGGGCTGCTACAACAGCCCATGGAAAGTCTAGGCCGAAGTTTTGTATTATAATTTGTTATTGTTATCATAGTATTTGTGTTTAGACAAATCTAAATATAGAGATGGAAACACCAGGACAGAATATTCGATATTTCTCTACCTATTTCGAATATCTGTGAGCCTACTGAATTTTTACTCAAAGAAAACAAAAAAATGTATAGTATTTTTGAGACGAATCATCAACTGGATAGTGGTGCTTGAATTTTATCTATGCGAAAAGAACAGAGTTTATTCTCCCATCCTCCATTTAACTCTTTCTCTGCCTCATTAACAGTTTAACAACAATTGGAGTAAGTAGCTCAGCAAGATAAAATTTCTGCTTGGAACATCAATTAGTTCTGGAAATATACAAGAAATAGGAAAAGACTGAATGAGTTCACACATTTCCAAATGTAATAAGAATTTCATTTAACAAGATAACATCAATATCCTTTTAATAAACCACTGTGTTGAGTTATTAATCTTTTTTAATAACTATTAAAACTTTAGCAAAATGATGACAAAATTAACTATGAAAGAAAACGACTAAAAGTAGCGATACAAGTTTATAAGCTTTATTTGAAGAGTCTTTTCTTCACGAAAATTCAATGATAATTAACAATTCATTTTGGATGAAAGTACAGTTTAGCTTACAAAAAAATCGAACAGCTAATCGAACTAGCAATATACATATCTATAAAAAATTAAAGAGAGAGAGAGCTTTTAAAAGAAGTCCCGCTTGCACAACTATGCTAGCTAATGCAGTTATTAAAATTAGTAGAAAGAGATAATATAATGTGTTAGGGATGACAAAACTAAATGCGACAATTATAGTTCAGGAACTATTGCTCCCGACACACTGAACGATCTTAATCCGATCATTTCTACAAGAAAAAATAAATATATTGCAAGCAAAATAATTCTATTAAAAATTTGTATTAAAGAAGCAAGGTCAGAAAAGTATCCGAGTAGATGGTTAGCAGGCAAATTACAGAGACATTGGCTCGTCAATCATAAATTTATAAATTTAAAGATTGTCTCCAGCTGCGTCTCTCAGGTGTCCTGCTGAGATAGCACAGAGTACGTGGCATATCGGCAATGCAAACTGATTATGTACCAGGAGGGCAGGAGTTTGAGAATATTGAGGTTTCGCAAATACAAATATTATTCTCTTGCACCTTCAGTGTTTGCTAAAATATAATAGAGATTTTTCTAATGACCTTCTAGGATTGTCACACATTTTATTTCAATGTTATTTCAAATGTAGCAGATCGTTTATTTTAATTAGTTTATTTTCTACTCGGTCAAAGAAACGACCTTCAAATTCTCCACAAGACTTCTCCAATATTATATGTTGTTTATTTGAAGATAGAATTGATATATGTTAAGATTTTTGGTTGAAACTTTCTAATATCTGAGAGCCTAGTGAAAATGTGTGGAATGTAAACAAAACATTTATTTATTTATTTCGTCTATGCATGTACAAAATTCTTACAGACTAAAGAAGAGCGGATTTCGGTTTTAGGACTTGAAAAGGTCTTATAATACTTTTGTGATGGATTCTCATAGTCTACAGTTTTTCTTTATTGTACTTGATTTCCAATCATTTTGAGCATATGCAACTCAAAAAAGTTATACATTTTTTGCGAGCTGGAGTAAAAGTTCACTAGGATTGCAGTTATTGGAAATAGGTAGAAGAAAAACGTATTTAGAATTATTTATTTGTTCCAATATTGTAATAACACAACTGGAAACATTGTATCCTGTGTAGGTTTTAGTTATTTATGAATTATGGTAGAAAATTTCTTAACATCATTAGATTACTTGATGACTATGCTAATTTCTTTTGACCAGGCTCGCAGATAGTACCAATATGCATGAAAATGTACTGCCGGAGACGCGTTTTTTGTTATGTTAAGCTGGCAATTGTGTACTTGAATAAGTAGTTGAATTTTTTCCACATGGAAGCCATTAGTTGACTATGCTAATTGGTTTGAACTAGGATCACGAAAGATAGTAGAGGTTCGAAGATATGTTTAGACGCACACTCATAGCCTATGTACAGTCTTCGTGTTTCTATATAGTTTTTCAGCACATCTTTAACATTTCGGGACCATAATGTTAAACGTCCTTTATAGATTTTGAGTAAGAATTCACTAGGCATTCCAAGTAGAAAAACAAAATTCAATTATATCTTCAAATACACAATTGCCAGCTTAACATAAGAAAATACGCGTTTCCAGCAGTACATTTTCAATAAAGAAACAAATAATCTCAAGTCTTCAATTAGTAAAATATCTTTCAGTTCCCCATGTCTATTGCTTATATCTGCAAGCCTGGTAAAAACCAATTAGCATAGAGTCATCAAATATGAAATTGATACTTAGAAAAAATATTAGTGGCGAAAGAAATTCTTGAAATAACAAAAATAACAAAAAACCTTCACAGGATACAATGTTTCCAGTTGTGTTATTAAAATACGTTTTTCCTCTATCTCTTTCCAATATCTGCAATCCTAGTGAATTTTTACTCAAAATCGCAAAAAATGTATAACTTTTTTGAGTTCCAGATGCTCAAAACGATTGGAAATCAAATATAATGAAGAAAAACTGTAGACTATGGCAATTGATCACAAAAGTATAAGTCCTATTCAACCCTTAAATCCATCCTCAAAATGTTTTGTTTACATTCCACACAGCCACTAGGCTCTCAGATATTAGAGAAAGCATATACCGAAAATCTTAAGATACCTTGATTTTATCTTCAAGTAAAGAACATATAGTATTGGAGAAGTCTTGTAGAGAATTTGAAGGCGGTTTCTTTAACCGAGTACAATATAAGATCATTAAAATAAACGAGCTGCTTCAAGGGTCTTAAAATTCAATTGAATTGTACAAGAAAAATCTCGATTAGATTTCAGCAAACACTAAAGGCGCAATAATATAATGTTTGTGTCCGCGAAATCACTATAATCTGAAATTCCTGCCTACCTAGTACCAAACCATCTTACATTATCGAGATGTCACGTATATTTGGAAACATTTTTTCTGAACGATTTCAATTAGTTCTTCAAATAGTCTATCACAAATTAAACATAAAAAATACAGATGAAGAAATCGTTTCCACTAGTACTTTTTAAATAAAGAAACAAATATCCTTAAGCCTTCAATTTGTAAAATATCTCGAATTTCTTTATGCCTGTAACTAATATTTGCGAGCCTACACTCAGAAAAAAATCGCATGGAATCAATATGAAAATCCTACTATTTCAATAGGATTTGGTCAATGGTATTTTCCCATAATTTTAATAGTTTTTAGACTATCATTTTTGATATAATTTATCTATATTATGGTATATCTTGTTGATTTCATGATACAGTCTTATTGATTTCATGCTGTAACAGTATTAATTTAATGGTATAAAAAGTAATGAGACGTTTTTCGTGATTAATGGGATGTTTTTTTCTGAGTGTAGTAAAAACAAATTAACAGTCATCAAATATGAAATGATATTTAGAAAATCAATAAGTTCCGGAAGGAATTCTTCAAATTTGCTATAATAAATTGTAAATAACAAAAAACTATGTAGGACCTAATGTGTCTAACTGTGGAAGTATTGGAAATATAGGGGTTTGTGTTTAAATGTTTTTGCAGGATTCTTCAATCCGCATCTGTCTTTTATATCTGTAATCCTAGTAGCATTTGAAGACCCTTTTTCAGCGAAATCTCATACTGTGCTATCTCAGCAGGATACCTGAGAAACGCAGCTGGAGACAACTTAAAAATTTATAAATTTATGATTGGCGAGCCATTGTCTCTGTAATTTGCCTGCTCATCATCAGCTCGAAAACTTTTCTGACCTTCCTCGAATAGCACAAATTTTTAAGATTATTATTATGCCTGCTATATATTTCCGCCTTCATGTAGAAATGTCAGAAATAAGAACGTTCAATAGTTCATTAAAAGGATATTTATTATTTTGTTGAAATATCACATTTGGAAATGTGTAAACTCATTCAGTCTTTTCTTATTTCTTGTATATTACCAGAACTAATTGATGTTCCAAGCATCATTTGTGATTTGTTGACTACTTTAAGTAATTAGTTTTTAATAGGATGGTAGAATTTCATAATAGGTTTGGCAATTTAAGGATATCGTCTCAAAAATGCCCCATATTCACTGCTTTTAGTAAAAATTCGGTACGCTTATTTCAAATAGGTAGAGAAATATCGAATATTTTTACCTGATTTTTTAATCTTTCTTTTATACCATGTTTATTGAAATAGTGTACAAGTTTGTCTAAATACAAATGCCATAATAACAATAACAATATATAATACAAAACTTCGGCCTAGACTCTCCATGGCCTGTTGTACCATTAAGTATTATGGCAGCACATTTAGTAATTCATTTGAAATGATATGATTTTCCACAAAAGCCCCTCAAGGTCCTTAAAGAATTACTAATAACACGCTGTGAGCACCGCTTGATTTAAATTTCATACAGATTCTCTACTCTTCTCCTAAGGTTGCATTGCTGGGGTCGATAGAGCAATGGTAAGTTAAAGAATCTTTTAAATATATAAAATCACTGCTTCTACATATACCTGTGATCCTAATAGAAAAAGCAACTAACGATGTTTTTAATGAAAAACCAGATATCATTAGTTTTTCAAATAAAGTATTTTCATGGAATTAAACACGAACATAAACCGTAAATAAATGAAGAAGTGATCAAGGTATTTCGATACAAAAACAATGTGATAACTCTTCACTACAAGCAATTCGAGAGATCGACGTGCATAATCATACTAAGAGCCCAGATTTAATAGAAAAATGGTAAATCAATAACCCTTAAGCTTGTTAACATTTACACTTAACATATGTACTTTCTAACATATCCTTGATACTGTAAAACATTTAAATAAGTGTTTCACTGTAGAAGCAATACTTTGAATAATTTAAACGAAAGAAAAGCATTCTGTGTCCACTATTACTGAAAAAATATAAGAGTTCAACCTCCCACTTCTATTTTTTATATAAGAAAAATCCTTTATACTTATTCTTAAGTTATGTGATCCTGGGAAAATACCACACAAATTCAAAAATCTCTAATGATGTTTAAAAAACAATTAGATCTTTAAACATACACATTTAAAAAACTGAACAAATTAACCCATTTCCAACAGCGAAAAACTGATATCCTTAATTCTTCAAAAGACATTTTAAAATTCAAATGATAAGTAAATCTTAAAATAATACACTGTCTGTTTCTTACAGTTATCCTTAATTTTCAATTTTAAAGTACTAGTGACCTTGAGCATTTAGATGATTTCAGCAAATATGGCATGAAAGAAAGATGGGAAAACTCTAATTCTTCAGGAGACATTTTCACATATTTCATATTTCTCTACCTATTTCGAATATCTGCGAGCCTACTGAATTCTACTAAAAGTAAACAAAAATTTAATGACATTTTTGAGACGAACATGCTCAAACGGTATTGATAAACAATATAGAATGAAGAAAGCGTCAATGAGTCATCAGCTGGGTAGTGAACTTTGAGTATTACCTATGCGAAAAGAACAGAGTTTACTCTGCCGTCTTCCTTTTTACTCTTTCTCTGCCTAATTAACAGTTGAACAGCAAATTGAAGTAAGAAGCTTAGCAAGATCAAATTTCTGCATACGGAAACCTTTAAACATTCGTAGAATATCCTTAAATTGCCACACCTATTGTGAAGTTCTGCCATTCCATTAAAAACTAATTACTTTAAGTAGTGAAAAAATAACAAATGATGCTTGGAACATCAATTAGTTCTGGAAATATACAAGAAATAAGAAAAGAGTGAATGAGTTCTCACTTTTCCAAATGTAATAAGTATTTCATTCCACAAGATAATAAATATCCTTTTATGAACTAATGAGCGTTCTTCATCGGATAATTTCTACTGGAGAACCGAAATATACCATATTGAAAGCAAAATAATAATCTTAAAAATTTGTATTAAACTAGCAAAGTATCCGAGTAGATGGTTAGCAGAAGATTGTCTCCAGCTGCGTCTCTCAGGTGTCCTGCTGAGATAGCACAGAGTACGTGACATATCGGCAATGCAAATTGATTATGTACCAGGTGAGCAGGAGTTTGAGAATATCGAGGTTTCGCAAATACAAATATTATTCTCTTGCACCTTCAGTGTTTGCTAAAATATAATAGAGATTTTTCTAATGACCTTCTAGGATTGTCACACATTTTATTTCAATTGAGTTTTATTTCAAATGTAGCAGATCGTTTATTTTAATTAGTTTATTTTCTACTCGGTCAAAGAAACGACCCTCAAATTCTCCACATGACTTCTCCAATACTATATGTTGTTTATTTGATGATAGAATTGATATATGTTAAGATTTTTGGTTGAAACTTTTTCTAATATCTGAGAGCCTAGTTTAATGTGTGAAATGTAAACAAACCTTCTTATAGTATGTTCACATGGCGGCTGAAAATTTGATTTTGGTTTTGAATTTTTGGTCATAGAGCAATTGTTAAATGAAAATCCGATTTTCAGCCGATTTTTAAAGAAATACGTTTTTTGGTTATGATTTTTCGCTATGCAACTGTGTTTCTGAGAGAATTGGTAGAATGCTACTACAATATTCCATCTACTACAATATTTAATACTTTTTTTTGGCATCTGCCAAACATGATGACATTAGTTATTTGTTAAAAGTGTGTGAAAAGTAAATGATCTCAAAGAAATGGAAATAAAAATGAAATGAAATGAAAAATCAAATACCGTCTGAACGGCTTTTCTGAAAATCTAATTTTGGGCAACGAAAATCGATTTTCAACTTCCATGTGAACACACTATTATTCTAGCTTATGGTAGAAAATTTCAAGAACATCATTAGATATTTGTTGACTATGCTAATTTTTTTTACCAGGCTCGCAGATAGTAGCAATAGACATAAAGAACTGAAAGATATTTTACAAATTGAAGACTTGAGATTATTTGTTTCTTTATTGAAAAAGTACTGCTGGAAATGCGAATTTTCTTATCTAAATCTGGCAATTGTGTATTTGAAGATTGCTAATTAGGGAATAAAACTCAATTGAAATAAGTTGAAAGAATCAGCTAGAGTCAACCTTTGAATTTATAAATTTATGATTGACGAGCCAATGTTTTTGTAGTTAGTTAGTAAGTGTACGAGAGATCGAGAGCCCAGATTTAATAGAAAAATGATAAATCAATAATCCTTAAGTTCGATGAAATTTCATTCACGTACGATATATGTACTTTCTAACATATCATTAATTCTGTAGAACATTTAAGTAACTGTTCACTGTAGCAGTGCTATTTTGAATAATTGAAATAAAAGAAAGTGTCCAGTATTAATGAAACAATATGAGAGCTCAATCTTTCACTTTAAGGCCATTGATAAAATACTCTATTATATTTCTTGAATGAAAAACCTTCTATACTTATTTCTAAGTTATGGGATCCTGGGAAAAAACCGAACAAAGTCAACCAAACACTGTTTAGAAAATAAATTAAAATTTAGATAGTAGACATCTTCGTAAACATATGCATGAGAAAAGAATAAGCTAAAAATAACCTATATTTTTCTACCTATTTTCAATATCTGCGAGCCTACTGAATTTTTACTAAAAGTAAACAAAAAAAATGTATGACGTTTTTAAGACTAACATGGTCAAAGGTTAGCAAAGTATCCGAGTTGATGCTGAATCATAAATTTATAAATTTAGTGGTTGTCTCCAGCTGCGTGGTACGTGACATTTAAAAAATGTAAATTGGTTTAGTACTAGGTTGGCAGAAGTTTGAGAATATCGAGGTTTCACAAACACAAATATTATATTCTTGACTCTTCAGAGTTCTCTAAAATTTGTTGTTATTTCAATGAGTTTATTTTGTACTTGGTTAAAGAAACGACCTTTAAATTCTCTACAAGACTTTTCCAATACTAAATGTGATTTATTTGAAGATAAAATTAAATTAAGATTTTCGATTTATACTTTTTCTAATATCTGAGAGCCTAGTGAATCGTTAATGTAATGTAAACAAAGTATTTGAGAGCAGGCATAGTCTGAGTTTGAAATTATAAATGGCACTTCTCATACAAAATATATGCTTTTTTGCGTATATATCTAGAACCTTTTACTGACAGTACTGAAATCCCGCGCAAAGACGTCTTTTGACTAGATCATACTACAGGAAAAACGTGGGTGGGATTGGAAAAAGGGGTGTGACACCTCCCATATAACCTGAAATTTAATTATGAAGTATTTCAAGAACCATTTGTGGTACGATTCCAAAATTTAAGATAACAGATCTTAAATGTTGTCTTCTTTACCCCATATTTTTCAGAGGCTGATGTTGCCGTTTCATATTTATTTTTTATATCTGAAATAGCTCTCTTCACTTTCGCTTCATCAATTTTTATTCATATTATATCTTTAAAAATGTATAAACAGAAATTATAACAATTGTATTGTAAATACGTAAATTTGACATATGGGGAATATTTGATATTTGCTAAATGTTCCCCTTTTGTCAAATGTGCCCCAAAAGCTCTTGATGATTTTTTTCTCATTTATCAATTTATCTTGTTTTATTTCCACGAAACGCAGTTTGATAATTTTGAAGAGCAATGCTAACAAATTTTATTACAATTAGTTTAAAAAACGTTTACATAGTGGTTGTCGAAAATTGCATCAGCGTTAGCAAATTTGCAAATACGTGTTAATCCGAGAAGAGTTAAAGTAGAATTGTCAAAGTTTTTTACGTTCTTTAAATCAAATCAAGCTTTTTTCTCCATTTCAACCTTTTGGCTCTTAGCGCCTGGTTATATTGGTGCTCGGTGTTCGACGAACACAAAATATTTTCACCCGTGCTCGATCAAGGTGGTTAGCAGAGATGCCAACTCATTTTTTCTTTCCCCCCGATAGCCCTCGAGAAATTCCCCGATCATTATAACAGCGCGGCATTCACTTTCTATATAAACATTTTACAAAAATTAATTTCATTAAGTCGACCCAGAACTTTCTCGGTCTAAAACTTACCCAATTTTTACGGGACCGGTAGATTAATAGAAATGTGCCTTCTGACTCCGGAACTCTTTTGGCACATGGGAGATTTCACTTCAAGGGAACTCACTCTCAAAATCGATCCGGCTCAAGCTTGCACAAAGTTTAATCCTGTTGAGTAGTAGTTGCCACACCAAATTTGAACGAAATGGGGTGTTTCTTTAGAGTTACTAGACGTTCATTTTGATATATAAACAAGCCTCAGCCCTCTTTTGGATATCAAAGTTCTCAAAGGGGAAGATATGGGCTCTCTTTTGACTCCAATAAAAAATGGTAAAAACCTTATTTTGAGAAAAACGGATTCAAAGTTTTGACTATCGGTTTTTAACATATAAAATATACTTCATCTTCTTAGTGATGGCTGATCGTAATGTTGTAAGTTTGCAGATTAGTCAGCAAGAATTAAGAGTTATTAATCAGGAGGTGCTGGACTAAGGCATAGGTTTCTGAAGGGTCGAAAGGAAAGTCGAATCGCAACGCGACTGTTTTGGCCTGACTTACAACTCGGCGCTATAATCGTCTATATCTACGAAAGCACTCCGCGCCTCTCTCTGAAATTTTCACAAAATACTTTCAAATAGCACTCTTTTTTAAAAATCGATTTCTCCAAACCAATAAATCGCAAGGCCCACTTAAGAAAACACGAAGATTTTAAGATCCAAAATATGAAATATTGCGTAAGTTAAACGTTTTACATTACATAAAATTTGACAAAAAATATTCTACAAACTTTTATAACTAAATGCTGAACGACTTCAAACTCCAAGCAAAAAACAGTTCACTCCCCGATTCCCCGCACCCAATAAAATTCCCCGCAAATCGGGAGCTCGCTGCTGAGCTGCTTTTTGTCAAAATATACTCATTTGCTTTATACTATTTTGTATGTAATGATAATGTTTTGTAAATTAACTCATTGCCACCCTGAATACTCGACGTGCTCGGTGTACAATACGCCGAGTTCTTTGTGTTCGGTGCAACAATTTCATGGTGTTCGCCGAGCATACTCGTAATATAACCCCAGCCTTACGGCGCACAGTGGTTTGACTGCGGAAAAAATCATTTTTTTGACGCGTCGATATTAGAAATTTCTTAATTTCTAATCATAAATATTTCATTAACATATTAAAAAAAAATTGAAGGGGTTAGTTCATTAAATAATTGTGGGTAAGCTGTCGAAGTTGATGAATGCTAAACACAAAGTGCTAGCATGCATTTTGAAGCGTTTTTCGGAAGCTTTTGTTGTTTGACTATAGTTATAATCTTAAAACTATTTTTTTAGTATGGGTGTGTTATATATGAAGAATGTATTTGATAAATAAAAAAAAAACGAGCAACATTTTTTTTGGAAAAAAGTTTGGTTTTTAGAAACTAAAATTTCAAGATAATTCCTTAAGTTTGGTGGATTTTAATATATAAAAATGTAAAATATAATTTCTTAGCTAAATAACAAAAAAAAAAAAAAAATTGGCTGCGGATAGCTGAGGATCCTATTTTTATTAACAAAATACTAAATGCATATTGGGTAAAAACTGTACGAAAATGTGAGTATTTGTGGTATCAGTGTACTTTTAAGAGATAGAAATTTTTTTGTCAAAAATAAAAAAATATGAACTAAAAACCATTTTTTATGATATTTATCTCAGTATCTTGACTGCAACGGATTTTTAGAGGTGTTTCAGTTTTTCTGTTGTATGGGAAATGGGTGTGACAGTTGATCGATCACTCCCATTTTCATAATTTTTCTTTTCCACGATCCAAGGGTGACTCCTGCCAAAAATCGTTATGCTGAGATGATTCCTTATACTTTTTTCCGTACTTTGTATGGAGTGGTTTGACCACTGTGGGGCGTCATCATACTGAAAATGGCAAAGTTAAATGTGCCCCGGTGTCAATGGTACCCACTTTACCCTACCTTTTCAATAAAGAAACAACTGCTCTCAAGTGCCCATTTTATAAAATATCTTTCAGTTCTCTATGCCCATTGGTAATACTTGCGAGCCTGGAAAAAACCAATTAAATAATCTAATGATGCTTTAAAAAAATCAATCAATCGAAAAACCATCTTGAGATTTTTTAACATAAGTCATAAAGTTTACCTTCGTTAGTCATATAAATCTTATAGTACCAAAAGTGTACAGGCTTTTGGCTTTTGTTCGACGCTAAGGAAGGATTTCATATAAGCGTAAAACGTTATATACTAGTTTCTTATGTTCCAAGATTGAGTATGCCCCTTTTTTTTATCCCTTTTTATAATATTTAATTCAATTCGTCAACGAAGGTTTCTTCGTTTTGCTCTTCAACCTTAGCGCTTTAGTGACCCCTTTCCTTCCTATAATGCTCGCTGTATGCTCATCAATTAAAAATCGCTTAAGAATAGAAGGGTCACACACTCATTGATGTTAATCTATGACTTAATTGTTGGAAATATAAATGCTCCTTTCAAAGTACACCATTCTATTAATACTTCAATCATAAGGGTCTTTTTGGAATCTAATAAAATCGCAAATCGTTCAGATATTGATTTCTATATACACAAAGCATTTTTTCTATTTTTCTATCCTCATCTATCTTTTATGTCTGTGATCTTCTATGTAGAATTTGAAGACCCTTTTTTTAGTAAAGTTTTGTACTGTGTTATGTCAGCAGGATACCTGAGAAACGCAGCTGGAGGCAACCTTTAAATTTATAAATTTATGATCGACGCACCAATGTCTCTGTAATTTGTCTCCAGCTGTGTGGTACGTGACATATAGCAAATGTAAGTTGGTTTAGTACTAGGTTAGCAGGAGTTTGAGATTATCGAGGTTTCGCAAACACAAATATTATTCTCTTTAGCCTTCATTAATAGGTAAAACATAATAGAGATTTTTCTTAATGACCTTCAATGATTGTCACATATTTTACTACAAATTACTAAAATTTTTGCAGATTTCTGGTTTATACTTTTTCTAATACCTGACAGCCCAGTGAATTGTTTGCAAAATGTAAACAAGATATTTGAGGGTGGTTAGCATAATACTCCGTGAACATCCTTTGTTGCCAATTAAAAAAATATGTTTTGACTATTAATATAATCGGTGGGTCTAGTGAATTCTCTCTCAAAATATGTAAAGGATGTTGAACATCCTGCGAAACTTCGAACAACTGCGATCTTCTGTGGTCCTAGTAAAAACCAATTAGCGTAGTCAACTAATGGATTTCTATGTGGAAAAAAAATTCAATTTCTTCAAATACACACGCGTTTCCAGCAGTACCTTTTCAATAAAGAAACAACCACTCTCAAGTCTGCATTTTGCAAATTTCTTCAGTTCTCCATGCATATTGCTACTATCTGCGAGCCTGGTAAAAATAAATTAGCATAGTCATCAAATAATCTAATGATGTTAAGAAATTTTCTACCATAATTCATAAATAACTAAAACCTACACAGGATACAATGTTTCCAGTTGTGTTATTGCAATATTGGAACAAATAAATAATTCTAAATACGGTTTTCTTCCACCTATTTCCATTAACTGCCATCCTAGTGAACTTTCACTCCAGCTCGCAAAAAATGTATAACTTTTTTGAGTTGCATATGCTCAAAATGATTGGAAATCAAGTACAATAAAGAAAAACTGTAGACTATGAGAATCCATCACAAAAGTATTTTAAGACCTTTTCAAGTCCTAAAACCGAAATCCGCTCTTCTTTAGTCTGTAAGGATTTTGTACATGCATAGACGAAATAAATAAATAAATGTTTTGTTTACATTCCACACATTTTCACTAGGCTCTCAGATATTAGAAAGTTTCAACCAAAAATCTTAACATATATCAATTCTATCTTCAAATAAACAACATATAGTATTGGAGAAGTCTTTTGGAGAATTTGAAAGTCGTTTCTTTGACCGAGTAGAAAATAAACTAATTAAAATAAACGATCTGCCACATTTGAAATAAAACTCAATTGAAATAAAATGTGTGACAATCCTAGAAGGTCATTAAGAAAAATCTCTATTATATTTTAGCAAACAATGAAGGTGCAAGAGAATAATATTTGTATTTGCGAAACCTCGATATTCTCAAACTCCTGCCCTCCTGGTACATAATCAGTTTGCATTGCCGATATGTCACGTACTCTGTGCTATCTCAGCAGGACACCTGAGAGACGCAGCTGGAGACAATCTTCTGCTAACCATCTACTCGGATACTTTTCTGACCTTGCTCGTTTAATACAAATTTTTAAGATTATTATTTTGCTTGCAATATTTTATATTTCGGTTCTCCAGTAGAAATTATCGAATGAAAAACGCTCATTAGTTCATAAAAGGATATTTATTATCTTGTTGAATGAAATACTTATTACATTTGGAAAAGTGAGAACTCATTCACTCTTTTCTTATTTCTTGTATATTTCCAGAACTAATTGATGTTCCAAGCATCATTTGTTATTTTTTCACTACTTAAAGTAATTAGTTTTTAATGGAATGGCAGAACTTCACAATAGGTGTGGCAATTTAAGGATATTCTACGAATGTTTAAAGGTTTCCGTATGCAGAAATTTGATCTTGCTGAGCTACTTACTCCAATTGCTGTTCATCTGTTAATTAGGCAGAGAAAGAGTAAAACGGAGGACGGCAGAGTAAACTCAGTTTTTTTCGCATAGGTAATACTCAAAGTTCACTACCCAGCTGATGACTCATTGACGCTTTCTTCATTCTATATTGTTTATCAATACCGTTTGAGCATGTTCGTCTCAAAAATGTCATTAAATTTTTGTTTACTTTTAGTAGAATTCAGTAGGCTCGCAGATATTCGAAATAGGTAGAGAAATATGAAATATGTGAAAATGTCTCCTGAAGAATTAGAGTTTTCCCATCTTTCTTTCATGCCATATTTGCTGAAATCATCTAAATGCTCAAGGTCACTAGTACTTTAAAATTGAAAATTAAGGATAACTGTAAGAAACAAGCAGTGTATTATTTTAAGATTTACTTATCATTTGAATTTTAAAATGTCTTTTGAAGAATTAAGGATATCAGTTTTTCCGCTGTTAAAAATGGGTTAATTTGTTCAGTTTTTTAAATGTGTATGTTTAAAGATCTAATTGTTTTTTAAACATCATTAGAGATTTTTGAATTTGTTTGGTATTTTCCCAGGATCACATAACTTAAGAATAAGTATAGAGGATTTTTTTTATATAAAAAAAAGAAGTGGAAGATTGAACTCTTATATTTTTTCAGTAATACTGGACACGGAATGCTTTTCTTTCGTTTCAATTATTCAAAGTATTGCTCCTACAGTGAAACACTTATTTAAATGTTTTACAGTATCAAGGATATGTTAGAAAGTACATATGTTAAGTGTAAATGTTAACAAGCTTAAGGGTTATTGATTTACCATTTTTCTATTAAATCTGGGCTCTTAGTATGATTATGCACGTCGATCTCTCGAATTGCTTGCAGTGAAGAGTTATCACATTGTTTTTGTATCGAAATACCTTGATCACTTCTTCATTTATTTACGGTTTATGTTCGTGGTTAATTCCATGAAAATACTTTATTTGAAAAACTAATGATATCTGGTTTTTCATTAAAAATATCGTTAGTTGCTTTTTCTTTTAGGATCACAGGTATATGTAGAAGCAGTGGTTTTATATATTTAACAGATTCTTTAACTTACCATTGCTCTATCGACCCCAGCAATGCAACCTTAGGAGAAGAGTAGAGAATCTGTATGGTATTTGAATCAAGCGGTGCTTACGGCGCGTTTGATTTCCACAGAATTTATTTCGTATTCTAATTCAATAGCTTTAGAATTTCCTATTAGCAATTCTTTAAAGACCTTGACGGGCTTTTGTGGAAAATCATATCATTTTAAATGAATTACTAAATGTGCTGCCATAACACTTAATGGTACAACAGCCCATGGAGAGTCTAGGCCGAAGTTTTGTATTATATATTGTTATTGTTATTATAGCATTTGTATTTAGACAAACTTGTACACTATTTCAATAAACATGGTATAAAAGAAAGATTGAAAAATCAGGTAAAAATATTGGATATTTCTCCACCTATTTGAAATAAGCGTACCGAATTTTTACTAAAAGGAAACAAGTGAATGTGGGGCATTTTTGAGACGATATCCTTAAATTGCCAAACCTATTATGAAATTCTGGAAGTATACAAGAGATAAGAAAAGACTGAATGAATTCACACATTTCCAAATGTGATATTTCAACAAAATAATAAATATGCTTTTAATGAACTATTGAACGTTCTTATTTTTGACATTTCTACAGGAAGGCGGAAATATATAGCAGGCATAATAATAATCTTAAAAATTTGTGCTATTCGAGGAAGGTCAGAAAAGTTTTCGAGCTGATGATGAGCAGGCAAATTACAGAGACAATGGCTCGCCAATCATAAATTTATAAATTTTTAGGTTGTCTCCAGCTGCGTTTCTCAGGTATCTTGCTGAGATATCACAGTATGAGATTTCGCTGGAAAAAGGGTCTTCAAATGCTACTAGGATTACAGATATAAAAGACAGATGCGGATTGAAGAATCCTGCAAAAACATTTAAACACAAACCACTATATTTCCAATACTTCCACAGTTAGACACACTAGGTCCTACATAGATTTTTGTTATTTACAATTTATGATAGCAAATTTGCAGAATTCCTTACGGAACTTATTGATTTTCTGATCAGAAAAGTATACGAGTTAATCATAAATTTATAAATTTAAAGGTTGGCTCCAGCTGCGGTTTTCAGCTATCCTGCTGAGATAGCACAGTACGAGATTTTGCTGGAAAAAAATGATCTTCAAATTCTACTGGGATTACAGATAAAAAAGATAAATATGGATTGACGAATCCTGCAAAAACATTCAGACTCAAGCCTCTTTATTTCCAATAAAACAGACATACTAGCTCTTATATAGTTTTTGTTGTTTACATATTACGATAGCAAATTTCAAGAATTCCTTACGGAACTAATTTAAACATCATTTTAGATTTGATGACTGCTAATTTGTTTCTACCAGGCTCGCGAATATAAGCTACAGGCATAAAGAGTTTTGAGATATTTTTCAAATTGAAGATTTAAGGATATTTGCTTCTTTATTTAAAAAGTACTAGTGGAAACGATTTCTTCATCTGTATTTTTTATGTTTAATTTGTGACAGACTATTTGAAGAACTAATTGAAATCTTTCAGAAAAAATGTCTGCAAATGAACGTGACATATCGATGATGTTAGATGGTTTGGTAGTAGGTTAGCAGGAATTTGAAATTATCGTGATTTAACAGACATAAATATTATATTCTTGCGCCTTTAGTGTTTGCTCAAATATAATCGATAATTTTCTTATTGGCCTTCTGGAATTTTCTCACATTTTACATCAATTGAGTTTTATGACCTTTGTAGCAGCTCGTTTATTTTAATGAATTTATTTTGTACTCGGTTAAAAAAACGACCTTCAAATTCTCTACAAGACTTCTGCAATACTATATGTTCTGTACTTGAAGATAAAATCAAAGTATCTTAAGATTTTCGGTATATGCTTTCTCCAATATCTGAGAGCCTAGTGGCTGTGTGGAATGTAAACAAAACATTTTGAGGATGGATTTTGGTTTTAAGGGTTGAATAGGACTTATACTTTTGTGATCAATTGCCATAGTCTACAGTTTTTCTTCATTATATTTGATTTCCAATCGTTTTGAGCAACTGTAACTCAAAAAAGTTATACATTTTTTGCGAGTTTGAGTAAAAATTCACTAGGATTGCAGATTTTTGGAAAGAGGTAAAGGAAAAACGTATTCAGAATTAAAGATATCTGTTCCAATATTATAATAACACAACTAAAAACATTTCATCCTGTGCAGTTTTTGTTATTTATGGCAGAAAATTTCTTAACATTTTTTATTTGATAACTATGCTAATTTGTTTTTACCAGGGTCGCAGATATTAGCAATAGTCATGGAAAACTGAAAGATATTTTAAGAAATTATTTGTTTCTTTATTGAAAACGTTCTGCTGGAAACGCCGTTAGTTGACTATATTAATTAGTTTATACTAGGATCGCAGAGATTCGAAGTTTTATAGATTTGAGTGAGAACTCGCAAGGCTCACAGATTATATATATAAGTAACGAAAATCCAAACATTAGGAGTATTATGCTAACCACACTCGAATATTTTGTTTTCATTTTGTGAACGATTCATTAGGCTCTCAGGGAAAAGTATGAACCAGAAATCTTAAGTCATTTTTATTTTATCTTCAAATAAACAAAATGTTATATTGGAAAAATCTTACAGAGAATTTGAAGAAAGCTTCTTTGACCGAGTACAACAAACTCAATTAAAATAAAATGTGTGGCAATCCTAGGTGGTCATTAAGAAAAATCTCTATTACATTTTAGCAAAGACTGAAGGCGCAAAACCATAATATTTGTTTTTGTAAAACCTCGATAATCTAAAACTCCTGTTAACTTAGTATAAAACCACCATCTTACATTTTCTTTTTTAAATTTCAATTAGTTTTTCAAATAGTCTATCACAAATTAAACATAGAAAATACAGATGAAGAAATCGAAATTAAATAAAGAAACAAATATCCTTAAATCATCAATTTGTAAAATATCTCGAAATTCTTTATGCCTGTAGCTTATATTTGCGAGCCTAGTAAAAACAAATCAGCATTCATCAAATATGAATTGATGTTTAGAAAATCAATTAGCTCCGTAAGGTATTCTTGAAATTTGCTTTCATAAATAGTAAGTAACAAATGTTTTAGCAGGATTCTTCAATCCACATCTGTCTTTTATATCTGTAATCCTAGTAGCATTTGAAGACCCTTTTTTCAGCGAAATCTCATACTGTGATATCTCAGCAAGATACCTGAGAAACGCAGCTGGAGACAACTTAAAAATTTATAAATTTATGATTGGCGAGCCATTGTCTTTGTAATTGGCCTGCTCATCATCAGCTCGAAAACTTTTCTGACCTTTCTCGAATAGCACAAATTTTTAAGATTATTATTATGCCTGCTATATATTTCCGCCTTCCTGTAGAAATGTCAAAAATAAGAACGTTCAATAGTTCATTAAAAGGATATTTATTATTTTGTTGAAATATCACATTTGGAAATGTGTAAACTCATTCAGTCTTTTCTTATTTCTTGTATATTACCAGAACTAATTGATGTTCCAAGCATCATTTGTGATTTGTTGACTACTTTAAGTAATTAGTTTTTAATAGGATGGCAGAATTTCATAATAGGTTTGGCAATTTAAGGATATCCTACACATGTTTAAAGGTTTCCGTATGCACAAGTAAACTCTGGTTGGGCTACTTGGTCCAATTGTTGTTAAACTCGTCTCAAAAATGCCCCACATTCACTTGTTTCCTTTTAGTAAAAATTCGGAACGCTTGCAGATATTTCAAATAGGTAGAGAAATATCGAATATTTTTACCTGATTTTTCCATCTTTCTTTTGTACCATGTTTATTGAAATAGTGTACAAATTTGTCTAAATACAAATGCCATAATAACAATAACAATATGTAATACAAAACTTCGGCCTAGACTCTCCATGGGCTGTTGTACCAATAAGTGTTATGGCAGCATATTTAGTAATTCATTTGAAATGACAAGATTTTCAGCAAAAGCCCCTCAAGGTCCTTAAAGAATTACTAATAAGTAAAACTATCAAATTAGAATACATATTAAATTTTGTGGAAATCAAACGCTCTGTAAGCACCGCTTGATTCAAATACCATACAGATTCTTTACTCTTCTCCTAAGGTTGCATTGCTGGGGTCGATAGAGCAATGGTAAGTAAAAGAATCTTTTAAATTTATAAAACACTACTCTTACATATATCTGTGATCCTGGTAAAAAAGCAATTAACGTAGTCAGAAAGGGACTAAAGATGTTATTAATGATCAACCAGATATTATTAGCTTTCAAATAAAGGATTTTTAAGGAAATAAACACGAACATAAACCGCGAATAAATGAAGAAGTGATCAAGGTATTTCGATAGAAAAACAATGTTATATCTCTTCACTGGAAGCTAAATGAGAATCTTATGCAACAAAGTATTTCTTCTTCTTTTAGTGAGTGAAATCTCATAAGCAGTTCGAGAGATCGATGTACATAGTCGTACTAAGAGCCCAGATTTAATAGGTAAATGTTGATTCAAAACCCCTTACGTTTGTTTACGTTTACATATGTACTTTCTAACATATCATTGATACTGTAAAACATTTAAAAAAGTGTTTCACTGTAGGAGCAATACTTTGAATAATTGAAACGAAAGAAAAACATTCTGTGTCCAGTATTACTGAAATAATATGAGAGTTAATCTCCCACTTCAAGGTCATTGAGACTATTCTATTTCTTATATATGAAAAATCCTCTATATTATTTTTAAGTTATGTGATAATGGAAAACAACCAAACAAAGTCTACAAAACACCAAAAATATATAGAAAATCAATTAGTTTTTATATACATATTCACATATAAAAAACTAAATAAATGAACGCATTCTCAACCGTGGTACTTCACCGAAAAAACTAATATCCTTAATTCTTCGAAAGACATTTTAAAATCCAAATGATAAGTACATCTTAATATACACTGTCTGATTCTTACAGTTACCCTTAATTTTCTATTTTAAAGTACAAGTGACCTTGAGCATTTAGATAATTTCAACAAATATGGCATGAAAGAAAAATGGAAGAACTCAAATTCTTCAGGAGACAACTTCGCAAACATATTCCTGAGAAAAGAACTAGGAGAAAATATTCGATATTTCTCTACCTATTCCCAATATCTGCGAGCCTACTGAATTCTACTAAAAGTAAACAAAAATTTAATGACATGTTCGGTATTGAAAAAGAATATAGAATGAAGAAAGCGTCAATGAATCACGCAGCTTATGATTCATTGATGCTTTCTTCTATGGTCTATGAGATTTACTTATGAGAAATAAGTTTATTCTGCCGTTCTCCGTTTAAATCTTTCTCTGCCTCAGCAAGGTCATATTTCTGCAAACGGAAACCTTAAAACACTTGTAGGATATCCTTAATTTGCCACACCTATTGTGAAATTCTGCCATACTATTAAAAATCAATTACTGAAAATAGTCAACAAACTGCAAATGATGCTTGGAACATCAATTAGTTCTGGAACTTATACTTCAAATAAGAAAGAACTGAATGAGTTCACGCATTTCCAAATGTGATATGACAAGATAATAAATATCCTTTAAATGAACAATTGAATGTTCTTAATCTGGTAATTTCTATAGCAAAACAGCATAATAATGATCTTAAATATTTCCAGATTTTAGATTTCAGAAGAGCACAAATGCTCATCAAGCAAGGTCACCAAACCATTCGAGATGATGGTGAACAGGCAAATTACAGACACATTGGCTCGCCAATCATAAATTTATAAATTTAAAGATTGTCTCAAGCTGCGTCTCACAGGTATCCTGTAGAGATAGCACAGTTTTTCCAGAAAAAATCTCTGTATGTTACGTGACATATCGGCAATGCAAATTTGTTATGTACCAGGTGGGCAGGAATTTGAGAATATCAAGGTTTCGCAAATACAAATATAATTCTCTAGCGCCTTCAGTGTTTGCTAAAATATAATAAAAACACACCCATTTTATTTCAATTAAGTTTTATGACCAATGTAGCAGCTCGTTTATTTTTTTCTCGGTCAAAGAAACGACCTTCAAATTCTCCAGAAGACATTTCGTATATTATTTCCTGTTTAGTTGAAGAACAATCAAAGTATCTTAAGATTTTCGGTATATGCTTTCTCTAATATCTGAGAGCCTAGTGAAAATGTGTGGAATGTAAACAAAACTTCTTATTCTTATTATACTTATAGTAGATATTTGATGACTATGCTAATTTCTTTTTACCATTCTCGCAGAATAGCAATAGACAGGGAGAACTGGAAGATATTTTACAAACTGGAGACTTGAGAGTGGTTGTTTCTTTATTGAAAAGGTACTGCTGGAAACGCGTGTGCATTTGAAGAAATTGAATTTTTTTTCCACATAGAAATCCATTAGTTGACTACGCTAATTGGTTTTTACTAGGACCACAGAAGATCGCAGTTGTTCGAAGTTTCGCAGGATGTTCAACATCCTTTACATATTTTGAGAGAGAATTCACTAGACCCACCGATTATATTAATAGTCAAAACATATTTTTTTAATTGGCAACAAAGGATGTTCACGGAGTATTATGCTAACCACCCTCAAATATCTTGTTTACATTTTGCAAACAATTCACTGGGCTGTCAGGTATTAGAAAAAGTATAAACCAGAAATCTGCAAAAATTTTAGTAATTTGTAGTAAAATATGTGACAATCATTGAAGGTCATTAAGAAAAATCTCTATTATGTTTTACCTATTAATGAAGGCTAAAGAGAATAATATTTATGTTTTCGAAACCTCGATAATCTCAAACTCCTGCTAACCTAGTACTAAACCAACTTACATTTGCTATATGTCACGTACCACACAGCTGGAGACAAATTACAGAGACATTGTTGCGTCGATCATAGATATATAAATTTAAAGGTTGCCTCCGTCTGCATTTCTCAGGTATCCTGCTGACATAACACAATACGAAACTTTACTAAAAAAAGGGTCTTCAAATTCTACCCAGATCACAGACATAAAAGATAGATGTGGATAGAAAATTTAAAAACACTTTCAGACTCAAGCTCCTATATTTCCTATAGCACAGTCAGACGCACTGGGTCATATATATTTTATTATTATTCATTATGTATAATAGAAAACTTCAAGAATTCCTTCCGGAACTAATTTCTATACATCAATCATTTTATATTTGATGACTGTTAATTTGTTTTTACTAGGCTCGCATGGCAGTATGCATATTGCCTAATTTAAAGATATTTTATAAATTGAAGTCTTAAGGATATTTGTTTCTTTACCGAAAAAGTGGAAACGATTTCTTCATTTGTATTTTTTTATGTTTAGTTTGTGTTAGACTATTTGAAGAACTAATTGAAATCTTTCAGAAAAAATTTCTGCAGTTGTACGTGATATTGGGAGTATGAATGTATAAACTCGTAATTGTGACTAACTTCATATCTATCATACGCGCCATTTTTTGGACACTGACAGCTATTCTATCTCGAAGAGCGCCAAAAATACTATAAGAATTGATCTGTCAAATAATTTTCATAATTTTACCAAAGTGTTTTACTATAGCTGAAAATGTAGAATTTCGTGCCGACAAAACAACATTTGCGGGAAGCAAATTAAAACCGTCTTGCATTTAAAGAAAAACGCAACTGAAGCACATCGTTTACTCACTGAAGCTTATCCTGACTGTGCTATAGACGTTAGAATGTGTCAGGTCTGGTATGCCCGTTTCAAAAGTGGTGATTTTGATGTTGAAGACAGGGAACGTTCAGGCGGCCCGAAAAAGTTCGAGGATGAAGAATTGAAGGCATTACTCGAAGAAGATTCATGGGTCAAACCCAACAAGAACTTACAGAATCTTTAGGAGTTGATCAATCAACCATTTCTAAACGATTAAAAGCATTGGGAATGATTCAAAAGCAAGGAAATTGGGTGCCGTACGAATTGAAGCCGAGAGACGTCGAACGACGATTTTTCACATGTGAACTGCTTATTGAACGACAGAAAAGAAAAGGGTTTTCTGCATCGTATTGTGACTGGCGATGAAAAGTGGATACGTTACGACAACCCAAAGTGTAAGAAATCATGGCGACCGCCCGAACATGCATCAACGTCAACGGCAAAGCCGAACATCCATGGATCCAAGCTCATGCTGTGTATTTGGTGGGATATGAAAGGTGTCGTGTATTATGAGCGGTTGAAACCGAATGAAACGATCACTGGCGACCGCTACCGACTACAATTGATACGTTTGAGCCGAGCATTAAAGGATAAGAGGCCAGAATATGAGAATAGACACGACGAAGTTATTCTTCAGCACGACGTTTTATGACCTTTGTAGCAACTAGTTTATTTTAATGGGTGTTTATTTTGTACTCGGTTAAGCAAAAGACCACAAAACATTTCCTATATTATGTATTGTCTGGTGGAAGAAAGAATTGACAAATCTTAAGATTTTCGGTATATGCTTCCTCTAATATCTGAGAACCTAGTGAAATTGTGTGGAATGTAAACAAAACATTTAAGGACGGATTTTGGTTTTAAGGGTTGAATAGGACTTGTACTTTTCTGCCGTAGTCTACCATTTTTCTTTTTTATATTTTATTTCCAATCGTTTTGAGAATATACAAATCAAAAAATTTATACATTTTTTGCGGGTTTGAGTGAAAATTCACTGGATTGCAGATATTGGAAATAGGTACAGAAAAACGTTATTGTTATTTATTACTTATGGTAGAAAATTTCAAGAATTTCTTTCGCCACCAACCGAATTTCTTAACATCATTAGATTATTTGATGACTATGCTAATTTGTTTTTACCAGGATCGCAAATATTAGCAATAGGCATAAAGAACTGAAAGAATCAATTATTATTTTCCTGATTTCTTAGTATCTTCTTTTTCTGTGTTTGCACAAAAATAATAGAGATTCTTTTCAATAACCTTCTTTTTCTATGCGGACTTGAAATTCTCCACAAGACACCTATTATATCGCGTGGTATATTTTAAGACAATTTTGTGAATATCTTTAACTTTTCGATATATCTGAGAGTATAACAATGTAAACAAAGCATTTAAGGGAGGTTTTCCGTTTTAGGGTGTGGAAAAATCGTATATGTCTACATAGTAGTCATAGTCTACGGTGTTTCTTGTTTCCATATAGTTATTCAATACATTTTTAGTATGTTCGGAGGAAAAATGTTAAACATCCTTTATAGATTGTGAGTGAGAATTCAATAGGTCTACAGATTGTAGATATAGGAAACGAAAAGTCAAATATATTATTTTTAATGGCAACAAAGGATATTCAAGAAATATTATGCTAAAAACTCTCAAATATTTTTTTTACATTTTGCTAACAATACACTAGGCTCTCACATATTAAAAAAGGAATAAACCGAAAATCTTAAGATTTGTCAATTCTTTCTTCCAATATATAATATATCTATATAATATAGGAGATGCCATGTGGAGAATTTGAGGGTTGTTTCTTAAACCGTATACAAAATAAACTCATTAGACCTGCGAAATAGGTCATAAAACTCAATAGAAATAAAATATGTGATAATCGCAGAAGGTCATTAAGAAAAATCTCTTCTATATTTTAGCAACCACTGAGGGCTCAATTCAATATAATATTGTGTCTGCAAAAATTCAAACCTCTGCGATTTTCTGTGATCCTAGTAGGAACTAATTAACCGTCCACTAATCGCTTTCCATGTGGAAAAATTCAATTATTTTTTGAATACACAATTGACAGCAGTTTCCAGCAGTACTTTTTCATTAAAGAAACAAATAACCTCAAGTCTTCAATTTGTAAAGTATTTTTCAGTTCTCCCTGCCTATTGCTAATATCTTCGAGCCTGGTAAAAACAAATTAGCATAAATAATAAATAGTAAATAAATAAATAAATAATAAACAATAAAAAACTTCTAAGAACCCAGTGTTTATAACTGTGCTCGAGTCTGAATGTTTTTTACAGAGTTTTTTTTTTTAAATATTTTAAATTTTCAGTTCAAATCTATCTGTTATGTCTGTAATCCCTTTTTTTAGCAAAGTCTCATACTGTTCTATCTCAGCAGGATAGCTGAGAGACGCAGCTGGAGACTACCTTTAAATTCTTCATTACAAAACTTCAATATCACACATAATTTTATTGCCAATTTAAAGATATGTAAATAATGTATTTTTGGGTTTTGTCTACCTATTTTTAATATCTGCGTATCTGGTAATTTTTTACTTAAACTCAATAAAAAATCGCAGCAATTGCAGCAAGTAGTTGTCAGTCCAATGTGAAAGGTATTTGCAGTAGTAATAGCATCGGGTGAACATGTTCCAAATAAGAATGCAGGTGATTAACAGTAAAATTTTAAGAGATGATTGTGTGTAGATTGAAGATTGTTAACGCTCGCTCATCATTAACTCAGATACTTTGCTGACCCTGCTAGAATAGGACAAAGCTAGAAATTTGTAAGATCATTATTATGCTTGCTACATATTGCTGTTTCCCTGTAGAAATGATTAAATATGGTCAACAAATAGTTCATTAAAAGGATATTTCTTCCTTCGTCGAGACAACGCAATTGAAAATGAGTTAACTTATTCAGTTTCTTGTTATCTACAATGATTGTTGGTCTTTTAATGGGATCATAAGAACTTCACACGAGGCATGAATAAGGTGACCACTTTTTTAGAAAAATGTCGGTACATATTTTGAGATATAGGTACATAACAATTAGAAGTCAAAATAATTTACATTAAGCCAAAGTTGAAGTTTTCATTTATTTTTAATTTTGAATTCATTTGTAGATTTAATTTTTTAAAGCGTGTAAAGAAAAGCGAAAAGCTCGGCCTTGGCCCTCCAGGGGCTGTTGAGCCATAATAGTAGTATCTCACATTTTACTTCAATTGAGTTTTATGACCTTTGTAGCAGCTCGTTTATTTTAATGAATTTATTTTGTACTTGGTTAAATGTTATTTGAACATAAAATTTAAATATCTTAAGACTTTCGGTTTATACTTTTTCTAATACCTGATAGCCCAGTGAATCGTTTGCAAAATGTAAACAAAATATTTGCGAGTGGTTAGCATAATACTCCTTGAACATCCTTTGTTGCCAATAAAAAAATATGTTTCGACTATTTCTATAATCGGTGGGTCAAGTGAATTCTCTCAAAATATGTAAAGGATGTTGAACATCCTGCGAAACTTTGAACTTCTGCGATCGTCTGTGGTCCTAGTAAAAACCAATTAGCGTAGTCAACTAATGGATTTCTATGTGGAAAAAAAATTCAATTTCTTCAAATGCACACGCGTTTCCAGCAGTACCTTTTCAATAAAGAAACAACCACTCTCAAGTCTCCAGTTTGTAAAATATCTTCCAGTTCTCCCTGTCTATTGCTATTCTGCGAGAATGGTAAAAAGAAATTAGCATAGTCATCAAATATCTACTATAAGTATAATAAGAATAAGAAGTTTTGTTTACATTCCACACATTTTCACTAGGCTCTCAGATATTAGAGAAAGCATATACCGAAAATCTTAAGATACTTTGATTTTATCTTCAAGTAAACAGGAAATAATATACGAAATGTCTTCTGGAGAATTTGAAGGTCGTTTCTTTGACCGAGTAAAAAATAAACGAGCTGCTACATTGGTCATAAAACTTAATTGAAATAAAATGTGTGTGTTTTTATTATATTTTAGCAAACACTGAAGGCGCTAGAGAATTATATTTGTATTTGCGAAACCTTGATATTCTCAAATTCCTGCCCACCTGGTACATAACAAATTTGCATTGCCGATATGTCACGTACTCTGTGCTATCTCAGCAGGATACCTGAGAGACCCAGCTGGAAACAATCTTTAAATTTATAAATTTATGATTGGCGAGCCAATGTGTCTGTAATTTGCCTGTTCACCATCACCTCGAATGGTTTGGTGACCTTGCTTGATGAGCATTTGTGCTCTTCTGAAATCTAAAATCTAGAAATATTTAAGATCATTATTATGCTGTTTTGCTATAGAAATTACCAGATTAAGGACATTCAATTGTTCATTTAAAGGATATTTATTATCTTGTCACATCACATTTGGAAATGCGTGAACTCATTCAGTTCTTTCTTATTTGAAGTATAAGTTCCAGAACTAATTGATGTTCCAAGCATCATTTGCAGTTTGTTGACTATTTTCAGTAATTGATTTTTAATAGTATGGCAGAACTTCACAATAGGTGTGGCAAATTAAGGATATCCTACAAGTGTTTTAAGGTTTCCGTTTGCAGAAATATGATCTTGCTGAGGCAGAGAAAGATTTAAACGGAGGACGGCATAATAAACTTATTTCACATAGGTAAATCTCATAGACCATAGAAGAAAGCATCAATGAATCATAAGCTGCGTGATTCATTGGCGCTTTCTTCATTCTATATTCTTTTTCAATACCGAACATGTCATTAAATTTTTGTTTACTTTTAGTAGAATTCAGTAGGCTCGCAGATATTGGGAATAGGTAGAGAAATATCAAATATTTTCTCCTAGTTCTTTTCTCAGGAATATGTTTGCGAAGTTGTCTCCTGAAGAATTTAAGTTCTTCCATTTTTCTTTCATGCCATATTTGTTGAAATTATCTAAATGCTCAAGGTCACTAGTACTTTAATACAGAAATTTAAGGGTAACTGTAAGAAACAGACAGTGTATATTAAGATGTACTTATCATTTGGATTTTAAAATGTCCTTTGAAGAATTAAGGATATCAGTTTCTTCGCTGAAGTACCACAGTTGATAATGCGTTCATTTATTTACTTTTTTATATGTGAATATATAAAAACTAATTGATTTTCTATATATTTTTGGTGTTTTGTAGACTTTGTTTGGTTGTTTTCCATTATCACATAACTTAAAAATAATATAGATGATTTTTCATATATAAGAAATAGAATAGTCTCAATGACCTTGAAGTGGGAGATTAACTCTCATATTATTTCAGTAATACTGGACACAGAATGTTTTTCTTTCGTTTCAATTATTCACACTATTGCTCCTACAGTGAAACACTTTTTTAAATGTTTTACAGTATCAAGGATATGTTAGAAAGTACATATGTAAATGTAAGCAAACGTAAGGGGTTTTGAATCAACATTTACCTATTAAATCTGGGCTCTTAGTACGACTATGTACATCGATCTCTCGAACGGCTGATGAGATTTCACTCACTAAAAGAAGAAGAAATACTTTGTTGCATAAGATTCTCATTTAGCTTCCAGTGAAGAGATATAACATTGTTTTTCTATCGAAATACCTTGATCACTTCTTCATTTATTTATGTTCGTGCTTATTTCTTTAAATTAATTGCTTTTTTACCAGGATCACAGATATATGTAAGAGTAGTGTTTTATAAATTTAAAAGATTCTTTAACTTACCATTGCTCTATCGACCCCAGCAATGCAACCTTAGGAGAAGAGTAAAGAATCTGTATGGTATTTGAATCAAGCGGTGCTTACAGAGCGTTTGGTTTCCACAGAATTTATTTTGTATTCTAATTTGATAGTTTTAGAATTACTTTTTGTTGGATATCCTTAAATTTCCAAGCCTATTATGTAATTCTTCCATCCTATTAAAAACTAATTACTTAAAAGTTGTCAACAAATCACAAATGATGCTTGGAATATCAATTAGTTCTGGAAGTATACAAGAGATAAGAAAAGACTGAATGAGTTTACACATTTCCAAATGTGATATTTCAACAAAATAATAAATATCCTTTTAATGAAGTATTGAACGTTCTTATTTCTGACATTTCTGCAGGAAGGCGGAAATATATAGCTGGCATAATAATAATCTTAAAAATTTGTGCTATTCGAGGAAGGTCAGAAAAGTTTTCGAGCTGATGAAGAGCAGGCAAATTACAGAGACAATGGCTCGCCAATCATAAATTTTAAATTTTTAAGTTGTCTCCAGCTACGTTTCTCAGGTATCCTGCTGAGTTAGCACAGTATGAGATTTCGCTGAAAAAAGGGTCTTCAATTTTCGATTTCTTCATCTGTATTTTTTATGTTTAATTTGTGATAGACTATTTGAAGAACTAATTGAAATCGTTCAGAAAAAATGTTTCCAAATATACGTGTCATATCGATAATGTAAGATGGTTTGGTACTAGGTTGGCAGGAATTTTAGGTTATCGGGATTTCGCAGACAAAAACATTATATTATTGCGCCTTTAGTGTTTGCTGAAATATAATCGAATTTCTTTATTGACCTATTGGAATTATATAAAAATAAAGTATTTGAAGATTTTCGGAATATGCTTTCTCTAATATCTGAGAGCCTAGTGGCTGTGTGGAATGTAAACAAAACATTTTGAGGATGGATTTTGGTTTTAAGGGTTGAATAGGACTTATACTTTTGTGGTCAATTGCCATAGTCTACAGTTTTTCTTCATTATATTTGATTTCCAATCGTTTTGAGCATCTGTAACTCAAAAAAGTTATACATTTTTTGTGAGTTTGAGTAAAAATTCACTGGAAAGAGGTAAAGGAAAAACGTATTCAGAATTAAGGATATCTGTTCCAATATTATAATAACACAACTAAAAACATTTCATCCTGTGCAGTTTTTGTTATTTATTATTTATGGCAGAAAATTTCTTAACATTTTTTATTTGATAACTATGCTAATTTGTTTTTACAAGGGTCGCAGATATTAGCAATAGTCATGAAAAACTGAAAGATATATAACAAATTGAAGACTTGAAATTATTTGTTTCTTTATTGAAAATTAGTTTATACTAGGATCGCAGAAGATTTATAGATTTTGCGTGAGAATTCACAAGGCTCACAGACTATAGAAGTAAGTAACGAAAATCTAAACATTAGGAGTGTTATGCAAAGCACTATCGAATATTTTGTTTACATTTTGTGAACGATTCACTAGGCTCTCAGATATTAGAAAAAGTATGAACCAGAAATCTTAACACATTTTCATTTGATCTTCAAATAAACTAAATGGTGTATTGGAAAAGTCTTGCACAGAATTTGAAGGAAGTCTCTTTAACCGAGTACAAAATAAACTCATTACACCCATAAAATAAAATATGTGGCAATCCTAGAAGGACATTTTAACAAACACTGGAGGCGCAAGACCATAATATTTGTGTCTGTGAAACCTCGATAATCTAAAACTCCTGTCAATTTAGTATAAAACCACCATCTTACATTTTCGATTTTTTTTTAAATTTCAATAAGTTTTTCAAATAGTCTATCACAAACTAAACATAAAAAAATACAACAGACAGATTTTTCCCACCAGTACTTTTTCAATAAACAAATATCCTTAAATGTTCAATTTGTAAAAAATGTTTAAGTTAAGGAATAGATATACTGCTAATATATGCAAGCCTAGTAAAAACAAATTGGCATATCAAGTGATGTTTTGAAAATCATTTAGTTCCGAAAGGAATTTTGGAATTTTTTTTATCTTAAATAGTAAATAAGTAAAAACTATATAGTGTTTCTAATTGTACTATTGGAAATATAAAGACTTGAGTTTGAATGTGTTTTGAGAATATTTTTACAACATTTTAAATTTTCTATCTACATCTATCTTTTATGTCTGTAATTCTAGTAGAATTTGAAGACCCTTTTTTTTTAGCAAAGTCTCGTACTGTGCTATCTCGGCAGGATAGCTGAAAAACGCAGTTGGAGGCAACGTTTAAATTTATAAATTTAAGTTTGACTCATCAATGCCCCAATAATAGTAAATAAGAAAAAATTACTCAAAAAGAAAATGTTTTTTCTGCCGACATCCGCTTAAATCTTTCTCTGCCTCATTAACAGTTTAACAGCAAATGAAGTAAGTAGCCAAGCAAGATCATATCTGCAAATGGAAACCTTTAAACATTTGTAGGATATCCTTAAATTGCCACACCTATTGTGAATTTCTGATATCCTATTATAAACCAAATACTGAAAATAGTCACCAAACTACAAATGATGGTTAGAACATCAATTATTTCAGGAACTTATGCAACAAATAAGATATTTCAGCAAGATAATAAATATCCTTTTAATGAACTATTGAATGTTCTTAATCCGGTCATTTCTACAGCAAAACCGCAATATACAGAAAACATAATAACGATCTTAAATATTTCTAGATTTCATTCGCAATTTGTGTGCTATTCTAGCAAGGGCAGCAAAGTATCTGAGTTATAAATTTAAAGGTTGACTCTAGGTGATTCTTTCAATGTATTTGAATTGAGTTTTATTCCCAAATTAGCAGTTCGTCTACTTTAATGAGTTCATTTTGTACTCTGTTAAAGAAATAACCTTCAAATTCTCAACAAGACTTCTCCTATTTAATATGTTGGTTATTGGAAAAGAGAATTGAAATATGTTAAGATGTTCGGCTGATACTTTTTCTAATATCTGAGAGCCTAGTGACGATGTATGGAATGTAAATAAAACATTTGAATGCAGATTCCGGTTTAAGGTGGTTAAAGGATCGGCTTTCAAATTCTGCATAAGACATCTGAATAATCGAAAGTTGTTTACTTAGAAATTTTTGAAATATCTTGCGTCAAAACATATTTTCGAACCTCTACTATCTTCTGTGATCCTAATACAAACCAATTAGCATAGTTAATTAATGGTTTTCCATGTAGAAAAAAATGCAATTACTTCTTCAAATACACAGTTGCCAGCCTAAGATAAGAAAATTCGATTTCCAGCAGTACTTTTTCAATAAAGAAACAAATAAACTCAAGTCTTTAATTTGTAAAATATCTTTCAGTTCTCCATGTCTATTGCTATTATCTGGGAGCCTCGTAAAAACAAATTAGTATTGCCATTAAATATCTAATGATTTTCTTGAAATTTTCTGCCATAAATCATAAAAAACTAAAACCTACATAGGATACAATGCTTCCAGTTGTGTTTATTCTGTTTATTCCGAATACGTTTTCTCTATCTATTTCCAATATCTGCAGTCTTAGTGAATTTTCACTCAAACTCGCAACAATATTTGGTGATATAATAAATAAATAAATAAATGTTTTGTTTACATTCCACACATTTTCACTAGGCTCTCAGATATTAGAAAAACTTTCAACCGAAAATCTTAACATATATCAATTCTATCTTCAAATAAACAACATATAGTATTGGAGAAGTCTTGTGGAGAATTTGAAGGTCGTTTCTTTGACTGAGTAGAAAATAAACTAATTAAAATAAACGATCTGCTACATTTGAAATAAAACTCAATTGAAATAAAATGTGTGACAATCTTAGAAGGCCATTAAGAAAAATCTCTATTATGATTTAGCAAACACTGAAGGTGCAAGAGAATAATATTTGTATTTGCGAAACCTCAATATTCTCAAGCTCCTGCCCTCCTGGTACATAATCAATTTGCATTGCCGATATGTCACGTACTCTGTGCTATCTCAGCAGGATACCTGAGGGACGCAGCTGGAGACAACTTTTAAATTTTTAAAGAAAATGTTTCATTAGATCTCCTGCTGTGATGGAGTAATGCTTGGAAAATTTGTTTTGAATGTTATTTATAAATATAATGAAAGTGTTTATAATATTGATGAATGCAAACTTGATAATGATGAAAACATAAATGGATCCTAGTCAAGAATTCAGGAATAAAGATTTTGTGTTTGGTGAAGTAACATGTATGGGAGGTGGGCGTGGTTGTTTTGCAACATTTATTTTACAATCTGTAGTAAACATTCTGGATCGAAGATCGTAAAAATACTAAAATTAGATAGGAGCGAAACCAAAACTGTTAAAAAAGTTAGAAAAGCTTGATCATATCCTGCTATCAAGTGAAAGGTTGAAGACTTGAATATCTCTGAGTTTCTGGGAAGACAGTCTCCACGATAATACAATTCAGAAAAAGTTTATTAAAATATCCCGAAGTTTCTAGAAAGCCGAATATTGTTACTCTTAGTTATTAAGAAATTATGCAGTTCTTCAAATAATATGCACAGACTAACGAAAACTCTTGCTATACTTTCTATACAAAACACCAAATTCACACCAGTAACTACTAAAAATAATAGCACATAACAAAATATAAGAGAGCAACTATAAAAAATGTTATCGAAATTCATTGTGTCAAATTCAACCGAACGTGAGTGCCACAATATTTCGGTTCTATGAACTGATTCTACTAGATTTGACCAAAAACACAAACTATGAGCTAGTATTAGTATAAAACGCATAATACACAACTTAAGCAGCATGCCAAATCTACTATCTCTCAACTAACTCCTTCAAATTTTTTTTTTCTACTATTACTTACATACTTCCCTTAGCTTTTCCAATTCTAGTTGCATTTGTCTACTTCGCACTCATGCCACCTGCGATCGAACAATTCACACATGATTGAAAATTCGCATAATCTCACAAAGTTGAGTGAGTGAGTGGTATAGAAATGCTTGATGAATACTTCGTGTACGCGCCTCTAATCACTAGATAGCGCTGCTAAATCTACACACGCTTGAGTACGACTACATGCATAAATGTTGGCAAAACATTATCCAATTACACAATTGCCTTTTGTGCAAATAAGCAATCATCATAAAATTATTTGCCCTCAGGTTGATAAATTGAAAATTTCATTCTGCTGAAATTATCATCGATGTATGAGTATCGCACAGTGCCATCGCACTCCTTCGTCACTCCGTCTTGCTTTGCACAAATGAAGTGTATCCAACTGTGGCAACTGTGCGTTGCAGTTGATGGTGATGGCGTTGCTGGTATTGCATTAGCAATAAATCTTTTGTTCCACAATTTATTGAAAGTTTTATGTATAAAATAGCTAGGAAAATCGTAATTTTTTATTAGTTTTCCTTTGTTAATTTTTATTAAATATTAACAATTAATTATTTGGTGACATTTTGATTTATGTTGAATATAATTTTATTAAATATTTAATATTTTCAATGGCATTTGAAAATATCTAAAGTTTAAATTATTTTTATTTAAATATGCGTTTTAGAAAACTTCGATCACAATATTCAAAAAATCTGCTGAACTAGCAGTTCAATTTTAAAAATGAAACCGATTTCATAACCGTGTTTTTATTAAGATTATCATTATATATTTTTACTTTATAAAATTTTAAAATTTTTCTGGGATCCCTTTCATCAACAATTTGAGTACATTATTCTTTGAGTACCAGGTAATGTTACTGTAATGAAAAGAGGCTAGTTTGGGCCAAAATCTTTTATCTTTTTCCAAAGCATTCCTTAATATAAATTTTTGAGTTAATTGTTCCTTTTGCCACAACTGCAGGTAACTTGTCAGATTTGGACTGCTTTTTTGATTCTATTATAAAATTTTCATCCAGATTTCCCTGCGAGTCTGAAATTAAATCTAAAGAACAATTTTTGTTTTATTTGTTTGTTCTGTTTTTTTGTCTACGTATTCTTCACAGCATTCCTGTTTGGATCTTTTCGCGCTTTGAGCATATTCAGACTAGCGTTCGTTTTGGACCCGCGTACAAAAAAGCTCGGAATATTCTAACTTCTGAGCCAATTTTCTATCTGCAATGTAAGGATTCTTCTTCAACATGGTGACGATTTTTTGTTTACTTTTTCTGAGCACAGGCGCCATTTTTCCCTTCCAGAACCTGCCTTTCGAGTGACGGTCAAGTCCTCCTTAAACTTCATTAAAACGCGGAATACAATATTCGGGTCAGTTTGTAGTTACACTGCATCCAAAAATTGTACACACAGAAAGTCTTTTTAGACGAAAAACGTTGTAGCTGTGATATGAAAGTGTAAAACGGAAAAATATTTATTCTATTCTTTTCCTCCATATTCACGCAGAATCACTCATATTATAAAAGTTGATCCAAAAATCGGTGCACCGAAAATAGCTGCAAGCGTTCAGGAACACGGAGGACCAGCAGTTAATCCTCAAACTATCCGAAATTGCTTGCATTCAGAAGAACACAAAGACCGCGTTTCGCGAAAAAAAAACATACATATCCGCAAAACACGCTTTGAAGCGCTTGGAGTATGCTAAAGCCGGTTGAAATGAAATAGATGAAAGTATGTTTAACATCTTTGGCTCTGATGGACGGTGACAAGTATGGAAGAAACAAAATCTTACCCCGACTGTGAAACATGGGGTGGTAATTTGATGGTTTGGGGCGCAATGGCAGCTAGTGGAGTGGGTCACTTGGCTTTTGATGAAAGCACTATGGATAGTTTCCAAGACTTAACATTTTTAAAAGTCCATCTTAAGCCCTCTGCTCAAAAATTGGAGCTCAGTAGCCATTTCAAGGTAGTTCAAGATAACGACCTCAAACACAGCTCTGAAATTGTGCGCACAGTTTTAGTTTACAACTGCCTGTCAGTATTTTCACTTCCAGAGCATCTATGGGATATTTTGGAAAAGAAAATAAGAAAACGAACCATAACTATCTGAAAGCAATTGAAGTAGATCATAAAAGAAGAATGGGAAAAAATTTTACCAGATGCAATCAGAAATTTAGTGTCTTCTCTTAATAAGTGTATAAGAGGTGTAATTTTATCAAAAGGATACCATACAAGGCATTAATTTGCCTAAATAATTGAAAAAAGTCTTTGAGTTGTGATGGCCAGAAAATAATGAAATAAATTCAGATTTCTTTTAACAAAATTATTGAGCTTTATTTATACACGTGCTCTACGGTTGACGGCTGGAACAAGAAAAAAAATGAATATAAAATGTCATACTACTACAGTGACAAAGCCCTAAATTTACTAACACAATAGCAAGCCTAAACGCGTTCGGCTATTTACTCACTAACTTATGAGCGTAACCCTGTCATCGTATTTATCATTTGACAAAATGCTTAGGCTGATGTTACACGGTCAATGTTGTTCTGTCAATGTTTTCTATTTTTACTCTCTTTTCATCATTTTGTTTGATGCCCTGCAAAGTGAATTTATACAAGGTGGTAGCAGCAGTACAACAAGTTTACCACGGCAACAACAACAGGGCGTTGTTGTTGCGGCGATAATGGCGGAGCAGTCTGAATGTTAAAATCAGCTGACAAAAGCAGTAATTTGTTGTTGCGGCCATAATGGCAGTCGAAAAAAAGTAAAAAAGTAAAAAGGAAGAAGAAGAATGAGTTGCTGGTAACTCCACCTTATATAAATTCACCTTGATGCCCTGTTAGGCTGATGTTACACGGTCAATGTTTTGCTGTCAATGTTTTCTGTTTTTACTCTCTTTTCATCGTTACACTATCAGTTTTTTGCTGAATGTTTTTTTTAATACTTTTATCTACAACTATGTTTTTCCACCTAAAAAGTATTTAATTGCATTTTGGAGTGAATGAAAATTCAATAATTGGAATGGAATTGGATGGAAAATAATTATCATGACAATATGAAATAATGTTGGTGGAAATAGCCACAAATTATACAAAAAATATTGCATTTATATATGAAAAACGCAGAAAACTAATCTTTAAAATTTGCGAACTATTAAAATAAGCGCCGCCACTTTGTTACTTGGCCATTGAATTACCATGTTTTTATAAAAATTATTAAGTTATTTTTTAAACAGCACTCATTTTCACAAACAAAAGCCAAACAACGCAAAGGGTGGCAAAGAAAAAAAAATGTATTTATAAGTTAGTAAAAAGTCTAGTATTTTTCATAAAATATTAGTATTTTCCAATAAAATGCAACAGTGTATCTTCAGCAACCCCATTTTATTTGAAGTGATGCAGGTTTTTTCGTCAGTAAAAAAATTTGAAGTGAAATGTGTTCATCCTCTCTTTTGCTCAGTGTTCATTTTGCAAAACAACAACAATTTCATTGTTTGACAGCAAAACATTGATCGTGTAACATCGCCCTAACAGAGCGTATAATTTTTTGACATTGGTTTTAAGAGAGAAGTAATATTTTCTTGTATTATATTAGAATGAAGAACATTTTTTTGTTTATGTTTTTTGCTTTTGTTTCCATAAATATGTAAGAATAATATGAAAATTTTATGTTTCACTAAATATCTCTAAATTTCTCTAAATATACCTTCTGTATGCAAAATTTTTTGATGCAGTGTATTGCAGTTTCAGTAAATGTCTTTGATACAATTGTCTAGTATAATTGATGGACTGACTCAACGAAAATATGATTTATTTTTCATTATTTTGCATATTGCGTTTAATTCATTGGAACTAATTTTGTAAAACTTAAATCTCTCTAAGAGTATGTAGTGGATTTCTCAAAGCTAATGAAACTGCAGGACATTTCATCTGGAAATTTAACGAAATGTGCTATAAAGTACTCTATTATTGTTGTAAGCTATTTCGCAAAATCGTATTAAAATTGTATTATCGTGAATTGCCGAATCGAATGAGCTCACATTTTCCTCACTACCCCCACTTTTAACCAAATTCTGCAGTGACGCCCAAACATTGAAAGTGAAATTTTTGGCGAGAGAAAGTGAAAATATAAAAACTCAATGCTGAAATTCTGTTCTTTTTTTCTGTGTGTAGTAAAATTTTGCAATTTATTTTGTATTAAACAAAAAAATAAATAAAAAATTAAAGCATTAATAAAATTTTTACGCTCGCTGACAGTAAGCATGCATACTTTGCGAACATTGCATACATATAAATGTCACATGAAATGCTATTAAAACAGAATTATTGCAGCAATAACCATGATTTATTTGAGATCTCTACAAAGTACAATACAAAAAAAAAAAAAAAAAGAAATGTACTCCATTTGTGAATGCAATCATGAATTTTTAAATTATTATTATTTTTGTTTTTTTTTTTTTTTGTGTTGCAAAATATTAATACTTGAAGATAAAACTTCAAAGCTTCATGCTCAGCGTGCTTAACTTAGGAAAAAATTACAGAATCAACAATGAATTCATTTAATATAAAAGAAAAAAAATTGTAAATGTGCCAAAATTACAAAAAAAAAAAAAAAAACAAAAAAAATTTTTGCCTTTTTCAGTTTTCTTCTTCACTTGTTTATTTTTGCTTTAGCTTCAAGACAAATATTGTGCCTGATTCAGTCAGCTGTGACAATACACAGTTTGCCTCTCGACAGAAAGCAACAACGCTGCAACGAATGATAATGAGCATTGGCCTAAAAGGAAGAAAAGGGTTAAAAGAATAAGGCAAAAACTAAATAAATGAGATTTTTCGGCATTTTTGTGTGCAAAATTCAAGTACGCCGCATTAAAATTAAAATTCCAAGAACGTAGCTGATTTTTCGGAGTGAAAATATGTATGTAGTCAATCACACAAGCGAACATTAAATTCGCACACAAACAGTGTAACAGCAATGAAATTTTGTGTTATTGAATGAATGTGCTTATTGGATTACGATATTTGCTTTGCCTCTAAATTTATTATTTTTAAAGCTACATAGCAAGAAAAAGTAGTAGATTCAATTCAAAATTACACATAATTACATACACTACATCAACGATTAAACAATTTAAACCATTCCCGTTAAAATCATTGAGATTGAATCAAAATAAGGAATATCTCACAAATTTAAGACCTTCAAATGGGCACTTTTCTGTTCTGACAGAACAATTTTGAGCATACAACGTAGTATTGTTCCCATTGGGTATATTATAAAGGGGACGACCCATCGTTTTCCCCACTGGGATAGCAGAGACAAGAAAATAAAAAAAGGGAGGGATTTTCATTCCAAGAAAATATTCATAAATAATTTTTATCAAACTGATTTTTAAATACAATAAATTAAATCGATGATACATTTGATGGACCCTATAAAATTAAAATTTTAGGAAAAATTTTCCGATTTTTTTTAATCTTAACCTAAAAAAAAGGGCCAAAAGTGACAAAAAATTCACAGATTAATTAAATTTTTTTAAATAAATGTTATTCAATGTGCATTCTAATGCATTTTTTTATCGTGAGGGACATAATTTCATTAACTCATTGACTTCCCACTACTGATGATGTACCCAACCTCAAAAAAATTACCAAAAATAGTAGAGGCTCATTTTTTCAAATGATCACCATTGGTAATTTGAGCCATCAATGATAAAGAACCCGGATGAGGTTGGCTTATATTCCCTAAATTCGTGAAGTCACAGCATTGAAAGAGATCTTTCAAGACGTGGTGCTCTGAGCAATAATGCGTTATAAAATTAATTTTAAGATGGGTTTTGCTAATAAGATGGAGTTTTTCCGAAAGAATTTTTCACGTTGAACACGAATCTGAGATCAAAAACTTCCCATCACGTAACGTTTTATGAAAAAAATGGGGTTCAAGCAAGTCTTATTTTACAAGGATCCGATAATTTTTTTTATTTTTATTAATTTTTAAACTTTTCAAACTGATTCAGGACAAAACCTTAAATCAAAACAGTTACTGACCCAAAAAAATTATGAATGCAGAAGTGCTCAGTATCACCTTCTCTTTTTGAATCCGTTGTCAAACCTCATGTCGAAGAAAACAAATCGGATTTGATCGCTTAGTGTAACTAAGATTTCAAATTAATTTTTTATATTTGACTTTTTAGATAAAAAAAACCGATGGAGGTAAAAATATCGTTAAATAGATTTTATTTTGACTTTTTTTCCATCCATTGGCAATTAATCTAAAAAATTAGAATAAAGTTTCCACATTTCGGGAGGGGGAGGTCAGAACCCCCAACCTCCCCCCCCCCCCCCCCTAAATACGGCCTTGGATCGTGTGGTGCGACTTGGAAGAAAATGTTCCCAGACGGACTGTTGGTAACTTAATATGACATAACATCAAGGAGAACATCACGTAGTCGCTGCGCATTAGAAGTCCATGGCCTGAAGTACGCTTGCCTCACAAAGCGTAACAAACACGACTTTCTCACCTGCTGGTCGCTACTCGCTTTGTAAGTTTGCTCGCTACTCGCTTTGTACATTTGCTCGCCTTGCCAGGCGTCTTCATCAAAACACTAGCGCCAAAACTCAGTGCTGTGAATCGTGAGGACCAGAAGGATCAAAATTGTGAAATTAAGCTGTGAACTAAGAATCAATAATTGTGAATTAAATAAGTATAAACAAACAATAGTGTGTCTAAGATTATAAAAGTGAAGGTTCCCCTGCAATTTTGTAACTAAGAATCGCTAGAGGCCGCTGAGTCTATCCCAGCCCTAGAAAGAAAGGTTCGTTACACTTTGATATTTATACATGTATCAAACTCATTTTTCAAACCAACATGGAGCCATTTACTGCTAAACAATTACCTTTACATGCAGTGGCGGGTACAGAGGGGATATAGGGGCTGAACCCCCCTTCCCCCTCCGAGAACCCGACAACCTTGATGTACCATATATATGCGAAGAGCAGTATATTTTTAATAAACAGTGATTTTTGAGAAATCAAAAATTTTTCGTTTTTTCCAAAAAAAGCCATAAGCAGTGAAAAGCATTTACTTTCAATAAACGAAGAATTTTAGAATTTAAAATATTATTTTGCACTATTTTTATTTTAATAATAATAATTTAATACAAATATTAAAATGGTCGAATATTTGAAACAGTTCTGACTACTTTAGGTCTGAATTTTAATCTGAATTTGGTTTGAGTTTTAATCCGTGTTTGATCTCAATTTTGATTTGCTTTCGGTCGGTATTTAAGATCCTTCTGGTCTGAGTTTTAGTCATAGTCTAAATTGTGGTCAGAATTTTGCTCAGACCAGCGTTTACTCAGCATTTGACCAGATTTCTGGTCTAAACTTTTGTTTGCTTTTAATTTGTATTTGGCGTTTTAACCTAACTCTTAGTTTAAGTTATGTTCGAAATTTTGGTTTGAATTGGCTTGATTTTGACACGTATTTTACTCTGAATTTCAGTCCGAATTCGGTCTGACTTCTGTTTTAAATTTTGGTCTGAATCCGGCTGGAATTTTGGTACAGTTTTTGTTTAATTGAGTTAAAATTTTTTGGTATGAATATTTATCATATATTTCCACTAGTTTTTGGGTGCTTTCGTTCGGTAGTTTGGCGTCCTTTTGGCTTAAAATGTTGTCTAATTATTAGTCTAAATTGTGGTCTAAATTCTTTTAATTTTGGAATGAATTTCAAATTGATTGTGGCTTAAATTTGGTCTGAATTTTGGGTTTTTAGTCTGAGTTTTGATCTGATGCCTCATTTTGGTCGATTTTTGTTGGAATTTTGGCCCAATTCGTGGTCTGAACATTATTTCTTTTTAACCGGTTGTTGCCCGGTACCCGAAAGCGTGTACAGATCTCGTTGAAATTTAAAATGTATTGGTTTTTTGGCCAAATTAAGATACATTTAAATTTTCATAAAAACAAAGTGCTTGGTTCTGGAGTTGTGAGATGATAAACTAACTTACCACCAGGCCGATATCAATTATAAATTCAAGCCCAAATCTCTACTCAGTAAAGATATTTGGAATCAAATTTGTAATTCTGGGTTAGGATTTCAAAATATTAGTAGCCAGGGTCGTAGCCAGAAATTTTTTTCGAAGGGGGCGGGGAGGGATTTTCATTCCAAGAAAATATTCATAAATAATTTTTATCAAACTGATTTTTAAATACAATAAATTAAATCGATGATACATTTGATGGACCCTATAAAATTAAAATTTTAGGAAAAATTTTCCGATTTTTTTTAATCTTAACCTCAAAAAAATAGCCAAAAGAGACAAAAAATTCACAGAATAATCAAATTACATTTTTTCAAATAAATATTAATCCATGTGCATTCTAATGCATTTTTTATCGTGAGGGACATAATTTCATTAACTCATTGACTTCCCACTACTGATGATGTACCCAACCTCAAAAAAATTACCAAAAATAGTAGAGGCTCATTTTTTTCAAGTGATCATCATTAGGAATTTGAGCCATTATCAATAATAAGGTACGCGGATGAGGCTGGTTTATATTCCCTAAATTCGCGAAGTCACAGCATTGAAAGAGATCTTTCTAGTCGTGGTGCTCTGAGCAATAATGCGTTATAAAATTAATTTTAAGATGGGTTTTGCTAATAAGATGGAGTTTTTGCGAATGAATCTTTCACATTGAACACGAATCTGAGGTCAAAAACTTTCCATCACGTCACGTTTTAGGAACAAAATGGGGTTCAAGCAAGTCTTATTTTACAAGGATCCGATAATTTTTTCTATTTTTTTTTAATTTTTAAACTTTTCAAACTGATTCAGGACGAAACTTTAAAACAAAAACAGTTACTGACCTAGAAAAACTATGATTGCAGGACCTTCACCTTCTCTTTTTAAATCCATAGTCAAACTTCATGTCAAATCCAATCGGATTTGATCGCATAGTGTAACTAAGATTTCAAATTTATTTTTTATATTTGACTTTTTAGAAAAAGAACTATCACTAAGATCACTGATGAGGAATTTTGGCGGATACCGAAACAGCCGTCTGATTTGCCCGAAATGACTTTTCCCATCAAGAAATTTATTTCGCCAATATAAATTTATAACCGCCATCTTATTGCCAACTCACTCCAAAACACTTGTCGAAATTGCCATTTTGGTGAGATATCGCCAAATCTCGGAGAAGTGCTTGGTTCAGAAAGTCAAAATTTAAAATGTTTGTTTTATATGATACCAAAACAGAGTAGCAGCCGTTACTTTGAAAGCGTAAAATTGCGAATAAACGAAAATTATAAACAAATTACTAAATATCTAAAGATAAAAAATATTTTATTAAAAAAACATAAAAACGAAGAAATCAACAGATATCTTTGAAATTTCTTTGCAACAAAGATTACCAACTACTCACTACAGAAAGCAAGAAAAAAACAGTCTCTAGTGAATTTTCCTCCAATTAAAACTGCAGATGTTAAATACGCAAGAAGTGATGATGGAAAAGCACACATTTGTAAATCATCTCACCAAAGTCTTTGAACCAAACGCATCAAACCTAGGTTACGACAATCAGGAAATTAACAAGTACAATTTCAAGTCACCAGATCAAATAGAATTACTTCTCCAAAATTTTTTAAAAACTGTGGTCAACGAAATTATTAACACTAAACTTGACATCCCCAATGTAATAAATCATCGCACATATGTGCATAACATAGTCTGTCTAAAGTCTGGGTATTGGATGAAACCTTTGTTATTCGAAAGCAGTAGTTAAAAGTATAAAATAAATTTTCAGTTTTCTCCGTTCTCATCGAGTTCACAAGTTATTTAATGTGCTATTGAGGGGATAGGTTTTTGCATAATAAACTAAGAGTAAAATAGGAGATAACAACATTAATATATAATGTACATCTTTGTATATGTTTGTGGCTACGTGAAATTAATTTCTGGCATTTTTTTTCATCTAAGTTTCATACCGTTCAATAAATGTTTATCATAAGCTAGCAAAAAATTCATGCTTCATAATTTTTAAAAGATTTTTAGTTTAGAGTACTTAGTTGTAAAATATTTTTGTGAAAAAATGTGCGTGAGGGGAATAGAACTCTTTTTCTAGAACTTGATTTGATTGATTTTTTCGAGACCACTTGCGCTGATCACAATATCATCTCAACCATTTATTAAAAAAAAATAGAAAAGAGAATTAGGTTAGAATATTGTATTATTAAAATTATTTCGTGAATTTTTTTTTATTTTTACTAAAATGGCAAAACAGTTTTACTGAAAAATTTGGTTTATGAGTAGCTAAAATTTTAGAATCTTCACAATATAAATATTCAACGGAGTTAAAAAATTCTTTAGTTTAACCTTCCTTATTATCATAATATTATCGAAAATATAACTAATTTCATACCATTGGTTATGATTAGATTCGTTTACTTTTTCAGGACATGATCTGAGTTCCGAAAGAAGTTTGGGAGCATCCGAATTTTCAGATTTTCAGGACTTTATATTTTTATAATTTTTTATGCTCCAAAATGCATCCAATACATTAAGTCTGTTCAAAAAAAAAAAAGTCAAATTTTTATTTGCAACAATTTTGGAAAAAAAATGTATCAAAAAAAATTAACAAACAGACAAAAAATATCCAAAAAGGGAGAATAAATTTAGTGTTTCAATTAAAATTAGAGGAAAAAGAAATATTGGTCTTAGAAAAACAATTGCTGTGGACAGTTCCCTATTATTAATTTTAATACAATTACAAAAAATCACAACCGCAATATTTTTTCCCGCTTAAAATTAACTGTGAAAACATTCGCTCAGCTGTTTACTTGCTAGTTCCTCTTAGTTTACGGTTCATGCACTTTTTAAAATTTTTTTCTCTTTGCAAGAATATTTTTCTCAATTTTTTTTTACCCTCTCCCTGCAAGTTGCTGCTGGGCAAGTACCTAAACAGACCTATTGAGACTAAACTATTTCCATACGAGCAGGTAGTAGCCTACTAGCCCTCGCTCCTCCCTACTTTGTGAACGAAATTTTTTTCTTGCTCCAAAAATAATATACCTACATATATAGAATTATATATATTAATCTAATAATGCTTCGTAAACCTTTTAAACTGTGTAAACACGTAAATTTTCTGTCAAATTTCATATATTTCATATACATGTTGACAAATTTACATTCTTTACGAGTTTACGAGGCATTTAGGATTTATGGGAATAAGCTTATTGCTTTAATTATAATTCTGTGCAGAATTGCCATATATCATAGTGTAGGATTGCAAATCAACATAGAAATCACGTTGATGATTGTAAAAAAAAATACAAAGTTCTTGAAAAGATAGAGAATTTGTGATGGTTTACAACAAATGAGAAAAACTACACCAGAAATGACCAGGACAGAACAGGGCAATCAACTTAAAACGAAATTCCAAGAATTTTTGAAATTACAACATAGAAACCACAGTATACAGGTATTCTGAGGTCTTCTGAGATTTGACAATTATGTCATACTTCATTCGCTCAATAAATTTTGATAAATAATTTTGTTTATGAGTTTCTCCCATTTTGGTCTGCTGTATACAAATAAGTAAATGAAATAGAAACATCACAAACAAATAAACGTTTTGTTTGTTGTTTTGACTTTTTTCTGCAAGGCAAGTTCTCTAAATTCTTTTATTGAGTGTGGCTATATCAAGTATTTAAATAAGTAAACTTTAACCAAAGAATATACAATACATAGAAGGCGCATCTCTCAAAATGTTTCTTAAATATGTTGCTTTCGTTTCGGGTACGGGCGGTCGCAGTAAAGAGGAAGAGCAGAACCACTAAGTTATTTTGCTTTTTCTCTCTCCCATGCACTCTCTTGGTGTTTTTTTTTCTTAGGTTCTCTCAAATCATTATAGAGTGCCGCCAAGTGAGACTGCATATAGTTTCATAGGAATGTTTTTTTTTGCGTTTAATATGTAGGTACATATGTTTCCTTTTTTCTGCGTTGCCGAGTATCAATATTGTTTTCCCACCTATTTGATTTTTTTTTTTTTCAATTTGTGACCCAAAATTATGGTCGTCGCAAACTTTGTTTTTTAGTAATAATTTTTTTTTTTTTGTATTCGAAAAAGCATAAAAAGTTTTAATCAATCGGTGTTTGCATTTCAAAAAACCAAATATTTCAAAAAAAATTTCTTGACATCAAAGTTGAAACTTTAACTCATATCATCCCCAACGTTCGATTAATCGAACAGCAACTTTGAAAATTCGTCAAAAATACATTTACAAAGTTTCCCAAAAGTAATCACTGAATAATATTTTTATATATATTGACTTTAAAATTTAATTTAAATAATTTAAAAATATTGTTTTTTCACCTGACTTCAAGGTTCATCTGGCTGTTCATCCTTTTTTGGAAGGTGGGTTTGAAAATCAACAAAAAATAGTAAAATTAATTATTTTGCATTGAAATGGCAAATTCGCCTAGATAAAATAACAAACTTGATGTGAAAGTTACAACTTCACTGGTCCTTATATATTTCCAGAGGCTACAGCTGACCAAACTTTTGTAAAGAATGTATGGGAAAATAGGCAGAATTCAACTAAAATGCATTTTTTCTGTTTTTAACTTATAATAACTTCTAAAATAATGTGCTTAATATATTTGATCCCAGGGAATACTTGTTGTTCATGGTGTAGCGTAGAAATATTTTCAATTTTTTTTTATACCTGGTCACCTTATTTTCTTGTAGTAAGCCAAAAACCACTATAGCCTCTAAAAAAAATTCAGAATATTTTTTTTTTTATCTTTTTAAGTAGCAAAATTTCTTATTGAAGATGTGTGAAAACTGCGTTTTGAAAATTGTCCAAAATGGATCATGGTATCTAGTACCGGAACGATATGGGTTAAACACGTTCTTCTCAAAATGTGGTTATTGAAGTCGGTGACCACGCTTATTCAACAACTACTAAACCAATTATCTTTAAATTGAATATGCTTTCTGGAGATTAATCGAAGGATTATTTTTATGCAAACCATTTTTTTTACAACTGAAAAATCAGCGTTAGTTAGTGAAAATCGAACTGTTGACATTGACCATTTTGTTAAATATGTATATTTTTTCAAATCTTTTGATAAATCACTAGATAATCTTATAATAAAAGTAAATCAAATTCATTTTTGGATTTCAAATGATCTAGATTTGCAAAATATTGATCACCCCGAAACATGATTTCCAGAAAGGCTAATTTCTTAAAGTTAAGTTCAATACATGTACTTTTAGATAATAAATAGTTTTTATAAAAAACTTTAGTAGTTTAACTAGAAAAAATTCTTGAAAAATTCCTATTTTTTCTCGTCACAACTGGGGATTTGAATTTTAAAATCTGTGACATACATAAATACTGATAAATAATGAAATACCAGCTCATATTGCAAGCACCAAAAAAAAAACATGAAAAAACGAAACCACAAAACTTCTCCCTCTCAGTAAACAAAGACAACAGCAAAAGAAACAATTTATTTCAACCTCTCATTACTTTTATGAGGACAACTCAATTTTGAGAGTAAACTGGAGGCAGTTATGGCTCCATAGAACAAAATTTTTGTACAAATAAATTTGTACGTCATGCGCCTTCTATGTATTATATATTCTTTGCTTTAACACTTTCACAATTATCTTCTTCAATAGCTTTTCCTTACATATTCTACATACAAAACCCAAATCAAAGGAGTTTGAAGTAATACCAAAATATACAGGCATGCTCCAGAAAGTGAATTAAAATTACTTCAATTTTTAGAGATTTGTATAAAAGAACGAAAACTTTAAACTTTGGGATAAATCCTTGGTGTATTTTCGATATGTGCACTCATGTGAGAAATATCCCTGATTGTCGTCAGCTAATGCTAAGACAAATAGTTTTTTTTTCGAATATACAGCACATGATTGTAGCAAACGCCTTCCAATTTTTTTGATTTATTTATATATTTTACTTGCACTTATGAGTTAATATTGTTTCATATTTACTTTTGATATATCAAATACTTTGAGAGAAGTAAGAGAGTAATTTTCAAATTTGGCAGACGTCAGGGAACAAAAAAGAGGGGGTCACTTCTATTTATTTCACTTTATTTATTTCACTATGATAGAAACGAGTTGCCAACTCTAGAGGACCCTAGAGACGCAAATATCACTCTGTTACCAATGTTAATCTGGTAACTCTGGCGCCAGCCTCAACTCTACCTGTCTCTTTTTATGTATTTGTTATTCTTAAGGGAGAGTAAAGGTTGTTAAAATAATTGTTTATATGAAGTGTTTATTTCTCTGAATCCTGCGATCCTGTTATTTTCTGAAAAAATTTGAGTTGACTTTCAAGCAAAAATATTATCTGTTTAAGTAAATATATGTATGTATATTCAGTTATTATGATTGTGTAATCTTCTACAAGTAATTGATGAATAAAATAATTAAAATCGAGAAATGGCACATGGATGCAAGTTGTGCATTACTGAGATATGTGTGAATTCTCCATTGTTCTCTTACACATTCATAAGATAACGTATTCATAAAGTGAGCGTAATTTCTTGAGTTGTTTTTTGAGTACTGCGATCCTGTTATATCCAGCAAAAATATGCGATGACTTTTGAGTCAGTGATTGCACAAATATAATTTGGGTGAAGTAAATAGATATTCATTTAGTATGGTTGCTCTGAATCCTGCGATCCTGTTATATCCTGCAGATATTTGCGGTGATTTTCGAGTCAGTTTATTGCACAAATAGAATTTACGTGAAGTACATATTTATTTAGTATGATTCCTGCGAATTCTGTAATCCTGTTATATCCTGCAGATATTCGCAATGACTTTCAAGTTACAAATAAATCAACGTGTAGTGAATTTGTATTTACTATAATGGTTCTGAGTCCTGCGATCCTGTTATAACGTGCAGAAAGATGTGATGCAGTTAGAACAGTTTTAAATAAGTACTGACATCCTGTTAAAAATGGGAGTTGAAGATTCCCTGGTTTCCTGGAGTTTCAGATTTTTAAATTTGAATTAAACACAATTATCTTTAAACATTACATTTAGAAATTCACTTAATGTATGCACATAAATGTGTATGTAGTAAATAATTTTGTGAAACGTTTTCCGAGTAAAAATTAAATAAAATTAGTAGAAATTGAATCAACAAATTACTTTTTGTTCTCTTGTTGTTGGCCATGAACTAAATTAAATTAACAATAGTGAGTAACAGCAAGAACGTCAGCAACTACATACATACAACAACAACCATAACAGATGATGATAATAAATCACAACAACACGCTCTCAATCAGTTTGCAGTATTTACATACACAGATACAAACAAGGACTTGTATAACTGTATGTGTCAGTACTACACATGTAAAGTAGGTTATGTGGTCAACCATAACATTTACTTACATGCACATATGTGTATGTATATACCTAGGTATGTATTTAGGCCAAAATATTTCATTAAATAGTTTCGAACTAATGATAATGCATCAAATATTCTATTACATAAAATGCTATTAATGTTTGTGTTTGTGTTTTTGTAGTGGTTTTTGTTGCTGTTGCTGTCCATTTGTTTGATAATACTTAAATAATTAACACATGTATGTGTGCATACACATGTATATGTGTAATTACACACTTATCATTTGTTTTGTTTATGTAAGCGAATTTGTTTTGAAAGGACATCAAAGACTTATCGTCCTTTTGTAGTTGGCATCAATTTTCATCCACTTTAATGAGCAACAAATTTTCTTAGTACATACTTAAATTTGGTAGGTAGGTAGGTACTTGTATTTACTTGGTCATTGTGGTTTTATTTTTGCGACTTGTTGTACATGTATAAATACATACTTCATAATTTAGTAAATTTTATATTATTTCTTATTTAAATTTATTCATTTATCCTAGTCTTAAATAGAGCTAGAATAGAACTCATTTCGCATGATTTTTTATGATTAGATTAGTGTCCTACTTCAATTTTTTCCGGACGTCATACGAATTTCGAAACGATGCCTCAGTGTTCCAAAAGAAGTTTTGGAGCATTCGAAATTTCTGAATTTCAGTTTCAGGGCTTTAATAATTGTTTTATGTTCCACATATAAAATCAAAGCCGGACAAAAGTCTGTTCACAAAAAAGTGTTCCAAATTGAATTGAAATATTTATTTAGCTTCAAGCTATTTTCGAAAACAATTACATTAATTCTTACGAACTATTGAATATCATAATTTGATTTTATATAAAATATTATAATAAATAATGTTTAAAAGCAGTTATATTTGATTCCGCCTTGAGGTAAATTGGGAGATTATTAAATAAATTTAAACCTTTATATAATAAAATATTCTGAGATTTATTTGTTGAATAAAAATTAACTCTAACATCCATATTGTTTCTGAGATTATACGGCTGTATAACACCCACATAAACTACCTGATTCACCAAATATTTAGGTAGTATTCTGTTTTTCATTTTAAATATAAACATTATTACATTCACTAGCGTTCTTTGTTCAATTGTAAGCCATTTTAAGGTATCAAACATATATCCAATCGGAGTTAAATAATTACACATTAAGATACACAGCATTCCTTTGGTTTTGTATTTTCTGTTGTCTTTCCATTATGCGAATCGGTCCCAAAAATAAAATCGTTGAACAATATTCAAAGTGCGGCTTAATCATTATATTATAAACTTTTAAGGCACTATTTATCGATAGATTACGCCTAATTCTTTGGAAAAATCCAGTTTTTTACTATTTTATTACATATATAATTTGAATGTGCATCGAATTTTAAATGTTTATCAATAATTACCCCCAGGTATTTGATTTCATTGATTTTTTCCACGACATCTCTATTCACGACAATATCCTTATTAGAATCTCAGTTAATAATCGTAGCCTTTGTTTTATTTGTGTTCAATTTTAGTTTTTTTATTATCAAATATCTACACCCAGAAAAATACCCATCTCTAAAACAAAGAAAAAGTTTCCTCAATTTGAATTCACGAAAATTTCTCTCGTTTAAGTAAATTTTCCTCAAAATGAAGAAAAATGTACACCTTTCATGCAACCATGGTGTTCAATTTGAAGTAAGTTATTTCTTCATTTTTTCAAATTTAGTTGCATAGATAATGTAAGATAGAGACGAATATACCAAAAATGTTTTCGATACAAAATTTTGGTATACACAAAAAACTAGCTTTGCTCTTTTGGCCTTAGCAGACAATCGCGTTCGCTTTGTTTTTCTTTTGAATTTTTTAGTCGGCGTCTCTATTTCAAGGGAAGCAGTTGTGTTTGTGGCTGTTGGTATAATTTGTGAAAAAAATATATATATTGTTAAAAAAATAAATAAAATATATTGAAAAAATATAAACTTCAATTTATAATTTTTTGATGGCTATAAGGATCTTTTGATCATTTCAAGGCGACGACGCCTGTAGTGTATGTTAGAATACGTATGAATGCAAACCCTAATACTTATTAAAAATAAAATAATAAACGAATACAAGTAAAAAAAAAAATGATTTCTATGCTTTTTAATTAAAACAACATTGTAGAAAATATTCCATAAATTGAGGATTTTTTTTCTAAAAAGATAGTAAATTGACTTCAATTTATGGAAAATTATTCTTCAAACTGAGGAAAATTTTACCTAAATTATATACAATTTCTCATATTGAAATAAAATATTATTCATTTGAAAAACGCAATTTTTACAAATTGAAGACATATTTCTTTAATTTATAGAAAACTTCCTTCTTTCAAAGAAATTTTTCTCTACAATAAAGAAAAAATATTTCCTTAATTCAAAGAAATTTTGTATATCTAAATGAGGAAACCATTTCTATGGCGCCAAATCATTCCCATTTTTCCTCAATTTGATAGCCGTTTTTCTTCAAACGAGGTAAGTATTTCTCTGGGTATACCCACACCTACCAAATCGCTATTTATTTGATCGATGCAATCATCCACGGAGGTCCCCGACACAAACAATAGTGTATCATCAGCAAACATACAAATTTTTGAAAAACGTAGAACTTTTTCCATGTCATTTATGTAGATAATGAAAAGCAACGTTCCTAACTGCGCCTTGAGGTACACCTAAGACTACCGCCAACTTGTCTGACAAATGCTCAGAAATTCTGGTGCGCTGTGTTCTGTTTGTGAGATAGCTTTTAAACCATTCAAATTCCACTCCTTCTATGCCATATTTTTCTGGTTTGCAAATCAAAATTCCCCTGTCTATTGTTTCGAACGCCCTCTGCAGATCTAAGAAAACAGCTACTACCACATTTTTGTCCTGTACTTCCGTTTTCCATTGTGTAATTACGAGGTTTAATATTAATATTGTTGATAGTTTTTACTGATACTCGAAAAACTTGTAATGAGAGAGAAAAACAGGTGTGTAAAAATGTGAGATAGAAAAAAGTAAATGGAAATTTCTTTTAGTAAAATTTTTACTTGAAAAATTTTCTGTCAAACAAAAAAATGACAACTGTCAAAAAATATCCAAAAGGAAAAATAAGTTTAGTGTTTTAATTAAAATAAGCGGAAAAAGAAATATTTTTCTTTGGAGAACAATTGACTCTAATTGTGTGTATTTAGTTCCATTTTATTGATTTTAATACATTTAAAAAAAGTTACAACCGCAAAACTGTCAAAACATTCGATCAGCTGTTTTATTGCTAGTTCCTACTAGTTTACTCCCCGTCTCCACGACCAATAATTCATTGCATGAAATTTAAAATTTGTTGTTGTTTCCCTTATAAAATACAAAAATGTTGTTTGTTGTTTTTGCATTTTATATGGGAAACAAACAACATATATTGAATTTCATGCAATGAATTCTGTGGTCAAAAGCAATAAACGCTTAAGTCGACTTTAGACAGAATTGAGTTATAAATGCAATCGTGTTCTACTTCAAAGACCTTCAAATTTTCTACAAGACTTCTTCTATATTATATGTTGTCTATTGCAAAAATAATTAAAATATGCATCTTAAGATGTTTAGTTTATACTTTTCTAATATCTGAGAGCTTAGAAGTTGTAAAGAAAATAAAAAAGGAACGACTTTCAAATTCTGCACAAGACATCTAAAATATCAAATATTGTTTACTTGAAGGAATTGGTAATATATTTTACAATTTTTCATAATTAATTATATTTCTTACAACTGCGAGCCTAGTGAGTCGTTAGAGTAATATAAACAAGGGTGCTTATCATAATACTTCTTGAATATCCTATGTTGCCAATTAACCCTGGAAGTACATGCATATTTTTTATACGTAAAGGTCATGCTTCGTCGATACGACGACGGCATTATAAAAAGAGTTCATACACATGATCTATACACCTATAACTTTGATAACTTATTTTCCATTATTTGGTCGTCGATTCGACGAAGCATGTACTTCCAGGGTTAAAGAAATGTGTTTGACTTTTCGTTAACTATTTCTATAATCTGTGGGTCTACTGAATTCTCTCTCATAATCTGTAAATGAAACTTCGAACTTCTGCAATGTTCTATAGTCCTAATACAAACCAATTAGCATAGTCTATAGACCATTGGTTAATAGATTTCCATGTGGGAAAAAATTCAATTATTTCAAGTACACACGCATTTCCAGCAGCGTCTTTTCAATAAAGAAACAACTACTCTCAAGTCTCCATTTTGTTAAATATCTTTCAGTTTTCGACTCCTATTACTAATATTTGCCAGCCTGGAAAAAACAAATTAGCAAAGTCATCAAATAATCTAATGATGTTAAGAAAATCAATTAGTGGCAAAAGAAATTCTTGAAATTTTCTACCACAACTCATTTAAGCTAAACATGCTCAAAACGATTGAAAATCAAATATAATGAAGAAAAACTGTAGACTGTGACAATCCATCATAAAAGAATTTTAAGAATTTTTCAACCCCTAAAACCGGAATACGCCCTTAAATGTTTTGTTTACATTTCATAAATTTTCACTAGGCTCTCAGATATTAGAAAAGGTATAAATCGAAAATCTTAAGATTTGTGAATTCTTTTTTCCAATAGACAACATATAATATGGGATATGTCTTGTGGAGAATTTGAAGGACGTTGCTTTAACCGAGTGCAAAACAAACTCATCAGTATAGACGAGCTGCTAAAAATGTAATAAAATATGTGATAATCGTAGAAGGTCACTAAAAAAATTTCTTTTATATTTTAGCAACCCCAGAGGGCTGAAGAATATGATATTTGTGTCTACAAAACTTAGAACCTCTGCGATGTTCTGCGATCCTAGTAGGAACTAATTAACATTACACTAATCGCTTTCCATGTGGGAAAAATTCAATTATTTCTGCAAATACACAATTGACAGTTTAGCATAAGAAAATAGGCGTCTTCAGCAGTACTTTTTCATTAAAGAAACAAATAATCTCAAGTCTTCAGTTTGAAAAATATCTTTCAGTTGTCCAGGCCTATTGCTAATATCTGCGAGCCTGGTAAAAACAAATTAACATAGTCATCAAACATTCCAATGATGTTCTACCATAAGTTAGTTGTTATAAATACGAATAAGAAGTTTTGTTTACATTCCACACATTTTCACTAGGCTCTCAGATATTAGAGAAAGCATATACCGAAAACCTTAAGATACTTTGATTTTATCTTCAAGTAAAGAACATGTAGTATTGGAGAAGTCTTGTAGATAATTTGAAGGCCGTTTTTTTAGCAGAGTACAAAACAAACTCATTAAATTAAACGAGCTGCTACAAAGATCATAAAACTCAATTGAAATAAAATGTGTGACATTCATTGAAGGTTATTAAGAAAATTATCGATTATATTTCAGAAAACACTAAAGGAGCAAGAATATAATGTTTGTGTCTGCGAAATCACGATAATTTCAAACTCCTGCCAACCTAGTACCAAACCATCTTACATTATCGATATGTCACGTACATTTGAAGAAATTTTTTCTGAAAGATTTCAATTAGTTCTTCAAATAGTCTATCACAAATTAAACATAATAAATGCAGATGAAGAAATCGTTTTCACTAGCACTTTTTAAATAAAGAAACAAATATCCTAAGCCTTCAATTTGTAAAATATCTCGAAATTCTTTATGCCTGTTGCTAATATTTGCGAGCCTAGTAAAAACAAATTAACAGTCATGAAATATGAAATGATGTTTAGAAAATCAAGTTCTGGAAAGAATTCATAAAATTTTCTAACATAAATAAAAACCCATATAGGACCCACTGCAACTGTGCTATTTGGACTGAATATATTTTGCAGAATTTTTTTTTAAATATTTAAATTTTCTATTCATATTTTTCTTTTATGTATATAATCCTGGTAAAATTTGGAGACCCTTTTTTTTAGCAAAGTTTCGTACTGAGTTATCTCAGCAGGAGATAGCTGAGAGGCGCAGCTGGAGACTACCAATGTCTCTGTTATTTGCCTGCTCATCATTAACTCGCATATTTTTCTGACCTTGCTCGTTTAGCACACAAATTTCCAATGAAATCTAGAAATTTTTAAGATTATTATTATACTTGCTGTATACTTATTTCTGTTTTCTTGTAGAAATTTCCGGATTAAGGACGTTCAGTAGTCCATTACATTTACATCATTCAGTATTTTTTTATTTCTTGTATATTTGCAAAACTAATTGATGTTCTAAACATCATTAGTGATTTTTTGACTATTTGGGAATTTTGCTTTTAATAGGATGGCAAAATTTCATAATAAGTTTGGCAATTTAAGGATATCCTTCAAATGTTTAAAAGTTCCCGTATACATAAGTAAGATCTTGCTGGGCTGCTAACTTCAATTGCTGTTCAACTGTTAATTATGCAGAGAAAGAGTGAAATGGAAGACGGTAGAATAAACTCTGTTTTTATCGCATAGGTAATACTAAAAGATCACTACCCAACGCTTTCTTCATTCTATATTGTTGTGACTGCTTTTACACGACGCCTTTATTCAGGCACGGTGACTTTTTTATGTGAGAGAGAGATGAGCGGGAAGGGGAATTGACAAACACTCATGTGTTCCGTCTTTCTTGCGTTAATTCTGGCATTCATTCTCTTCTTTATTTTTTTCGTACATTGGCACATAATTGTTGTTGTTTTATATAACTCTGTGAGCCTGCAAAATGTAAAAATAACGCATCGATTTCAATGATTTCAAGCATCGTATAAACATGTACGGCAATAACAAACGAGAATAACCAATTACTCCTGCCTGAATAAAGCCGTCGTATAAAAACAGTGTTATCAATACCGTTTGAGTATGTTCGTCTCATGTCGTCGTCAAATGTCATTAATTTTTTGTTTACTTTTAGTAGAATTCAATAGGCACGCAGATATTCGAAATAAGTAGAGAAATATCAAATATGCGAAGATATCTCCTGAATAATAAGAGTTTTTCCATTTTTCTTTCATGTCATATTTGTTGAAATTATCTAAATGCTCAAGGTCACTAGTACTTTAAAATTGAAACTTAAGGATTACTATAAGAAACCGACAGTGTATTATTTTAAGATTTACTTTTCATATATTAGTTACAGGCATAAAGAATTTCGAGATATTTTAGAAATTGAAGACTTAAGGATATTTGCTTCTTTATTTAAAAAGTGCGATTTCTTCATCTGTATTTTTTATGTTTCATTTCTGATAGACTATTTGAAGAACAAATTGAAATCTTTCAGAAAAATTTCTTCAAATGTACGTGACATATCGATAATGTTAGATGGTTTGGTACTAAGTTGGCAGGAGTTTGAAATTATCGTGATTTCGCAGACACAAACATTATATTCTGGCTCCTTTAGTGTTTGCTGAAATATAATCGATAATTTTCTTAATAACCTTCAATGAATGTCACAAATTTTTTTTTAAATTTAATTTTATGACCTCTGTAGCAGCTCGTTTATTTTAAACGACCTTTAAATTCTCCACAAGACTTCTCCAATACTATATGTTGTTTATTTGAAGATAGAATTGATATATGTTATGATTTTCTGTTGAAACTTTTTCTAATATCTGAGAGCCTAGTGAAAATGTGTGGAATGTAAACAAAACATTTATTTATTTATTTATTTATTATAATACCAAAAATTTTTGCGAGTTTGAGTGAAAATTCATTACGACTGCAAATATTGGAAATAGATAGAGAAAACGTATTCGGAATAAACAGAATAAACACAACTGGAAGCATTGTATCCTATGTAGGTTTTAGTTTTTTATGATTTATGGCAGAAAATTTCAAGAAAATCATTAGATATTTAATGACAATACTAATTTATTTTTACCAGGCTCGCAGATAATAGCAATAGACATGGAGAAATGAAAGATATTTTACAAATTGAAGACTTGAGTTTATTTGCTTCTTTATTGAAAAAGTACTGCTGGAAATGCGAATTTTCTTATCTTAAGCTGGCAATTGTGTATTTGAAAAAGTAATTGCATTTTTTCCACATGGAAAACCATTAATTAGCTATGCTAATTGGTTTGTATTAGGATCACAGAAGATAGTAGAGGTTCGCAAATATGTTTTGACGCAAGATATTTCAAAAATTTCTAAGTAAAAAACTTTCGATTTTTCAGATGTCTTATGCAGAATTTGAAAGCCGATCCTTTACCCACCTTAAACCGGAATCTGCATTCAAATGTTTTATTTACATTCCATACATCGAGAAAAAGTATCAGCCGAACATCTTAACATATTTCAATTCTCTTTTCCAATAACCAACATATTAAATAGGAGAAGTCTTGTGAGAATTTGAAGGTTATTTCTTTAACAGATTATAAAATGAACTCATTAAAGTAGACGAACTGCTGATTTGGGAATAAAACTCAATTCAAATAAATTGAAAGAATCACCTAGAGTCAACCTTTAAATTTATAAATTTGTGATTGATGAGCCAATGTCTTTGTAATTTGCCTGATAACCATCAACTCGGATACTTTGCTGCCCTTGCTAGAATGGCACACAAATTGCCAATGAAATCTAGAAATATTTAAGATCGTTATTATGTTTGCTATATATTGCGGTTTTGCTGTAGAAATAAAAGAATATTTATAATCTTGTTGAATGAAATATCACATGTGGAAATGTCTGAACTCTTTCAGTCCTTTCTTATTTGTTGTATAAGTTCCACAACTAATTGATGCTCCATGCATCGTTTGTAGTTTGTTGACTATTTTCAGTATTTGGTTTTTAATAGGATAGCAGAATTTCACAATAGGTGTGGGAAATTAAGGATATCCTACAAATGTTTAAAGGTTTCCGTTAGCAGAAATATGATCTTGCTTGGCCACTTACTTCATTTGCTGTTAAACTGTTGATGAAGCAGAGAAATATTCAAACGGATGTCGGCAGAATAAACTATTTTCTTTTTGAGTATTTTTTTCTTATTTACTATTATTGGGACATTGATGAGTCAATCTTAAATTTATAAATTTAAAGGTTGCCTCCAGCTGCGTTTTTCAGCTATCCTGCTGAGATAGCACAGTACGAGACTTTGCTAAAAAAAAAAAGGTCTTCAAATTTTACTAGGATTACAGATAAAAGATAGAGGTGGATAGAAAATTTAAAAATTGAAAAAATATTCTCAAAACACATTCAAACTCAATTCCCTATATTTTTAATAGCTCAGTTAGAAACACTGGGTCCTATATAGTTTTTACTTATTTACTATTTAAAATAAAAAAGTTTCCAAAATTCCTTTCGGAACTAATTGATTTTCAAAACATTACTTGACATGCCAATTTCGCATATATTAACAGTAAGTCTATTCCTTAACTAAAATATTTTTTACAAGTTGAACATTTTAGGATATTTGTTTATTGAAAAAGTACTGGTGGGAAAGATCTGTCTGTTGTATTTTTTTATGTTTAGTTTGTGATAGACTATTTGAAAAACTTATTGAAATTTAAAAAAAAATCGAAGATGTAAGATGGTGGTTTTATACTAGATTGACAGGAGTTTTAGATTATCGAGGTTTCACAGACACAAATATTATGGTCTTGCGCCTCCAGTGTTTGTTAAAATGTCATTCTAGGATTGCCACATATTTTATTTTATTTGAGTTTAATGGGTTTAATGGGTTTATTTTGTACTCGGTTAAAGAGACTTCCTTCAAATTCTGTGCAAGACTTTTCCAATACACCATTTAGTTTATTTGAAGATCAAATGAAAATGTGTTAAGATTTCTGGTTCATACTTTTTCTAATATCTGAGAGCCTAATGAATCGTTCACAAAATGTAAACCAAATATTCGAGAGTGGTTAGCATAATACTCCTAATGTTTAGATTTTCGTTACTTACTTCTATAGTCTGTGAGCCTTGTTAATTCTCACTCAAAATCTATAAATCTTCTGCGATCCTAATATAAACTAATTAATATAGTCAACTAACGGCGTTTCCAGCAGAACGTTTTCAATAAAGAAACAAATAATCTCAAGTTTTCAATTTGTAAAATATCTTTCAGTTTTCCATGACTATTGCTAATATCTGCGAGCCTGGTAAAAACAAATTAGCATAGTTATCAAATAAAAAATGTTAAGAAATTTGCTGCCATAAAAAATAAATAACAAAAACTGCACAGGATGAAATGCTTTCAGTTGTGTTATTATAATATTGGAACAGATATCCTTAATTCTGAATACGTTTTTCCTTTACCTCTTTCCAGTGAATTTTTACTCAACTCGCAAAAAATGTATGACTTTTTTGAGTTACAGATGCCCAAAACGATTGGAAATCAAACATAATGAAGAAAAACTGAAGACTATGGCAATTGATCACAAAAGTATAAGTCCTATTCAACCTTTAAAACTAAAATCCATCTTCAAAATGTTTTGTTTACATTCCACACAGCCACTAGGCTCTCAGATATTAGAGAAAGCATATACCGAAAATCTTAAGATACCTTAATTTTATCTTCAAGTAAAGAACATATAGTATTGGAGAAGTCTTGTAGAGAATTTGAAGGCGGTTTCTTTAACCGAGTACAATATAAGATCATTAAAATAAACGAGCTGCTTCAAGGGTCTTAAAATTCAATTGAATTGTATAAGAAAAATCTTGATTAGATTTCAGCAAACACTAAAGGCGCAAGAATATAATATTTATGTCTGCGAAATCACGATAATTTCGAACTCCTGCCAACCTAGTAGCAAACCATCTTACATTATCGAAATGTCACGTACATTTGGAAACATTTTTTCTGAACGATTTCAATTAGTTCTTCAAATAGTCTATCACAAATTAAACATAAAAAATACAGATGAAGAAATCGTTTCCACTAGTACTTTTTAAATAAAGAAACAAATGTTCTTTAATCTTCAATTTGTAAAATATCTCGAAGTTCTTTATGCCTGTGGCAATTATTTAATATTAACAGTCATCAATAAGGAATTGATATTTAGAAAATCAATTAGTTCCGTAAGGAATTCTTGAAATTTGCTTTCATAAATAGTAAGTAACAAATGTTTTTGCAGGATTCTTCAATCCACATCTGTCTTTTATATCTGTAATCCTAGTAGGATTTGAAGACCCTTTTTTCAACGAAATCTCATACTGTGCTATCTCAGCAGGATACCTGAGAAACGTAGCTGGAGACAACTTAAAAATTTAAAATTTATGATTGGCGAGCCATTGTCTCTGTAATTTTCCTGCTCATCATCAGCTCGAAAACTTTTCTGACCTTCCTCGAATAGCACAAATTTTTAAGATTATTATTATGCCTGCTATATATTTCCGCCTTCCTGAAGAAATGTCAGAAATAAGAACGTTCAATAGTTCATTAAAAGGATATTTATTATTTTGTTGAAATATCACATTTGGAAATGTGTAAACTCATTCAGTCTTTTCTTATCTCTTGTATACTTCCAGAACTAATTGATATTCCAAGCATCATTTGTGATTTGTTGACTACTTGAAGTAATTAGTTTTTAATAGGATGGCTAATTTCATAATAGGTTTGGCAATTTCAGGATATCCAACAGTATTACTCCATCACAGCAGGAGATCTAATGAAACATTTTCTTTAAAAATTTAAAGGTTGTCTCCAGCTGCGTCCCTCAGGTATCCTGCTGAGATAGCACAGAGTACGTGACATATCGGCAATGCAAATTGATTATGTACCAGGAGGGCAGGAGCTTGAGAATATTGAGGTTTCGCAAATACAAATATTATTCTCTTGCACCTTCAGTGTTTGCTAAAATATAATAGAGATTTTTCTTAATGACCTTCTAAGATTGTCACACATTTTATTTCAATTGAGTTTTATTTCAAATGTAGCAGATCATTTATTTTAATTAGTTTATTTTCTACTCGGCCAAAGAAACGATCTTCAAATTCTCCACAAGACTTCTCCAATACTATATGTTGTTTATTTGAAGATAGAATTGATATATGTTATGATTTTCTGTTGAAACTTTTTCTAATATCTGAGAGCCTAGTGAAAATGTGTGGAATGTAAACAAAACATTTATTAATTTATTTATTATAATACCAAAAATTTTTGCGAGTTTGAGTGAAAATTCATTACGACTGCAAATATTGGAAATAGATTGAGAAAACGTATTCGGAATAAACAGAATAAACACAACTGGAAGCATTGTATCCTACGTAGGTTTTAGTTATTTATGATTTATGGTAGAAAATTTCAAAAACATCATTAGATATTTAATGACAATACTAATTTATTTTTACCAAGCTCGCAGATAATAGCAATAGGCATGGAGAACAAATTAAAGACTTGAGATTATTTGTTTCTTTATTGAAAAAGTACTGCTGGAAATGTAAATTTTCTTATCTTAAGCTGGCAATTGTGTATTTGAAGAAGTAATTGCATTTTTTTCAACATGGAAAACCATTAATTAACTATGCTAATTGCGTTGTATTAGGACCACAGAAGATAGTAGAGGTTCGAAAATATGTTTTGACGCAAGATATTTCAAAAATTTCTAAGTAAACAACTTTCGATTTTTCAGATGTCTTATGCAGAATTTGAAAGCCGATCCTTTAACCACCTTAAACCGGAATCTGCATTCAAATGTTTTATTTACATTCCATACATCGAGAAAAAGTATCAGCCGAACATCTTAACATATTTCAATTCTCTTTTCCAATAACCAACATATTAAATAGGAGAAGTCTTGTGAGAATTTGAAGGTTATTTCTTTAACAGATTATAAAATGAACTCATTAAAGTAGACGAACTGCTGATTTGGGAATAAAACTCAATTCAAATAAATTGAAAGAATCACCTAGAGTCAACCTTTAAATTTATAAATTTGTGATTGACGAGCCAATGTCTTTGTAATTTGCCTGATAACCATCAACTCGGATACTTTGCTGCCCTGGCTAGAATGGCACACAAATTGCCAATGAAATCTAGAAATATTTAAGATCGTTATTATGTTTGCTATATATTGCGGTTTTGGTGTAGAAATGACCGGATTAAGAACATTCAATAGTTCATTAAATGGATATTTATTATCTTGTTGAAATATCTTATTTGTTGTATAAGTTCCTGAACTAATTGATGCTCCATGCATCGCTTGTAGTTTGTTGACTATTTTCAGTATTTGGTTTTTAATAGGATAGCAGAATTTCACAATAGGTGTGGGAAATTAAGGATATCCTACAAATGTTTAAAGGTTTCCGTTAGCAGAAATAGGATCCAGCTTGGTTACTTACTTCATTTGCTCTTAAACTGTTAATGAGGCAGAGAAATAATTAAACGGAGGTCGGCATAATAAACAAATTTCTTTACGCGTAGTAGTCATTCCTAATCGCCTAAAGAATTTTGTGAGAATCTTCCCCTTTAGACATTGGCGAGTCAAATTTATAAATTCAAAGGTTGCCTCCTGCTGCGTCACTCAGCTATCCTGCTGAGATAGCACAGTATGAACTTTGCTAAAAAAAAGGTCTTCAAATTCAACTAGGATTACATGCTCGTGCATGCGTTTTGTGAGCTCTTCGCCTTCAGTCTTCTCAAAAATATTTATTATTATAACAAATAATAAATAAATGTTTTGTTTACATTCCACACATTTTCACTAAGCTCTCAGATATTCGAAAAAGAATATATCGAAAATTTTAAGTTTTAAATTTTCTATCCACATCTATCTTTTGTGTCTGTAATCCTAGTAGAATTTGATGACCCTTTTTTTTAGCAAAGTTTCGTACTTTGCTATCTCAGCAGGATAGCTGAGAGAAGCAGCAGGAGACAAAAATTATGATTGTCGCACCCAATGTCTCCGTAATTTGCCTGCTTATCATCTACTCTTTTGATGAAATCTAGAAAAAATTTTAGATCATTATTTTGCTTGCTACATACTATTTCTGTTTTCCTGTAAAATAGTACATTAAAACGATATTAATTATCGTGTTGTATGGAAATATCACATTTGGAAATGTATGATTGGTGTTTTAATCATAATTAATGATTTCTTGACTATTTTCAATAATTGGGTTTGAATAGGATGGCAAAATTTCGTAGTAAGTGTGGGAATTTCAGGATATCTTATAAATGACTAAGAGTTTCCATATGTATTATATTTCTTATTGATCCCCGGAAAAAACCAAACAAAATCAACAAAACACTAATACTTAGAAAACCAATTAGCTCTTTATAAAACACATTAAAAAACTGAATAAATTAACGCATTCTCAACTGGGCTATTTCAATCAAAGAACTGATATAATATATTCTTCGAATGATATTTTAAAATCTAAATGAGAAGTAAATCTTAAGATACCATTCCTGTCCAGGTATCGTTAATTTTCTATTTTAGAGTAGTAGAGTTCCCTTGAGCATTTAGAAAATTCCAACAAATTTTTGACAAAAAAGAAATATGGGAAAACTCTAATAAATGCTTGGCGTTTTTAAGACTAGCATGGTCAAAGGTATGCAAAGTATTCCAGCTGATGGTGAATCATAAATTTATAAATTTAGAGATTGTCTCCAGCTGTGTGGTACGTGACATTTTGAAAATATAAATTAGTTTAGTACTAGGTTAGCAGGAGTTTGAGATTATCGAAATTTCATAGACTCAAATATTATATTCTTGTGCCTTCATTGATAGCTTAAACATAATATAGATTTCTTATTGACCTTCGAGATTTGTCACACATTTTATTTCAATTGAGTTTTATGATCTTTGTAGCAGCTCGTTTATTTTAATGAGTTTATTTTGTACTCAGTTAAAGAAAAAACCTTCAAATTCTCTACAAGACTTTTTTTTTATTATATGTTTATTTGAAGATAAATTTAAAATATTTTAAGATTTTCGCTTTAAACTTTTTCTAATATCTGAGAGCCTTGAATATTCTATGTTACCAATTAAAAAAATATGTTTGACTTTTCGTTACCTTAATATTTCTATAATCTGTGGGTCTATTGAATTTTCTCTTAAAACCTATAAAGGATGTTGAAAAATTTGCGGAACTTCGAACTTCTGCAATCTTCTGTGGTCCTAGTACAAACCAATTAGCATAGTCAACTAATAGATTTCTATGTGGAAAAAATCAATTTATGCTTCAAATACACAATCTCCTGCTTAACATAAGAAATCCGGCAGTACTTTTTTAATCAAAAAAATAAATAAAAAATTAGCATATGAAATGATATTTAGAGAATCAAGAAGTTCCGAAAGGAATTCTTGAAATTTGCTATCATAAATAGTAATTAACAAAAAACTATATAGGGCTCAGTATTTCTGACTTGGCTTGAGTCTGAAAGTGTTTTTCAATTTTCTATTCACTTCTATCTTTTATGTCTGTAATCCTAGTTGAATTTGAAGACCTTTTTTTTTAGCAAAGTTAAATACTGTGCTATCTCAGCAGGATAGCTGAGTGACACAGTAGGAGACAACCTTTGAATTTATAAATTTGACTCGCCAATGTCTAAAGGAGAAGATTCTCACAAAATTTTTTAGGCGATTAGGAATGACTACTACGCGTAAAGAAATTTGTTTATTATGCCGACCTCCGTTTAATTATTTCTCTGCCTCATTAACAGTTTAACAGCAAATGAAGTAAGTAACCAAGCTGGATCCTATTTCTGCTAACGGAAACCTTTAAACATTTGTAGGATATCCTTAATTTCCCACACCTATTGTGAAATTCTGCTATCCTATTAAAAACCAAATACTGAAAATAGTCAACAAACTACAAACGATGCATGGAGCATCAATTAGTTGTGGAACTTATACAACAAATAAGAAAGGACTGAAAGAGTTCAGACATTTCCACATGTGATATTTCATTCAACAAGATAAGAAATATTCTTTTATTTCTCCAGCAAAAAAGCAACATTAAGCAAGCATTATAATTATCTTACAAATTTCTAGATTTCATTGGCGATTTGTGTGCCATTCTAGCAAGACCAGCAAAGTATCCGAGTTGATGATGAGCCGGCAAATTACAAAGGTTGACTCTAGCTGCTTCTTTCAGCTATCCTGCTGAGATAGCACAGTACGAGACTTTGACAAAAAAAAAGGGTATTCAAATTCTACTAGGCTTACAGATATAAAAGAGGAACGACGAACAGAAAATTTAAGAATATTAAAAAAGAATTCTTTAAATCGCATTCTAGTCCCTATATTTCACTGGATCCTAAGTAGTTGTTTGTTATTTACTATCTATGATAGCAAATTTCAGGTCATTTACATACTTTATTGAGTTTATTTTGTAGTCTGTTAAAGAATTATTTTATGTTGTCTATTGGAAGAAAGAATTGAAATATATTAAGGGGTTCGGCTGATACTTTTCTTAATATCTGAGAGCCCAGTGACGATGTATCCAATGTAAACAAAACATTTAAGTGCGGATTCTGGTTTAAAGTAGTTAAATGAATGACTTTCAAATTCTGTACAGAACAACTGGGCCTGAACGGCCATTGTGATGCCATATAGATGGGCCTACAGTTTAACGCCGATTCGGAGCAGCGGTGTTGCAATTTTTTATCGGCTTGAAAGTAATGAAAATTAACGACCAGACGAAGACGGGGATCGAACCCGATCCTCCCAGATGAAATTCTAGTGCACTATCCACTAGACTATCGAGGTCGTCTCAGTTTTTGTTTACTTAGAAATGTTTAAAATATCTTAAAATTTTTGATAGTTCTATGCATATTTCTAATACCTAAGAGCCTAGTGAACCATTAACGTAATGCAAATAAAATATGTTTGACTTTTCGTTACCCAAGTATTTTTATAATCTGTGAGTCTTTCTCAAAATATATAAAGGATGTTGAACATCCTGCGAAACTTCGAACTTCTGCGATCTTGTGTTCCTAGTACAAACCAACTAGCATAGTCAACAGATAGCTTTTCATGTGGAAAAAAATTCAATTTCTTCACATACACACACGTTTCCAGCAATAATTTTTCGTTAAAGAAGCAAATAATCTCAAGTCTTTAATTCGTAAAATATATATTGGAACATAAGTCCATAATTCCGAATACGTTTTCACTCAAACTCCCAAAAATATTTGGTATTATAATAAATAAATAAATAAATAAATAAATAAATAAATGTTTTGTTTACATTCCACACATTTTCACTAGGCTCTCAGATATTAGAAAAAGTTTCAACCGAAAATCTTAACATATATCAATTCTATCTTCAAATAAACAACATATAGTATTGGAGAAGTCTTGTGGAGAATTTGAAGGTCGTTTCTTTAACCGAGTAGGAAATAAACTCATTAAAATAAACGAGCTGCTACAGAGGTAAAAAAATTCAATTTAAAAAAAATGTGTGACATTCATTGAAGGTTATTAAGAAAATTATTGATTATATTTCAGCAAACACTAAAGGAGCGAGAATATAATGTTTGTGTCTGCGAAATCACAATAATTTCAAACTCCTGCCAACCTAGTACCAAACCATCTTACATTATCGATATGTCACGTACATTTGAAGAAATTTTTCTGAAAGATTTCAATTAGTTCTTCAAATATCACAAATGAAACATAAAAAATACAGATGAAGAAATCGTTTTCACTAGCACTTTTTAAATAAAGAAGCAAATATCTTTAAGTCTTCAATTTCTAAAATATCTCGAATTCTTTATGCCTGTAACTAATGTAATCAAATATGAAATGATATTTAGAAAATCAATAAGTTGCGGAAGGAATTCTTAAAATTTGCTATCATAAATTGTAAATAACAAAAAACTATGTAGGACCTAGTGTGTCTAACTGTGGAACTCATTGGCAATATAGGGGTTTGAGTTTAAATGTTTTTGCGGGATTCGTCAAACCATATCTACCTTTTTGAAGTTAAACTTCTTTAGCGAGGGTAAATCGAAAATTTTGCAACGGTGGTCGTGTTGTTGTTGCACTCATATGAAACTAATAAGAAACGAAGTTATGCTGTTGTTAGTGTTTAGCGAACGAAGTCATATGGGGATCGGCAAGAATGATAGAATACAAGATTACGCCACGCGCATCTCCGTTATTAAGATTAAAATTTAGCGAAAGCATTATGAGGCCGCTGAAAAATTTAGTTTACCAAAATTAAAAAAATCGAATGTCGGTTTGAATGCAAAAGTAAATGTATTGCTCTTTATCGACCCCTCATTAAATTTCACACTAACGATAATCCAATTATGCAAAGTATCTGTTGCAATGTTGTCTCGGTAGTATTAACAATAATATTTTTAATTTTTTTTTCATCAGACCTGATTCAAAAAATTATAAAAAAATTTTATTTGTCATGTTTTCTCTGTTTTATATTATTTAATTTTTTGGATTTATACTACTGCGTATTATGAAGCAGCGTGATCGCTACATTTGTGGCGCATATGAATGAAAAGTTAAGTATTTTAACTTATAATGCAGACTATTAATATTTCATTTTATATTTGTATCTGCAAATAACCGAATTAAAACTAATAAATATCACTTATTTCCACATTTCATACCAATGTTCAAATTGTTCACGTATAAAATGTATGTAGTCTCCACCGCTCTCTCTTTAAAAATTTGACTTATGATGACATGCGCAGAGAGAAGCAATTTTGATCAACTTATTGGCGTAATCTTGTATTCTATCATTCTTGGGGATCGGCTGCATACAATCATGTAGAGAGTCGACTTCTTAGGCTGTGGTTATATTGCGAGTATGCTCGGCGAACACCATGAAATTGTTGTTGCACCGAACACAAAGAGAGAGTCCATACTCACTCTCACAGCGAACACGATATGCTCGGTGTATTATACACCGAGCACGCCGAGTATTCAGGGTGGCAATGAATTATTTTACAAAACAGTATCATTACATACAAAATAGTATTAAGCAAACGAGTATATTTTGACAAAAAAACAACTCTGCAACGAGCTGAACGTAACCACCTTGACCGAGCACGGGAGAAAATGTTATGTGTTCGCCGAACACCGAGCACCAATATAACCAGGCGCTTACAGTTATATCTCAATGTGCTTTAGTGAGAGAGCTTGATTCCATATAGCTGAATTTTCCTTTCATGTGTTATATACGTGTGCTACGTCATGTTTGTGCTGATAAATGTAAAGAGTATCAACATAAAAAAGCTTTAGAAAATCGAAAGAGGAAGAGTGCAAAAGCTTCAACAACAACGCTCACATTGCATTCATACGAAACCAGTAAGAAACGAAGTTATGCAGTTGTTATTCGGCTACATACAAGCAAGCAGAGAGTCGACTCCATGCAGTTTTTTCATAAGTATGCTTTAGTGAGAGAGCCGACCTAGATGAGCATATTTTTCTCTTTTGTTTTTTTTTATAGGTTTGCCCATTCGCTTTCATACTAATGTCGAGAAAAACGGAAGAGTTTTTTATTTAAGAAAGCCAATTTGTGAAAAAGCCTGAAATAAATCTGCAGTTTCTTATATATGAAAATTTGGTTTCGTTTTACTTTTGAAGTTTTAATGAAAGAATCACAAAAACTGTCATAACGCCCATTGAGTGTTATGACCTTTTTCGGAGCGGTCATAGCGCCTAAAATGATTTTGGGAGTTATGACCATTCCTAACTCCCAAACTTTTTTTTGGGCGCTATGGTGGTGGGCCTTATGTCCGGGCACCGAGAAAAACAAATCAACGCACACCATCTATTCGTCGATTATAAAGCCGCCTTCGACAGTACGATTAGAGATCACTTGTACACCACAATGTTTGGTTTTGATATTCCTCCAAAGCGCATTCGTCTTTGCAAAAATACACTGACAGACACCACCAGCGCAGTGAAAATTGGGACTGACCTCTCAGCGCCATTTGATACCAAAAGAGGTTTCTCTATCGTCTTTAATCTAATGCTGGAAAAAATAATTCGAGCCGCGAACATCGACATCTCTGGCACTATCTTTTACAAGAGTGTCATGCTGCTAGCATACGTTGATGATATTGGCGTTATTGGCACCAACGCGAGAGCAGTCAGTCCCGCATTCTCTAACTTAGAAAGGGTGTCTCGGCGAGTGAGTCAAGTGGTGAACGAGGACAAAACGAAATACCTTGTGTCAACAAAGCGTCACGGCGTCTTGGACAAAATGTCACTGGTGACAATTACAAATTCGAAGTCGTCAAGGATTTCTTTTATCTTGGATCCAGCATCAACACCAACAATAATGTCAGCGTTGAGACCAAGCGAAGAATAACTCATGCCAACAGGTGTTTAGTGTTTAGAGTTGTGGGTGGGCTGGACTTAACCAAAGCACTCAGTCAACTAGGACCATTGTGCTATACCCAAGGATAAAACCAGTAGAAGAGAGTAGAGAGACGGGAAAGTTATGTGGGGATAAATGGGAACAGGTGTTACTACGGGCTCAGTAGGTAATTGAGAAGCAGTGCCCTCTCTCGACGTACGAAAATAACGCTCTTCAAGTCCCTCATCCTTCCCATCCTAATGTACGCCGCTGACGTGGATATTGACTACCAACGATGAGAGGCTGTTGGGAGAGTTCGAGAGGAAAATAATTCGCAAGATCTATGGTCCATTGCGCGTGAACGACGTGTATCGTATAAGATGGAACCATTAGCTGTACGCCGACATTGACGTAATCAAGCTCCTAAAAATCCAGCGGCTTCGCTGGTTGGGTCCTGTTGACCAAATGGATGAAAGTGCTCCTGCTAGAAGAGTGTTTTATTCGAGCCACGGAGTTGGAACGCGCAGAAGAGGACGACCTAATCTCAGTTGGAAAGACCAGGTACTGGAGAACCTGACTGCACTTGGCCTTACTAACTGGCGACGGCGCGCGCATTGCAGAAGCGGCTTGAGAGGCTTTATAGAGGTGGCCAAGACCAATCATCGGTTGTATGACCAACTAAGTAAGTGAGTAAGTAATGAGTCAGAAATTTCATAATAAGTGTGGCAATTTAAGGATATCCTACGTTTAAAGTTTTCCATCTTGATGGGCTACTTACTTCAATTGATGTTTAACTGTTAATAAGGGAGAAAACGAGTTAAAGGGATGACGGTAGAATAAACTCGTTTCTTTTTGCATAGGTAAAATTCAAACATTCCTACCCAGCTGATGTTTCATTGACGCTTTATTTATTCTATGTTGTTTGGCCATGTTAGTCTTAAAAACGTCATACATTTTTTTGTTTACTTTTAGTAAAAAGTCAGTAGGATATATAGATAATCTTTTCTGGATATTTTGATAACCTTTTCCTTAATTATATTGTCGCGGAGACTGCAACACTGTCTTCCTAGAAACTTAGAGATATTCAAGTTTTGAACCCTTCACTTGATTGAATATGATTAAACTTTTTCTAACTTTTTTAACAGTTTTGGTTTTGCGACCATAATTTCCAATTATTTTCAAATAGATATTGAAAAAAATTCGGTTCCTATAATATAAGTTATTGATGTTACCTCAGCTGACTAATAATAGAGTATTAGACGGGAGTCCAAGCTGCCTCATATTCGATATAAGGGGTCGTGTATCCGAGTTTTTCTATTCCTAGTCATATTAGTACATATCACTACAGTCTAATGAGACCAATTTATATGGCATTCAAATATTTTTACGATCACCGATCGAGAATGTTTACGACAGATTGTAAAATAAATGCTGCATAACAACCACGCCCACCTCTCATACAAGTTACCTTATCTAACACGAAATCTTTAATCCTAAATCCTCGACTAGGATCCATTAGTGTTTTCATTAATATGATGTTTGCATTCATCAATGCCATGAACACTTTCATTATATGGTATTTAATTCATTCATGACAAATTTTCCAAGCATCACTCCATCACAGCAGAAGATCTAATGAAACATTTTCAAATTTGTAAAACAGAAGATAACTTTTAAGTCTATAAGTTGAAAAAAAATTATAAAATATCGTAGCACCAACCTGCAATTTCTGCTGTCCTAGTAGAATTTTGGGTAAAGTAAATAAAGGACTTAAAATTAAAAAAAAACTAAAAACAAACAAACATAAACCATAAATTAATGAATAAGTGATCAAGATATTTCGATAGAAAAATAATTTGATCTCATTACTGGAAGCAAAATGAAAATCTTATGCAACAAAGGATTTATTCATTTGTTAGTGAGTGGCATCGCATAAGCAGTGCGAGAGATCGAAGTACATAATCGTATTAATCCCAGATTTAATAGAAAAATTATAAATCAATAATCTTTACTTTCTAACATATCATTGATTCTGTAGAACATTTAAATAAGTGTTCACTGGAGGAGTGATATTTTGAATAAATGAAATGAAAGAAAGTGTCCAGTATTAACCAAACAATTTGAGAGTTCAATCTTCGAATTCAATGTCATTAAGAAAATACTCTATTAAATTTTTTTATATAAGAAAAATCCTCTATACTTATATTTAAGTTATGTGATCCTAGAAAAAACCAAACAAAGTCAACAAAACACAAATGATGCTTAGAAAACCAATTAATTCTTTATAAAACACATATAAAAAAAACTGAATAAATTAACGCAATCTCAATTCTCTTCTTCAAAAGACATTTTAAAATCCACATGATAATTAAATCTTAGTTATCTCAGTTATCCTTAATATTCTATTTAAAGTACTAGTGACTTGAGTATTTAGATAATTTCAACAAATATGGCATTAAAGAAAAATGGAAAAACTCTTATTCTTCAGGAGATATCTTCGCATATTTGATATTTCTCTACTTATTTCGAATATCTGCGAGCCTACTGAATTCTACTAAAAGTAAACAAAAAATTAATGACATTTTTGAGACGAACATGCTCAAACGGTATTGATAAACAATATAGAATGAAGAAAGCGTCAATGAATCATCAGCTGGGTAGTGATCTTTGAGTTTTATTCCGCGTCAAAAATAATTTATTCTGCCGTCCTCCGTTTAACTCTTTCTCTGCCTCATTAACAGTTTAACAGCAATTGGAGTAAGTAGCTCAGCAAGATTTTTCTTTTGCATACGGAAACCTTTAAACATTTGTAAGATATCCGTAAATTGCCAAACCTATTATGAAATTCTGTCATCCTATTAAAAACTAATTACTCAAAGTATTCAACAAATCGCACATGATGTTTGGAACATCAGTTAGTTCTGGAAGTGTACATGAAATAAGAAAAGACTGAATGAGTTCTCACACAACAAAATAATATATATCCTTTTGTGAACTAATGAGCGTTCTTCATCCGATCATTTCTACTGGAGAACCGAAATATACCATATTGCTAGCAAAATAATAATCTTAAAAATTTGTATTAATCGAGCAAGGAAGCAGAAAAGTATCCGAGTAGATGGTTAGCAGGCAAATTACAGAGACATTGGCGCGTCAATCATAAATTTATAAATTTAAAGGTTGTCTCCAGCTGCGTCTCTCAGGTATCCTGCTGAGATAGCACAGAGTACGTGACATATCGGCAATGCAAATTGATTATGTACCAGGAGGGCAGGAGCTTGAGAATATTGAGGTTTCGCAAATACAAATATTATTCTCTTGAACCTTCAGTGTTTGCTAAAATATAATAGAGATTTTTCTTAATGACCTTCTAGGATTGTCACACATTTTATTTCAATTGAGTTTTATTTCAAATGTAGCAGATCGTTTATTATAATTAGTTTATTTTCTACTCGGTCAAAGAAACGACCTTCAAATTCTCCACAAGACTTCTCCAATACTATATGTTGTTTATTTGAAGATAGAATTGATATATGTTATGATTTTCTGTTGAAACTTTTTCTAATATCTGAGAGCTTAGTGAAAATGTGTGGAATGTAAACAAAACATTTATTTATTTATTTATTTATTATAATACCAAAAATTTTTGCGAGTTTGAGTGAAAATTCATTACGACTGCAAATATTGGAAATAGATAGAGAAAACGTATTCGGAATAAACAGAATAAACACAACTAGAAGCATTGTATCCTATGTAGGTTTTAGTTATTTATGATTTATGGTAGAAAATTTCAAAAACATCATTAGAATATCTAATGACAATACTAATTTGTTTTTACCAGGCTCGCAGATAATAGCAATAGGCATGGAGAACTGAAAGATATTTTACAAATTAAAGACTTGAGACTATTTGTTTCTTTATTGAAAAAGTACTGCTGGAAATGCGAATTTTCTTATCTTAAGCTGGCAATTGTGTATTTAAAGAAGTAATTGCATTTTTTTCCAAATGGAAAACCATTAATTAACTATGCTAATTGCTTTGTATTAGGACCACAGAAGATAGTAGAGGTTCGAAAATATGTTTTGACGCAAGATATTTCAAAAATTTCTAAGTAAACAACTTTCGATTTTTCAGATATCTTATGCAGAATTTGAAAGCCGATCCTTTAACCACCTTAAACCGGAATCTGCATTTAAATGTTTTATTTACATTCCATACATCGTCACTAGGGTCTCAGATATTAGAAAAAGTATCAGCCGACCATCTTAACATATTTCAATTCTCTTTTCCAATAACCAACATATTATATAGGAGAAGTCTTGTGAGAATTTGAAGGTTATTTCTTTAACAGAGTACAAAATGAACTCATTAAAGTAGACGAACTGCTAATTTGGGAATAAAACTCAATTCAAATACACTGAAAGAATCACCTAGAGTCAACCTTTAAATTTATAACTCAGATACTTTGCTGCCCTTGCTAGAATAGCACACAAATAGCGAATGAAATCTAGAAATATTTAAGATCGTTATTATGCTTTCTGCATATTGCCGTTTTGCTGTAGAAATGACCGGATTGAGAACATTCAATAGTTCATTAAAAGGATATTTATTATCTTGTTGAAATATCTTATTTGTTGTATAAGCTCCTGAACTAATTGATGCTCCATGCATCGTTTGTAGTTTGTTGACTATTTTCAGTATTTGGTTTTTAATAGGATAGCAGAATTTCACAATAGGTGTGGGAAATTAAGGATATCCTACAAATGTTTAAAGGTTTCCATTTGCAGAAATATGATCTTGCTTGGCTACTTACTTCATTTGCTGTTAAACTGTTAACAAGGCAGAGAAAGATTTAAAAGGAAGTCGGCAGAATAAACTATTTTGTTTTTTTGAATCATCTTTTCTTATTTACTATTATTGGGACATTGATGAGTCAATCCTAAATTTATAAATTTAAAGGTTGCCTTCAGCTGCGTTTTTCAGCTATCCTGCTGAGATAGCACAGTGCAAGATTTAGCTAAAAAAAAGGGTCTTCAAATTCACTAGAATTACAGACATAAAAGATAGATGTAGATAGAAAATTTAAAAATTTGTAAAAATGTTCTCAAAACACATTCAAAATCAATTCCCTATATTTCCAATAGCTCAGTTAGAAACACTGGGTCCTAAATAGTTTTTACTTATTTACTATTTAAGATAAAAAAAATTCCAAAATTCCTTTCGGAACTAAATGATTTTCAAAACATGACTTGATATGCCAATTTGTTTTTACTAGGCTTGCATATATTAGCAGTATAGGAATAGATATTCCTTAACTTAAACATTTTTTACAAATTGAACTTTTAAAGACATTTAAGGATATTTGTTTATTGAAAACGTACTGGTGGGAATGATCTGTCTGTTTTATTTCTTTAAGTTTAGTTTGTAATAGACTATTTGAAAAAAAATTTCTGGATCATACTTGACATATCGAAAATGTAAAATGGTGGTTTTATACTAGGTTGACAGGAGTTTTAGATTATCCAGTTTTCACAGACACAAATATTATGGTCTTGCGCCTCCAGTGTTTGCTAAAATGTAATAGAGATTTTTCTTAATGACCTTCTAGGATTGCCACACATTTTATTTTAATTGAGTTTGTTGTACTCGGTTAAAGAAACTTCCTTCAAATTTTCTGTAAGATCTTTCCAATAAAACATTTTGTTTATTTGAAGATAAAATTAAAATGTCTTAAGATTTCTGGTTCATACTTTTCATTGAAAGCCTAATGAATCGTAATTAATATAGTCAACTAACGGCGTTTCCAGCAGAACGTTTTCAATAAAGAAACAAATAATCTCAAGTCTTCAATTTGTAAAATATCTTTCAGTTTTCCATGACTATTGCTTATATCTGCGAGCCTGGTAAAAACAAATTAGCATAGTTATCAAATAAAAAATGTTAAGAAATTTTCTGCCATAAATAATAAATAACAAAAACTGCACAGGATTTTAGTTGTGTTATTATAATATTGGAACAGATATCCTTAATTCTGAATACGTTTTTCCGTTACCTCTTTCCAGTGAATTTTTACTCAACTATCAAAAAAAGTATGACTTTTTTGAGATGCTCAAAACGATTGGAAATCAAATATAATGAAGAAAAACTGTAGACTATGGCAATTGATCACAAAAGTATAAGTCCTATTCAACCCTTAAAACCAAAATCCATCCTCAAAATGTTTTGTTTACATTCCACACAGCCACTAGGCTCTCAGATATTGGAGAAAGCATATACCGAAAATCTTAAGATACCTTGATTTTATCTTCAAGTAAAGAACATATAGTATTGGAGAAGTCTTGTAGAGAATTTGAAGGCGGTTTCTTTAACCGAGTACAATATAAGATCATTAAAATAAACGAGCTGCTTCAAGGGTCTTAAAATTCAATTGAATTGTACAAGAAAAATCTCGATTAGATTTCAGCAAACACTAAAGGCGCAATAATATAATGTTTGTGTCCGCGAAATCACTATAATCTGAAATTCCTGCCTACCTAGTACCAAACCATCTTACATTATCGAGATGTCACGTATATTTGGAAACATTTTTTCTGAACGATTTCAATTAGTTCTTCAAATAGTCTATCACAAATTAAACATAAAAAATACAGATGAAGAAATCGTTTCCACTAGTACTTTTTAAATAAAGAAACAAATATCCTTAAGCCTTCAATTTGTAAAATATCTCGAATTTCTTTATGCCTGTAACTAATATTTGCGAGCCTACACTCAGAAAAAAATCGCATGGAATCAATATGAAAATCCTACTATTTCAATAGGATTTGGTCAATGGTATTTTCCCATAATTTTAATAGTTTTTAGACTATCATTTTTGATATAATTTATCTATATTATGGTATATCTTGTTGATTTCATGATACAGTCTTATTGATTTCATGCTGTAACAGTATTAATTTAATGGTATAAAAAGTAATGGGACGTTTTTCGTGATTAATGGGATGTTTTTTTCTGAGTGTAGTAAAAACAAATTAACAGTCATCAAATATGAAATAATATTTAGGAAATCAATAAGTTCTGGAAGGAATTCTTCAAATTTGCTATAATAAATTGTAAATAACAAAAAACTATGTAGGATCTAGTGTGTCTAACTGTGGAAGTATTGGAAATATAGGGGTTTGTGTTTAAATGTTTTTGCAGGATTTTTCAATCCGCATCTGTCTTTTATATCTGTAATCCTAGTAGCATTTGAAGACCCTTTTTCAGCGAAATCTCATACTGTGCTATCTCAGCAGGATACCTGAGAAACGCAGCTGGAGACAACTTAAAAATTTATAAATTTATGATTGGCGAGCCATTGTCTCTGTAATTTGCCTGCTCATCATCAGCTCGAAAACTTTTCTGACCTTCCTCGAATAGCACAAATTTTTAAGATTATTATTATTCCTGCTATATTTTTCTGCCTTCCTGTAGAAATGTCAGAATTAGAACGTTCAATAGTTCATTAAAAGGATATTTATTATTTTGTTGAAATATCACATTTGGAAATGTGTAAACTCATTCAGTCTTTTCTTATCTCTTGTATACTTCCAGAACTAACTGATATTCCAAGCATCATTTGTGATTTGTTGACCACTTTAAGTAATTAGTTTTTAATAGGATGGCAGAATTTCATAATAGGTTTGGCAATTTAAGGATATCGTCTCAAAAATGCCCCATATTCACTTGTTTCCTTTTAGTAAAAATTCGGTACGCTTGCAGATATTTCAAATAGGTAGAGAAATATCCAATATTTTTACCTGATTTTTCAATCTTTCTTTTATACCATGTTTATTGAAATAGTGTACAAGTTTGTCTAAGTACAAATGTCATAATAACAATATATAATACAAAACTTCGGCCTAGACTCTCCATGGCCTGTTGTACCATTAAGTATTATGGCAGCACATTTAGTAATTCATTTGAAATGATATGATTTCCCACAAAAGCCCCTCAAGGTCCTTAAAGAATTACTAATAACACGCTGTGAGCACCGCTTGATTTAAATACCATACAGATTCTCTACTCTTCTCCTAAGGTTGCATTGCTGGGGTCGATAGAGCAATGGTAAGTTAAAGAATCTTTTAAATATATAAAACCACTGCTTCTACATATACCTGTGATCCTAATAGAAAAAGCAACTAACGATGTTTTTAATGAAAAACCAGATATCATTAGTTTTTCAAATAAAGTATTTTCATGGAATTAAACACGAACATAAACCGTAAATAAATGAAGAAGTGATCAAGGTATTTCGATACAAAAACAATGTGATAACTCTTCACTGCAGCTAAATGAGAATCTTATGCAACAAAGTATTTCTTTTTCTTTTTGTGAGTGAAATCTCATAAGCAGTTCGAGAGATCGATGTACATAGTCGTACTAAGAGCCCAGATTTAATAGAAAAATGGTAAATCAATAACCCCTAAGCTTGTTAACATTTACACTTAACATATGTACTTTCTAACATATCCTTGATACTGTAAAACATTTAAATAAGTGTTTCACTGTAGGAGCAATACTTTGAATAATTTAAACGAAAGAAAAGCATTCTGTGTCCACTATTACTGAAAAAATATAAGAGTTCAACCTCCCACTTCTATTTTTTATATAAGAAAAATCCTTTATACTTATTCTTAAGTTATGTGATCCTGGGAAAATACCACACAAATTCAAAAATCTCTAATGATGTTTAAAAAAACAATTAGATCTTTAAACATACACATTTAAAAAACTGAACAAATTAACCCATTTTTAACAGCGGAAAAACTGATATCCTTAAATCTTCAAAAGACATTTTAAAATTCAAATGATAAGTAAATCTTAAAATAATACACTGTCTGTTTCTTACAGTTATCCTTAATTTTCAATTTTAAAGTACTAGTGACCTTGAGCATTTTGATGATTTCAGCAAATATGACATGAAAGAAAAATGGAAAAACTCTTATTATTCAGGAGATATCTTCGCATATTTGATATTTCTCTACCTATTTCGAATATCTGCGAGCCTACTGAATTCTACTAAAAGTAAACAAAAAATTAATGACATTTTTGAGACGAACATGCTCAAACGGTATTGATAAACAATATAGAATGAAGAAAGCGTCAATGAATCATCAGCTGGGTAGTGATCTTTAAGTATTATCTATACGAAAAGAACAGAGTTTACTCTGCCGTCTTCCGTTTTACTCTTTCTCTGCCTAATTAACAGTTGAACAGCAATTGAAGTAAGAAGCCCAGCAAGATAAAATTTCTGCTTGGAAAATCAATTAGTTCTGGAAATATACAAGAAATAGGAAAAGACTGAATGAGTTCACACATTTCCAAATGCAATAAGTATTTCATTTAACAAGATAACATCAATATCCTTTTAATGAAATGGATCCGATAATTTCTACAAGAAAACAAATATATTGCAAGCATTTGTATTAAAGAGCAAGGTCAGAAAAGTATCCGAGTAGATGGTTAGTAGGCAAATTACAGAGACATTGGCTCGTCAATCATAAATTTATAAATTTAAAAATTGTCTGCAGCCGTGTCTCTCAGGAATCCTGCTGAGATAGCACAGAGTACGTGACATATCGGCAATGCAAATTGATTATGTACCAGGTGGGCAGGAGTTTGAGAATATCGAGGTTTCGCAAATACAAATATTATTCTCTTGCACCTTCAGTGTTTGCTAAAATATAATAGAGATTTTTCTTGATGGCCTTCTAAGATTGTCACTCATTATATTTCAATTGAGTTTTATTTCAAATGTAGCAGATCGTTTATTTTAATTTGTTTATTTTCTACTAGGCCAAAGAAACGATCTTCAAATTCTCCACAAGACTTCTCCAATACTATATGTTGTTTATTTGAAGATAGAATTGATATATGTTAAGATTTTCGGTTGAAACTTTTTCTAATATCTGAGAGCCTAGTGAAAATGTGTGGAATGTAAACAAAACACTTATTTATTATTTATTATAATAATAAATAGTTTTGCGAGTTTGAGTGAACTAGGACTGCAGATATTAGAAATAGAGGAAAAACGTATTCAGAATTAAGGATATCTGTTGCAATATTGTACTAACACAACTGAAAACATTTTATCCTGTGTAGGTTTTTGCTATTTATGAATTATGGTAGAAAATTTCTTAACATATTAATTTGATGACTACGCTAATTTGTTTTTACCAGGCTCGCAGATATTAGCAATAGGCATGGAGAACTGAGAGATATTTTACAAATTAAAGACTCAAAGATATTTGTTTCTTTATAGAAAAAGTACTGCTGGGAGCGCGTATTTTCCTATGTTAAGCCGAAATGTTAAAAATGTGTTGAAAAACTATATAGAAACAAAAAAGATTGCAGACTATGAGAGTGTGTCAAAACATATCTTCCAACCTCTATTATTTTCCGCGATCCTAGTGCATTGGAAAGCCATTAGTCAACTAATGGCTTTCCATGTGGAAAATATTAAATTATTTATTCAAGTACACAATTGTCAGCTTAACATAAGAAAATAAGTGTTTCCAGCAGTATTTTTTTAATAAAGAAACAAATATCATTAAGTATTCAGTTTGTTAAATAAATATCTTTCAGTTCTCCATGCCCATTGCAAATATCTTGAAATTTTCTCCAATAAGTTATAAATAAGAAGTTTTGTTTACATTCCACACAATTTCACTAGGCTCTCAGATATTAGAGAAAGCATTTACCGAAAATCTTAAGATACTTTAATTTTATCTTCAAGTAAACAGCATATAAATGTCTTGTGGAGAATTTGAAGGTCGTTTCTTTGACCGAGTATAAAATAAGCCAGTTAAAATAATCGAGCTGCTACATTGGTCATAAAACTCAATTGAAATAAAATGTGTGACAATCAGTCGAAAGAAATATATAGTTCGAATACAATAGATAGAGACTTGAAATTTTTTCTATTTTATAATACATATAATTACCCAGCCCAACAGCATTTTTGCAACAGAATAGCCACCATATAATCCTGAAAGGGCATGTTGTATAGACCATTTTTGTAAAATAAACTTATAGTCCAGCATGTCTCAGTTTTTTTTTTTTACAGTGAGTCAAAGTTTTCATTTTTTGGTCAAAGGGAGCTGAATACTTTGTGAAAAAAGTGATATAAATTGATGACTGAGAAAAATCTTAACGGAGAAATTTTGTAGTAGAATTTTACGAGGTTCATTTCTATAGAACATTTTAACCATTTAGTTCCTCTTTTTATGGGTCATTTTGACCCCTTTTTTGAAAAGAACATGAAAAGCTGTTTTAAAAAGAACATTTAAGGATTAAATTATTCCACAAAAATTTTAACCAAAAAATTTCACTAGGGGTCACCAAAGGTATAAAAGTCATATATATAACGGTTAATGGTTGATAAAAGGAAATAGCTTTCTACCTCTACCAAATTTGTAATTTACGCAGAACTAAGACGAGCCTGGCATGTAATCTGCCGGTTCAATGTCGCCGCCTTAATACCAAGTCAATAGCCCACTTTCTTAAGTTGTACATATAATTTTTGGTATGAAAATTTTAGACCAAAATCGTATTCCAAAATATTAAAAATATTTTTCTTCAATTGTACTACTTATTTCCCTTCGCTTTGGTCAAATTTCCATAAATAAAACCAATCGTTCAGTTTTTTTCGCCGACAAAAAAAATATGGGTATGTTCGCTTATGCAGTACTGCAGCATTTGCAGAAGCAAAAACGTTCAAAATGCAATATCTGGAGGCTGGTCAAGCTTCAGCGGCGCTAAGAAGCATCGCTACAGCAGTCCCTTGCTGTTAAATCCGTGATCTGCACACAAAAATGGAATTTTGAACATTTTTGCTTCAGCAAATTTTGCAGTATGGTGGCAGTACTGCATAACCGAACATACCTACGTGTTTCTTAGATTTTCGCACCCTACAAAAGATGAACTAAACGGCTAAAATGTTCTACAGAAATGATCCGCGTAAAATTCTACTATAAAACTTTGCCGATAAGATTTTCCCAGTTATCAATTTACATCACTTTTTTCACTTAATATTCAGCTCCTTTTGACCAAAAAATGAAAACTTTGACTCACTGTAAAAAAAAAACTGAGACGTGCTGGACTATAAGTTTATTTTACAAAAATGGTCTATACAACATACCCTTTTAGGATTATTTGGTGGCTATTCTGTTGCAGACAAAAAGTCTTAATTTGTTGGACTGTGTTATCTTTAATTTTTTTGTTTTTCAAATTGGTTCAATAGTTTCCTGTAGATGGCTTTCAATAAAATCACCATTTTGACCGGCGGATATTAAAGAAGTCCTCCGGATGCTCCAAAGCAAAAAAATCGATAAAGATATACATAATTTTCTGTAAGATAGACTATTGTTTAAAATGTTTATGAAAAATATAAGAATAAGAAAAGGTGCATTACTTTTCAAAATTTTATTTATGTTGCATTCTGCTTCGGGTCACATTTCGACAAAGGTTCCGAAAGAAATTCCGTCTACATTTTCAATCTAAAGTGCTCGAGGATTCTAAAGACACGAGTTAAGTAATTCTAGAAATTGAAGAATATAATATTTTGAGCAAAACTCTGTACTAGTATCAATTTTTGAATTTATGTGAGATCTCTGCAGGTGCTGAGTAAAGCCCTGTCGATATTTTCGAAAGAAGATTCAAATTCTAATTTTTTATGTATTACATTTACCCTTTTCAACTTTTTTTAAAGTCTTCTGAAATAATGATGTGTATATTTTTACTTAATAAATCATCTTTAAAAAATTTTACTCAGTTTCATATTATCTACAGCATATGAAACTTAAGCATGTCGGAGGGAAGGGTATATACTTCTACGTATCTAAACAAAATGTGCTTAATTGAATTTTAAATTACCAAAAGTCTACACAGTTACCTTAGTGCATACATGTGTACTCTATACAACACACACTTTCACCTCCACTATATCCTTATTAAAAATCAACAAATTCCAAACTTTCTATTTTCAATTTTGTATGCTCAACAATGTACCAACCAAGCTCTACAGCAGCTTTATAATCACGCTATGTAAGTATGTGTGTGTTTGTATATGTATATTAGAATATAAGTGGTAGAGTTTAGTTACCCACTACCTCTGCATCATCATCATCTCTACGCTGTGTACAGCGAACCTGAGCCTGTATGTAAACCTTTTCGAACAAACATTCAATGAATATATTTGCGCAACAAAGCGTACAATTTTATTGCTTACTCAAAAATCATTGTTTATAAATTTTGAACAGCCTTTAGGCAAAATTATGAACTTGATTATGTACTTGTACTCGTATGTTGTATGAACCCAACGGGGAAGGAAGCGCTCCAAAAGTGCTTCTTTACCCACACTGGAGGGCTCTTCTAGCAACAGTAAGCGCTTCATCTTTATAGTACAGCTCATATACTTTTTACATAACATGTCATAGGAAGTATGCGTTGAATACCAGCTTCCCGCAAGCGCTTAAAAAGTGCTCCTAAGAGGCACAGTAAGAGCAAAATAAGAACGCTTATAAGCGCATGTCTCTTTTATTAATGAAGTTCAATCCTTTAGATAAATCAAATTTTTTTTAATAATAAATTCATATTGCATTTAATTATTCATTTGTAATACAAAAACCTAGTATGCAAAAAAAAAAAAAAATATTACATGGCAAATATGTAAAGTAATTGAAGAAATAGCAGGGACCGCAATCATTATAAGCAGTATGAAAAAAATCAAAATTTAATGCTTATTACTTGAATTTTATTTATTTGATCATCAACAAAAATTATTTTTCGATTTTTTTTTGCTCAGAAATTATAATGATTGATTGAATTAATATTTATCTTTTTGCTCAGAAATATTGTCTGATTTTTTTCTTTTTTATGTTCAGAAAAAAAAAATCATTATTTGATTTTTATATTTTTGATTGAAAAGAAAAATTCAAATCGTTGCACAGCTTTGCACATCGTGTGTTCAGTTAGACCGAAATTCATGTGATTATTTGTGTTGTTTTTTGCTCAGAAAAAAAAAAATTCTACTGATTCCAACAAATCATGCAGTCATTATCAATTTGGTGTACTCGACATTATTCTCCGATATTTGGAACACGTTGATTTTTTCGTTTAAATATTTAAAAATAACACTTCACAACAGAATTTACCAAAAAAAAAAGCTCAAGAGTTTTGAAAGTTGATCTTATATAATTCGAGTACGCTAAACATAATGGCGTTCTCAGTTTTTCTCTGTATTGTCTAATTATTTTATAAACGGGTAAAAAAAGAATCGTGCATAAAAAATATTGTTTGTTGATTTTTATTTTTTTATGAACGTTTCTTTTTTAACCCATTATAAAAAAGAAATTAGACGTGATAGAGAAAAACTAAAAACGCCATCATGTTTAGCATACTCGAATTATATGAGATCAACTTTCAAAACTCTTGATCTTTTTTGGCCGTTGTACAGTGTAGTTATTATTTTCAGTCCCTGAGAAATAGTAAATGTTCCACTAAAAATAATACATTTTTTTCAATAGTGTAGTGACATTAAATATAATATTAGGTATTAAAATTATTTTAATAAGAAATGAAAAAATTTTACTTTAAAACAGCTCTGGAGACTGCAATTGTATGGTCTAGTTTTCAGAAGCCGGCTTCTTATTTCTTTGTTTTAGTCACTCTAAAACTTCTCCGCATGGCAGGTTCAAAAGCTTGAAAGTCCATGTTCGGACTCCTTACAGCTCCTGTAAGAAATCCCACACATTTTATTTCTTTTAACACTTCTATTTGCATTCAAACTTATTTTTTTATTTTGACAATTTTCACAACTGTATTTATCAATAAAAATCAAAACAAAGTTTTCGGAAAATAGAATTTCAAGTTACAATTTTCACAATTGGCAGTCTGAAAGCAACTACGAAGTAAAAAATTTTAGCTAGGAAAAAGCATTAAAAATATTTAAGTGCAAAAACGAAACAAAAATAAAAACAAAGCCGACTGAGTGCAGATTTTTGCTTCGGTTTTGTACTCGAACATTTTTAATGAGGTTTCGCTAGCTACAATTTTTTAATAAAAACCGGTTGTCATTTGTTCTCTGAGTAATTTTTAGAAACAAATGTTTCTCTATCTCTACTGAGTGCTTCCTATAAATATCTAGTAAAGTATAAAATCAGCGCTCCCAAAGTGCGTCTTTGGGAAGAGCCCCAAATTTTCCCGTTGGGTATGCAGGTAAGTATATATATGTGTGTGTGTGTGGTTTATTAGCTTAATGTCTGCAGTTATAGGCTTTGCACGACCTATCCAAAATATTAACTTAACATATTTTTATGAACTTACAAGTGTAAAGGAAAAGTCATAAAGTTATTGGCAGGTAAATAGGAACTATGGGGTAATACATGTCTGTGTTTGAGCGTAATTAGTCATAGCTTTAAAAATGTGTAAGCAACTATTCATATGTATATTTAAATTTTAAAGGAGAAATATTTATTTTTGCGATATATTAGAGAAATAATTATCTCTATAATATCTCGGCACTGTGACAGATATGAGTAGCAGGATCAGTAAAGCTAAGACGGCGTATGGTATGCTCACTAAAATATGGAGGTGTAAAATCATCAGCACGAAAATCAAACTCCGAATTTTTCGATCGAACGTCGAACTTGCTCTGCTATACGGTTACAGTATATGGAGGATGACAGTCTATGGTACTCGCAGGCTTCAATCTTTTATCAATAGATGTCTTTGCATTATGCTTTAAGTTTTCTAACTAAACTGCACCTAGATTAAAGAACTTCTCGAGAGAGACGTCAGGCCCGCCATTCAATGAAACCCGTTTACGCAGGCAGACAGAAAAGCTGGCCGTACCAAGCTGACATGGCGCAGAACTTTCGAATCCGAAGCTAACTCGATCGGAATGGGCTGGAACGAGCTGAAATGAACTGCAGAAAATCGTACCAGATGGCAAGCTAGCGTGGCCCCACAAGGGGTAAAAGGAACTAAGCAAAATAAATATGTAAGTAGTATTATACATAGTTAATATCCTTTTTGTACAAGAATTATTCAGTTACTGTAATGAATCATATAAGATGGTGAAAGTTATATTTTTCAAACTTTCATTTTTATTGGACAACCGAACTAGCACACGAGTGGTACAAAATATTCAGAGAAGGAAGGACGAGAATTTATTGAAAACTTGCCTTGCTTCAATCGACCGAAAATATCAACAGATTGTACAAAATAATGATGAAAAATCGTCATTTAAGATTGGCTCGGGATCTGAGCATGGATCACGAGTCGATTTGGATTATATTATTACAAAAATACAGCTTCATTTCAGTAACAAATTGAATGAATAAACGATTCAAAGTAGTGCCAAAAAGAAAAGCATCCATCTTTTGAGGCTATGAACAAATCAATTCAATTTTTTAAACTTTCAGCGGAAGTAAAGCGTATTCCAGTAAGGAGATTCGATCGAAATAGATGATAGTCAGACGGGGCAAGGTCTGGTGAATACGACGGGTGAATCAAAACTTCATATTCACTATTTTCCAAATAGTTTTTATCCGGTAACATGTGGCTGCGCGTTGTCATGTTGAAAAATTACGGTCGCGGGCCTGCTCGCATATTCTGTTCGTTTTTCGGTCATTCGTCTCTTCCAACGAATCAATTGTTTTCGATACACCAGGTGTATGCAGCTTAGATGACATCATTTCGATTCCACCAAATGCATAGCATTATCTTGGCGCCATGAATATTCCTGGTTGACCGGTCTTCACATACAACTTCTTGCGCTTCGGGTTATCGTAATAAATCCATTTTTCGTCCCCAGTAATGATTCGTTGCAAAACCGACTTATTTTTATAGCACTGAAGCAGCATTTCCGACATGCAAAATCGCTTTTCGACGACTCTCTCCTTCATTTTGAATGAACCCCAATGATTTCAGACGCTTGGAAATTGCTGCTTGAGTAACTCCTAATGTTATTGCAAGCTCCGTTTGCGTTTGCCCCGAGTCTTCATCGAGTAACCTATACAAACCCCTCATCACGCAATAACTCCATGTGTCAATTAAGGATATTAGTACCAATCTAAAGCAAAAAACATTTTTTCATGAATTTTGTTATATGAACGAATACCGGTATTTATTTCACAGAATGTATGAGCATATGAACAGCATATAAAGCTTGTTTCAGGGAGATACTATTTCCCATTGTTTGCCACTTTCTTCCGAAAAAGTAATGAAATTCGTTGCAAAATGCATATGCGTTTAACCCATTGCTTGCAGTTTATTTAAATGTGTTAAAAATATGTGCAATACTTCTTTATTTTTGTGGGGGTTCAAGAGTAATTTATCAAATTGCTTCTTTTTTGTTTACTTTATTTGCTTCCATTTTGTAAAATTTTTACAGTCGCTTTCAAAAATTTACATTATACATTCACAAAAACTAGTGTAAACACTTTTGTCAAACATGCATGAAATACTCCGTACACATACTACACAAACAAACCGGAGCTTTAATGTATAGAGAAGCGATAGTAGCTTCTGGTCCGTTGATTCTTTATAATGCTTTATGGAACACGGGAGGGCTCGGCCACATTGATAAAGCATCATGTACTCTGACCGACCGGTAATGGCCAGGAAAAAGGCAACAGAAGAAACAGCAACAAAATACATTTCAACATTTTTCAATACAGAGTTGCAACGCTTTGTACTTTCGATTGTATGTGTGTAGTTTTTTTGCGGCTATTTATTTGAATAGCCGTATAGTTGTTGTAGATTTGTTTTTTTTTTTTTTTTTGTAGGGGGAAGTAGTGATTGTAAACAATTTGTCACGCATTCAAAAAAAAAAAAAAAAAACAAAAAGAAAAAGAAAGAAGAAATCCAAAAACATGAAACTGCACAAAAAGTGAAATTCATTTCATTTATTTTTTAAAAAGTGCAGTTTATTTGAGCAGAATTTTATATGTTGAAAGCTTTTTGCATTTATTTTTTTGATATCAAAGATTTTTTTTGTTAAATATTTTCATGGACTTATAGTAGTTTTTGCAATGCAAAGTACACATGCAATAAAAATATATAACATACCTGCATAAATTTTTTGATTGAGCTGAGCCATTTGAAGCTTTGAGTTAAGATGATTACAAAACGGGGCTTAATATTATACATAAACACATATTAAAGAGGTAAAATTCATATATTTGGTCGCCATTGTAAGTTGTGGTTAGTGTGCTGGACTACACTCTAGTAAGTCCAGTTATTTGGATTATGCATATATATTTTTATGTAAAATAAAATCGGCACCACAATGAGACAAAAATTCACAAGTGACAAATCCTTTTATTACCCATTTATGGTGTGGTTAGGGATGGGAAATATCGTTCCTGGAGCTTGCCGACAAATATCGCTACTTTTGGAGACCTTAGCGATATAATGGACTGGGATTGTAAGGAAACCAGAAGAGATAGTACAAAACCGAATCTAGGTTCCTATTCTCTCACCCCTATTTCTTGTTACAATTTTTAATAAAAACAGAAATTTTGCGCCACTGAAAGCCTTCAATGGAAATTTTTTACGAAATTTCTCAGTTAGATAGTTATTTTTTTTTAAGATAGACAAAATTTGTTGTTATTGATTCAAAAAACGATAAAGCAACACCGAGTCCAGATTCATTCTCTGATCCACATTCCATTGTAAAAGTTTCTATTGAAGATCTTAGGATAACCGATGCACTATGGTCCAAAAACCTTCTTTTTTTTGGCATAAAGTGGTAGAAAAGAGATATTTGTCTGAAGCTTTACACACATACTTCTGGTATCACATTCATAATAAAATTCGCCTACTTCCCATATGACCAATTTTTTGGTCCTTAACGTTACAGTCGTACGCATATTTTTTCAAATATGTCGAAAATATCCCAAAAACCATAATTTTTTTTTTCATTGGCATGAAAATAGTCCTCAAGGGCTACATTTCATGTAAACAATTTTTTTTTTTTAACTTTCGTCGTTTCAGAGATATAACCGTTTTAAGTGGTCTTGAACGTATATCTCAAGAAGCATTTATAGCACAGTACAGAAATTTGGTACAATAACGAGAATTGACAATGCCATGCTACAACAAAAATATGAGTGGGATTTACAAAGGAAGTGTGGCATCTTCCTTATAACCTGAATTTCCATTATGAGATATCTTAGGAGGCATTTACGGTACGGTACTAAAATTTAAATTCTTTCAGTTTGTTGGATTAGTAGGTTTGGCACCATGCTCCACTTTTATTTTCTACTGCTATTTCAACTACTATTTTCTACTACTTTTAAACATAATTTTTTCTACAATTTCTTGTTATTTTTACTACTTTTTCAGACGACCTCGATAGCCTAGTGGATAGTGCACTAGACTTTCATCTGGGAGGTTCGGGTTCGATTCCCGTCTTCGTCTGGTGGTTAATTTTCATAACTTTCTTATATTCACTATCAATATGAAGTGTATGAGAATTATAAGATAGTGTACAAGTACACACATTGGTTGGTAATGGCAAAACCACCAAGCCGATAAAAAATTGCCACACCGCCGTTCGGAATCGGCGTTAAACTGTAGGTCCAACTATGTGGTATCACAATGGGCCGTTCAGGCCTAAGTGTGTCTCTCGACAGCCACTCCAACCTAACCTAACCTACTACTTTTTCAACCAATATTTTCTACTACTATTTTACTACTTTTTTCAATAACTTTTTTCTTACTTTCTACTGTTTTTTACTACTTTCTACTGTTTTTTACTACTTTCTACTGTTTTTTACTACTTTTTTCTACTACTATTTTTTACTATTATTTCTACCACACTCCATTTTTACTATTTTTGTACCACTATGTTTAACTATTTTTCTACTACTTTTTCCGCTACCTTTTTACTACTTCTTTACAACAATTTGTAATACTATTTTCCATTCTTTTTCCAACTACTTTTTGTACTACTATTTTCTTCTGCTTTTTGCTGCTATTTTCTACTAATTTTTCCATTCCTTTTTCTACTATTATTTCTACTACTTTATGAAATATCTTAAGACCCTGCCTAGTTTTCATAAAATCCAATAGGTAGCTCTGTGACAGATTTTTTGGCAAAAAATTTAACATTAAAGACCACTTAAAACGGTTATATCTCTGAAACGACGAAAGTTAAAAAAAAGTTTGTTTACGTGAAATGTAGCCCTTGAGGCCTATTTTCATGCCAATGTAAAAAAAAATTTGGTTTCATGGGATATTTTCGGCATATTTGCAAAAATATGCGTACGACTGTAACGTTAAAGACCAAAAAATTGGCCATATGTAAACTTGAAATGCATATATTTTGTAAAGTGTCATAGATTTTCTCAATAAATTTAACTATAGCGAAAACAGAGAAAATCGGTCAACTTCCACGCCTACTCTTCATACATATTAAATTTGGATATATGTATATGTATACTGTGTCGGACAAAACTAAAGCACGGATTCTTCCTTGCTTACATTTGGTTCAGTAATATTGTAAAACATGCTTGGACTGAAATTTTTTTTATGAATGTAGTAAGAATATACACTCGTTATAATAAAATATAATATTATTTATCACATAAAATAAAAATATCAAGTCAAAAGTAACAAAATGCATAAAACTGGCGCGACAAAACTAAAGCACATATGAAATATATTAATAGAAAAATTCGATTTATCCACTATTTTGTAGCGTATCTATTATTTTTCAGGGCTGTTCAACATTTACGTGGGGCATGGACTCAATAAAATTGCACAAAACGTCCACAGAAATGTTATTCCATGCAATCTTCGACTGGTAGAAAATGGAATCCTTGTTTTTATCCTTTATGCGCTGAATTTTACGATCTATAATTTCCTATACATTTTTTGGGATTGAGATTGAGTGAATGGGTGGGCCACTATAAAATACTGATCTTATTGACAACAAACCACTCTTTTACACACCGTCCTGGGATCGCCATCGTGCTGGTAGACTTGCATTAACAGCAGATCTTCCTCAGTACAAGGTAACATAACATTCTGGGGAATATCTTTGCACATCAGACCTCCTATTTTATGAATTGAACTGATTTCATGTCTGAAAATAATCACCAGAGCACTACGTTGCCTCCCCCGTATTATACGATACTTTTCAAATAACGTGGATTTCATCGTTGCCCTTTTGGTCTGGGCACTAGCTTCAATCCGTCGCAACCTTTCATGATAAATATAGATTCGTCAGTAAAAAGCACGGTCTTTCATTTAGCAGTAGTTCAGCTTAAGTGCGCGGTTAAAAATTAGAGCCTTGCCTGTCGATTCTTTCGAGAAATAAATGGCTTTTCCACGAATTGGTATGTTGCCACCCTCCACAGCTCGTCGTTGGATAAACCTGTGTGAAATGTTTAAACGTAATTTATTTCCAAGATATAAAAGGGTCTTTTTTTATAATACGAATGATGACCTGATCCTGGTTGTGCTCCACGGTTAGCCCCCTCCATATTTAGTATATAAACAGTGGGAAGAGCGAAAATGGCTTATAGCTCGGGAATTAACGTAATGGCGAATACAAAATTTTTTTACAATGCATGTCACTGATTCAGCTTTATTAAATCCACTTAGAATATTTTCTCTAAATTGTGCAGAATACATGTTTGGGAAGCAAAATTTTTAAATGCGAACGATGACGATGAATGATAACCAACAACTTATACATATATGCTTCCAATTTTTCTTAAAACCTGCTTTTTGTTTTCCAAAATAACTGGTTTCCAGTTTAAAGATGGTTGTTGTTGTTTATTTTTAACAATTGATTGTAATTGAAAGCGAAAAAGATTATGTGCTTTAGTTTTGTCGCGGCAGATTTAGTCATATTGCGCAATGTTAGTAGAAAAAAGAAAAACGTTACCCAGTTTTGAATGTAATTTTGTTTCAACAAGTGCATAAATATACTAATAATAAAAAAAAATATGTGCATATTTTTAAATTTTATTGAACTAAATGTTAACCAGGAAGAGTTCGTGCTTTAGTTTTGTCCGGCACTATATGTAAGTAGATATCAACTAGTTTCGCAGATATAAATCTGAAACTGCATATGTAATCTCACAGCAGGTTCTAGGTCAAGATTTAGGGGTCACAACCCCCCGACTCTTCTCCCCTCCCCTGTTCCCCGTCCATGTTATCCATAATTCACATAATCCATTATTGTTATTGCTTGCATTTAATTATTTCATGTATCACAATTCCTTTATTTATTTAGTAACCTGATACCATATTTACATATTGCTTACTGAAGCCACTTTCAAGTAAAAAAGCTAAAGCTTCTTCAGGAGGAAGTTGAACTAACTTGCTTTGTTCGGATGAAAGCAGTTTTCATATCTTGCTTGGCTGTGTTGGAGAAGACGTGGTCCCTTTTTGAACAAACGCCAAATTTTTACTCTATGATTTTTTAGCTGCAATTGTAGTAGCATGTTTGAGTGAGTCAAAACGAAAAGAATGCATTTGCGAATGTTGTTCAAAAATTTTTGACAAATTATAAAAGAGACGATCATACCCAACTCATCGGCGTAATGTTGGAAAAATACAATGATATTGGTAAGTTTGATTTACGGTGAATTGAAAGTTGATTCCTTATTCATTTATTCAGCGATAAATAAATGTAATTCCTAAAATTCAGGTGCGAATATGCCTCCCAAGATGCAATTTTTATTCAGCCATTTCAGTTTCAGGGATGAGGGTATGATAGCAGACTACTGCTGGTTCTTGATCACGGAAGACCCGACAGCGAAAAACTGCAAAAGTTAAAATTATGGCTCATCATTTTCTACAGCAGGATGAGTTTTGAGATAAATTTCAAGTTTTCGAGAATATTTTATTTTTACTCAACCCTTGATTATTTTGTCATTTTGGATCCGATTGCTATAGTTTTTGCTTAAAATTTTTATAATGAAAAAAATCGATTAACAAAATAAAACTTCGGATTTTGTGATTATCTACTTTTAGTGAGAAAGGAAATTTAGCCCACGGCTTGTGTGAAAATTTCTCAAAAATCACACGAAAATTGAACTTTCAAAATCTATAACTCAGTCATTTATAATTTATAATTTTAACAAACTTAGTAGCATAAGACGCGTAATATAATTATAATTATTTATGATATACAACTTGGATCGGTCAATACTAAAAGTAAATAGATATTAGCCTGTAAGTGAAACTGTAACCTGAAAAACCGTTATCTTGTCATATCTCAAAAACTTGCCTATAGAAAAAAAAATTAATATGATTTTCGTGTTCAGCGACCTCGAATTAGTTTAGAAAAGATACTTTGGTTCATGTTATATTTTCACTGTATTCCGGTGTTATACAAATGGATAATCGCTTGAGGTCAAACGAAATTTTTTTTTAATTTTTCGGCTTTTCTTATTGTGAAAATAAATTGTAATAAGAATGCCCAGTGAGAGCAGCGACCTGCAACATAAAGCGCTTGAGCCGAAACTGAGATAGCTGATGTTGGGATTGAACTTGTTCATAGGGAGAAATGGGAATCGGCGACATACAAAAGAATAGACATGTCGACATCGGCTCACTAAGTTTCATCTCATACGTTTTATGAAAAAAGTCCCTCAATTAAACCAAACAAAAATAGAACACAATCAGGCATCGAGTGCTACAAAAAACGTATTATGAATTTTTAATATTTTTGTTAATGTCGATATCTATTTTTAAACAAACGTTGTCCATACATTTCGATATTTTTCTTTAACGATAGATTTCTAGTTTAGGGCATCTATTTTGGTATTGAAGGTTTTCGGTGTCATGCGAAATTTGCTATATCAACGTTTAATAAAATTATGTATCGAACTTTCACTTCTGCTAGCGGTGATCCTAAAAAAAAAATTATTTTTCACTCCACCTTGTCACGATCACCTCGCACATATAATTATTTCCTTCTACAGCTGTGAATAGACATCAACAAAAAATAACAATACTTACTGTAAACCAGTGCCAACTTGGCCTGGGGGCGAGTGCTAATATACTAATATAATATAATTTTTTTAAGCCTATACAATAAAAGTCTTATCTCCATAGAATGTCAGTTGAGTTTATATAACTTGACTTTCCTGATACAATCTCACTGCTTACTATTTTTAAAGTCATCGTCCTTAACGTCCTTTACGCATATATAAACTTTAAATTTCCACATTAAGTTAAAATGTTATTGCAAACATATTTTCTAATCCATTTCCAACATTCTTCAACTCAAATCTTAATAATTTTAAAAATACCCTTGACATTGAAAATCCAAGAAAAATTCATATTTATGTCAATAAAAACATTCAACTCTTACGAGTATGTTACAAGAAAAAATAAACCAATAACCCGAGAAATTCAGTAAGTTGAAATTTATTAACTGTGTACAATCAACTCACTATGCTGAGAAAGTTGTAACAACAACAGTAAAAAAATTCAACAAAAAAAAAAGAAAAAAGCAAAACAACAAACAAAATTATTGTATAAAGTTTCATAAAAATCGTAAATGTAAATATTTACGCACATTGACTCAAGTTATGAATGGCGGAGCGGTAACTCTTAAGTTTTGCTTAATTCTGACTGCCTCCGCCTGCCTACCGCCGTTTACCGCACTACCACACATTGTGTCTACTTGACTGTATGACGAAGCTTCTTGCCTGCGCCTGTGTCTAGAATGAACTTCTTATGTATTTATCCTGTGCTTACCAAGTTCCAGACTGTGTAGTAAACAACAGCAACAACAGAAATACAAAAAAAAAATGCAAGAATTATTAAAAAACATAAAAGTAATAAAAATGTCGCAAAAATTGTTTGCGTTGTTTTTTTTTTTCTTTTTGAAAGCTGCTAAAAGAAATAAATCTTATGATATTGCAATTGTTCCTCGGGGAAAAATTTTCTTGCCAAGAAACAAAACAAAGAAACATACAAAATTTCTATCCATAGGGAAAATTGTTCAATCTGGAGGAAATAAAAATTGAAATTAAATACAAAAAAAATAACAAAAAAAAATTTTTTGTAAACTCAGCTCAAAAATTTATTTCAATATTTTAAGTAATTTTACTTTCTAGATATGCATTTTCTTATACAACAAAGATCGATTTTCAGGGACATTAATATTTATTTCCAATTTCAAATCAGAAAACATAATTTTGATATTGATTTACGATTTTATACCCAGAAAGTGGGTCCATTCCCGTGGTGGTAACACTTAAAATACGTAGACATTACTCTTGTCAGTTAGCGCCTGGTTATATTGGTGTTCGGTGTTCGACGAACACAAAACATTTTCTCCCGTGCTCGGTCAAGGTGGTTACATTCAGCTCGTTGCATAGTTGTTTTTTGTCAAAATATACTCGTTTGTTTAATACTATTTTATATGTGATACTGTTTTGTAAAATAACTCATTGCCACCCTGAATACTCGGCGTGCTCGGTGTACAATACACCGAGCATATGGTGTTCGTTGAGAGAGTGAGTAACGATTCTCATTTTGTGTTCGGTGCAACAACAATTTCATGGTGTTTGCCGAGCATATTCGCAATATAACCACAGCCTTAGTGAATCATGAAAGCATAATTAATATCATTAATTAAAAAAAAACAGAGTTTTAATCTTCAATTTTAATTAATATTTTCAAATTTTGGGATGATATTTTATGCTGTCCTCTCTTTGACGTAGAGTTTTAATTGGGATTCTGAAAGAAGAAGTTCTACTGAACAATCCGACATTCACAGTTTCTTTAGGCTATTAGGTTAGGTTAGGTTAAAATGACTGCCAGCGAGCGCCAGCACACTTAGGCCAGACAGGCCCATTGCGATACCATACAAAAGGAGCGAAGTCCCTATCCCTCTAATTCAGGCCATTTGAACCATTGAGTAGGCTATTAAGTATAGTAAAAGATTTATATTTGATTTCAAATTTAAAAGTTTAAAAATCAGTAAAAAAAATTGTAAAAATGCCTGGAAAGTTGGAAATTTGAAAGGATATACCATTTAAGACAATGTTATTTCCATCACAAAATAGCGCATTAGGAGCGGTAAAAATTACGAATAAGGGTGGAGATAATGAAAGAGAGGGAAAATCATGTGGAGGTCATGTGATTTTATTGCAAAAATCCATTTTTTCCTTCCGATTTTCAATCGAATTTTTATAATTGGAATGGAACACAATTCAGAAAACTTAAAGATTAAAAAAAAAAAAAAATATTACCGTATATTCCCAAACATTCATGATTTCAATGTCAACATTTATAAATTTAAACTTAACTTATTTACTATCTTTAATTAATACCTGGTCTGTCAGAACTTTTTGTAGACTAAATAAATAAATAAAATATTCTTAAGTCAGATCAAAATTCACACCAAAAATCAAACGAAAATTAAAAAAAAAAAATGCAAACCAAAAATCCTCCAAATATTCAAACCAAGACTTAGATCAAGAGCAGACTGATATTAAGATTAAAATCAGACCAAAATATAGATCGAAAGCCGACTAAAATTCAGACCAAGAATCATCCTGGTATTCAGAACAAAACTTAGATCGAAAGCAGACCTAAAGCAGACTAAAATTAAGGTCGGAAATTAGTCTGATATTTATGCCAAAATTGAGATAAAACTCATACCAAACATCAAAAAAACCTCAGTCGAAAAGCCGACTAAAAATCATTCCGAGATTTAAAGTAAAACTTAGGTAATGAGCAGACACTTCAGACCAAAACCCAAACAGAAAAAGTACAAAATTAAGGCCAAAATTTAAACCAAAAAGCATGCAAAATTTTTGACTCAATTTAAAACAAAACATATCTCAAAAGCAAATAAGTATTCAAACTTGAGATAAGCGCGTGAGTACTTTTTACTCACGCTCACGCATGCTCATAGCTTTGAAAATATTACTTAGTGCCTGGTTATATTGGTGCTTGGTGTTCGACGAACACAAAACTTTTTCTCCCGTGCTCGGTCGAGGTGGTTACATTCAGCTCATTGCTGAGTTGTTTTTGTCAAAATATACTCTTTTGCTTAATACTATTTTGTATGTAATGATACTGTTTTGCAAAATAACTCATTGCCACCCTGAATACTTGGCGTGCTCGGTGCATATCGTGTTCGGTGTGAGAGTGAGTAAAGACTCTCTCTCTTTGTGTTCGGGCAACAACAATTTCATGGTATTCGCCGAGCATACTCCCAATATAACCACAGCCTTACGTACAAATTTCACGTATGGCAACGCGCATTCCCTCTAAATTTCACGGATGCTCACGACACAGGGTTGCTTTTTAAATTACCAAAATCGGCTTTTAAAAAAATGTGTATTATAACGACGCCATAGTCAAAAGTAACTTAATGCCATTTCCACGTGGAAATTATGTCACGCGTCCATCTCTAATTTCGACAAAAAAAAAAAAAACAAACAAAAATTTAGACCAATACTCAGGTTAAAATTCATCTTGATATTCACGCCATCATTCAGATCAAAAATCAAACCAAAATTTGGACCAAAAATCCAACCTAATCTCATATCAGAAAAACCAAGTAAAAAAATTCAAACTAGAATACAGGTCAGAAGTAAACAAAACTCAGACCAGAAATCATACCGATTTTCAAATCAAGACTTAGATCAATAGCAGATTGATACTTAGATCAAAACTCAGTTCAAAAGCAGACCAAAATGCAGAAAAAAAAATCAGACCGATATTCAGACAAAATTCATAACAAATATCAAAAAAAAACTTCTGTCGGAAAACAGTTCAGAAATCATTTTGATATTAAAACCTAGACAAAAAGTAGACCTACATTCATACAAAAATCAAACCAAAACCCAAGCTAAAAATGATCTCGATAATTTAGACAAAAATAAAAGCAAAATTCGACTAAAAACATTTATACAAAAGTCCAAAATTTAGACCAAAAACCCAACTAAATCTCAGACCAAATATCAAGCCAAAAATTATCTTTATATTTAATCCAAAAAATAGGTTAGACATACCCAAAACTTCAAACAAAAAGCCAGACCTCAATAAAACTAAAAGCCGGTTCATAAAACAAAACCTAAAACCTAAACCGATGAAAATAAGCCAAAAAGCTGTTATCAAGCTTTCCGAAAGTAGGACATCTATACACTAGACCTGAACTATAATAAACAGATGCGTCGAAAAAAGGTTTTAAAATATTGCAAACATTCACATTTTTGGGAGAAGCTAACAGCATGGACTATAAATCCTCCTCTGGATCCGCAAATGACTGGTGGTCTGAGCCTCACGATTTCAGATACCTTTATTTCTATTTGTTTGGATCCTTTAAAATTATTTATTTGCTAAAAAACACCAGAGCTCTCATGATGTAGCTTTTTTCTCTATCTTAGATCTATATAGTATTCGATGAAGTGTTTCTTCTTTATTTCTATGAGGCAGTAGGCAAATCGTAATGCCAATTCCGTTTAGATCACGCAAAATTTTCTGTATTTTCAAAAATAATAAAAATAGTGTCAGGCCATATTTTTATTCTAATTTCCAAGCTAGAAAAATCAAGGACATTCCATAAATCTCTTTATTTCTTTAAAATTTAAATGTGGAAGGTTTCAGAAAATCTCTACTATTCCTGAACATGGTCTGAAGTTACATTTTAGCATGGTTTAAGTTCAATGACTTTTATCTTGAATCATCCATGATTATGAAACAAAATTAAATTTAGAGCATTTCTCTTTGAAATGGCAACTAAGCATGTGTAAACGACGGGACGAGAGCAGAATAACCATTTATAATTTTGTGCAATATTTCATTAAAATTTCGACATTCCACCATTTTACCAATTCTTGGAGGAGCCTCTAACTATCGTCGGCACATCCCATGTGTGTCGCAAGTGGAAAAATTAGAAGGCAGACAATTGCCGCATCGTAACGCATCTCGAAGCAAGCGAGCGTTTTCGTCTGTCGCTGTCTGTCCGCTTGGCCGTCTGTTGTCTGCGTTTGTCTATCTGACAAACGCGCCATGACAAGTATCCCACGGTGCCAAATGTCATTTAATTTTGAATGTTGCATGCAACATATGCGTCTGGTACTTATATATCAACGTGACACTTGCGTGTTATTTATACGTATGTGTTTGTGTTCACATGCTTGTATGTATTCATATGCATTCGTGTATATATTTCATACGTGTGTGTATGTATTTTTGCTAAATTCATTTAAGTTAAAGGAAATTAAAAGAATTCAAGCTTGAAATTTAATTTTCACATGACTTCATCTTCCATTTTTTTTTTTTCATTACAAACGGATGTAAAAAAAAAAAAAATTAAATGCCATGAAGAAAATTATTTTAAGTAATTTTTTTTGCACATGTAGTAACGTTTTCCTACCTATAAAAGTGTCCTCAACTACGAATATGTATTGAAATTGAATTCTGTGAGGCGGCGATGGCAACGGCAACAACTGTCAGCATTCGCGCTCACTTGCTACACAAAAGTTTATTCAGGCAGCTAAAAATACATATTTTTGTTGACCTATGGTCAACCGAGGCGTTCGCTCTGCTATATGTGAATATACTGTAGATGAACGGAAATATCGACGAACTTGCAGACAGACAAATTCGTTTATTTTTTGGCGCGGCGCATAAAAAAAGTGAGGTGAAATAACTTAACATGCAACGGAAATGAAAAGTTTTCACAGGTTTGCAAATTCAATATATACAGTTCAATTGTTTTTTTGCCAACAAAAACTGCAGTAAATTCTCTATAAAAGTGGCAGAAAAATTTAACTGAGGTAAACTTTAAGGGTCTGATCCTCAGAAGTATTTCTCCCATCAATCTTTCCGTCAAACTTATGATAGTTCGAAAGACCTAATGGTAAAACATAAATATTCAGAGGTAGTAAAAACCAATCAGAGGGCAATTGAAGATAATTTCAATTACAAAGAGACATCAGAATAGAATAAGCGAAGGATATCCGTTCTGCTTTATTAAAGAAATAAGGTAAGTATTTCGACATATAGGTATTTAAAAGGATAATAACGCATTGAGTCGATGTCTTTTATGAATAATCTCAAATAAGTACTTATGTTCTTAAACTCAAATATTTATGTTTTCAAAAGTTTACGAACTGAAAAGTAGAGAATAGAAACAATATAAATTGTTTGGAATAACAGCAACAAAAATTAAAATACAACCCAATTTAATTTGGATAGAAAGCAAAAAATGGAACACCACAACATATAAAATGTGATAATGATGTTCCAGATGAAATTAGAACAGTTTAGAGCCTACATTGTAAATCGGATTATTAGCCAGAAAAGAGTTGGAGTAATAACAAGATCGAATCCAAAACCGAATTCGGATAAAAATTCACACCCAAAATGAGACCAGATGTTGACCAACCCTCAGACCAAACATTATATTGGGTCATAAAAAAAGTATTTTGGGTTTTTGTCACAAGACGGTGTTAATGGCCATACATCTGGCACAACTGATCCGATTCTGTCAAACGAAACGCGGTGAAAGGTGACATTTCAGGCTACATTTTTTGCGAAGACAATTTCTTAGTTCGCCATTCGTATAAAAAGTTATATTGTTTTGAAAATAAGTGGAATTTTTTAAGAAATACGCACCGTGATGCTTTTTTCTAAGAAAAATGTAAAAACGCTGCAAAAATATTCCGAAAAATTTGTACGGTTTACGGTGAGGATGCTTTAACAGAACGTACCGTCCAACTTTGGTTTGCTCCATTCCGTTCTGGAAATTTCGATGTCAAAGATGCTCCTCGCTCTGGCAGGCCAATCACTGGAAAAGCCGATGAAATTTTGCAACTGGTGAAGCAAGACCGTTACGCAAGCTGTCAGAAGATAACGCAGGCACTAAACATCAACCACATGATAGTTTGGGATCATTTAAAAAAGGCTGGCTACTCAAAGAAGCTCGATGTTTGGGTGCCACATGAATTAACACAAATAAATTTAATTGACCGAATTACCATCAATGAAATGCAACGAAATCGAACCATTTTTGAAACAAATCAGTAAATTATGGTCAAAGGCCGGTGACATTCCACAAACGACTTCAAAGCTTGGATTGACGGCAAACAAGGTTATGTTGAGTGTTTGGTGAGATTGGAAGGGAATTGTCTATTATAAGCTGCTACAACCTGGCCAAACAGTCAATTTTGAACCAGAATTGGCCAACAGAAAAGGTGTTGTGTTCCACACACATGATGAACCGCCAAAAATTGACTGCGCTTGGCTGGGAAGTTTTGATGCACCCACCGTATAGCCCGGACATTGCACCGTCTGACTACCATTTGTTTTGGCCTCTGTAAAACTCTCTTGATGGAAAAAATGGACAGAGGAGCCGCCGAAAATCTCTTGGCCGAGTTTTTCGCCGATAAACCACTGAAGTTTTACACCGTTGGAAATTAATTGAGATCAAAAATCAAACTGAAATTCAGTCCCAAACTCAGGTAAAAAATCAATCAAAGCATGACTAAAATTCAAACCAAAAACCTGACAAAGCTTAGACGAAAAATTGATCATAAATCTGACTAAATTTGAGGTTAAATTTAAAACAAAAACCAGATCAAAACTCAGACTTACTATCAGATCAGAAATCAGGTTAAAAATAACCAAGATAAACAAAAATGACCAAAACTCATACCAAACTTACAAGAAAATGATAAAAACAGATCAAACCCCAGACCGAAGCTATAATCTCCATAAACTGAAACTGAAAGACTCTAAAATTTTTGTAAGTATACTCGCAAAACCCGTTGAATTTAGTAGCACGCCAACTCTCTGGATTTACCCCCGTGTGGTTGACCCACGAAGAAAAGGCTTAAGTGGGTCTGGCGTAAACGGGTGCTAAGGCCCCCCAGGCAGGGTCTGGCCACTGAAGATGCCAGAGAGAAGACTTTGAAACGCAAGGCAGATCCCTTGGTTGCAAAGTAAAGTAAGCAACGCAAGAGATGTAATGATACACATTACCCCCCAAAGCGCCCGAATTCGAAGAAGACCAGGTCTGGCGATGAGGCACGTCTGGTTTTAGGAAGAACTCCTGCCAGCACCTCCGCTGCGAGTAAGTCCGGTCAGATCAAGTCGGGTGTTGCCCAAGGAAAACACGCAGCAATTGCTCAGTCCTGCATCCACTTCCGGCCAGGATACCTGTTGATAGACCGCAGCGATGATGGCACCGTAGCATGGCTTCAGCAGGTGATCCCGCGTCTAGAAGAGTTAAATACTTGGGAGGGATATCCCCTACATATTCCGCCGTAGATGCGAGGGGCAGGACAATGCTGAAAATGGACGACTGATAACAATTGCCGTCGACGAGGAGTCCCTCGAAAAAATTAAAGCAGACGGTAATAGCATCAACCATAGGTTCGGACGGGTGAAGGTACACAGCCGTAATGACTCCTCGGCATCTAGGAGATAAACCCATCCGTTGGGGTTGAAACTGAGGAGACGGATGCATCGTCAACGTCAGAGTTGGAATGGGAGGGCATAGATCTTAACTCTCTTATGGTTGTGAAGGAAGAATCCGAAGAGGGAAGTCGAGAAAATGCTGATGGAGGAGGTGGGCAAACCATCCTCCGAAAATCATCAATATAAGAATAGCCAAAAAAAAAGCCGTCCGTCATTTTGAAGTCACAATTTTATTTATTGGAAACCTGATTGCATCCTTGAAAATACCAGAAAATACAGAATTCTTGGATTTCGCCCCATTGTGAGCTGCTAGAGTATTTGTGTGTACTTTATTTTTAAGGTAGGTCTACAGTTCTTCATGCGAAAATAAACGACTATTTTTAATAATATCGTTTGAAGGAATTTTATTACATATTAAAGTCTTATAAGGTTATATAGGCTTTCAAGAATACAAAAAAATTTGATTTTTCTAATTTTAAATTATTAAGGGCACCAAAGTCTAGTCTAAAAACTAAGAAGAGTCTCATGGCCGACAGTTAATCTTCGGATTGACTGGGTCGATTTTTATAAAACTTTGTGCGTTGTATTCGCTAATGTGTTTTACACAACAATTAACCACATTTATTACGAAAAATATAAAAAAAAATCCCAGAGGAAAATTTATGGAAAAACTGGCGTGTTTTTTTATTTTTTTTGTAATGTCTGCAATTTTTTTTTTACTATTTTTAAAAAAATGTGTATGGTTGAGGAGAAAGTTTCATCTACAACATTCATTTTTTTGTTTTTGTTTCAGATCTATCGTTTCGGAGATTAACTGTCGGCCATGATGCCCTACATTTTTTAGGCTCGACTTTGGTGCCTTCTGTAATTTAAATGTAAAAAAAATTGAAAAAAAAAACTCTTTTTTGTAGTCTTGAAAGCCTAAAAATAGTGACAAAAAATTCCTCAAAAAAAAGAAAAAATTTTAAAAATTTATTTTTTTTTCACTTAAGGCAGTGTAGTCCTACCTTAATGTAGCTCCAAAAGAAAAAACATCAATAGCTTCAAATCCCACCTAGACCTAGGGTTTTTGTGCAAAATTCGATGGAAACTGGTTTGTTATATGCTCAATCCCCGTGAACGGCTCGAAATGGATAAACCAGGAATTATAGCTAGCAGCTATATTTTCAGTTGACCTTGCTGGACGAACACCAGTTGTTGTCTGCACATCGCTCAGGCAGGCGCCACATAACAATTAAATTCAGTACGAATCGTTTCTGCGAAATTTTCACGGTTTTTGTAGGTAATTTTAATTTATTAATGCGGTGTTCAAGTGTATTTTTATTACTCAAATGCCAAAGAATGACAGCCACATTATAAAATAACACTGAATTGGTATTAGGTAAAATCACTGGCTATAATCCACAAGCCTTACCCGACTCAGTCAAGTACAGATACTTATATACGTCTAGACAGTGAGTAAAATTTGTACTTACTGTAGGGGTCAAAACTTATTAGTATTTGAGTAAGTTGGTAGATTAGTCGAGCGTTTGGAAGACAATGATCTAACCGATCGTAATGGCAAATTATCTCCGGAAAATAACTTCGAAACTCTATGTGTAGTATTATCCCTTACATTAAGTACTTAAACTAATTTGGTACAGCGTTATCTATTACAATAAGCACCCTTATGAATTTTGCTATTCTCTGCCCATATTTTATCCGAACTTTACTGTAAAAACTTAGTAACACACAGACAAAGTTTTACTTTCCTACGTGTTCACAAAAAAATAAATGGCAGCAGGTGTTCTTGCATGAGCCAAACGCAAAAACTAAACGAAATGGAACATGTGAAAAATATCGGATGTCGAATAAAAAGTTGAAAAAAATATCAAATAGAAATGCATGATGATATTTTTATTATTAAAAATTAAACAAAATATGAAAAATAAAATTAAATTCAATTTTTGTTTAACGATTTTATTGTGGTATTCACTATTCACCAAACGAAGCTAAAAAAAAAGAAAACCAAAATACCAACATGACAAATTTTAATTTGAAGCATAAAATTTACTACATTTTTCCAATAAACTTTGCACTATATTCGTAGCTGCCAAAGAAACCAAAAGAATTTTTATGACATTGCTGCATTTAAAGAAATCTTACGTGCAACAGCACCAACCAACAAAAACAACTATAGTATCAGTAGCACTAACAACAACAAATAGTAGAAAAGACCAAAGGGTCATAATGATTTTATTGCTCGAATTTTATATAAGAAATTTTATTGCCATTGTGCATGACTGAAAAATCCTTGCCCACACAAACACACACACACACACACACACGCACCCAAAGCGAATATCCTTTGGGCAAAAGTGTATATGGAATATGGAGTAGAACTTCAAAGTATAAGAAGCTATTGAACAATTTTTTTTTTGTACGCCTGATAATAATTTAATATCATAAAACGTTTATCCAATTAATTTCACAAAATTTATTGCAATTTTTTATATACATTCAAGATACGTATGTACGTCTGTATGCATGTAGTGCAGTGTAGTATAGATTGGGAAATAAGTTTATTGGAATTGGCGACAGTAGGAGGAGAGTAGGGGAAATTATTCACCAGTTGCAGCTGCTGTTCGTTGTAGTTTAAGGTATTTGTGGTTTTGGTTTTTGTTTCAGTGGAAAAATGAGAAAACAATGAGGTCTGCCTAAACCGACGTATATGATGCTGAAAGCAGATCATGCGTTCAAAAGAAATATCGCTATCCTATCGGCGATTGGTCACTCAAGGAGACCAACAAGTATTTCGGTATTTCATAAGCGTGCCGTAATTGAGTGACCTGATGGTAGCGTGGTCTATCATCTCTACGTGGTATCGGCTGGAAACAGTTCCATATCAGATAGCTGCTGTAACCTATCATCTGATAATGGCAGGACACATCTGATAAATTATATGCAACTGGCTAATATACATCAGATGGTGGGAGCTAATGTTCTTAAATAAAAACTCCCCTAATCCAGGATGTCACGCGACCCGTGCCTATTGGTTTGGCAGCCAGGAAATTAAATTTTGATAGATAAATTTTCATGTGGATCAAAAGTCTGTTTTTATGTAAGTATATGTATTTACTTATACCGTGAGTACCGTGATATCTTGGCCACCTCAGAGAGTAATTTCGGCTTTACCACGGTATGGGGCGTCGCCGTGGAGGACCACAGTACTTCCCTCTACCTAATATCGGCTGTTGAGCTTGGATTCGGTCCAAAAAAGCGGCCATAATAACATAACAAACAAAAAAAATCGGATAACGATAATAAAAACTTCGAGCAGCTCAAGTTCTTTGGCCAAGCCTGGAGCATCAAAACGTAGTCCAAGTTCATTGGTGAATAGTCTTCAAGCGCAAAGACAGCAATAAAGCCTAGTAAGGCAACTCCCTCTGTGCCGGACCGCATTGTCTCTCTGGACGGGCACAGAATATCCGCTGTAGCCTTATCGATGTCGGTAGTCAGTAAGCCTCTGGCCAAACCTGGACAAGCTTCTCCCTACACTACCGGTCATTCCCGATCCGCTCCTTAGGCTGTTGCTAGTAGTGACCTACTTTTGGTTAAGCCTAAACCGAAAGCTACTGAGAAAAAAACCACTGGCAAAAAAATAACGCAGCCAAAAAAATACCAGGAGCGCAGAAATGCGTTTCGTGCCACCAGAAGATGGAGCACTATTGATCCTGTCAAGGTTCTAGAACAGCAGAAACAGCTTCTGGAGAAAGCTAGGAAGCACACTGCCTGACCAGACCTGCTGGATTCCGTCCTTAATAGGAACGGAACTGAGGGTTCTTGCTTGCTATTCAACAAGATGGTGAGGTCTTGCCAGGTGTATCCTTGGATATCGTCTGCAATGACATCCGGAATCGCTCAAGATGCAGAGCCAAGGTGCCGACTTCAATTGGTCATCCAGAGAAAATCCTGAAACGCATCAAGATAAGCAACGCGCAACTTTCCACCAGTAAATTGATGGCTGAGAAGGTTACCGAACAGAATAACAGATGGAGAGCCGCTGTCATCATCATTAACGATGAATCGGTCAAACATTTGGCTAGCCTGATTAACTTCGGTTTCACATCCCTCACATTACACGTTTATAAGCAGGATATCAATGTGATCGATTCATCTGCGGTTTCATCGACTGAAGTCAATTTTTCAGTTTAAGTCGAATCTGCCCAGACATAGTCAAACGACGCTGCACCATCAAGTGTTACGTGTGTAGATCTTTATTTAAATGTCGTCGGTGTTCAAATAAATCTATATTATAGTGCAGCGACTTCGGCCGCTTTTCTACTTCGCCTGGCGGAGGTCGACATCCTCCGTATCAATATCAACCAATTCCGGTCCGTAAACTGTAACCATCCCATCTTTTTTGTTTTCAAAGAAGAGCGAACCGATGACGTCGCCCGACCAAAATGCTCACCAAACGGTGGCTATGAGTGGATGCATGGGAAGCTGTTGAATCTCGTACGTGTTTCCCCGAGCCCCAGATGCGGCAGTTTTGCTTGCTGACATAGCAGCCAAGATGAAAATGTGCCTCATCCGAAAAAATTACGACTTACGGCCATGCTTTCCAGCACCGAATCAGCAAGCACCCGACGCTGTCTGTGGCCTTCAGGCTTCAATTCTTGAATCAATCGAATCTTATTAGAGTGCAAACGAAGGTCCGTTATCAAAATTTGATCCATAGAGCCACAGAAAGAAGCAATTGCTGCGCATGGTGCCAAATTGATGTTTTTAGGCTCTCACTGACAGGAGTAATATTTTGTGCAGACCGTGCTGGACGCGCACAGGTTGGTGGTTTCACGTCTTGTGCTGACCCAGTCGACTCGAATTTCTGCAATATATACCGTACATTCCTTTCACTTGGCGTGTGATTCCGAGTAAAATCTGCGCATATTTTACGCGTTGTAGCCGCAAAAATACGTGAATTTTCATAATAAATTCAAATCATTTGCATTCATTCTTTAAAAGTGTAGCGCTCCATTGTAAATTTCCCACGTTTATAGAGCATGCCTGTCAAATCTGACGTTTATACGATGCAGCTATCAAAGTTACTAAAGTTTCTAATGCTGCAAACTTATTTTGAAACACCCGTTGTAATTAACTCTCTAGTTCCCAAGCCCACCTCTGGACGGCCTTCACCAAAAAGGATAGAATTGCCACCATAACAGTTTTCTGTTGCTACATTTTATCATATCATTTAGAAAATGTCCCAAGCTTTTAATAAAATGCATCAGTTATGAGCTGTGATGCGTATTACAGAAGTTAGCGACAGTCAAAGTCAAAAATTTGGGAAAAATAGGAAAATTAATTATTTTGATTGCATTTGAGATAAAAGTGAAAAAAATAAAAAAATACTTCCCGTCATACTATCCAGATAAAAAAACTAGCTATGGATAGCTGAGAATTTTTATATAAAATATTTAATTACTTAAAACAAATTGATAAAAAGCTCATTTAACAACAAATAGTTTTAGGCGTTCAAACTTTCCCACTTCATAAAACCACGCCTATTAGTTTTTTTTTTTTAAATCAGTTTATAATTTTTACGCTAATATTAATCAATTCCGATTTGTTTTTTATCAATCAACAATTTGGGAACTAGAGGGTTAGAATATGGCCTTGCGAAGGAGGTAATTAAGGTATCGAAGGAGCGTCTACTGAATTTTTTTTGAATTTTAGATTTTTTTTTTGCATTAAACTGAGGCACAGAGGGGTATCGGGGATTTTGAGGCCGAGAAATTCCTTTTTCGCAATTTTTTTCCACCTATGACCTCTGGTAGAGACCGCCACTGTTGTTATTTTATATTTTTAGGTCCATAGTCCATGCATGGACTATTTCGAACGTCTGTTGCTCAGTAAATCGGATGAAAATTCTGTATCAAGCCAAAAATTTAACTTAAGGCTTCCTTCTGGTCTAGATTTTTAAAAAAAATTATTTTTTTATATTTCAAAAGTATAGACTTTTAAAAGTATACTGTAAAATCGTATCAATATTTCCAGTATTTTGACTTCTACAGCCTATTTAGCAGATGAGCGCAGAAGCATGTAAAATGGCCGACTGAAACTCATTTATTTCGAAACTATATTTTTCTGCACGGTGAGACACAAAAAACAAAAACTGCTAAAATTTTACTATATCATTCAGAAAACCAGTGGTTATCGCAGGAAATAAAAAAAAAATTCTACGTTGAATACTTCTTACTTTTTACATACAAAAAGTAGTGAAAAAGCGGTCTGTTTTCGTAAAGTAAATTTCAACAACGCGCCATTTTGTCAAATTTTTTTTTCATTTTAGTTCCTACGATAACTACTATCATACCAATTGTAACCATTTTTTTTTTTTGTTTGAGATCAGTGGAAAATTCAAAACCTGTCCCACCAGCAAGATCCGTTTTTTTGAAGAGGGCAACTGTAACACCAATTTTAGTTTATTTAAAATTATATATTTTTTTTAATATTTTTGTATATTGTTAAAGTAATAAAATATATCTACAAAGTTTAAATATTGCTCATTATTTCATTTAAAAAAAAAAACTCCTAAAAACTCATCAAATTCAAGGGCGCTAGACCAGAAGGTCCCCTGAATAAAGCGCGGTTCACGCAAACTAAGCATATTGTGCTTTAATACTATAATATTAAAAAATTTAAATTTCTTTGTTGTGCAAAAAGTTCCAGGTATTCCTTTTAATGGACCCCATCAACCTTTGAACATCCGCTCTGGATACTTTTGCGGCTATTTGGTTCCGTTTTAGTAACATTGAATTCACATTTTTGACAATACCTGCATTTTTCTTCAACTTATATTTTGTAATAGCCCAGTATTTTTCAATCGGTCGAAGCTTGGAGCAATTGGGTGGATTCATATATTTGGGCACTACATCTACTTTATTTTACTGATACCAATCCATGGTTTTTTTAGAGTAGTGGCAACTGGCTAAATCAGGCCAAAACTTCACTGGCGAATGGTGGTGACGAACAAATGGCAATAGTCGTTTCGAAAGGCACTCTTTGATGTAAATATCAGACGTCATAGAAGAGGATGTCACAAATGCTCTGGATTTGTGGATTGAGACCACAGCTACAAATAGCCTACCATTGCTTTCTTTGCAAATTTATCCATTTTTATGTACTTGAATTTTGAGGGTACATTACCACGATTCGTTGCCATATAAAATTTTTGACCTGGAAGCTGTTTAAGATCAAATTTTACGTATGATTCGTCATCCACAATAATGCATCCATTGAATTTGGTCAAAACATTATTATAAAGAAGACGAGCACGTTTTTTGGCCAGCAAATTCTGTTTTTCTGTTCTATTTGGATATTTTATAGCACGATAGCATTTTAGCCTAGCTTTTATGCGTATTCGTCTAGCAATACTTTTGCTGGTATTGAATTTTTTGGCACGATCGCTATCCGATAGTCCGGGATTGCTTTTGATGGACCTCAAGATCTTTGCCTTTAATTTTAGGTTGGTGGTTCTTGTTTTGTTCACAACTTTTTTAGCTCTTTCAACACTAAGAGTTTCTTTATATCGTTTTATAACTCTACATACCGTTCTTTTGGAGATATTTAACACTTTCGCAATCTTTGAACCAAACCACGACGGATTTTCAATAAATTTGTTCACAATCAATTTTCTATTTGCAGCTTCCATTGTGCACACCATCACCAACTTGCGATCAATTAACGGTAACGGTATTGTAAACAAATCCCAGTAAAAAATTTGTTGTTCTTATGACTAGGGGCGACATGGTGACCACAACAAAGCGTGTCAATTTGGCGATTTGGCGTGCTGATCATTGTGATATCACTAAATTACAAAAACTTGTTGGTAATTGTTTTCAGTGCATAAAATCCACAATTTTAAACGAAAATCACAATAAAGCGGCTTAATGAAAATATGTATGCGTTTCCACATAATTCTATGCAATTTTAAAGTATTCACAATTCAATGTAGTAAAACCAAAAAAAAAAACAAATTTAAAACCAATATAGAAAATAATTAAATTCTATTTTCTTTTTACTATGGCACAATACTCGCATCAATAGAATCGATATTAAAACAATTGTATATTTTTACTATAATAAATTGTTTCAATATTCCATATTACTCGTCTATGTTGTAGGTACATACATATGTATATGTTATTGTATTGTATCTACAGATGTATGGATTTGCAATAATTTAATAATTTATGTATGCAAAAATAATATTGGATTTTTTAACGCAGCGCATAGCAGAAAAACTAAAAAAAAAAAGCAATTGAATATTTGCAATATTTCATAAACAAAAGCATAATAAATAAATAAATAAATAAAGACCTAAAATAAACTCTGCCTTTGAAACACAACAATGAAATTTTAGTTAATACCACAAAATGCTATAAAGAGAGGAAAAAAAATTTAAAGCCCTAGGACACCTATGACTAAAATGTAGCCAGCCATAGTAGACTTATGGCTGCATATAGTCATAGTCATCCACAACCACATGTCTAGTCGATATTTGTAAGCAAAAATAAACCTATGAAAAAAAAAAAAAAAAATAGAAAACAAATAGTAATAGCAGACAATTGAATTTGAGTTTATTTGTTACCTGGTCAAAACAAAAGCCTGGCCAATACACACACAAACACACACACGCTACACACACTCTCTCAGCATTGCCCTGTGCATGCAGTAAGATTGTGGGTGGTAAGGGAAATGCGTTCGTTCATTGTGTTGATTATGTCTATACAGTAGCCACATTGTTTACATTTTGTATACAGGCAATTTGTCACATTTTATGTTGTTGTTGTTTTTATCTTTACTTTTGAATTGCAAATTATATTTATTATTATTATTTTTTTTTTTTGTTATTTTTATTGACCAACAAAGCCGTATCCATAGCCGTTCCTTTTTTCTGTTGATAATATCCTTTGGCATTTATAAACTCTCATGTGTAATTGACTTTGTGCGTGTGTGTGTGCTGCTGTTTTTTAAATTGATTTTAATAATTTATTAAAAGCTTGAAGCTTATTTTTACTTCTCACACCTTTAATCATATTACGACGAGGAAATATTTATGCATATTGATACTTGCATAATTAATCTTTTATGCTATGGATTTTATACAGTAGCAGAAAGAATTATTTTCTTATTTCAACAACATGCGTACATATTTATACACGCATAATTCTACACACAGAAATCATATTTAGAAATCATTATTATAATGTCAGATACAGAAATAAATAATTATTTTATTGTAGATAAAAACTGGGGTTTCCATTAAACTAAAACCCAAATATTGATTTACAATTTCGACAGGTACAAATTTTGCCCTATAAAGTATTTCAAATTTGAAAACTGGTTTTATGATATCTTGACTTCTCGTTTACAGCAAGCACGAATAATTCATTATGAAGAAATCTTACCCAGGGTAGGTTAAAGGGATGACCATCATGATACCCTTAGGGCAGTTAGCATATCACATAAATGTTCATTCCATCCCTAGGAAACTAGTAAACTAGGTTACTCATGCAAAGACTTTGTTTTGCCAAATACTCCAAAGATCTGACAATATCAACCCTAGAACCATAATGTACGTAAAATTTACGTATACAAAAAATCTGCAATTTGTGGTGAGCATCAAACTACAATTTTTCAAAACTCTTTCTTTTTTTTTAAAAAAAATGGAGTTGTATTATATTTTTAAGTTTGCTTACAAATAAATAGTTCAATAACATAAAAAATATCAATTTAGACTGCAAAACATTATAATAATTAAAGCGTATCAGTAGGATATTCATCTGCACGTAAAATTTAAGTAGCGTTGGTCTTAACGTAATATAAAAAAACGTTATGGTTCCAGGGTTAAAGCTTAGATATAATATTCTTTTGAGTTTCGATTTAAAACTACAATTATAATTCCCTTTCGTAACCTTAAAATGACAGACTCAGAAGAAAATATTAAGTAGGGTGACGATTTTCCCCGGACATCCCAGATTTTTCGTTGTTTTATAAATGTCCGGCGGGACAAAATTTTTCCCGGGTCTTGTGGAATTTAAATTTTTGTTTTCGCTATTAAAAATGTTTTAATATGCACTCATAAAAGTATTACTTACGTTAAAAAAAAAATTAATTACAAAAATCGTCAAATTAAAATTTCTCATAAAAAAAAAATGTTCATGATTCCATGTGATTTTTTTCTTAGTGTACAATTAGTAAAAATGGACCATATCATCCTTGCTCTGGTTTACAGTAATTAACTTTAACCCGAAAGAGTTTGATACGATCAGAATAAAGGTCATTACTTACGTGAATGAAGCTGCACTTTGGTATCTGGTCACCATCTGACATCATGAACGAGGGTTTGGGAGTGTTTCAATAACTAGGCAACTAGAGGTGACGTAAGTTCTAAGACGGAAGAAAACATAGCTAGTAAATACTATCACCACTAAACCCATAATATCTTATTTCAATTTCTCTCGTTTCAACAAAAGTAAACTTTCCCTTTGTTCTAGTGCCAAAATTTCTAGAGGTCAATTTCAGTTGCAAACTAAATTAAAAAAGCCTTTTTGTGTTTGCAGGAAAACTTTCTGCATGTATACGGCAGTTTCCCGCCCTATCCTCATGTTTGATTTGATAGTTTAGTGGGCAGCAGTCAGTAAAAATAGTTAAATCTGTTAGCTATTTTCACACACTTTATACAACTTTATTGTGTCTTAAGCTTATAGACCTTCACGGCAAAGCTTCAGAGTCTAGTACTATGGTCAGACTGAGAGAGTCAGGCTGTTGGATTTCTAGATCATATGCCCAAAGTAGTATAATCAATACCTAATCAGACGGTTTGGTACCACAGGCTACCTACTGTACTATTTCAAACCCTTTTTTTTAAATCAAATCATAAAATTTTAATTTTGATGAGACACGATTGGTTTGATCAGTCTTTCGTGAGTACGATTGTACGTCAGTACTGTGTACACTAATGGTTTAAAAGCCGGGAACGAAAAAAACCGTACGCTACGCGAACCGCACATCAGAAGAATACAAACATTAAATCTCTTCGTAGAGTTTGTGTATGCGTATACAAACGATATACCGCTTCGTAGTGTATTCTGTACGCCATCACAAACCCTACACAAACGGAGTACGCTAAAAGTACACTACGTTTAGCAAGGTGAATTTATATAAGGTGGAGCTACCAGCAACTCATTCTTCTTCTTCCTTTTTATGGCGCCATTTTGTTTTCGTGGTGAGGAAGTCTGGTTGTCAAAAGTTTGTTTACGTTTTGATTGTTTGTTTACTTTTTTTCGACCGCCATAATGGCCGCAACAACAAAGATGCATTGTCATTTTTGTGTTGTACTACTGCTTTTGTCAGCTGATTTTGACATTCAGACTGCTCCGCCATTATCGCCGCAACAACAACGCCCTGTTGTTGTTGCCGTGGTAAACTTGTTGTACTGCTGCTACCACCTTATATAAATTCACCTTGACGTTTAGTGTTCTTTGAATTTGTGTATACATGCCGAAAACAAACGAAGTATGTATGTATACACAAACTCAAAGAACACTAAACGCACTGTACTTCGTTTGTGGTCGGTTTTTGTTTGTGTATGCATACCAGCGATGTCAACTTGAGAGGAATTCTTCGATTTTCGGGGAATTTTACTGAGTGCGGGGAATCGGGGAATGAGCTGGTTTTTTGCGGGGAATTTGAAGTTGTTCTGCTTTTAGTCACAAAAGTCTGTAGAATATTTTTTATCAAACGTTTAACTTACGCAATATTTCATATTTTGGATCTTAAAATCTTCGTCTTTTCTTAAGTGGGCCCTGAGATTTATTGGTTTGGAGAAATCTATTTTTAAAAAAGAGTGCTATTTGAAACTATTATATTGCGAAAGTATTTTGTGGAAATTTTGGAGAGACGCGGACTGCTTTCGTAGATATAGACGATTATAGCGCCGAGTGTCAGTCAGGCCAGAACAGTCGCGCGGCGCTTCGTCTTCCATTTCGAGAGTTCAGCACCTCCTGATTAATAACTCTTAATCCTTGCTGACTAATCCGCTAACTTACAAATTACGATCAGCCATCATAAAAAAGATGAAATATATAATCAAAACTTTGAACCCGTTTTTTCAAAACAAGGTTTTTGCCAATTTTTATTTGAGTTAAAAGAGAGCCCATGTCTTCTTCTTTGCGAACTTTGATATCCAAAAGTGGGCTGAGGCTTGCTTATTAAAATGAACGTTTAGTAACTCGAAACACCCCATCTCGTTCAAATTTGGTGTGGCAACTACTACCCAATAGGATTAAACTTTATGCAAGTTTGAGCCAGATCGATTTTGAGAGGGGGGGGGGGTTTCATTCGAAGAAAATTGACATTGACTTGCCATTACTGATGATGAGCCCGACCTCAAAACAATTACCAAAAATACTAAAAATAGTCAGAGACTCATTTTTTTCAAATTATTATCAGTGGGAATTCGGGCCATGATAAGGAATCCGGATGAGGTTAGCTTATATTCCCGAAATTCGTGCAGTTACTGCATTGAAAGAGGTCTTCCGAGTCGGGGTGCTCTGAGCAGTAATGGGTTAAAGAATTAATTACATTTTAAGATTGTTCCCTAGAACTTTGGAGCTGATCCACTACTACTGCCCTACATGGGCTTTGCCAATAAAATGGTTCCTAGTGTTTGTGAATGAATTTTTTATACTGAACACGAATCTGAGATCAAAAATTTCCCATCACGCAACGTTTTAGAAAAAATGGGATGGAAAACCCTAAAATAGAAATTTTGGCCATTTTTTTTAAATTGGAGAGCTGAACACTGGCGTGCTACAAACTTCGAAATCCAGAAATTATAGGCTGAATCATCTTCCAAATGAGCCCTAAACCCGAAACTGTAAATCAAAAACAGTTACTGACCTAGAAAAACTATAAATGCAAAATTGCTCAGCATCACCTTCTCTTTTTGTATCCAAAGTCAAAGTCCCTCGCATCCACCCCCCCCCCCCCCCTAAATACGGCCTTGGTTCCCTTGAAGTGAAATCTACCGTGTGCCAAAAGAATTCCGGAGACAGAAGATACATTTCTATTAATCTACCAGTCCCGTAAAAATTGGTTAAGTTTTAGACCGAGAAAGTTCTGGGTCGCCCACTCATTGAGGTCAATTTTAGGTAATTTTTCGTTTTTGTAAAATGTTTATATGGAAAGTGCGTGTCGCGCTGTTATAATATGAAATTATATCGATGCGGGGAATGCAATCGAAAATCGGGGAATTTCTAGAGGGCTATCGGGGAGAAAGAAAAAATGAGTTGGCATCACTGATGCATACACAAACTCTACAAAGCGAGTTAGTGTTTATGTTCTTTTAATGTGCAGTACGCGTACCGTACGGGTATCGAAAAATACAGTACAGAACAATAACGTACCGTATGTTAGTGTTTTTTCGTACCCTGGTTAAAAGTGGACTATGGTGTAGGAGCTGGAGTGAATATGAATGAATGTAAACGAATATGAATGAATGTGATTGAAAATGAATGAATGTGAATAAGTATTAATGAATATTTTATAAATCTAAATTAAACCAAAAGCGACATTTTTATTTTAAGGTTAGAGTTTTTCAGAATTAAATATAATGAATTTCAAGATCGGATCAAAAACTTGCCAGAAAAGTTTTAAAAGTTGTTAAGAGATTTACAATATTTATTTCTGGATTTAAGTAATAGCCGATGGAAAATGACTATAATTAACACTTACATTTTGATTTAGTATTTTTCAAAATTTTGTAGAATTTAAGGTGTTGGTTAACAACTGAACTAAAAGAGAAAATTATCTAATAGCTAGACAAAAAAAGATTTCTATATACGTACATTGAAAACTAGTGCTTGTTTTCAATTTTCAATCATCTAACAAACTCGCAAGTCAATTTCAAATTTCAATAAGCGTAAGGCCAAACACCTCTTAACTTTTCACAATTATGATAAACTTAAAACTGAATTTATATTAATTTCTTTTTACATTAGTAAATAAATATTCATTACTACAAAAAAATATTCCCACTCCAGTTATACTATATGAGCTTTTGATAAATAAAAAAACTTTTTCTTTCATTAACGCTAATTTGTGAAAAGTTAACATGCAACAGCAACAATATGTTTATCTGTAGTTACATAACTACATAGTATCAACGACAAAATTTTGCCAGTCGGTCATATATATGCCTGGTAGACGTAAACCAATACATAAATACAATAGATCAGATGAGAAAATCACGAAAATGCATGTAGATACTTTATCAAATGTGCAAGCTTGCGGCTGGCTACATTCAGCAGAAAAAAGTTATGAAAATGAACATAACTCGAAAAAGGCTAAGAATCCAGAATATTGAAAATGCACGCTGTTTTATGATTTGAAGAAGAAACTATTAGTGAAAAAAATTGCTGGAACATTTTGTAGAAGAAATTTAAACCATTACCATACAATCTCTTAATTAGGTTGTTTAATTCTTTAGTAGGACTATTGCTCTGAAAATAACTTCTCGCAATAAAACACACACCGGTGGAAATCGGTCTACAAGCTCTATCAAAACTTGAAAGACATCGTATTTTTCAAGCGATCTGTTCTCTGAGATGTTTTTTTTTTTCAAAAACTCATAACCTAATCTATTTTGAACTTTATGGTGTAGCTCCCGACTTTCGGATCAAGCTATAGTAACCAGGAATCTTTAGATGTCGTTCTATTGTGTTTCAATAAAATACTTACTGTTATTTTTAGTTGAATGCTGAATGCTGTGATGACAAGAAAATTTGGTATTTATACAAAAATCGCACAGGCATTTTAACCCTAGGATGAAGACAACTACATACAGCTATTGGTTCAGCGGAGTACAAAACTTAGCCTACAAAACAACTGTAAGATAAAGGCGTGGATTTTTATTGATATGTGCAACAACTGTCAGCAAAAAGGAATTTTCCTCCGCCCTGGAAACACCAACGATTGGTCATGCTACTAAAATCAATGAAATCACCAGACCAGCCATCATCCTGCCGCCCACTATGCATGTTCGACATGCGACAAGCTGGAGAGCACACTCGGAACCCCGAAAGTCAGGCTTCAGGAAAGCGAAATCCACTGCCGATGCCATAAGAACGGTAAACGGAACATAGACAGGGATGTGACCAGCGGGAAAAATGATACAAATAGGTAATACTAAACTTTAGGAATGCTTTCAACTTTGCCAACGAGGGGCGGATTATGTGAGCACTGGAGGCTTACGATATGCCAAAATATTACCTTGGGAGGATTAGAGCGAATTATTTTAGAGACTGAGATGAGACACAAAGGTGTTCTGACAGATACGGAGATGTTCTTCAAGGACTATGCCTCGGGTGCTAGCGAAAAGGCCTTCAGGATGCTGAACCTTGCGTAGATTCTGCCATACTTTCGTAGGTTGCGTGAGGAAAGACGGGAGTGCAATGAAGGCACACCTTAAAGTGGTGTGCTTTACCCAAAGACATAGCGTACTTAGACTTGGCTGTGGGTATCAAACCATTTCGGACGACCTCATCTGTGTGCTAGAGAAAAAGTTTAGTTTTCTTGTAAAAGCGTGGCACCTTAATAACGGGAAGCCCCACGATGCAAAATCACACGTTCCAAGAGTGGCAGAAAAGATGGGAGCAATACAAGAAAAAAGGTGGACTTTCCAAATAATCCTGCTCAACTGGGTAAATAGAAGGAATAGGTTAGGTTGGAGTGGTTGCCAAGAGACACACTTAGGCCTGAACGGCTTAACGGAACGGATTAACGCCGATTCCGAACGGCAATGTGACATGATGAGTGTGCTCCGACAGTTGTAGGCTAGCCATGCAGCGCTAAAATCAGTTTCAACAGCTTGTGCCTGACGACATTTAAGGACACACGAGTCTTAGACTAACAAAGTAAAGAGCCTGTGGACGTAACTGGAGGTGATTTTCCACCAAGCACGATGTTATGGTGGTATTGTACAGATTGCATCGTTTACGGCTTCTGTATTGAGTTGATTGAGAGCTGCTCGGTAGGGCAGGTAGTCAAGTGGTCACGAAGCGAAGAAGATGGCAGTTAACTTTTCTGATGAGAGCAGAAGATTGCATTGATTGAAGAAACTGGCAAGACCATCGATGTATACATTTATATAGGTCGTCGATGTCGTTGTCTGAAGCTAAAATCGTGCAGTCGTCAGCATACGAGACGAGCGTAACGGGAACAGTATTTTCGAGACGTAGCAGTTGAAAAGCAGCAGTGACAACACTCCGTCCTGTGGAATACATTGTTTTATGCGAATATACGACGACTGCACGTTCCTAAATTCGACGTACGATTTTGTCCGGACATGTAGTTTGGTGGCCACGTTTTTACAATTTTCGATAGCATTGAAACATAGATGTCCTCTAGGAGCGTTGTATGGTCGACTGTGTCGAAGGCCTAGGATAAGGCCAGGGCTACAAGTATCGCCATTGCACATGGTTTCCTTTGGTTTAGGCCGGCACTGATCTGTGTTTGAACTTAGTTCAGTGCGGTGGTGGTGCTGCAGTTTTTCCTAAAGCCGTGCTGGTGTTCTGCGAGCTCGAGGTATTCAAAGAATGTGAAATGGAAGTAAGAGCGCTTCGGGAGTCTTTGCCACAGGCAACAGCCATGAGATCGACCGGAACGATCTTATTTGAACCGACTGTTTTCCTGGTTTTTGGATTGAAATGACTCTCCCATCTTCCAGACGTCAGGAACAATTGACGAGTGGAGTGACAGATTTAGTATTTTTGTCAGGTTCTCTAGAGCTAGTTCATTGAGGTTTATAAGCATTACCAATAGCAATGCAATCCGGATCATGGGCTTTCGACGCTTTTGCTTTTTTAATGGCGTTTGTGATCTCTTTTCTCAAGGTCCCAAGGTGGCTTTTATGGATGATAGTCCTACACCGACTAATGTTTTTCTCCGGAGTGCCCATATGTAAAAAAAAATCAAATCTACAGGTTCAGCTGGAGTTTCATCTTTTTCAATTTTTACTTCATATTTTCTAGGGTCTTTAATGGTCTGGCTGTTTCTCAGAAATCGGGATTTAGTTAATTTTTCTAATCTCAATTTCAGATACAACGATCAAATTAGAAGTTACGGAGTTTGTGCGTTGTAAGTTGACAATCATTTGTGGGGATTGGACATGACCCCCTCTTATCGATAAATTTCTCAGCTATTCTTAATGTTACTTCTGAACCGAAATACTGATTATCTGATTTGAGTTTAGTTAGTTTTAGTTTAGTCAAAGCGTTAATCTCAGCGAAATCAAAACTTGTTAACTTACATTTCGCAACTAACGTTTTACAGAATCACATAAGTTATTTTTCATTGGGCGTATATCTGTTTGTAATGTTATATAAATGATTATGTATGTATGTATACATATGTATGTGCATGACTGATGCGACACAATAATATTGTAATGCAATGCATTGACGAATGTCATTTTGACATTTTCCATCATTATTGTTGCATGTGCGAATGTACTTTTGTATTTTGTGGGTTTGCATTACTTTGTCTGTCTGTTTTTCTCTCTGTTTGTCTGTCTGCCTGTTTATCTGTTTGCATGAGTATGTTATGATTTGACGTGTTCTGTTGACATTATTAAAGCGTTGAAAAGCGATTAGCTTTCATTTGATGTGTTAACGCTTGAGTAATTTTCATCATCATCGTTGTCAGGTTTTAGCATTGATTTGACAGTTGAGTAAATGTGGGTGATGGGCAAAAGTTATAAGATACATATACAAATAAATAGATACACACGTAGATATATAGCTATTCAGTGTCAAAAATATTAAATGTCAATATATAGTGTAATTAATTTTTGTTTTAATGTTTGTGTATATTTTTATTTTTGTTTTTTATATTGCAATTATAACAATTGTTAATAGTTATTTATGATTTTTTTATATCTTTTTATTTTTGGCTTATATATTTGGCACAGTTTTGTTACACTTTAACAATTTTAAAGCATGACTTTCAGTTTGATTCACAATAGTTTAGGATTATTATGGCCTTGTCAATCTGCAACCATCGACTCGAGCATATGTATCCGTATATAGTAGATTACAAATAGCTGCATTATTATCGAAATTCATTTCTGATACTTTAAATTCAGGATTAATAGAAATTTTAAGTACATAAACACCGGTATCCAGCTCGGATATATCCACCCATTGGCAATCGAGACTGTAGAGATATATATCGGAGCAATTAACTGAGATGCCTGCAATACAGATTGGAGAAATATTATGTAGAGTTAAATGAAAGAAAACATTTTCTCAGGGAAACACGACAAAAATGATTGATAATGGAACATTATAAATGGAATAAAAGCAAATCAAGTTAATCGGGTTGCTCTTGCATACCATATTTTAATTAAAAATATCAATCAAGAATATTAAACATTAGCTATGTTTGTTTTATTCGCCAGCTAGTTTAACATGTGCGAATAAAACGACCAAGTTGTTAAGTCTCTTCTTCGTTATATTGTTATTCACAATGAAACTGCTCAGCAGCTAGAGGTGAAACATCCGAGTCATTGCGAGCAATCGTGGGCATTGTTTTTAGTTTTTATTTTTAATAAAAATATTTAACGATGATTTTAACTTCTTTTCGTCGGAAGGCACTTCGAATCTTTCCCTTTTTCGTTTTTTTGCCAAACTGTCATGCTTCTTTTTTTACTATTACCAGTTCACAGTAGAATGTGATGCAGCTAAACAACTTGTTAAGAATGCATAACAGCTATAATTATACAAGTTATCTCTGCGGCTTTGTTGTTGTTGTCCCATACAATTATCGCTGCTAGTTAAACATAAATAGAAGCAAGTGGCGAATAAAACGCAGCTATTATTTGGTTTTACATGTACTTTACTTTACTCTTCTATTTTTATTTCTTTCCATCACCTTGAATTTATCATCATCATACTCACCTTGATCACCAAAATTTGCGCAATTATATTTTTTCGTTATTCCCGGTAAACATTGATTATCTTCCAAGCAAAATGATGCTTTATGGCCCTGTGCCACTTTACGTCCATCCAAGTCGAAAATGTCGAATGTAGCAAATACTTCCATACTGTGATAATGCCTGAAATAGACATACAAAAAATCTAAGTTTATTACACAGGCTTACGAAAACTTTGATTGCGTCAAACTCAAGAACCAAAAGAGTGAAGAAAGTTTAACCCTCTAGCTCGCAAGAGTGCCTCTAGACAGCCTTCATAAAAATAATTTAAAATTTTTTTGATGCTACATTTTATCATATCGTTTATGGAAGTTAGCGACAGTCAAAATCAAGAATTTGTGAAAAACAAGAAAATTAATTATTTTGATTAAATTTGAGATAAAACTAAAAAAACATAAAATACTTCCCTTCGTAGTAGCCAGATAAAAAAAAGACTGGCTGTGAGTAGCTAGGAATTTGAATTTTTTATTCAAAATATTCAATTACTTAAAACAAATTGATAAAAAGTTTATTCGACAACAACTACTTTTAGGCATTCAAACTTTCCGGCTTCATTAAAACGCGCCCATTAAAGATTTGTGCTTTTTACATCAAAATTTATCAATCCCAATTTCTTTTAATTCAATCAAAAATAGTGCAAAATGGGCATTTTTGCAATCCAAATCATGATGTAATAGAAAAATTATCTAGAAGGTTCACTATTTTGGTTCTTGGTTCTGCGTGATTATCGAGTTACAAATTTTTATATTTCGGTAAAAATACTTCGGTAAGAATGCCGTTATTGGCTTGCAGGGGTATGCTCATGGAAGAAGAGGGGATTTTACAAATAATTACTCGGTATTGGAACTATAGAATAGTCAAGTAACCCTCTAAAACCCAGTTTTAATACAACCTACATGCTGTTAGTTTAGAATGCTGGAATAAAGAAATCGATGCACTCATAGAAATAAATATACTTCCAATTACAAAAACACAGTTTATTTGCAAATTATTATTCCGGATTTACAGTGACTCACAAAATTGATCACGCAAAACAAATTTTTTTGGAACACGATAAATAGCCAAGAATGGCGTCCAATTAAAAAGCAACAGCGTAGTGAAGTGTCAACTTATCCAGATGAATCGAAGTGGAAACAAATTTATAAAATTAGACAGTATCTTCTGGTTTCAAAAGGGTTTTGGAAAGCCCGAAATTTGTACAAAAAAATAAATTAAAATTTTAAAATTTTCTTTTCCGAAAATTTTTTTTCAAATTCGACAACTCTGTTATTGTTCTTACAATTGCAAATATAGTGATGGCAGATTTCGAATTTCTTAGGTGAAGGAAAACACCAAAATTAAGTATTTAATAAAGACGTCATGTTCAAAACTAGCACGCATTTTCACATCGAAATTATGCCCACGCGTGTTCACGTAGGTATTATGGAACTCAAATCATGCTCATACATGCTCACGTGGACATTACGTGATCAAATCTAGTGGTAATTCTTTCATTTTTAGAAACAGAGTACCGAGTGAAAAAATCACTTGGAATATTTTGTTTTTAAATTTAAGTCAATAATAAACATACACATTAAATTAATACTCACATATGACACATATGCCACTCCCACAAATGTTTCTCCTTGAATGGACGAAAATCGGTATTGCCTGCATTCAGTGTACTCGCTGTAAATTTCAAAAGTCTCCGCGTCACATAACGCCAATTCGGATCATCACGTTGTATTTCATAAGCTTCATTCGCCACACAATTCTCTTCCATAGCGCATTGCATTAATGCCATTGGACGATCTTCCAAATGTGCAGTACGTTCCAGCTCATAGAAATCGACAACTAAATCAGGTGCTAAATGATCACACATAACAACAGCTACGTGATTCCGGGCACCATGACAAAAGGCACCTTTCAAATGATTATGATGCAAGCATTGTGACAGTTGTGTTTCATTGCCATAACATTCTGTGCCACTTAGAATACTCGCCGATAGCTCCGAACCACCAAAGTAATCGGTTTGTAACGCTTCACGTGCATAACCTAAACCCAACTGTCGACATACTACATTAGCTTCCAACAATGACCAACCATCAGAACAAATTGTACCCCAACGCCCATTATCGAAACGTACTTCAACACGCCCTTCATTTGTTCTACGGCCACCACGTAGCCGCACTGCCATATGAAATGAGTGATGTATTTGATATTTTGGTAAATCAATTAGGGGGGCACTTGTTGCCAGTTGTTGTTCATAGCCTGGTGGGCTTAGGCATATTACACCTGCCGCTTCGCTTGCTTCACAATCATTTATACCCCAACCATCGAAATGACAATCGGAGAGCTCTTTTTCATGACCCTCACAGAATAAGTTATCCATCCAGTAACGACGACGTGCTGGTCCAAAGAAACCACTATGCGTGAATTTACGTAAACCGGGGAAACCGAGCTGCCTGCATACGATATGCCCTTCTGTTTCATCCCATTCATCATCGCATACTGAGCCCCATTTGTTGTTGTGCAGCACTTCAATGTTGCCTAGACGGAGAAATATATTAAAGCTTTCATATACATAGTTATGATGAATTTGATTATAACTGATATAAGTTTTCGAAAGAAAGTTATTAAATCAGAATACTTGATAAGTAACAAATAGTTTGAATAATCGGTATTTGTGTTTTAAAAGGGGTGGATGGAAAATACACGTGTTATCACAACGGGCTGTTTCTTGGCCTAAGTGTATCCAGATGGGACCCCACTGAATCAAATCTGCTGAAAATTGGAAAATAAAGCTTTCAGTTGTATTAGTTCAAAATACTAGGGGATCCAGATAAGTCCGAAGAGAGGTATTAAATTTTTTCATCCCTTTAAATTTTGTTTTTTTATTTATAGCCAACGACCAAGATTTTCATCGGTAGGGATGGAGTAGGGTATATTCCTTAAACATCTCCCTAGGATTCGTTAGTGGTTTAGCCTTTCATATTTTTAAATAACTAGTAATATGCAATTTTTCGAAACAGAAATTTTTAAGAAGATTTCGGCCGATTTAATTCTCTGGTGATGCCTGTGGACCAAAAAAATTAAAAACGACACTTTCAGATTTGTAAACTAGCCAAAAATTTAGTCCAAAAATCGAACCAAAATCTATTACAAAATAGACTTAAAGTCAGGCCAAAATCGGACTAAATTTTGACAAAAACTGGAATGAAAATGAGACCAAAAATCGGTCAAAAAATTAGAGCAAATCTCAGACTCAAACTCAGTTAAAAAAGCAAACCAAAATTGAGAGGCTGAGAGGAAAAGTGGTATAACTTCTACGTTCAGAAAAAAATGGAATAATTTTACTTATGAGCAAAAGCAAAACGAAATATGTTCAGAGCAAAAGAGAAACGAAATATGTTCAGAGCGAAAACGGAATAAAAAACTATGCTGTTCTTGCTCTGAAAGAATTGTTATATCATTTTTGCTCTTACTTTTAAGGCGTTTCATTTTCACTCTAAACCGTATTACTTATGCAATTCTTGCACTGACACTCTAAATTATTTCACTTATGCTCTTATATAAATTTTAGCCCGCTTTTCCTATCAGCCTGCCATTTATCTCTCGAAAGTGATATAAAACCGAATCGTCCTCATTTGAAAGGCTGAGAAGAAAAGTGGTATAACTTCTACGTTCAGAAAAAAATGGAATAATTTTACTTAAGAGCAAAAGCAAAACGAAATATGTTCAGAGCAAAAGTGAAACAAAATATGTTCAGAGCGAAAATGGAATAAAAAACTATGCTGTTCTTGCTCTGAAAGAATTGTTATATAATTTTTGCTCTTACTTTTGAGGCGTTTCATTTTCACTCTAAACCGTATTACTCAAGGCGGATTTAACATGGTGGTAGCAGCATTACAACAAGTACAACGTAACAATAACAACACGCTACTTTGTTGTTGCTAAAAATCGTAATTGTCAAAAGCACAAGAACAAATGCATGGAAAACAAAAAAAAAAAAAAGATTTTGACAGTTAAGATTATCTTCATATAAAAAAAAATTAGAGAAGAAGAAGACAGAACTGACGCTGCTATCACCTATTACAATTTCGCCATGGTATTACTTATGCCATTCTTGCACTGACACTCTAAATTATTTTACTTTTGCTCTCATATAAATTTTAGCCCGCTTTTCCTCTCAGCCTGTCAATTTACATAAACCGATATTCAGCTCAGAATACAAACAAAAATCTAGTCTAAACCGGACCATAAAGTGAAAAATCAAACTGAAACCATTTCCAAACTCTCCAAAAGTAGAAGATCTACAAACTGACCCTGAATTTAAGATTTTGGTAGAAGTGAAACTGCAGAAAAATTTTAAAAGATTATAAGTATTCAAGTTTTTGAAGGGGGCAACTGCCTCTATAGTCTCCTCGTCCGAGTCAGTCACTATCAATAATTTATCCAGTATTTATCGAATCCGTCGTATAAATATGTAGTTGATCGAGACAGGAGAAGTTTGTTTATGTAACTTGGCATATAAAATTCCAAATCGTTAGCATTAATCTCCCATATTAACCTTCATATTTTCTTCTCGTGATTCAAAATTTGGCGAAAAAACGATCAAATTGTCATTGACTTTGAATTCGGTGAACCTGAAATTCCGTGTCAACACAAAACTTCAAAACGACTCGGTCAAGCTACAAGCTTTAAATTCAAAACATCTTAGGCTTTTTTTTTTTTAAATCATACATTGAAATTAAAAATGAGTTCGACGAAGAAAGGTTAGGGGGAGGGAGGGGGGGGCGGGGGAATGCACTGTGACCTATAAGATCTATTGATTACTTTGGAATATTTTAAACCTGAGCTGTTTTCCTAGTATAGTTCCCTTTACTTTTCATCCTTTTTCCTAACTAATAAAATGAAAGCTCCTTTGTCCGATTCTGCAGCACGGTTCAATCCCAGTATGTCCCGGAATTTATATAAAATGAATAAAAACAACAAATGCAAACTATTTTTTTGTTTAGCAAAAACGAAAATGGAGTGAGGAAGAGCAGCAAAAGCTGGTTGATTTTCTGCGCGACAATTCGCCGACTGAAAAGCCAACTGCATATCAATGTTATAAACGATTTTTACAACAGTTGAATATTCCGCTGGATTGGAGTTTTCTACTTTGTAAAGTCAGAAATTTGCGGCAATGCTTTATTAAAGCCAAGTCTTGACAAAATTCCGCAGGCAGCGGTACCATGCAGGATGATGAAACCACAAGAAGTAAGTGCGAAGGACAAGTGTTTAATGAAATTTTACAGTACCTATTACGTCATTTCAGATGTGTTCTTTCTTCTAGGCGTTAGAAGATGTGTTCGGATATAAGGAATACACTTCAAATATTTCAGTTTTTGACACTGAAGATACCAACAACTCTACACAATTTTCTGACGCACACAACTCTACAGCAACTTCTAGTGATTTTGAAAGTATAATCGATAGCACAGTTTCAGAGCCCACACCTACATTTTCTGACCACCCGCCCACTTCTTCAAAAACTGTTCGTAGGTGAATTTATTCACGGACGGCTCTGGCTGATGTATTAGATATGAGAGGCTGAGAGGAAAAGTGGTATAACTTCTACGTTCAGAAAAAAGTGGAATAATTAAAAAACCATGCTGTTCTTGCTCTGAAAGAATTGTTATACCATTTTTGTTCTTACTTTTATGGCGTTTCATTTTCCCTCTAAACCGTATTCTTATGCCATTCTTGCACTAACACTAAATTATTTCATTTTTGCTCTTATATAAATTTTAGCCCGCTTTTCCTCTCAGCCTGTCATTTATCATTCGAAAGTGATATAAAACCGAATTGTCCTTATTTGAGAGGCTGAGGGGAAAAGTGGTATAACTTCTACGTTCAGAAAAAAGTGGAATAATTTTACTTAAGAGCAAAAGCGAAACGAAATATGTTCAGAGCAAAAGTGAAACGAAATATGTTCAGAGCGAAAACGGAATAAAAAACTATGCTGTTCTTGCTCTGAAAGAATTGTTATACCATTTTTGCTCTTTTAAGGCGTTTCGTTTTTATGCCATTCGTGCACTGACACTCTAAATTATTTCACTCTTGCTCTCATATAAATTTTAGCCCGCTTTTCCTCTCAGCCTGTCATATGGAGTTAAATAAAAAAGGAAAAGAGCCGCTCATGAAGAAAAAAGATCATGAATTTCAAAGCGAGAACTTCAATTTGATAACGAGAAGTTTTTAAATGAATTGTTAACCAAAATGACTGAAATTGAAAGTTAAGAAATAATCAGGGTTATGGATAGAAATGAAAGATAGAAATGAACGTGGCCTTGAAAGAGCTCGAAATGAAAGAAAGGATAGAAATGGAAAAAATAAAAAATCATATACAAAAATAGAAAGTTCAACTATATTTCATAAGCAAAACTATATAATGCTAAGTTTTTACTCCTTTTCAATAAAAAAAAATAAAATAAAGAATATCCTTTTTCTTTACCGCTCAAGCGGCCTATTAATTGCGTATACAGTGGACGCTCGGAATTCTTAAGTTCGGAAATCTTAATTGTTCAGAAAACTTAGGCAACTTTTGACTTCTATGTAACTTCCCAAAAACTTAAGATTTGACTTAAATTTTCTGAGTATGTTTGGAATTAATTTTTGTTCGATTGTTCTTCTCTCTTTTAACTCTTTTAACTAATAAAATGTGACTGTGTACAATGTATGTTTTTTCCAAAATATTTTACGCCTATAATTTTTTAAAACGACTATGAAGCTTAGAAAAATAATAAATAATTGAAACGACTATGTAGCATTGCAATAAAAAAGTTCTTTTCTTGAAAAAAAGTTGATTTGAAAAACCATCCAAAAATCTTAAGAATTCGGAATTTTTAAGTAGTTTGTTCTTGGGCTACTTAAGAATTCCGAGCGTTCATTGTATTTCCATTTGAAAGATACTAGTAAGTCTACCCAAGTATTTTATGCTTGGCTTAAATACTTCTACAACGGCGTCTTCATCCGTAAGTGTACTATGTTACTATATTCTGGACTATCTGAAATGTTTCAGATATACCTTCCTATTTCTTTTTGTTATTAAGTTCGCCTTTGAATCGTTGTACAAAACAGAATTTTTGGCTGCATGTTGCCACTCGTTAACGAAATTTCGAAATGCTGTCTCTCAAGAATTCAAAACGTCTTTCAATTTAAAGACTTCCTTGCCCCAATATCCTCACCACTTAGCAACTGTACGGTTGCTAAGTGGGCAGAAAAAGACCGGCCCGGCCGGTAAATTGACTAAAATGCCGGAAGTAAAAATAGAAAAAGTAAAAATCGAAAAACCGGACAAAAGCCGATTTTTTTAAAAAATTTAATTTCTGGCCATGTTATGAAATTCATCTAACGAGAAATTTGTATTTTTATAAGTGACTTTGTGAAAGTGTACGCTGGGGAGTATAAGATCTTTCCCTGATTAATTTAAAAAAATTAAACTGTATTAAACGAATGAAATTATAAGAGAAAACACCGACTGCCGATAGTAACGTTTCCTAAACTTAAAGGCCTTTTTTTCTTTTTTTTTACAAAGCAGGTATTTGCAATTTTTAGACTTGACTCATTCACTTGGGCCGGAATGTGAAGAGGTGTTGATTCCAATAGAACTGCCATGAATACTGTTTGAAAAGTTCGCATGACTCCAGGCGATGGATCTACAGATCATAAAGGATCTAGACTCAAGTAAACTTACGTCCATCTATTCTGATATAATCTTCAAGGAAGAAGATTTACTTTAAATTGTTCTAACCTAGGCAAACTGTATTTATTTTGGGCATTTGCTCTATCAGAATCAAAAATTAGTAACTTCTTACCTTCATATTCCGTTTCACCACCCACCAAACGTATGGCGCCTTCTTCCTTATTCAAAGTTTTTATATATTTCTGAACTAAACGTTGACGTTCCTGACGTGCCTCTTCGATGGTATGGTGAACTACAGCATCAGCGAGAAAAGTGATAGAAATTACAGCACAAACAATAAATAGCGTGTAAAAATTCAACAAAAACATAATGAACAAAGAAAAAAAAACCAAAAAAAACAGAAACCGAAACAAACTAAAATTTAAACACAACAACGAATAACATAAAAGGAAAACGTTTAAAGTAAAAATTTTATAAATTATGCAAAATTAAAAATTAAAATTAAGCCACAAAAAACCAAACACTTTCAGTCAAAAAATTCATTTGCATGCGCGGGCGACAACAAACAAATCTCAACTATTTTTTCAAATTTACCAAAGACTAAATAAAACTTAAGTTTATGCTACACTAACACAAAGTCAAACACAAACGCACACACATCGCAATTAGAATAGAATAGAACAGTAGAAGCAACAGTTCGAATTTCGAATCAAATTGAATTGAATCGAAAAAAAAAACAAAACAAAACTGAAAAAAAGATAAATATTATTATATAATGAAATAGCCCAGAATCGAACATGAACTTCAGATGCGGAACCGAGATCCACAGATAAATATGTAGCCCCAATAACTATGTATATGTTTGTACATATGTTTGTATACTTGACACAATAGCACAATTACCAACTATTGACACTCTTCATTTGGACAATTTTCTATGACGTCATGATGTCATCAACATATTTGCTATTATTGTTGCCGATGCGATTTAATAATAGCTTTACCCTTTATTTAACTATTTAAAAAAAAAAAAAAATCACCAGCATATTTAAACGATAAAACATATACACATAGAGACACACACATACCTATACATAAATCCATACAAAATGATTGCGAAAAATCTATAGAATTTATATTGAAACGCGACTGTGATCACGTTTCGCTTTCAATAATACATACATATATTCATAAAGCGAATTTTGTCACATGAAAATAAAAATTACGACAGTTCGCTTGCTTGTTGCGCTTTAATTGCAGGCTCTATGATGAGCAGCAGCAGCAGCCAAAGCTCGATCGCTAGTGATGTACAGAAACATAAGTGCTTTGCAATAAAAATATCACAAGAATAGATAGTTTTCGACACACTCTAAGAGGATTGCATACTTTGGTGTGGTTACATTTCTGCAAAATCGTCTTTCAGAAATTCCCTCTTTTTTCCAGTTCACCAAAAAGAAAAAAACTATTAATTTTCATACTTTTCATTCATCATAAATCTCGAAGCATTGTAGAATTGGGAAAGTTTGTGTATGAATAAAGTTTACCAGTCCAACCTAGTCACATATTCGAAATACTTTGACCTAAACAACTTATTTCAATCGGTCTGAGCTTAAGAGAACAGCCCCCCTCCCCCCCCCAGAAGTTATTCAACCTTTAATCTTAGGACAATTTATGCTCGCGGCAGAACTATTGATTGTATGATATTTATTTATTGTGAAGAACACCCGATAGCCAAATACTGCGAATCAAAGGCACAATGGGCCCAATTTCCACCAAACATCTTCCATATACAGACAACACTCTGCCTCATTGGACAAATCTGACTTATTAAGCTGATATTTAAGCGCATAATGTGGACTCGGTTTTAAGTGAAAGAAGCCACGAGCTCTTCAGCCGTTACTGGAATAAGTTTTCAATAAGTATGTTAACCATTTTTTCCTTTCTCACTCCTCAACAATCAATTTGAAAGAAGTACATTCAATTCCGCTTAAGAAACCACAGCCAATGTCCTTAGCCTATCTAATTGATCGGCACCCTCATAACAGTGACACGCAAGAAAGAGTGATTTTGTTTAGGATAGACAAGTGAGACGTGAATTTGCGATATTGAGATGCCGGAATGAGGTTCTTCGAACAAATAGCAATGTATAGCAATGACAGCAATAATCCCGACACTGGGAAGCAGTTCTAGAATCCCCAATCACCAACAACGTTGAAGTACCGTCATCCGATGACGGTGTCTTAACTCGCTCGGCTAAAAAACAATAAGGATGCGGGCGCAATTGCCCTGCCTGCTGAGTTGTTTAAAACGGGAGGTGTAGAGCTTGCAAAACGTATGTCTGAGCTTTTACACAGATTATGATCGGATGAAAACAAGCCTAATGATTTGAACCTCAGTGTACTCCGCCCAATCTACAAAAAACCGATCTTAGAATCTACGCCAACTGTCATGGTCTAAGTTTTCCTAATATTGCATACAAAGTTCTATCGAGCGTATTATGTCTTGGTAAGTCGAGCATCGACCAGTTATTCGCTTTACAGTAAATCCTCTAAAAACCATGCAAAATTACACCGATACCACCAGCGCAGTGAAAATTGGAACTGGCTTCTCCACACTACTTGATACCAAACTAGGCTTCACACCGGGTGATTTTCTATCGTGGGACTTCTTCAATAGATTTTATGCTTGAAAAAATAATTCGAGGTTCCGCAAGAATGTCATGCTGTTTGCATACGCCGATGATATAAATAAAACGAAATACCTTGTGTCAACTAACAAACCATTAACAAGAAAAAGATAAAACCATAGGCTGTATGCCGATACTGAGATAAACAAGTGCATAAAATTACACTGGGTCTTATTAAGCGAATGGAAAAACGCTTTTGCTTTTATAGAGACGGATATCTGAAACAGATCCCAGATATGAGATTCGAACTATCTAGATCCTGGATGCAAGATCCTAACTATTTGGATAGTGTCATATTACACTGCCCTGCACGGGTTTTGTGAGTAAGATGGTTTCTGAATGATTTTTTTGCGCTAAACACGAATCAAAAACTTCTCATCACGTCACGTTTTCGAAAAAAAAACGGGTCGAACCCTTTAAAAATAGCGGTTTTGACCATTTTTTAAAAATTGTAAATTTTGACCTAACATTCTACAAACTTCGCTATTATCAAAAATTAAAGACTGAACCATGCCCTTTTAAATGAGCCCCAAGCCAAATTCAAAATGGCGGATTAAATATGGTGACGAATATTTAAAAATTCAACGTATTTGCCCGAAACCTGTTACTCGGGGTTTTCGGGGTCGCTGGTTACGAATATGCAGTCAGACTTGTGATGGGAAGTTGTTGACTCCAGATTCGTGTTCAGCAAAAAAAATTGATTCGGAAACACATTCGGAGCCATTTTATTTGTACAAAGAAAATTGGAATTTTTTTTTTTATTCTGGTTTTGATTTTTGGTCTCAACAATAAAATCTGTTGGACCAGAACCATTCTGTAGAATGGGTAAGGAAACCTACAAATTTTTCGTTAGTAAAAGAGAAGTTATACTGGAAAAATCATCCAGGTTTAGAACACTCGAAATCATTCATAAGAACATACAACTCAAAAACCTTTATGGAATGTGTTTGTGAACATGGCGAAGAACAATCTAAGAATCATTTCACGTATTCTAACAGGACACTGGAGGTTGAATTATCACCTTATAAAACTGGGAATTATTTCTACTGACTCATGTAAAGCGCGGTTCACGCAAAATTGGCACGCAGGAAAGTTGCTGTATCTTTTTAACCAGAACACTCAGAATAACAAATAATGCATTAAATGATAAGTTTAATATTGTGTTTTAATACTATAATATTAAAAGATTTAAATTTCTTTGTTGTGCAAAAAGTTCCGGGCAGGGCCGTAGCCAGAAATTTTTTTCGGGGGGGGAGGGGGTTTCATTCGAAGAAAATATTCATAAATAATTTTTATCAAACTGATTTTTAAATACAATAAATTAAATCGATGATACATTTGATGGACCCTATAAAATTAAAATTTTAGGAAAAATTTTCCGATATTTTTTAATCTTAACCTCAAAAAAATGGCCAAAAGTGACAAAAAATTCACAGATTAATTAAATTTTTTTAAATAAATGTTATTTAATGTGCATTCTAATGCATTTTTTTTTATCGTGAGGGACATAATTTCATTAACTCATTGACTTCCCACTACTGATGATGTACCCAACCTCAAAAAAATTACCAAAAATAGTAGAGGCTCATTTTTTCAAATGATCACCATTGGTAATTTGAGCCATCAATGATAAGGAACCCGGATGAGGTTGGCTTATATTCCCTAAATTCGTGAAGTCACAGCATTAAAAGAGATCTTTCTAGTCATGATGCTCTGAGCAATAATGGGTTAAAAACTAATTACATTTTAAAATTGTCTCCTAAAACTGCATGGGTTTTGCTAATAAGATGGAGTTTTTGCGAAAGAATTTTTCACGTTGAACACGAATCTGAGGTCAAAAACTTCCCATCACGTCACGTTTTAGGAAAAAATGAGGTTCAAGCAAGTCTAATTTTACAAGGATCCGATAATTTTTTCTATATTTATTAATTTTTTAACTTTTCAAACTGATTCAGGAAACTTTAAGTCAAAAACAGATACTGACCTAGAAAAACTATGAATGCAGGAGTGCTCAGTATCACCTTCTCTTTTTGAATCCGTAGTCAAACCTCATGTCGAAGAAAACAAATCGGATTTGATCGCTTAGCGTAACTAAGATTTCAAATTTATTTTTTATTTGAATTTTTAGAAAAAAAACCGATTTAAGTAAAAAATATCGTTAAATAGATTTTATTTTGACTTTTTTTTCCATCCATTGGCAATCAATCTCAAAAATTAGAATAAAGTTTCCACATTTCGGGGGGGGGGGGGGGGGGTGGTCAGAACCCCCAAAACCTCCCCCCTAAATACGGCCTTGGTTCCGGATATTCCTTTTAATGGACCCTATCAATCTTTGAACATACGCTCTGGATAATTTTGCGGCTATTTGGTTCCATTTTAGTAACATTGATATCACATTTTTGACAATACCTGCAATTTTCTTCAACTTATATTTTGTAATAGCCCAGTATTTTCCGATCGGTCGAAGCTGGGGGCAATTGGGTGTATTCATATATTTTGGCACTAAATCTACTTTATTTGTTTGATACCAATCCATGGTTTTCTTAGAGTAGTGGCAACTGGCTAAATCAGGCCAAAACTTCACTGGCGAATGGTGGGGACGAACAAATGGCAATAGTCGTTTTGAAAGGCACTCTTTGATGTAAATATCAGACGTCATAGAAGAGGATGTCACAAATGCTCTGGATTTGTGGATTGAGACCACAGCTGCAAATAGCCTGCCACACCATTGCGTTCTTTGCAAATTTATCCATTTTTATGTACTTGAATTTTGAGGGTACATTACCACGATTTGTTGCCATATAAAATTTTTGACCTGGAAGCTGTTTAAGATCAAATTTTACGTATGATTCGTCATCCACAATAATGCATCCATTGAGTTTGGTCAAAACATTATTATAAAGAAGACGAGCACGTTTTTTGGCCAGCAAATTCTGTTTTTCTGTTCTATTTGGATATTTTATAGCACGATAGCATTTTAGCCCAGCTTTTATGCGTATTCGTCTAGCAGTACTTTTGTTGGTATTGAATTTTTTGGCACGATCGCTATCCGGTAGTCCGGGATTGCTTTTGATGGACCTCAAGATCTTTGCCTTTAATTTTAGGTTGGTGGTTCCCGTTTTGTTCACAACTTTTTTAGCTCTTTCAACACTAAGAGTTTCTTTATATCGTTTTATAACTCTACATACCGTTCTTTTGGAGATATTTTACACTTTCGCAATCTTTGAACCAGACCACGACGGATTTTCAATAAATTTGTTCACAATCAATTTTCTATTTGCAGTTTCCATTGTGCACACAATCTCCAACTTGCGATCAATTAATATGAAAAATTTATCAACTAACGATAACGGTATTGTAAACAAATCCCAGTAAAAAATTTGTTGTTCTTATGACTAGGGGCTACTAGGTGACCACAACAAAGCGTGCCAATTTGGCGTGAACCGCGCTTTACTAGGTTTTGCAGAGCAGATATAGAATTTGCGAAGCACATCTGAGTGCTGTGCATATGCGAAGAAGGTATCTGGACGGCCTACAAATATCAGATGCCAATCTGAACTCCACAAAAGGAATATTCCTCAAAAATAAAAATAACTAAACCCGAAGACATTTTATTATTGCTCTTGAACTAGTGAAAACAAGCCTTCACTGATTCGAAATCCTCCTTGCTACCAACGACTTTCTTTTTCTTAAACTTTGAGCATTTTTTAGACAATAAAATTACTCTTTCTTGGGTACCAAATTATATCGGAGATAACGAGCCGGTTCTTGGGCATAGTAATGTATTATAGAATGGAACGAAAATAGTGAATGAGTTGATTCAACATGGCCCGAAAATAAATTTCGACCATAGTATAGTTGGAGATATGTTTGACTCTACTGGAACAACGGAAGACTCTCTAGTACTCTAGTAGATCTTGAATATTACATTACAATTGATGTTAAATAATGACAAAAAGAGAGATTTTTGAAGGTTAGTATTCAATGGAACTTCAATTCGAAAACCTCAACCCAGTTTTAATGATTACTGTGTAAGCTGAGATGACGAGAAAGCAATAAACCGAAATCTGTTTTCTAAAATACTAGCAATCCGAGAATTTACATATATATAAGATTTTAAGACTCCAAAGCTCACACTAAACTTGTACTGAATAACTAAGCGAGTATCGTTGTACCGATTTCGACACTTGCCAAAAAAAACGCTAAAGCGGACGTACATACATTTCTCAGCTACTAGCATTTAAAGCGAAAGCATATGGAAATCATTAGATTAGCAATAGAGCAATTTTATTGCTGCTGCTGTTTTTGATATCAATGAAAATAATCTAGTGATCAATTTAGAGGGTGGGTATAATTCTCATATGCTCGTAAATTAAAAGCCTTTGTGTCATTTATGTGTCTTCAATGTAAGCATGATATTTATATTATGAATAAAACATACATATGTATGCTTTTGTTTTTTGTATGTGTGTATTTTTCTGTTTTTTAATTTGTTTGTTTGGTTGAACTTGACACTCAAATTTGTTGCTTATTTTGTTAGTTGCATGTTGCCCTGCGTTGCCATGCGATCTTTTCAACATGTACACATATTAAAATTAACATCTGTTTAATCTTAACTGATTATGAGTTTGATTTTTTTTTATATATTATTTTGTGTTTTTTTTTTTTAATTCGGTGGCAATATGTTTCGCATGGAATCATCTGAAGCAGTTAGGCGCCTTCAAAATGTTCAACGTTTATTGTTTTTATAAAATTTTTAATGTTTCGTTTTTTAAGTTTATTACTCTTTTTTGTGTGAATAGCAAATCATTGGAGTATGTCTTATAGATGTAAATATTCGTAATTATAAAAATTTGCCCAAAAATGTCATCAATTGCTATAAATTACATAATAAACTTTAAGTTAAAGTTAAGTTTATAGTTTGGTTTCTATAAGGAAATAACTTAATTTGGTCTATACCGGAAGATCACTTAGATATTCATCATATAATTTTTTTTTTATGAGCAGCGTTAACCTTGAGTAGACGTAGTTAGCACAAAAGTTTGTTTGGTGTCATGGTCTAGTAGATTTTTTGCGGATCTGTAGACTCTACTCAACAGTGTATAGTGAGTTAAGTATCTCTTTTCTGCAGGTAATGCTCCCAAGCGAGGTATTTTAGAAGTAATATATATAATATAGTAAGTATATAGTTAGTCCTCGTACTTACTACAACATAAAAATCTTAAAAATTATTCGGGAGCAATATTTGATAAACTCGTATTTTAGTTGCCTAAAATTTTGTTCCACACGCAATTATTTTCTTTTTCTAAAGGTAGAGTTTTAAAAAAAATTTTTAGTTGAAGTTTCACATCATACAAGGAATGTTCTCTTTAAATTTCAAGCCCAGGCTAAGAACTTGCCCAAATCTCAGGCATACGAGGTATTCTTTTACAAATCGAACACTTTTATTGGTCAACATTTTTGATTGGCTTCAAATTTTTTTTACGCGTTTCCTATACAATATAAGCGGACTTGTAGTCCTACATTTTTTTTTTCTATTACTATTTTCGAAAATAAAGAGAGGTAAAGTTTACGTGATTCGCCGATTGTAGCATTTTTCAAATCGCGATAACTCCTCTTCTGTTCATCGTATTGAGTAAATACTAGTAAATAAAGGTATTTCTATATTTGTGTATTATTAGTTGTAAAAATTGTTTCACAAAAGTATTTATTATTAACAATTAAATAATTGAAATTCAGTTAACTATTCGTTCCTGATAGAATAAAAAATTAAAAAAATACTATCGTATTCCTCGGAAAATTTCCTAAAGAAAACATGTTTTTTCAGAGTGGTAGATTCATATTGGCTATATAAAATTCATTAATTACGCCGGAAGAATGCGCTTCGCGACGCGTAACGTGGCATTGAGCTAATTCAGAATACATTCAATCACTACGCATCACTAAGTTGCGGAGGCTAAGAAGTAAATACAATGAAAATATAACATTCGGCTATTATTAATTCAATAAATAACTTGAAACATTACTGGTAACGGCAGAAGTAACGAAGAAGTAGAAGTGATGTGAGATCAATAGGGTAACCTACAGGCTATGTTGAAAGAAATAAATTTAATAAGAATTGTGCAAATTATTTATTTTAGGACTATGAAAAATAAATCAAAGTTGAAAACAAAGACACAAATAATGACCAAAATCGGACAAAAATTCAGACCAAAAATCAAACAAAAAGTGGAACCAGAACTCAGGCAAAATTCAGACCAAGATTAGGCTAAGTTTTAGTGACGGCAAAACCCTCGCCTAGACATTAGAGTCCATAGTGATGCCATAGCATTAAAATTTCAGACCAAATATCTGACCGAAATTTGTACAGTAAATCAGACTGAAAGAATAACATTTTAAGACCAAACTCAGACTAATAATGACCAAAATCAGGCGAAAATTCATAACGTCAATCAGCTAAAAAATCTGACCAAAATTCAATCGATAATTGCGACAAAGCCCAAACCATAAAATTAGAACTTAAAACAGACCAAAAGGCAAAGAATCTATGAGCTTACCCTGAAACTATTACAGCCCCTTATCGTTTCTTTTAAAAAAGCTTTACAGTTCTCAGCATACCTACCTGAAAGATAAGAAAGTGCACTGCATGAGATTGTTAAAGTAATGAAACGATTACTCGATCACAAAGCATTCACCATGACGGACTTCTTAGGGGCTTTCAACAACGTAATAGCGGTGGCAATTAAAACTGCCCAAATGAATTTCGAAATAGGCGAGTAGACCATATAAGAAAACTGTCAACTAGAGGCAACTCTTCAAGTAGGAGGCTTATCCGCCTCCTGTGGCTTTCCGTCATTTATAAAAACCCTTACGATCTTTGATAATAGACACACAAAAGATGTGGCTTGTGTGGATGAAGAAGTTATACTGGTTAAAGGCAAATTTTTCAACTATCAGTGGGATTACTGAGCCAGCTCTGAGAATATTATCCTCATGAGCTTTATAAATTTAATCAAAATCAATTTACAATTCAAGTTATTTTTCTATCACCTCCCCGAAAATAATCACTAAAATTCTGAAAAAAGTAGTTTCCAATAAAATTGTAAAAATTGATTGACAGAACTTCTACTCATTTATTTTACTTCCATTTATATCAACTCATTTGCTTTTATTTCATCATTATTTACTTACATTCATAATCAGTTTAAGTGTGGTTCTTTCCACACACACAAAATTTTTCCCAGTCAGCTTTCACTTTATAATAGCATTTTGGTTGTTTTTAAGGAGCCCTACTCTTTCTTTTCTTTTTCCTTTTTATTAGGCTACGAAGAAATTGGGTTTCCATTTAGAATAGAATCCCTTTAAAATTGATTGAATCCTATTAATTGAGAATTGTGCGTTTGTAAATTGGAAAATATATGTATTTTACATAATCTTAGCGCAACTTATAGTAAAAAAAAAAAATACCTACCAAAAACAGTGGGAAGTAAGAAGCTTTGATTGATTGTTTAAGTAAAAGGTTGTAAAGTGTTTTTAAATTTAGAAATTTTCGAAATTTAATTAACATAATCCCTTTAGATTTCACTTTATAAAAGAAAGTGTTAATGCTAGACAAATCGGTTTTTTAGGGTTGTAGGGGAAAAAGTGTTGATTTGTGGGGAAACTAATCTGAAAATTTTTTCAGATGATGTTGGTATTAAATAAAGTGAATTGAGATTCAAGTAAGTAAATGAAGAAAAGAAAAAATGAAGAAAGAGTAATAATATAGTGAAGCAAAAAAAAAAAAAGCGCAAGGATTTCTGAATTGATTCTAATAGTGCCTGTCTTCATCCCTCAATGGTCTTTTCACTCTTTTTCTTAATAAAATTTGTTTGAAAAATCCAAAGAGAGTTAATATGTTCTAAAGAAATATTGCTTATATAATTTTACTATAGGTCACTAAACATCAGAAATCTGTAAACTTAATTTTAGTACAACAAAATTCGAAATCTTTAAAATTTATGAATGTTAAACAGCCATTCCAGGTTGAATGTACTCATCAAGCTATCTCAACTTTTAAGATTTGGCTCCAACCTATGGTTTTGTTTGGGAACAAAAATATATTTCACATTGCAAAATAAAATATTTATAGTTTCACCCTTTCGACTCCGATGGGACAATACATACCAAAAATATTTGCATACGCCTCCTGGGATAATTTGCTAAAGACTATTCATATGTATAAATGAATTTGTTCTGTTATTTATGATCTTTAATATAAAATATTGACGTTTGTTCCTCAGTTGACAGCGGTAGTTGCTTGTGATCAGTATATCAAGTCGATGTTATCTTGGGAGTATGCACGGCGAACACCATGAAATTGTTGTTGAGAGAACACCGAGCATTAATATAACCAATCATTTAATGAATACGCAAAGCGAAATTCTGAAGAAAATTAATATGAAGATTATGTGGCAACGCCATAAATAACGAGTAAAAAGTTTTCCGTCTGCTGTTAGGATTATTGAGAATTGCAATTTAATGCAGCATTAAAAAGTTTTCTCTTAATAAATTCGATCGCAAAACAGTTCCGAGCCATGTTATTATTAAAGTTTGTAGTTTATTTTCGCTTTCGCAAGGGAATGAAAATTAATTGTTTGTTTATAAATTTGACAGTTGTTGTTGTGTTTTCATCAATTTGTTTATCTCCAAGTGAATATGTGGTAAATTTCATAAATGCCGTCGTGTTGCGTCTATCATGACCAAGGATGCCAATTCAAATGTTTAAATGTGAAAAATTCCCCGATTTCTCTTCGTATTCCCCAACCCTCATCAAATAATTTCCCACCGATTCTCCTTACTTAATAAACTTGTTGTTTTGAAAGAAAAATATATATTTCAAGGCTTAAAAAATATTCAGAATACATAAATAATAATTTTAAAAGTTCATATTTTTTACAAGTCTTGGCTTATTGCATGTTCAATAAAATAAGAAAGATTTCTTCTTACATACATACAAATATAGTAGGCACATTAGATTTTATAATTATTTTTTAAATAAATTTTAATATCATATATATGTACATATACACTAGGGTGGTTCTTATAAGGGGTTTTCAATAAGTTTAACGTGCACCCAGAAAAATTCCCATCTCTAGAACAAAGAAAAAGTTTCCTCAATTTAAATCCACGAAAATTTCTCGCGTTTATGTAATTTTTCCTCAAAATGAAGAAAAATGTGCCCCTTTCATGCAACCATGGTGTTTGAAATACGTTTTTTCTTCATTTTTGGAAATTTAATTGCGTTGCTGCCCACCAATTGAAATCAAATCCCAAGTCTCAATGAAATGTAACGAACCTTACTCCGGGGTATCACTCGCCGTGTCCGGGGTCCGATTACAGAAAATTTGTTTATCTGCAATGACCCCCAGCTGACAGTAATCTTCGAGTCTCCGTACAGGGGAAGCGCTCGCGGTTGGGTTGTGTATACGTAGGTGTGCACAGAACCCTGGGTAGTACCCGCGGGGTCCCGTGGACAATGTGGTTACGGCGGGTAGGTAGCACACACAGTGCAACTACCGGGAGACGCTAGTAGACGTAAGCAGAGGGGAGCGCACAAAATGCTACTCCCTGAGGACGCTAATGCGAGAAATTGCGGTAGCACACACCGTGCAACTACCGGAATACACTAGTAAACGTGAGCAGAGGGGAAGCGCACAAAATGCTACTCCCTGAAGACGCTTATGCGAGAAAGTGCGGTAGCACACACAGTGCAACTACCGGAAGACACTAGTAGACGTGAGCAGAGGGGAAGCGCACAAAATGCAACTCCCTGAAGACGCTTATGCGAGAAAGTGCGGTAGCACACACAGTGCAACTACCGGAAGACACTAGTAGACGTGAGCAGAGGGGAGCGCACAAAACGCTACTCCCTGAAGACGCTTATGCGAGAAAGTGCGGTAGCACACACAGTGCAACTACCGGAAGACACTAGTAGACGTGAGCAGAGGGAAGCGCACAAAACGCTACTCCCTGAAGACGCAAATGCGAGAAACTGCGGTAGCACACACAGTGCAACTACCGGACGACACTAGTAGAAGTGGACAGAGGGGAGCGCACAAAATGCTACTCCCTGATTATCTTCACAAATAAAAAATATAACAATACTTACAAATTTCAATTGCTTTTTATTTGCTGACTTCGGTTTTGTACCTTTGTTAACAGATTTTCCCCCGATGTCGGTGATCTATCCTGATGAAAAAAAGAGACGTCTGTCCGTGTTGAGATCCGTGACCAGAAGACAGACCGGAAATTGGAAAAGCGCATGCTTAACATGGCTGCAACCGCGTCTTCTGTGCCGTATGTTCAGTGTTGTTCTCCTCAACACTACCCCAGGGTCGCATTCCTTAGACTATGCAACTTAATCTAACTTATACTACATTACCATAATAATACAATTCATATTGAGATACAACTAAGATTTAAAGAAGATTTAAAGAATTCATTGAATTGAAAAAAATAAAAACAAGACTAGTAAAACTAACTTTAACAGAATAAATTCAAATTATGCAAGTAAATAAAAAAATAGAAATTAAATGATATTCAGCCCAGGGTGAAGGGCACAAATGTGGACCACTGATTTGCGTCCTTACACACCCCCCTCACTTCGGTGGGGCATGAATTTTCCAGTACACCTTGCCCTGGGTGGTGACGTGGAAATTTATGCGCTGGTCGCGAATATGCCGGATAAAGTTTCGGCGCCTACCGGGCATGCTGCTCGCCTGTACTATGGCGTTTATTTCCCTGAGCGTGTCGGGGTCGAGGATCTGGGTTAAGCCGTCTTCCATACCTGGCGTTGACTCTTGGGTTGGCTGGTCGCGTCGTTGGGTGTGACCAAAGTGTGGATGTAGGTCGATTGTTGTAGTCGATGAACGCTGACGGTGAGGTCGTCTTCCCATCTGGTGCAGGCGTGCGAGACTGGCTGTGTGGCCTGCGCGCTGGTGAGACTGTGAAGGAGCTGGGCCGAGACGTGGGTCAGCGTGGTGGCTATAGGCCGTACCAGAGCGTTGGATGGTAGGACGCGCTGTGGCTGGGCTCTGTGGGCCCTGCGTGGTGTGTCGTCAATCGGAATGGCGACCATAGGTGGCAATACTGCTCTTCGTGGTGCACTGTGGCATTGGGCGGCCATGGGCGCGACCAAGATGTTGAGTCACTTGCGGTGGAGTCGTTGTGCGTGCACGGGGGTCAGTGCGGTGGCCAGGAGTGTTGCTCTGCATTTCAGCTTGGCTGCCATGGGCATGGCCAAGGTTTTGAGTTACCTGCGGTGGCATCGTTGTACGTGTGCGAGAGTCAGTGTGGCGGTCATTGGCGGGGCCAAGAGTATTGACTGGTATCTCGGCTTGGCGGCCATGGGCGTGGCCAAGGCGTTGAGTTTCCTGCAATGGCATCGTTGTACGTACACTAGAGTCAGTGCGGCGGTCATTGGCGGGGCCAAGGGTATTGACTGGTATCTCGGCTTGGCGGCCATGGGCGTGGCCAAGGCGTTGAGTTTCCTGCAGTGGCGGCGTCGTGCGTGGCCGAGATCTACTAATATAAACGTTGGATTGAAACGCCCTTTCTTCGTTTGTGCTAGGGGTTAGATAGGATTCTTCCCCCTCTGGTATCGAATACGCATCCAGAAAGGCTGTGATGCGGCTCAATAAGCTGACCGTCTCGTTGTCATAGGTATCATCGGTGGGTTGCGGTGGATTACCTTCCTGTCCCGTAATGATGGAGGCAGGACTGCCGACTGGTGCTTGTAGTGCTTCTTTTGGGTGGATCGTGGTGATGTATGTCATGACGTTTAGATCATCGGAGTCATACCCAGTTTCTGTGTGTGATATCGGTGGTGGTTCTTCGCTGACGTGGTTGTTACTACGTATGCTGGGTGCGTGGTTGTTATGAGTTGGACTGGCAGTGGTTGTATCTGCGAAAAGGACGAGCCGTTGGGTAGCTGTTTCCTCGCCGAGGCTCTTTGCCCAACCGGTTTGCTGGGTTGCTCGGAGCGGAGGTGTACGGTCTCTTCTCTTGTTCATGTTTGATATTGGCGGACATTGTGGCCTTCTACGCTTATAGTGGCGTTTCGTTGCACCTGGAGAAATTTTTTTTAAGGAAGAGATCATCAAAAGAGGAGACGTATTAGTGATTTTGGGATTGGGATTTGTCTCGGTGTTATGCGTTGTTTCTTGGAAAAGTGGTAGCTCTTGTTCCAAGAACGTTCTAACATGTTGTTGGTGTTCCTTCTCACCCGGGGCGTCACTAACAGCCCCAAGGTTGCAGGACCCACATTGGAAGTTAGTGCCAATAGATTGATTCGGCGTGGCGAGTACTGAAGCTTGATCAAGTCCACTCCGGGGGGCCGGGGTAGTCTCGGTGAAAGTGGTGTAGGGTGGCGCAGTTGGTTTGCGCGTGTGGCCTGCCTTTGTTCTGACGATGAGAATTTAAGGCCACGCAGTCAACCTCGGTGCGTGTGCTGTCTTCGTGCGGGCGACGACTGCTACAGGTGGCACCATCTGTTTGTGCGTGTGGCCTATGTCTGTTCTGACGGCGAGAATTTAAGGTGACGCAGTCAACCTCGGTGCGTGTGCTGTCTTCGTGCTGGCGGCGAATGCTACAGGTGGCACCATTAGTTTGTGCGTGTGGACTGTCTTTGTTCTGGCTGCGAGAATTTAAGGTGACGCAGTCAACCTCGGTGCGTGTTCTGTCTTCGTGCGGGCGGCGAATGCTACAGGTGGCACCATTAGTTTGTGCGTGTGGCTTGTGTGTGTTCTGACGTTGAGTATTTAAGGTGACGCAGCCAATCTCGGTGCATGTGCTGTCTTCGTGCGGGCGACGAATGCTACAGGTGGCAGCATTAGTTTGTGCATGTGGCTTGTGTTTGTTCTCGAGATGAGTGTTCAAGGTGACACAGTCAACCTCCGGATGAATGGTGTTTGTATGCTGGTGTCGAGTGATCAAGGCAACATAGTCAGCCTTCGTCTGAGGGGCGTTTGTATCCTGGGGTTGAGCATTCAAGGCGACATAGTCAGCCTTCGTCTGTGTAATGTCGGTATTACGGTGTTGAGCGTTCAAGGCGACATAGTCAGCCTTCGTCTGCGTAGCGTATGTATTCTGTGGTCGAGCGTTCAAGGCGACATAGTCAGCCTTCGTTTGTGTAATGTTGGTATTACGGTGTTGAGCGTTCAAGGCGACATAGTCAGCCTTCGTCTGCGTAGCGTATGTATTCTGTGGTCGAGAGTTCAAGGCGACATAGTCAGCCTTCGTCTGTGTAATGTTGGTATTACGGTGTTGAGCGTTCAAGGCGACATAGTCAGCCTTCGTCTGCGTAATGTCCGTATTCCGGTGTTCAATGTTTGAGGCGACATGGTCTCCCCGAACACATAGGGCACCCATCGGAGCGTCACAGACAGCCCCGGAGTGGGCATGCTTACCTAGATGTTTTGCATCAACAAGCTGTATGACCCCGCAATGGGTGTACTCGTAGTCAGCCGGTTTCCCGACTTCGTCATGCTGTAGGAAATTTACTTGGTATGAGGTTATTGGACGGGGGAGCACGCCGCCCCTCGCGACAGACGGCCCCCTGCGTCGTTTCCCTGCCTTCGGCAACATTCAATAGTGCGGATGTCAACGCGACCACATTCCCAGCAGAAAAGACGTGGGGAGCTGGTACATGCATTTTGCCCGTGCCCTTCTTGGCCGCATCGGCGGCAAGCGGTTCTAGGGTTTATGAACCCCATTAAGCGGGGTTGTATCGTTGACGTCTGTATGTGAAAGTTATTAGGCATTCTGGATGATTCTGGGTGCGCCTCCGTGGGCATATAGTCTCCGTCGCGGATGCTCTCTAAGTCGCCGGCGAGTGTAAGTAAGTCTGACAGGTTCTGATAATCGGCGCGTCGGATATACCACTTGTAGTCCGCATGGCAGTTGCGGTATATCCTCTCCAGCTGTTGCTCAGCGGTGTAGGAGGCATGGCGCATCATTGTCTGAAGTGCAAGTACGTAGTCCTTAAAACTCTCTCGCGGGTGTTGTTGTCGTTGGCGGATTTGATCATCTACTACGTCAAAGTATCTAGGAGGGAGAAAGAAATTTTTAAACTCACCCTTAAATGCTTCCCAGGAAATCCCATGGGTGTTGTTATTGCGGTACCAAACCAGGGCTCTGTCCTGCAACAATTCTGGCATGGCTCGCGGGAGTGAATCAACATGGATACCGTAGGCTGCAGCAAGTTCTTCCACTCGTTCAATGAAGGATAGAGGATCCTTACCCCCATCATATTTTACTGACCATTTATGTATTTGTTCCATAATTTTTCCGGTGCCCTGAGTTGCCGGAATGGAACCTTGCATCACCGGGGCGACATAGTCAGCCTCGGCTTGGTGGCCTGGTAACCTAGATGGTGGATCGCTTCGCCCTTGCGGGCTCCTGGCGTCCACTGTAGGGGAGAGTGTGTTACGTGCTTCTTCGGGGACTTTAAGGGGGCCGACCACACTTCGGGTCTCGCTCGGAGTGCGGGAGGCTGGTCTTCTCCTTGCCGTGTACTTGGCTTGGAGACTGTGAAGGCGTGTGGTTTGCTCTGGCGTGTGACATCCACTGTGGATGAACTGCGCCAACTGCTTTCGTTGTTCTTCCACTGTGCCGCTCAACTCAATCTGCAACTCATCGGCGCAGGTAGTGAGCTCAGCCAGCTTCAGATAATAGACCCATGACTTTGTGAGTGAATCTGATTCACCACTACTCTCCATTTCGCATAAATGGGGAATGTTCTCAGTTTAGAATAAAAAACAATGCTCAGTGTCTGTTAGCTAGAATGCCCCTGTATTGGGATCTGTCTGATGTACTGTCGCTAGGGTCCCTGCTCGGGCGCCACTGTAACGAACCTTACTCCGGGGTATCACTCGCCGTGTCCGGGGTCCGATTACAGAAAATTTGTTTATCTGCAATGACCCCCAGCTGACAGTAATCTTCGAGTCTCCGTACAGGGGAAGCGCTCGCGGTTGGGTTGTGTATACGTAGGTGTGCACAGAACCCTGGGTAGTACCCGCGGGGTCCCGTGGACAATGTGGTTACGGCGGGTAGGTAGCACACACAGTGCAACTACCGGGAGACGCTAGTAGACGTAAGCAGAGGGGAGCGCACAAAATGCTACTCCCTGAGGACGCTAATGCGAGAAATTGCGGTAGCACACACCGTGCAACTACCGGAATACACTAGTAAACGTGAGCAGAGGGGAAGCGCACAAAATGCTACTCCCTGAAGACGCAAATGCGAGAAAGTGCGGTAGCACACACAGTGCAACTACCGGAAGACGCTAGTAGACGTGAGCAGAGGGGAGCGCACAAAATGCTACTCCCTGAAGACGCTTATGCGAGAAAGTGCGGTAGCACACACAGTGCAACTACCGGAAGACGCTAGTAGACGTGAGCAGAGGGGAACGCACAAAATGCTACTCCCTGAAGACGCTTATGCGAGAAAGTGCGGTAGCACACACAGTGCAACTACCGGAAGACACTAGTAGACGTGAGCAGAGGGGAGCGCACAAAACGCTACTCCCTGAAGACGCTTATGCGAGAAAGTGCGGTAGCACACACAGTGCAACTACCGGAAGACACTAGTAGACGTGAGCAGAGGGAAGCGCACAAAACGCTACTCCCTGAAGACGCAAATGCGAGAAACTGCGGTAGCACACACAGTGCAACTACCGGACGACACTAGTAGAAGTGGACAGAGGGGAGCGCACAAAATGCTACTCCCTGATTATCTTCACAAATAAAAAATATAACAATACTTACAAATTTCAATTGCTTTTTATTTGCTGACTTCGGTTTTGTACCTTTGTTAACAGATTTTCCCCCGATGTCGGTGATCTATCCTGATGAAAAAAAGAGACGTCTGTCCGTGTTGAGATCCGTGACCAGAAGACAGACCGGAAATTGGAAAAGCGCATGCTTAACATGGCTGCAACCGCGTCTTCTGTGCCGTATGTTCAGTGTTGTTCTCCTCAACACTACCCCAGGGTCGCATTCCTTAGACTATGCAACTTAATCTAACTTATACTACATTACCATAATAATACAATTCATATTGAGATACAACTAAGATTTAAAGAAGATTTAAAGAATTCATTGAATTGAAAAAAATAAAAACAAGACTAGTAAAACTAACTTTAACAGAATAAATTCAAATTATGCAAGTAAATAAAAAAATAGAAATTAAATGATATTCAGCCCAGGGTGAAGGGCACAAATGTGGACCACTGATTTGCGTCCTTACAGAAACAAGAGAATATGGGTGTGGTAAATGGGCATCTTCAAATTTAATTTTTTTCTAAAATTTAGTGCTTACAACGTGTCTCTAAATAAATGCGCATGGAACAATGGACGTTTCCATAAACCTGTTTTCAAGCGAAGCGGTTGTGTTTGTGGCTATTGACATAATTTTTGAAAAAAAAATGTATATATATTGTGAAAAAAATAAAATATATTCAAAAGATATAAATTTCAATAAAGTTCAATTTATAAATTTTTTGGTGGCCATAAGGATCTTTTGATCATTTCAAGGCGACGATGCCTGTAGTGTTTGTAAAAATATGTATGAATGTAAACCTTAATTCTTATTAAAAATAAAATAATAAATGAATACAAGTAAAAAAAACATGATTTCTATGCCTTTTAATTAAAACAACATTGTAGAAAATATTCCATAAATTGAGGATTTCTTTTCCAAAAAGTAAATTGACTTTAATCTATGGAAAATTATTCCTCAAACTGAGGAAAATTTTACCTAAATTATAGACAAATTCTCATATTTGAAAAATATTTCCTCAACTCAAAGAAATTTTACATATCTAAATGAGGAAACCGTTTCTATGGCGCCAAATCATTCCCATTTTTCCTCAATTTTATTACCGTTTTTCATCGAACTAAGTAAGTATTTCTTTGGGTGTGGCATCAACTGGTTGTAAATTAAAAAAAAAAATAATGGGTGCAACATTTTTTAAGATATTCGTTTCATCCCATGAGTCTTCCTGTTTGCTCGCCATTGTTAAATAGCATATGTCAAGGTAAAGACAGATGAAATACTTGAGTCAAAATACATTTTTCCAGGAATGCCAAATGCTTATATTTCATGTTTGATAAATATGATACGTTCTGCTAGGAATTATCTTCTTCACACAATTAATTAATAAAGTACTTATGAAAATCCGAATATTTTCCTATTTGAAAAATAAATTACAAGTTCAAACAAAGAAACTCAGGGGATAAAATACAAATTTAAACAAATTATAGAAATATTTTTTCCTATAACTGATTGGAAATGTGTATCTACCTTGAGGTACCTTCATTCAATTTCTTATATTTTCTTCAAAATAATCGATTTATTAATGAGCAACAAAGAATTTCCCATAATTTTTGGAATGTTCTATAGAATTTTCAAATATTCAAAACACGAATACATACATATATTGTGCATATGTGCAAATGCATTTATATGTGCTACTGTCAACGCGGAATATCAAATAAACTTAATTTATACATGACGAAAATGGCTGATGGGGTAGGATATTGGCAGAAGTATGTAAAGTAAGCAGCATTAACAGAGGTGGAGCAGATAGGTAAGGAGTGAGATAGAAAAAATCTTAGCACATATAAAATTCAATAATTTTTAAACGGTTGATCTTAGAGTTTTGATTTTTTTTTTATTTAATTGATTATATTTTACAAATTACAGAAAAATATGACTTTTATAGTTCTAACCACTATTTATGAACTGGTGGACTTTTTTTTGGTAAGCCTTCCATTAGAGATTTGATAGTTGTTTCAGAGATCTTTTTGGAACAGTTTGCCCATCTCCTTTTAAAATCTTCGATATTTTGGGACACCTTTTTTGTGCTCTTTAAGTTTCTTTTCACAAGAGCCCAATATCACTCCACTGGTTTTAGCTCCGGACAATTTGGAGGATTGGCCTCTCTTGGTACAAAAACTATGTTATTACTTTGGTACCACTCCAGAGCTTTCTTGTCGTAGTGACATGATGCCAAATCGGGCCAAAAATATGTGGACACATTGCGCTCTCTTATGAAAGGAAAGAAGTCTTTTTTTCAAACATTCTGTGATGTATATTTCGGTATTTATAGAGCCCACTGAAACAAATGACTTGCTTCTTTTGCCGCAACTGCATATAGCTTGCCATACCAGGAATTTTTTAGAAAATTTTGTCTGCTTTTGGATTCTAAATTGTTCTCCGACATTTCCTCGAGCTTCAGCAACATAAAAATTTGGCACGGAAGCTGCGTAAAATCTGCCAGTACATACGTTTCGTCGTCCATTATACAAAATGAATATTTTTGTATGAAATTCGATTGTAATTTCCGAGCCCTACTTTTGGCGTCTAAATTTTTTGCAGCATTCCTGTCTGGAATTTTTTGGACTTTGTATGTTTTCAAACCTGCATTGGCTTTAACTTTTCGCACCAAATAGTCAGAACACTGGGCTAACCGGGCAGCTTTTCTACCAGAGATCTTTTCAATATGCTTTCTATTTTCTAGGCTTTCCCAATATCATGTGGTCCTTGATCTCTTCCCGAACCAGGTTTCCTATCGATGGTCAAATTCTCCTGAAACTGTTTAACAACATTGGAAACAGTTTGACGCCAGATCTTCAATTCTTTGGCCAATTTTTTGTTGGACCAATTTGGATTTTTTTGAAAAATTTTTAATAATTTTAAGACGATCAAACTCACAATAAATCAACATGTTTGTCATTAAAAATAACAACTGACATATTTTTCAAAGATAACTAGAACAAAGAAATTTTTAAATTTTACACCCAAAAAAATTATTAGGTAAAACGTGTGTTAATATTTTTTCAATCTCACTCCTTAGTTCTACAAAGCAAGGATGATGAGTAAAGGAGTAAATGCAAAACGCTACAATATGACAGCAGATATCCTGGCAACATTTTCGTTTCATTTTATATTTCATTTCAATACTAGGTATGCACTATATAAAATAAATGAAGAACGAAAGGTGAATGTTTGTATGTATGTTGGATATATATACATATGTTGTGTTACCTGTGATTGTGTGCGTGTATATGTAGTTGATTGTATGAGATTTTTCACTGTCAGCATGATGTATGTGAGTATGTATATTTGTGTATGCCACGCTTGTGTTGTGTGTGTATGTGGCCAATGGGGAAACAAAGTAATTTTTTTTTTTTTTATTATTATGTTCACTTCACTTGAATTTCAGAATTGAACAAGCAGCAATATCAACAACAAAAAATGAAATCATCAACATTTACAATAACCAACAACACAAAATTCAACTTTATGTACATATATACTGATGTACACATGTAACATTGTAATAACTACAACTACTGCACACTGCAACCGAGGCTAGGCATCAAAAATCAGTGTATGTTAAATAATTTCAGTTGTCAATGTCTGAGTGATTAAAAATGTAAAACTTATACAAACATACGCATATATATTTGGAAGGACATGACAGAAAATATGTAAACGCACTAGCGGAGAGGGAGTGGGTTCGATGGAGGCTAAAACCTCTGCCCCTTAGCGGCAAAAATCTCATACATTTTGATCATCTATACCAAGGGTGCCCAAAAGTTTCTAACGGAAGTTCAAACACCAATACATATAAACTTTATTGTTATAAACTTATACGTTAGACAACAACAAAATCTACGCTGAAGACCAATAAAGCATACGAAAGTGTTGTTGCTTTGCACTTTGGTATAAGCGAAGGAGAGAAATGAGAAATGTTCAGCCTATGCCTAAGTGCTTTTACAAAAACAAATGTGCACCAAGTGCATAGGCCGTGGACACCTCTGATCTATACTATTAACAATTTGGTAAAGTTTGGGTGCATTATCGAAGTACTTAATCTCTTCAACTGGCGTACTGTAATGTTGGTACTCCCCGTTTGTAAATAGGCTGTATTTTATTTCAACTACACAGGTGGGCGTGGCACCTCCTATACAATCTAAATTGAATTGTCATATCTGAGGAACAAATAGTAAAGAAGGCAATGAAACTTTGGGCAAAATTTGGTATTTTTTGGACAAGTGGGTGTGGCACCTTCCATACAACTCAAATTTGAGGTTTGGTACAAGGATGTTCGTTAACAATGTCATGCCACAGCAGAAAAATGAGGTAATGGTCTAGTTAGGGTTAGAGTTATGAGTGGGCTGGACTAAAACAAAGCACTTAGTCTCAAGTTTGATACAGAAATATTATTTGTCAACAGTATTCTGTGAGAAAGATATGGATAGGCATGGAGTAGTGGGCGTGGTCCTTTCTATACAACTCTAATGCCTGTTTGAAAATATATCCAGAAACATTTACAGCACAGTAGTGAAATTTGGTACAAAAACGTTGACAAAACCATGCTACAAAAATAATGTGGGTAGGATTGAAAAAGGGGGCGAGGCATTTTCCATACAATCTGAATTTGCATTATTAAATATCTTTGGAACTATTTGTGGTGGGGCGCTGTGATTCGGTATGAAAATATGATTTGTTAATAGAATCCTTGGGGTAAAATATGGGTAGGCTTGAGTTAGTGGGTATTTTCTTTGCAACCCTGATTTCTAATACGGTATATGTCATAAATTATTTGTCGTACAGTATTGATATATCGCACGACATTTTTGGTTGCCAGTGCGATGCAGCAAAAAAAAAGTGATTGGGCTAAAGAAAGTGGACGAGACAACTACCATACAAAGAAAATTTTTGAAAATAAATACATATCTGAGAGACAAAAGCAAGAAAGACAAAGAAGGTTTATGTGTATTTATAGGGCAAAATGTGATTGTTTTTGGATACAAACTGTAACGAATCGTTTTCTCGTCTCAGTCTCAGCGGCCTCCAGATTTATTTTGCAGGGGACCCTCATTTTTATTTAGAGTCACAATTTTAATTCAGTAAAAATTTTTAATGTAGTTGAAAACTTAAATTCACGATTCTTATAATAAGTTCAATTTCATATTAACTTTTACTAATCACTAATATTTCTGTGTAGGGCTCCTGTGCGTAGTTTGGCGTGTAGTAAATGGATATGCGAAATTGCGCTCCTATAGCGCTGCTGTTCGCTGACTGGCGTGTAGTAAATGAATATTATGAATCGCAATGCGGTGTCCTCTCCGATAGACCAAGTCGGCTTGTTTTTCCTCTGACGTTCAACGGCAAGCTGCACACGTCTTCTCTGGTTACAAGACCTGGAGTTTGCCGTCGCGTTAGGTTTCACTATTTTGTATGTCATTTAATTGTCTTACCGCACTTAATTTACGTACCAGTTTCACGTTTGGTTCCGAGGCCAGCTGCCAGCAAAAGAGAAAGATCGTTGCTGTGTTCACCTTTTGTATCCTACAGTGAGCTTTTTCCCCTTATTCAAGCGTTGTTGTTTGTCGCCTCTGCAAACGGTATTTTTGTAGACGCGATCTCCTATTTACACATTTTTGTGTTCCAGCACATTTGTTGTAGCACATTAGTGACGTGATTTTGCAGTTATTTTTTCTTCTTATTTTGTGCTTTGTGGTCGTTGCTATGTGTGTCTTGTTGTTGTTGTTTCTTTTGCGCGCTTTATTTTGTTTTGCCTTTTCTCTGATTTACTTCTCCCAGCATACGCTGGGGCAAGCTTTTGTTTCAATCACAGCGTGCTTAAGCGGCACTTAGGTGTTATAGTGCGGACATAATTTATTGCCGAATTCGGCTCGTCACAAAACGAATTGCTTAAAACGGCATATCTGGAGGAAAGCCTCATGGACTGTATGTTGGTAGGTATTGGGTATTTATTGGGAACCACAGTATGAAAGGTGATGCAGGCTGGTATGTTAAGATGGAATGTTGATAGCATTACCTGAGAAGAATATTGACCCTATTGGGCAAATAGAAGTTGAAATACCCATCAATAGATTTAGATCGGAGGCTGGTACGCTCATAATGTCGTTTCTTTTGAAAAAGTTTTTTATCGTTGTAATTTTCGTATTACCCAAACTTCACTGGGCCTGCGTTGGTAAATAACTAGAAAAAAAGCTTAAAGACCCAAAAAATTAAAAACTCCTCTTAGAACATCTCTGGATTCGCTAATGCCCACACATATATATTATATATACAGTACTGTGCAAAACATATGCACCTGGAAATTAAATTTCTGTTTCAGTCTTTTTGAATTAATTTCATTAATATTTTTATTTTTAAAATAAACAAAAACAAAATCATACTTTTAATTCGAATATTTTCATAAGATTAACTTTAAGATTGCTTGAAGGGTGATATTTGTCGGTGCAAAACATAAGCAACTAATCAAAAACAAAGTCCTACATTTAATATTTTATCCAATATCCAAGATTTACCTCCTCGCATCTTTTCGGCATGGAACTTATGAGGTTTTCAATTGTTTCTATTGGGATGGTTTCCCATTCGGGTTTTAAAGCATCGAAAAAGGCATTAACTGAAGAGAGTCTTTGTTCTCTTACCCGCTGTTTAAGGATTCCCCACAGATTCTCTATAGGCCTTAAATTGGGCGATTGTAGAGGTCAATCCGGGACTTTAATTTTGTTGTCATCTAACCACTAAAAAGAGTGTTTGTAATCGTTACCGTGTTGAAAGACCCACGATAGGGCCATTTTTACTTCCGCATATAGTAGCATTATGGCCTCCAAAATAGATTTATTTTTAAAACGGGCCACGATCCCTTTTATTTGGTAAAGAAGACCACAACATTGAGCATACTAACTTCCATACGTACGAGCAAAGTTCAACCTTAAAATTATATTTAAGCTTGAAAACATTAAAAACAATTTGAAGCCTTATTTTCTTGCCTTTTCTGGCGGTGCTGTAAAATAGGTTAAACAAGATCCTTTACGATACTCGATGAGGATTTAAAAGGATTTTTTGTTATTAAATTGACGATCTTTCAATCAGTTTTTTGAAACTAATAATTTTGCTCAGAGATATAGTGAAGAAACCTGCGTTCAGAAGACGACCTCTGCTGAGCAACATGTTAAGATGAAGCATCAGAAAAATAATACATTCAATTAAATTGTGACTGCTCTATATATTGTTTGTTGATTATAAAGTGATCAATTTGTGTTAATAAGACACTCAGGTAGCAGAGATGCCTTCTGAACGAGGCCATTGCTATCAAGATGAAAATAAATGATACCTAAATGTCAAAGTAGTTGCATATGTTTTGCACAAGACTGTATGTATATATATATGCATAAGTTTACTCAGAGGAATACATGTATGTATGTTTTCATTTATACAGCTACATGCACGAGCGGAAAGATTCTCTTTCTTTTGCATAAAAGTAACAAGTTGGCTTCATTCTTTAATGAAATTTTGTAAATTATAAAGAACAAAAACTGATTTTAAATTTAAAGAACTTTTTTAACTAAAGCAGAAATCCTCAAATTAAATATTATGACTAGTATAAATTAAAATTTAAGTTCTGTATTTACTGTTCATATTTGAGTTTAATTTGGGAACAATTTTGCATTGAACTTTCAATGCAGGCAGGAAACCAACCTGAATTTACACTAGATGAAGTTACCAGCAACTTATTCTTCTTCTTTTAGGGTTACTAACTGTACTGTTTAGAAAAGAATGGAGTTGAATCTGGTCTCTATTCAAAAGACCTGCAGCTAAGATGGTCGTATCGTCTTCTTCCCAGCAGCAGTGTTTTCTAGGCGGAGATTTTTCATATTGAGAAATTTAGACTTCCACAAGACTGTACGATTGATGAAATGTCGTATTCCACCAGGAATATAGACTGGTTACGTAGAAGCTCACTAAATGTTTTTTTTTGTTTCAATGAAGATGGTGCGTCTACTTCATAATCTTTATTGACAGTGAGGCCGCAATGAATGCAATATAATCCAAAATAGTTAAATCAAAGATTGTAAAGGCATTTCGAGCTCCACTGATGGCCATTGAGCACCACAACGTCACTCTCTGCTGGTTTCCTGGACATAGCAATATTGAAGGAAACTTGGTGAAAAATGAAGTATGGACTAACCAAGGTGACTGCGAAATTTCAAATACCTTTCTAGAGCACAACAAATCTGCAGAATAGTTGCTCATAAGTAGGAGATATAACTGGGCATTGCGCTATTGTACCAATGCTCCACTGGTGTCGTATTCCGGCGAGCACAAATTTCGACTGTGTAGAAGTTGTCATAATATAGCAGAGATAGAATCGATTCATTCTTTTATATGGACAGGCTCCTATGCTTGGGGTCGCGCTTCTTCAAAAGTCAAACAGAGATAACGAAAATGGAACTATTGGACCTATCCGGAGAACCAAATGGTTCATTAGGAACACTAGCTGGATTAAAAATGAAAAATGCGTTTAAAAATCTGCCTCCTGTTGGCTCTTTCGGATACAGTGTTCAGCATTTACTGGTATGGAATATTCTTTTTTTTTGCATTGTAATTGTTAGTTGAAGCGCTGTTTTCTTCGTACGACTTAATTATTTCCTCGGTGATATATTTCCTCAAAAATGTAAATTATTCAAATAATTCAATATCAAAATGATTCTTTAATACGATTAATTTTTGCTGAAGCTTCAACATATTCCCATTCAAACAGTTGATCGAGAGCCAACTAAGTGAATACCGAGATGTTCTTGAACTCAACACTCCACTTCTGGAAGTAGTAAATGTACTTAAAAAAAAACCTGTTAAAAAGTTAAAGTTAAACAATCTTTTCAATACTCAATACTAACAAATTTCACTCTTAGTTTTTTATTTATTTATTTTTTACACTTCAAGCTTTCAAAAGTTAAAGTTAAACAATCGTTTCAATACTCAATACTAACAAATTTCACTCTTAGTTTTTTTATTTATTTATTTTTTACACTTTCAAGCTTTCCATGCTTTTATTCGATAAAATTGATATCACTCATACGTCACGTTGTACTGATACATGCTAAACAACTTTCAACATATTAAACAACATTAAATTATAAACAAATTAAAACTTGCTTTAATGTAATTTCATGGCAAATGAAATTTTGCATGCCATTGCAATGATGATGCAAAATATCATCAACATCAATTAGACTGTTGTTACAAATTGATTTAAAAATTGCATATTGTACAAAGTTATATTCACTGTCTTCTACAGTTCTACGTTTTCTTCGTCTTCTTGCAAAGTGGACATTTAAAGAAGGGGAAAACAAGAAAGCAAGAAGTTTTTAAATGAATTATTTCAAAGACTAAATTGTTACTCCTGCTACTATTACTACAACTATTGTTCTTATTTTAGTTGTAGATGTGGTTGTTGTTTTTGTTGTTGTTATCGTTGTCAACAAATGCATTTTATATGCAGTTAATTTGTGCTTTGCATGCAATAAATAAATTTTATTATATGATTGTATATGTGTATTCTACAGGAAGAAGCAGAACAGAGCAAGATAAAAACAAAGACAACAATTTCTTGTACAAATTTTATTATTGCAATATAAAATTTGTGTATACAAGAATGTGTTGTAAATGAATGTGTGCATATTCATGCGGATATAAATGGCGTAATTGAATAGAATGGACCGACTATTCAGATAGTTTAAATATACTCATATGAAAGAAAGCCATCAATGTCTTACTCTCTCTTGTCGCTTCCCTTTTCCCACCCTCTTGTTAAAAGTGGTATTAAAATTGCATTTGGCTTACTAGGGTTTAGTGCAGTTTTACTAGTACATTAGTTGTTGTTGTTGTTGTGAGTGTGCCTCTTGGTAAATTTTACTGTTTTTCTTCTTTGTTTTTGCTGTTCATACGCTCGTCGGTCCGTCTATTCTGTTATTATAATGTCTTGTATTTGCGTAGGAGAGCATGTAGCTGCTATACTATTGTACTATGGTATTTACAATTGCTCTAGTTGTATGCAGTAGAAAATATACTTACTGAGGCAGTAATATTTTCATGTATATATGTACTAGGGATGTCAATCCCAAGATCCCGAAATCGCGGTGTTGACCATAAAATTGGTCCCCGAAATCACGAGATTGAAAAGAAAAGATCTCGTGACTTTCAGTATTCGTATATAACTACATAATCTCATTGGAGTTGAAATTTTATTTGTTTATATAATCTTTCATATTGGTCACGTTCAGAAGCCACCACTGCTCCGCCACTGCTACCTGTGTATCTTATGAATGCAAGTTGATGACATTACGATAATCGTCATTTCATTAATCTTTTTATTTTTTGATATTTCAGCTCAACATGTTGCATGTTGCTGAGCAGAGGTCGTATTCTGAACGCAACCATTTTACTATCTTTGAGTCAAGAAAAAATGTTTCTTCATCAATTGTTTCCCAATTCGTTGATGATAGGACCTTAAGCAAGCCAGCAAAGTTTATTTGGGTTATATTATTTTCTTACAGCTTTTATTTTTAAAGTTTTGATGTGTTTTTTTATTGCAAAAGTGTAAACTGAAAGGTATGAAAAAAATCTGTATTTTTTATGGTTCTTCGACATGCATCGCGAAAGGAAATTTTTTAATTAATGGAAGTAATTTTTTTACACTCTGTATGAAAGTCTACCGAGTAAGGCTTTCTCTAATCACCCAGCTCACTCAATTAACCAAAAACTTGTGTTGATATTCTCATCCCAGGATTAATCCCGAGATTTAAATTTTAATCCCGAAAATCCCGAGTTCCGGAAAATCTATCCCTTAGGACATTCCTAATATGTACGTATGTCGGCATGTGTGCAATTGTCTTCAATTGCTGATTGCTGGCTTCACAATTTGGCATCGTTTAATAGACTAAAATACCATGATTTTAAATAAGAATACTATCGTATAGTACGAGCCAGTATGTATATTTGAATACATTTATTTTGTGCAACATGCAATCATATATATGCACACATATATGTATGTATTTATTTACGTACATGTATGTATATGTATGCATATTCACAATTGAATTTTTGAATTTATTTTCAAGACAATTGAAAAATCACATCAACACGCACACACATACGTACTAAATTCAATGTATTGATTTCGATTTTTTGATTGTTGTGTGCAATTTTACATTCAAGATATAGTAGATTCCATGCCAAAAAAAAAAACAGCTTTATAAAACGGTTTGGTTCGATACGTACCGAGCATTACGATGGAGTGAAAAAATCCAAATCAGTAGATTGAGTTTGATATTGAACCTTTATACTACTTAGTTTTCGGGGTTTTCAGAGTCGTTGCAAACAAATGAATCTTTTTTGCGTTGTTCACTTGTTCTTTATTTCAATTTTTAATTTACAATAATTATGCAACGCCAATCCGGACGTGTGATTTAGTGCCGAATCTGGCCCCTGTGACGTATTATCGATGCTGCTTCTGTGATGTAATGCCAATACTGATCGCTGTAATTGAGTACTGATGTTGCTTTATGAAGCACCGATGCTTGCCTTGGATTTTATAACGATGTTGGTTTACTCTCGGCGTTGTCCTGGTATTTGGTAAGGATATTCGAGCAACTTCTGCGAAGGAAACCACCGTGGATGAGGTTGAGGGTTCCGTCCTAAGACTAAAATAGTGAAGATAGCTGCCAGGAGCTTCCCAGGTAGGCACAGACTCCTGACACCTGCTATAGTGCCTCGAATGTATGACCCTGAAACTTATTAAAGCTACTTAGAATAGGGGACAAGCGGTATACACCAGAAATGTCACCTGTTTTTAGTGGTTCCTGTTTTCTAACATTATCTTCTTTCTCAATATCTGCATCCGAACTTTCGAGAAATTCTGGCTTCAAATGATATCCAAATTCTTTTGTGCTTCATGATTCATGAACTACCAACGATATGTGCTCCTCAGTGGTCCACCGTAAAGGAAGGAAGAATTCGACAATACTTTGCCATTTATTCTATTTTTTTCCAGTGAAGTAACGGTTCCTCAGCATCACGACATCGCTGTTGTTGTTGCTTTATGATACATGATACTTTATATGGGCGGATTTTTAGGTTCGAAACTTGGGCGGCAAGTTTCGTCTTCATAGCTTAAAGAAAAATTCAAATTGGTGGCTGTTTAAAAGCAAACACAAAACGTTCTGATACTAAACAAAAACAAGTTTAAAACATCATTACAAACCAAGTTATCTAGTGTTCTACAGGACTAAACTAACCGGAAGCGGAGCTCACGGATTCCACGAGGACACGATGTTCAAACGCACCATGCATTACAGGAATGTTTCTTTCTTTTGTTGTACTGCGCGCATATGGAATATGCTTTCTTCATATATTTTTTATTTGAGTGCTGATGGCCTGATGGCAGCACAGAAGAATTAGAGTTTTAAATATTGTCCTGATATCCGAAGAGTTTCAAATTAGGGCTTGAAATATTACCCGTATATCCAAATAATAATGATAATTCGAATAATATCGGAATACCCTGATAACATATTAATATAGTTCGAAAATATTAGGATACTTTGGACTACTAACCGAGTTGATTTCCAGAACCCCCTTTAAATCCGCTAATGACTGCATAAATCTAATTGTAATCTGATTGTAGTGGAGCTCAGGGTTCAAGTGTTGAAACCCACTTTTTTGTATGATAATGGATTTATCTGTACTTTGGACTAACCGGATACTTCGGAACGGGAACTAACAAATATAAATCTATGTAATATTATATAATATTTATCTTTCAATGCACACCGAAAAAGAACTAACGGCAATAAATCAAGAGTCGCGTTTCTCTATCGGGGAAATATTGCATTATACCTTAGTAGATTGAATGATGTACTGTTACCAGCAATTTCTATTTAATTGGGCAGCCATTACGCAAAGTTCGTCAAGGTCTAGTACTATGCGGATAGTTCGGTTATCGTATATGGGTTTCCGATTAGTGTCGAATATCCGGATTTTTAAAGATTAGGATACTTAACAGAACTAATCCAAATAGATCTACCGTTTAGGAAATATGGAATTTCTTTCAAGACTTTCAAATTAAAAAAAAATAACCAAATTGAACCAAAATCTACAGACCAGCGTCTCAAAATTGAATCCAATAATAATGAAGTGACGCCACAAGGCCCACTAAAATTTGTGGAAATATCTCAGCAACCATATAATCCACCACGCCAATGGTTTTACCAATAAAATATTATTGGTTTCGGCGGCAAGGGAACTCAGTAAAACAAAACAAAAATTGATTATTCTTAAATTAATTGGAAAAACGCTTGTGAAAAATGGAAAAGGATTGTCAAAAATGGAAAAGGTTTGTGAAAAATGGTATATTTCTTGGCGAAAATGGGCAAATGCTTGTCAAATAGACGGAATGCTTGCTAGCAATGCGAAAATGATTACCAAAAGTAGAGAATTCTTGATAAACCTAAGAAAAATGTTTAACAAAAATGGAAAAATGCTTGTCAAAATTGTTTTCATGATTCTTTTACTTGCTTTGAGATATCCGAAAAAAGAAAAGGCATAATTGTCTCTTATTCACTTATAATTATTACTCAAAAAAATATGAAACATTTTCCACTTCTAGCAAGCATTGCTCATTTTCGACACGTATTTTCCCATTGTTCAATATTAATCCCATTTCGATATTTTAACACTAAAGCTCACAACTTGAAATGCAAGAAATTCTCTAGTTTGAGAAAACTTCTAAAAAATATTAAAGATTTTTAAATTCGAAACACAGAAATGTCGAAAACGTTAAATCGCATTCCTTTCTTAATGATAGTTAGCTAGAAATATGTTAAAAATTACAGCCCTATCTGGTATAAACCAGATATAAGAAATGTAAACCAGTAACTTTTTTTGGAACTGTCAGGCTCACTTGTTAGGTTTAGGGATAATGATTATTAACCGTTTACTTTAATTACAATTTTTTTTATAAATCTTTTGTTGGAATTTTTTGGAGTATTTAGAGTACTCGGATTACGTTGATGACATCTATTTCTTGTTGCTCTAAGACTCAGACAAAACATTTGCATAACCTCATTTAACCCATATCGTCCCAGTACTGGATACCATGATCCAAGTTGGAAAGTTTTCAAAACGCAATTTTCATATGTCTTCAATAAGAAATTTTAGTTCTTAAAAAAAAAAAATGTTTCTGAATCTTAGAGGGTATGGCAGTTTTTGGCTTACTCCCAGAAAATAGTTTGGTCAGCATTATTCTATGAAAAATATATAAGGACTTGTGAAGTTATGATTTCCACATCTAGTTTGTAATTTTATCTAACCGAATTTCTCATTTCAATGCAAAATAATTAATTTTACTATTTTTTGTTGACTTTCAAAACCAACTTCCAAAAAAGTATGTCTGTTCGCCTGGACTTGAAGTCAGGTGAAATACAATATTTTTAAATTATCTAAATGCAATTTTAAAGTCAGTATATATAGAAATATTATACAGTGATTACTTTTTTGAAAAATTAAAAATGTATTTTTAGCGAATCTTCAAATTGCTGTTCAATTAATTGAACGTTGGGACGATATGAGTTAAAGTTAAAAAACTGGTATGAAGTTACACAAAAAATATATTTATATGACTGGGTCTGATTTCACCATTCCGAGAGCTTTAACAAATAAATGCAAAAAGTGTATCTTGAACATTTGATAGCCGAATACAATATCAAATGGAAAACTCAAGAAAGGTGTCAACAGATTCTAATCGCAAATGAGATTAAATAGAAAAAATCGATTTCTAAAAGTTATACACCGAGTTGTATTGACAAACCCTAGATTGGAATTCCCAGCAGCAGACTGGAAAACCCAAAAATGACATGGAGACGTACACTCGGCAGAGAGACCAAAGAAACGTAACTGGCGTGGAAAGAAATCAAATTCGTCGCAAGAAATTGTATTCGTTGACAGAGATCCTATGTTCTTTAAGAAGCTACAGGCCTGTTCCTTACATCTGAATTGCTATTTGTTTTCTGTACTCCATAGTAATTCAAACAATGTTTGTTACTAAATTTTTATTCCACCCTTTTATATTTTTGTCAGATTTCAAAAATGTTTCCTTTATATTTGAGTTATTATTGTTTTAACTGTATATATGGCCAACACAAATTTCCTCTTTGTAATTTCCAGTTCCTGTTATAACTACTATATAAATTTTCATTGTTTTGGTTTTGTAAATTTTTGATTGATTGAGTCTAACTCTGTCGATATTGAGGTTAAGTTGAAGCTTTGGAAGGCGTTGGATATCCTTGCTTACTTTCAAGTAAGTCTGTGTATAAAATCGAATGAATCATGAGTCAAAATACATAAGTAGATGCATTCAATAGTGAGGGCGAGCATCGAGATTCATAACCAAATATTTCAGTATAATTAATTTTCATGTCTGTAGGTAACTAATGGAAATGGGGAATGCTTTTGTAGATAAACAAATTATATGTACCTATTATGGTATTTAGATAGTTGCACTTTATTATTTGAAAAATAATTTAATAAGATAGTTGACAATAGTTTACTTGAAGAGAGAAGTGCATTAATTTTTTATTCACTCATGGTCTGAAGTGTTGATTTCATGTTGGGCACACTGATAAATTCTGCTTTTATAGATCAATTTAAAATACGAAATTTAGTCCCATAAATTTATCTCTCTTTGCTTTCCAAGCAACCAATCCAAAGTGTAATATATGTGACACTAACAAATCACTTATTTCCTCAAAAGAAAAAAGACAAAGAAAAAAATATTTCTTTTGATCATAATAAATTCCAATTTGCTATCAGTTTCAGTTTCAACATTTTGGCAAACATCAAAGACAATTTCGTATTATTCTAACACCTTATGACAAATAATGATAAAATGATGACCAATAGTCACCATCATCACTCACATAATCGCTCATTCACATGCATGCTGACTCACTCACATTATGCGATGATTTCTAATCATGAAGCTATTTTTCCACCTGATTACATCGAAAATCAAAATCAAATGTTTGATTGCTTAGATAAATCTTTCGAGAGAGTTCTTCTTCTTCTTCTTTCTTCCTCTAACAAACCATACTCTGATCTTAAACAATGCCAAAGGAATTTAGCATTGAATGTAACTGCTTTCCACACAAACTGGCGACCATGCATCAACAGCATCAGTATTCAACACATTTTATATATGCGCATCTTCTACTAAGCACAAACATACATACATACATACATACATATATCAAAAATTGATTGCACGTGTGTTTGTTTGCATGTGAGAGTGTGTTTGTGCTGCTAACACATGACTGCACATTGTTATCAATTTTCACTTTGACACATTCATTGACAGTTCAATGGTCAGCAACTCGGCCAGCTAGTGAGTTTGGTTCAGTGTATGGATTTTTACTATAGTAAAAACTTTTAGTGTGTAATTTTTTTTTTAAATATTTTAAAAATGTGTCACCTTGCGACATTTTGCTTTATGCTTCATTGATTGCAAATGTATTCTAGAAAAAAATTTGAATTATTTCATTTGGAAGAAATAGAACTTACTAAATAATTCGCAGAGTTTTTGTGTGGTTTCTAGGCTTTTCTTGATATGCACCTATGCACCTGCCATTACACACACACACAATAAATAAAAATTTGTTGATATTGGCGTCGAAAAATCGATGATTTCTTCAAAAGAGATACTTTTCTGATAAATTTGTTCGATGGGGAGCTGATTGAAATCGATGAGAAAGATTCTCTGGCTTTGAGCGTGCCTCTGTCCCCCTAACCAACCTCTTGATAAGAACCTGTTTCGTGGTGGAACAAAGAGTTGCAATCCCTGCGGGTTTAATCGGAAAAGGTTATCAACAAAGCTCTCAAGACTAATCTTGATGAGCACTAGACTCTATAGCGTTAAAAGCTAGTTCGAGATTCGAAAAGAAGGAAAATTAATGGGTCTAATTTTACCAGTGCTCAGAGGAATCACTATTCAGTTATCCCATGAAGTGAAATATCTAGGAGTCATTCTAGATACCAAACTTCTTTGGCGTTCTCATGTTGAGCTAAAGGTAACCAAGACACTGGCAGATTTTCATTTTTAAGAGGTGGTTTCCATTTTGAATGGCAAGTGCTCAGCCCGAAAAGGAAATCGAAAGGGTTAAACATATGGTACATTTTTAGACAAAACTTTGACTGCAAATGTTCATTTAAAATAGTCTAGAAAAAAAACTCTTCATATATGTAAATAAACAACACCAAAAAAAAACTAAAAAAAGATTGATGGCATCGAAACCATAGCAAATAGCGATACATATGTATTTAAACAGACACATGTCTGTGTATGCATGCTTGTATATATTTTTTATATCATAAAATAATAAAAAAATCGAAACTAAATCCATTTAAAACACCCACGACAACATCCCAACAACAACATCTAACCAAAAAAAAAAAAAATCAACAAACTTTTACATCCATTTTCTGACCACTACTCACATTAACCTAACCGGAAGTGGTTTATACACATCCACACATATAAACAAAAACAAACTTATGCAAACTTGGTCAATGAACAGACACCAACAGCAACCTCAACAAAAGGGGCACATTTTTACGGAAAATGCTCCCCTGCTCCCCTACATTTTCAATAGCTTTGTGTTTTTTTTTTTTTTGTTTTATTTGTCTCTTTTTCATTCATTCATTTTCTATTTTCGGGCGCCGCATTGTGCAAAGTGTTGACTTTATATCCTTCATTTAGTGGACATAAAAAGGATATTATTAAAAGCTTAGAAAGTAGCCAGTCTTTTTTATAAATATGTATGTATATGTGTGTGTGTCAAAGATGAATGATGCAAAAATGTTAAACAAGCAGAAATGAATGAGTACAACAACAACAGCAACCAATAAGAAAAGTATAATAAAAATACGAAAATAATGAAAATGTTGTAAAAAGAATTCTCTCACATAAAATTTGTATGGCACAAGAAATAAAAAGAAAAGAAGCAAAATCAAGAAGAAATTTTTTATTAAGAGGAAAAGAAAGAATCAGCAAACAGAGGCAAGGAAGGAAACAAAAAAAAAGTAATTTTTTGCAAAATTTTATTGCCTTTTATTGTTTTGTAGCAGCATAAAAGTAGTCCCCTTTTTTTTTGTGAGATGCCCTACATTCTGCTGTTAAGGCATATGCACTTTCGAGAAATGTATATCTATGTTTGAATTTCTATATAAGGCGTGGTAAGGGCATGATAGAAGCAGTCGGTTGACATGTGACGGAATTCTTGTAGTGTAGTAGTGGTGATATCAAATTGAATTTAGTAATATTGTTTCAAAAGATCGGGCTTGATGGATTTCGTTGAATTGCATTCAATGGTATTGGACTGATTTCAATTCAGTTCAATTAGCTTCGGTGAAATCGTTAGGAGTCGATTGGATTCCATTGCATAAGATTCGATTGAATTGATTTCAGTTAGTTTCACTTTGACTGCATTTGATTCGAGTGAATTCTATTGTACTCACATGTATTTAATACGAATCGACTCTATTGTACATATTGAAATCAATGAGAAGTAATTGGATTATATTGGATTCTGTTGGACTGACCTCAATTGAATTGGAATTAGATTCGATTGAATTTAATTGGATTCGATTGAACTTGATTTCATTGGATTCAACTGGACCCGATTAGATTTGACTGGATTTGATTTAATTTATTTAGATTCTATAGGATTCGATTTGTACCCAGTTGAATTTTATTAAATTGAAGAATCCGATCGGTTCGATTATTTTTATTCGATTTGATTGGATTCGATTATAATAGTTTGAATTTGATTGAAATTGACTTTGTTGTATTCGCCTCAGATGTGATTCAGTTGAACTTAATTCGATTGGATCTAATATGGATTTAACTCAATTGGACTGAATTTGATTTGATTGAACTAGGATTCGATGAATGAATTTGATTGTACTCGAAAGTATTTGGTTGAAATATAATTGATTCGATTTGCTTTGATTTTATTGAATTCTATTGGGTTTAACTGAATTCAATTTGAGTGTATTAAACCCTGTTTGGTTTGCTTAGATTCCATTGAAATCTACTAATTAAAGCACCTTAATACTCTTCACTAAAAAACAGAAGATGACCTGTTACTACCAACGATGAAGGGAGTAACACTGCAGTTGTCTTCTGAAGTTAAAATTTAGGGGTAACCGTAGATTGCAAACTGTTATCGCACGTCGAGCTGAAGGTCTCGCGTACACTAAAGGCTTTCTGGCTGTGCAGGTGAGCTTTGGGCAAGATTAAGGGTCTGAATTCAGCACTAGTATACTAGTTATACATTGTTCTTGTGAGACCTATTGTCACTGAACCAAAGTTCGTTTCCACCATGGAGACGAGCTTTGGTTAAGCCTACAGCATCTTCTCTGACCAGGTTTCAAAAAAGTGTGTGTCTGGGTATCACTGGTGCATTGTATGCTATATCTGGTGATGCCCTCATTATTTAGCTTGACTTGCTTCCTCTGGATCTTCAAATCTGTAAAGAAGCGATGAGAGTGGCCTACAGACTCCGGTTAAATGGAGTCTGGCATGCTGAGGCGGATATGGGGCACAGTCAGATATACCACGAGTTGTCAGTACAGTATCCATTGTTCTTGATACCCGTGAACAATCATGTGCCTTGTATCCGCTTCGGAAAAAGATATGATCTCAGGTTCCCCGAACAAGATCAATGGCTAAGTCTAAAGGTCATACTCCGGAGTCTTCGTCATGTTTTGGATCCAAAACCTCAAGCGGTACTAGATCCGGTTGGTACTTGGACGATGAGACCAAGAGCTATTTTGCCGCTGGACAGATGGCGACAATCTTCCTAACGGAGGTTTTCGCTATTCTGGGCGTGGCAGGCTAGCTGGTGAAGGTTCTGCAATAGCACCATTGTATCCAGAACCTTTTCTTGGCATAAGTTCTTGGGTGGTCATACGTTGGATCAAAGACTTCGTGTGTCCTACACGTAGAAAAAAATGGTCCGAGCTTGACTCCTGCCGAACTGCAAAGTGAAATTTCTTCTGAAACTGAGAAGAAAAGACCTGCCGACCTGAACGACAATACCACGGAGCATTATGTTTGTAGCTGTCCGGCGTTGGCAAAAATCAGATTAAGCCTGTTGGGTAATGATGTCTTGAGTATGAGTATTTATCCATTCTTTTCCTCTTTCTGAGCTTCTAAGGTCTCTCTACTCGCGAATGCTAGTTTTATCCCGGGTATAGTATAATGGCTGTTGAAACTTAGTGCTTTGGTTTAGTGCAGACCATCCTCAACTCTAAACTGGATTCAATAGGATTGCTGCAATTTGCTTGAACTCGGTTCCATTCGATTTATTTCGAATAAATTCAATTGAATTTTAATAAATTTGTTCAGATTATTTCTATTAAATTTTTTATTGTACTTGATTGTATTCGGTGAATTTGACTAGACTACATTAGATTGGACAGTGTTTACTTGAATTTGATTGAATTCGACTGAAGTCGCTTGAGTTTTATTGGATTTAGTTCTGTGTTCCCCTGGATTTAATTAGATTGGATTGTATTTAAATGAATTAAAATAATTCGATTTGACTTAATGGAATCCGATTCAATTCGATTTTATTTCATTGAGTTTGAATGAATTCACTATAATTTAATACGATTTAATCGCACTCGTTTAAGTTCTATTGGATTCAATCAAATCACATTTGATCAAACTTGATTGGAATCAATTCGTTGTAATTAGATTCGATTGAATTTGACTGGGCTAGGTGGGATTAGGTTGAGCTCAATTTTGTTTGATTGGATTCGATAAGATTTGTCTGGGTTTGATTTGAATCGATTCTGTTGCATTAAAAAAAATTTGATTACTCGAATTGATTGTGTTGGTTTTGAATTTAATTGGAATTGCGTTTTAACGTTAGTCAATGCCATTTTGTCCAATTAAATCGAATCCAATAAAAGCAAATCCGAATTATTCGGGTTTAGTCGAATCGACTCCTAGCGAATCAAGCCTGCACGAATTTAATTGAATCTAATCAAATTCAATTGATTTCAATAAAAACGGATCGTCATCTTATTTTAATAAGGCAATATAGAAAAGGCACAGAAAAAGTTCCAGGAAAGCTCTTGCCCAAAACCTTTCGTTCTAAAGCACACAGAAGCCTTACAATCTTTAAATCGACTTCTACCGACTGTAGCTGCCTTTTATTTTTTTAAGATTTTTTTCTTTGAATCTGCTTCTTTTTTTTTGGTGCATGTTGATGACACTGTAGCCACCATGCTTCATTTGTCTTTTACGAATTTGCAAAAAAAAAATAATATAAGAAAAAAAGGAACCCAAGCGGAATGAAAGAAAGTAAGAAATTTGACAAAGTTCATTATAATTATAAATGAGTTAGTTCCGTCTTTATTTTTGGTCATTTTTAAAAGCGCATTTTGTAATTTTTTTTTTATTATTATTATTTGTTCATGGGTAACAAATATCATTTTTTCCTTTCTTCTTTTATTTTCAGTTTTTTGTTATGAGTAGGATATAAATTTTATTTTTAATGAAATTACTTTAGGGTAATAAAGTTTAATTCACTTTTTTAAGTGGGTTATGAGTGGGTTACATGTTCATGTTGTTGTTGTTATTAGAGTAATTTAAAAATATAATGAGTATTTTAAATTTTGTATTTTATTTTAATAAAAGTTTGTATTTAAGTAAATATTTTTTTTTTTTTAATTAAAAATTATGTTGAATTTTTTAAATTATAAAAATGTCATGTTCATGTCAAGCTGCAAATGATGGAAAATGATTTTTTATATAAATGGAAAAATTTAATAGTTCAGGTATGTCCATGAAAAAACCATGATGACTAGCAGAAAATCTCGGTTTGTAGTTAATAAGTAAGCATTATTCTAATCACTGGTGTTTGATTCTCCTTCCTAATTCACTTTCTGAAGTTGGTATTGATATGAAGTGAATGAGAATTATAAGAAAATTGAACAAGTGCTCCTCTTGTTAGGCAATGGCAAAACCACTAAGTGTTTACAAATTACAGTTTATAAGCTTTTCTGCATTGCCGATCGGATTCGGCCCTTCCGCGCCAGGAAATCTTATGTGGTATCACAAAGGGCCTTTCGGCCTAAGTATTTCATTTCCAAAAAATCAAAATGAGCGGTTAAACCAACCAAAAAAAAGTTTGTCTCTATGGCACGAAAAAGTTACCACAGCAAAGTTCCGAACGGAATTTAATTTCTCAAAGACATCAAGTTCTGCAAACGAATGTAATAGAAAATTTTTTGATATTATTTTACAATTTCTATTTTTGATATGTTCCACTATTCCATTGATATGTAAGTATATTATATTACCGTTTTTGATATAGAAATTATGTGTTGCATACGTTTGGGCTAAATATATAATAAACCTCACCTCCGACGTCGCATTTGATTCAAATTTCTATCAATTTACTCCACTATAAATTTTTCTTCAGCCCCGCTTAAAGATGTTGTCACATCAAAAATGAAATAGTTCCCGAACAATTTTTGAAGTAGTTAGGTTAGGGTTAAAAAGTAGTCGTCAGAAAATCTGAGAGTGCACTATTAGATACCTTATTTTGAAAGTATTTTTATTTGATAAAGTAGTAATTTTTAGGCAAAAATATTTTACTAAACCACAAGAAAAAAAAATCCTACGACAAAGCCTAGATAATTTCACTGTGCTAGTCATAAAATGTAACAGACGGGAGGCATATCGTTTCTAACTAATTTGGGGTCAAGGAATTCAGTGGTGATAACCGTTTTTCCCCCTATCAGCAGCTATTCATAAAACTTTTTTTTTTTTTTTTGTTATTTTGATTTGGGGTATACTACGAAGTTACAAGTTCCTCTTCTTATTGCGGTGAAAATTGGTACCGAGGCATTTTTTTTTTGGCATGAAATAACTGAATCTAACATTTATTTGCAGAAAAAACAAACCTCCCATACAAAAAACTGTCAAAAACCCCCAAAAAGTGAAAAATTTGTATGGGAGGTACCAGTATTTTACATCGAAATAGCTTAAATTTTTACACTCACCATTTTATTCGTTAAAAAACTAGTTTCTTAAAGTTTAAGAACAATCGGCTAAAAAATAATCATCCAGTTCTCATCATTAGCGATAAAAAGTTACTAAATAAGTAGATCAAAACGAAAATTACAGTATCCGACAAAAATCAATTTTTCCAAAAATAACAAGGTTCTGAAAGTGGCTTCTGATAGAACTGGACAAAAAAATTATACATGTCTCTGCGTTTTAAAAGTTTACATCAAATTTTTTTGTACGCGGGCCTAAAGGAAGCAAAGCTGAAGGTACTCTTTCATATTTAACATTTTTTGTCCGTGACTGTTTAAATTCAGTACAGTTTTTTTTTCAAATATAGTTATAAATTATGTACAAAAACTTTTGATATAAACTTTTAAAACGCAGAGATACGTATAATTTTTTTTGTCGAGTTCTATCAGAATCCGCTTTCAGAACCTTGTTATTTTTGGAAAAATTTATTTTTGTCGGATACTGTAATTTTCGTTTTGATCGACTTATTTAGTAACGTTTGATCGCTGATGATGAGAACTGGATGCTTATTTTTTGGCCGATTATTTACTTTATATATTTTAAGAAACTAATTTTTTAACGAAGAAAATGATGCGTGTGAAAATTTAAACTATTTCGACGTAAAATAAGAGTACCTCTCATACAAATTTTCCACTTTTTGGGGACTTTTGACGGTTTTTTGTATGGGAGGTTTGTTTTTACTGCAAATAAATATCAGATTCAGTTTTTTCATGCCGAAAAACCTCTCGATACCAATTTTCACCGCAATAAGAAGAGGACCATGTAATTTCGTAGTATACCCTAAACCAAAACTTAAAAAAAAAAAAATTGTATGAAACGCTGCTGATAGGGGGGAAAAAAAAGAGTACAGTGTTATGTATATAATAACTACAAAATTTCTAGTCAATCGGTTTAGTGGTTATTGAGATATTTTGATCACCGATTTGAAAAACATGGTTTCGAGAAAAACGCATTTTAAAGTTGAGCAATGACTTGTTCTCCCTGTCTGATTCGGTTACTTCGGAGTAGCAAGAAGCCGTTATTTCTTCGAATTTTTTCTCTAAATTTCCACCAGACATTTTTAAGACCTCAAGCTTCAAGAAAACACTAAAATTGAAAAATCGATTTTTTTGACCACTCTGGGTGTACAGTAGTTACTCATAGTTGCTGCACCTCCAATTCTTGAGGCCATTATACCACTGGCATTAAAAGCGTCAGAGTATTTCAATCAAAATTCGTGCTCGTTTCTTCTCAGGAAGAAAGAAGCTATTTAATAATTTCTTAGAATGAAAGGATTATCACACAGTCTTTTCTGGTTTAACAAAATTTGCTTATTGTTTCCTTTGATTTCTGGTTCAAACTTGACTCCACTGTTCCTATAAGTATCTTTGTAGATACAAGTAAATTTTCAGGGTCTAACGCACCTCTCATTCAAGCCCAGTTTCCTTCAATATTGGTATCTATGAGAGCTCAACTGACTTTAACTTGACGTTTGGTGTTGTTTATGTCCTTAAGTGCGTCGAAGCAGTTAATACTGCTTTGGATTTCTCGGCCATGTTGTCTTGTGTTTTTGATTGTCGCTTGAATGTCCACTTGAAGAATCAAAGTTCCTATTGATTATTCCTTGTGATGTATTATCAATAGCGCAGATCTATGCCTGAAAGACACTTCAGTAAGATAGGAATTGGTGAGACTTGACTTTAAGAGAAATTTACCATTATGTAACTCTTAAAATGTTAAGCTTCTAACATTTTTTTTTAGTGCCATAACTGAATTAATTCCAAAAATACGATTAATATCAAGCTTCAGATTAAAAGAGTTGTACTGTGCATCCATAACATTTCAGTATATCGCTACTGAAGCTACTGACTTTAAAGCCTACGGAAAAAATTCAGACTCTTTAAAAATCGATAATTATATAGAATTCTCTCACCTTCTAATATGAAAATTTCTGCACAACATTTAACCTCGATTACGATTTTTCACATATGGTACTTCTTTAAAGGCTGTGAACCCAAACATTTATGTTTTCGATTCCATTGCCTTCCTTTCCCTTAGATATTTTTATACAGATTAGTGTAATTTCTCCTAAAACACTTTCTAATCTTAACTCCAAATTTATCGTCACACATGTGAATACATCAAAAGTATGTATGTACATTTCCAGGCAGAATGCCAAATTACTCATACACTCGTACCTTGTAAATTGTAATTTTCACTTCAGTGAAGTAAACATATTTCTAATACGAACAATTTTACATGTGCATTTCTATTCAAATAACATAATTTCGAAACAATTAAAAACATGTAGACAATATGTCAGTGAATGCTGTTGAGATTATATTTGAACAAAATATAAAAAAAAAAATCAAAAGCAAAAATGACACGCTTCCAACTTTTCAATGCAATGGCAGCAACAATTAAAAGGCATTCATCAGTTGTGAAATACATATTTTTTAATTTTTCTTGCTCTATGATGAATAGAGTACAAGCACTTAATGTATTTGTTGTATATGCTGCTTATTTTTCATCCTTTTTCATGTTGTTTGCAGTCCCCAGCAACATTTTATCATCTTGTTTTTGCTTTATATTCCTTTGTCATTTCGAACATATCCATACGTATGACGGTATATGTATACAAAAACTTCAAGCAGAAATGTAATTGTTTCCAAAATATCAGCAACAAAAATTATACAAATCTCACCGGGAGGATGTCAAGTTTTTGAAATACAACAAATACTTTCTTTGCGTATACACGCACATGTCTGACACGATCATGATGAGGATGATGATGATTCAACTATGATGACGACAAATGTAGATTTGTGTGCACGTGTGCTATGTAAAATTCTATGTTGTCCCATCACTTTTCATAAAGATTAACAAATAAACTTCACATGGCAAACAACAACAACAACGTTGAGATAAAAGTTTCCTACAAAGATAACAACGTACAATTACATACAGATGAGAGTCACTACCCAGCAAAAAATGTCGTAACTATGTGCTTCTTAAAAAAATCTTATAATATGCAAACTTTATGGTAATTTTTCTGAAAATCCCCAAGGCTTGGCATGACCCGAGAAAACTAAGAAAATTATTGTAATTTCCATGAAAATATGATTTGAAAATAGCTGGCCCGAATTTGAAAACTACATAGAGACGCTAGTGTATGAGTATACATATATATTAACATATAATTCGCTTACTACTTCGAAATTTTCAAAACAGGCTAAGGATTTTCAAAATATTTTTTGGAATAAACCACATCGATTTCGGATATCCTAAATTGGTTTCAAAATATTTTAAATTGATTTTAAAACTAATTTAAGAGGATTCAAAAATATTTAAAATTCGTCTCCCCAAAGTAAAGACAAATTGTTTTAAGTTAACATCTCAGAATAGTTTCAGAATATTTTAAATTAATGTTGGAATGTTTAGGTGGGACACCAATTATTTCTACATTGTCACAACATTCAGTCAGTATCAGAATATCCTAAACTGATTTAAAGATATATTAAATTGATTTCATAATATTTTAAATTTGTTTCAGAAAACAAAAATTTTATTTCCAAATTTATTTGAGAATATTCCAAAAAGATTTCAGAATGGTTGGATTCAGAAGAAGGCCTCTGCTCAGGAACATGTTGACCTGAAGTATCAGAAAAATAATATGCTCAATTAAATGATGACAGTTCAATATAATTTTTGTTGATCATAAATTGACTAATTTGCGTTCATAAGACACTCAGGTAGCAATGGCGGAGCAGAAGTGTGTTCTGAACGCGAGAAATATTACAAATTAATTTTAAAATATTTCAAATTGATTTCAATATTTTTCATTTTGATTTTAAAGTATTTCAAATTGATTTTACAACTTATTCCAGAATATTTAATATGGTATAAGTTTCAGAATCAATTTAAAGTGATTTTTAAATATTCAAAATTAGTCTCAGTCTCTAATTAATTGATTTCAGAATATTAGAAATTGGCATCATAATATCAGAGTGTTTCAAGTGAATATCGCCAATTGATTTCAGAATATTACAATTTGATTTCCGAACATTCTACGTTGATCTGAGACTATTCCAAAGTCTCGGAATTTTCTAAATTAATTTCAATATATTTCAATTCCGTTTTGTAGATATTCAAAATATTTAAAATTATTTCAGGACTAATTTAGGTTAACTTCAGATTATTCCAAATTAATCTCAGAAATTTCAGAATATTACAAATTGATCTCGTAAAGTGATGTGGCATTCTTTCAAGAGTTGGTAACAGAATATTATAAATTGTTTTCAGAATATTCAAAATCTGTTTCGGAATATATAAAAATAATTTCAGAATATTATAGTAGTATAGTAACAGAATATTATTAATTGATTTCAGAATATTCAAAATCTGTTTCGGAATATATAAAAATAATTTCAGAACTAGTTTACAATCATTTCATTTACAATCAAGTCAGTCCAATTTACTATCAAATTAACCAAATTGATTTTATGAATTATGAGTTCATTTCTGAGTACATATTTCAATTTATTTAACAAAGTATTGCATAAGAGTATTTAATTTATTTTAAAAACTAATTTTGACTGATTTCAGGAGAAGGATAATTCAAATTAACTTTAATATATTCCAATCTTACCTTTCCAAAATGATATAAATTTTTTAAAGTGTAATATTCCAAAGTGATATCACATTAATTCAAGTGGATACCCCGAATCAATTTCAATATATTCCAATTAATTTTAAGAACATTCAAACTTCATAATCGGTTGGTTCCTTTAATTCATCGTGGGACATAATGCATCAAAAAAGCTTGCTCTCTATCGTGTTTGGTTTTTGAATAACGTGTTTAACTGATTACAGTTGAAGCCCAACACAGCTTATGAAAACTTGCAATTCCCTGGTTATTGCCATGATCAATTTCCAGGTTGATTGCAGACAATGTTTTCTTTGATTCCACCGCCTTCTGCAATAACGCTGCCATCTTCAGTATATTTCAAAATCGTCTCAATATAATTTCTTTCAAAATCAATTACTTTTGTAACCAGTTACATGTTGTTTTGCTGGGCTATAACGTACGACAATTTGTGCATTGTCTGTGTGACATTTGCTTTGGGCCATGACATTTGGCTAAACAACAAATTCATAGCGAATATTCATGTGTATGTGTCTTTCTATATAGATATAAAAGTATACCATATGAGTAAATATTTTTCTGTATAAAAAATATTTCTATATCAGTGTGATTGGCAATTGTGCCTGTTTGAAGCCGCGTCTGCTTGTATATATAGTATGTCTGTTTCTAAATAAAACTAAAAATTGTTCACATTTTGTCTAGCGTTTATTTTCTATTTTAGGCATTCTCATTGTCGAATTGAATGCGACGCGACTTTTGTAACTTCTGAGTAGCGCGTTCTTTGAATTTCCCTGCAAGAAAATGTTGGCAATTTATTTTTGTCAATAAAAGCGATGCATAGATCTTTCGTTTTCTTCATTCCTTTATTACTCCTTTGATGCAAGTGGGTTAAAAATTTCTTTATAGACGCACACACTCATGCAATCCAGTACATATTTATTTAAGTAAATATACTCACATGTAATTAGTTCAGGGCGTCTGGCTGGTATTAGCTATGGTCATAAAAGTTATGATGATGGATTCTTCTCTTTAGCAATAGTAGGTGGTAATTGTGAATTTTATGCAGTAATGTAGCGATAAATGAAGTTCATTATTGTTGTTATTGTAACCTTAAAAAAAAGCAATAAAACATAATATTTTACGCTGATATTATGAAAGAGTGAAACTGTCGCTGGAGGATGCTATTGCGAGCAGTAATTAGTAAAAATAAATTTTTAATATAATATAGGTCAGTTAGGTTAGATTATGTAGCTGCCCAGGGACACACTAAGGTCAGATCAGCTCATTGCCATACCACTTGGTTGGACGGATCTACAGTTTAACGCCGGTTCCGAACCACAGTGAGGCAATTTTTTATCCCTTGTTGGTTTTGGCATTGCCTACCAAGAGATGTACCTGAACACCTTATAATCTTATAATTCGTATTTACTTCATATCGATAGTGAATATAAGAAGGTAATGACAATGAACCACCAGACCGAGACGGAAATCGAACCCGCAATTTGCAATCTACATAAACCAAACTTGGTGTCATTCAACCACGATTCATTCGTAAAGAAAGTGGTATATTAAAAAAATTCAAATGTAAATTTACTTCAGGGTATAAGGATTACCTGTGTGCCTAGCTTGGAAGAAATCGAAAAAGGCCAACTTCTCTCTCTTTCGTTGATCCCGATGTGTGCTCTTGCAGAGATGAAAGTACAACTTCAGGTCAACGATTTACCAAACTAATTTTCCTTTATTTTTGCCCTGCATAGTGGTTAAATACCATATTTTAATATTCTAATCCATTATTCAATGATATTTCTGTTATTTATTTACCAAAGACTGATACTCAAGATATAAGTGTTGCCAGATTGTGAAAACTCGAAGCAGTAAAATTAAATATTTTTACATATTTTTTGCATATTTTATTTGATATAAAGTTGCAAGTAGAAATACTTCTATATACCATATGATATAAAATTTGCATGCATGCATATTCATCATACTGTGCTATTGTGTTGCAATAATGTAGTAGCATACAGCATACGGGCAATGGCAGAACGATGCAACATAGCATCGCATGATGTAACATACATAAAATAATCTAAACATTCACATACATATGAACGCAACGACGATTGAACGGATAGATGAGCACATACACAGAAGCTAAACAACAACGCATACAGCCATATGTATGTATGTAAGTATGTATGCATGTAAACATATACATTTGATTTTGTCATTTTAACACTTTGGCAACAATGGAAACAGAAGCAACGACAACAAGTAAATGCGACAGCAGTAGCAGCTACAAAACAACAACATATAACAACATCAGCAACACATCAAAAGGATATCCTTATATGTATCCTTTCATTGGGCTTGTTAATGTTTATGTTGTTGCTTGTTTTCGCTCTGCTCTGCTCTTCTCAACATTTTATACTTGCAGTAATGTTATTATTGTCGTAATTGTTGTTGTTATTCTTGTTACTGCTGTTGTTGTAGTTGTTTATGTTTTCATGAATGTTGAATGTTTAATAAATTTTAATAAATCTCAATTTTCTTTGCTGTTGTTTTTGTTGGTGTTGTTGTTGTTGTTTGCCTGTCCATTATCCATTTTTGCCAGTATCTTATACATACGTATTGTATGTGTATGCAAGTAAAATGTCTTCATACAACCGTTGAAACAACACTCACTATCTTCATATCCTTCCTAGCATATATGTATTCTATTTCTCTCTCACACTCGCACACACATACATATGCTTACATCCTGATGTCTTGTCTTAGACGTTTTTGAACGAATATTTTTGTTACATTTACTTACTTTTTGATATATTATTCTATGAAGTGACTTTGCAGCAGCAGCAGTAACATTTAATCTTAAAGAATATTGATGAAGATTTAAGTTAAGATGAAAACCAAGTGACAAATGTGCATCGTAGATGAAGAAGAAGAAAAGGAAGTAGTAGTTGTGGTACTAAAAGTTATCAACGTTTCAGCTTTTTATTCAATTTTATAAAGTCATTGTTTAAAGTGAAAGGTGTTGTGCTTTTTCTGTAACACTTCGGTTCACTCACTTAAGTTTTACTGCAAGCAAGCTGCTGTCAATCAATGCAAGCAATTTTCTTAATAATATTTGAATAAGCTTTCAATATTAAATAAAAATTGGAATTTCAATATGTAAGATAAATGAAAGATTTCTCATTCCTTACTTTCCTAAGACCTTTGAGTATAAATTTGAATCTTTGCTTAAGCGGGAGTTAATAACACTAGTTTACAGCCTAAAAGTACCAAGAACAAAACATGTTTGGGTAAATAAATTGGGACCTTCTGAACACAAAAAAAAATTGTTTTCTTTTTTTCTATGGTAAAAATTTTTGCCGAGCAATAATTTTGTGTTTTTCGGGGTATGGTTTCACTCAAATGTAGAGTCCAAACAAAGAGTTCGAATGGGATGAACTGGAAATTGAATACCCTTTCCATCGATATACTGTTTGTTTTGATCGAATAACAAATGGCTGAGTTATGGTTCCTCAAAGTTTAAAATTTGCCATTTTTTCAAGATTTTTTTAAAATTTTCAATTTTAAACTCAATTTATTTTTAATTAAATGTCCAAATCAGGGACATTTCTTGTTTTTAGTGCATAGTCTATGTTGGGTATGCAATATTCAGTTATATATTTACAGGTTTAGTTACAGGTGTATGGTGAATTATTGATTCTCCCGCAATTGCAAGGACTTAGTTTTGAAGACAGAGAACATAAGTCAAATATTGGAAAAACTTTTGGAAGATGATAATGAAAATGAGAATGTTCATTAGCAAATGAAGTGGTCGTTGGCGAAGATAATAATGTGAATGTAGAAGATTCAGATACAGAGGAATTACAGTTACCAGGAAATGATCCTACGAATGAAACGGATTCGGATGAAGCATGAGAAGTGAATCTAATTGAATCTTCTGCCAATAATTATACAGCTAGAGATGGAACAATTTGGTTTGATTAACCACCACAACCTCGCAGATTTTTGTCGCATAATATTCTCAGATGCTCTAACACTGGGCCAGTACGTAGAACAGAAGGTTTTAGCAATAAAGCGCGGTTCACGCAAAATTGGCACGCAGGAAAGTTGGTGTATCTTTTTAACCAGAACACTCAGAATAACAAATAATGCATTAAATGATAAGTTTAATATTGTGTTTTAATACTATAATATTAAAAGACTTAAATTTTTTTGTTGTGCAAAAAGTTCCGGGTATTCCTTTTAAGGAACCCCATCAACCTTTGAACATCCGCTCGGGATACTTTTGCGGCTATTTGGTTCCATTTTAGTAACATTGAATTTACATTTTTGACAATACCAGCATTTTTCTTCAACTTATATTTTGTAATAGCTCAGTATTTTTCGATCGGTCGAAGCTGGGGGCAATTGGGTGGATTCATATATTTGGGCACTACATCTACTTTATTTGTCTTATACCAATCCATGGTTTTCTTAGAGTAGTGGCAACTGGCTAAATCAGACCAAAACTTCACTGGCGAATGGTGGTGACGAACAAATGGCAATAGTCGTTTCCAAAGACACTCTTTGATGTAAATATCAGACGTCATAGAAGAGGATGTCACAAATGCCCTGGATTTGAGACCACAGCTGCAAACAGCCTGCAACACCATCGCCTTCTTTGCAAATTTATCCATTTTTATGTACTTGAATTTTGAGGGTACATTACCACGATTCGTTGCCATATAAAATTTTTGACCTGGAAGCTGTTTAAGATCAAATTTTACGTATGATTCGTCATCCACAATAATGCATGCATTAAATTTGGCCAAAACATTATTATAAAGAAGACGAGTTTGTCTGTTCTGTTTGGATATTTTATAGGACGATAGCACTTTAGCCCAGCTTTTATGTGTATTCGTCTAGCAGTACTTTTGCTGGTATTGAATTTTTTGGCACGATCGCTATCCGATAGTCCGGGATTGCTTTTGATGGACCTCAAGATCTTTGCCTTTAATTTTAGGTTGGTGTTTCCCGTTTTGTTCACAACTTTTTTAGCTCTTTCAACACTAAAAGTTTCTTTATATCGTTTTATAACTCTACATACCGTTCTTTTGGAGATATTTTACACTTTCGCAATCTTTGAACCAGACCACGACGGATTTTCAATAAATTTGTTTACAATCAATTTTCTATTTGCAGCTTCCATTGTGCACACAATCACCAACTTGCGATCAATTAATATGAAAAATTTATCAACTAACGGTAACGGTATTGTAAACAAATCCCAGTAAAAAATTTGTTGTTCTTATGACTAGGGGCTACTAGGTGACCACAACAAAGCGTGCCAATTTGGCGTGAACCGCGCTTTATACATACATTTAAAACGTTGATATCAGAGGAAATGTGTGATATAATTATGCGCGAAACGAATAGAAAAGCAACTTAGTGTTATGAATGTGAATATAAAGAAAACCCTACAAAATCACTTGATACATGAAAACCTATTACTACATCTGAATTTGACGCTTATCTGGGAATACTTCTGTTAGCTGGTGTCATGCGTTCTAAGTATGTACAAACAATCTATCGAAAACAAACTCGCATCCGTTGTATCGTACTTCAGTGGGTCTTCAACGTTTTTGGGCTATCGGTCGTTTTATCAGATTTGATAATGGAAATATACGCCAGCAACATAAACAATCTGACAAATCTCATGTTGAACAGAAATCTTCAGGGCAACTATATAGCAGGAGCCAACGTCACAGTTGCTGAACAACTTTATCTTTATCGTGATGGAACTGGATTCACTCAATATATACCTTCAAAACCGGCGAAGTATGTAATTAAGGTTTGGTGGGTATGTGATGCTATTACTTCTTATCCAGTGAAAGGACAAATCTATACTGGTATGGCACCTTCTGGAGAAAGAGAGAGAAATCAGGGTGAACGAGTGTTCAAAGATTTGTGTTGCAATCTGTTTCGTGGAAATGGAGGAAACATCGTATGTGACAACTTTTTTACAAGTTATAATTTGGCTTCTACTTTGATGTTAGACTACAATTTGTGAACAAAAGACGTACGTTTCAACCAGCCGAATTTTCTAATACAAGAGGAAGAGGAGTTGAACCATCAATCTTTGGATTTAGCAACAACATAAGTATGTGTTCATATGTTCAAAAAAAAAAACAAATCGTTTTTTTCCACTTCATATCATAACATCGAAGTTGAAGGTCCTAAAAGAAAGCCAATAATTATACTTGATTACAACAGAAGCAAAGGAGGCGTGGATAATATGGTCGAAGAGATGGAATTTGGCTTTTTTTTATAACATTCTTGATATACATGAAGACATCAACAAATCGTAGAAGGCTATTCCTACAACAGCTTAGTGAACAATTAGCCATGGCAGAAATCCAGAATCATTTACAAAATCATGCGAAATTTTCCATCACGTAATGGGATTGAAAGTATGTCGGGCCACCCAGTAACACCAACTGTTAACAATCTTCCAGTACACGCTAAAGAAGGACGTGACAATTTTGGCAGAATAAAACATAAGGGGAATTGTTACCTATGCCCCAAAAGGATGTAATAGATGCGCAACCTAAAATACCACTTTTTTGATAAAATTTAATTTTTTCTTTCCTTACAATATAAACAATTATGTCAGATAAGTGAAAAAGTTATAATTTATAATGAAACAAAATGATTTTCTTCATTTCTAACTAATAATTTACATACATTTTTCTATACATACCCGAGTATGCTGGCAGTAGTTAAAAGGAGTAAAAAACAAAAGCTACTTCTTAATTTGGCCCCAAATTTTTTATTTTTTTAAATTTTTTTTAAATATGGTGGGTGTATGTGGGTGTAGACACAAAGGTTAAGATGTCTCTGTAATCCCTGTGCTTTCACTTAGTTATATTAGTTGACACTAAGCCCAGAGTCGCAATATCCTCCATAAACTTGTCAAGTTATTTTTGAAATATTTGGGAGAAATAAGAAAATCTCGTATTTAATTTTGAGTATATTCAAAGAATTTCGTAATTTAAATGCTGATATGTTTGTGTATTGTGCTGAATCATTATCATATTCGCATCATCCTTAAACAAAGTCGCTCTATGTTGGGTCCCTGGACACGCAGGAATTGAGGGTAATGAGCAGGCAGATGAGCTTGCAAGAAAGGAGGCAGCAACCACTTTCGTGGGACCTGAACCCTTCTGTGGAATAGGAGATAGCGTAATCAGGGAATTACTCAGGCAAGAAGAGAGGAACAAGAGGCAAGAACTCTTTACCAATCTTACGGGACTGAGGCAATCCAAAGCGCTTTTAGGTAATTATAATAAGAGTAGATACGCATTCTGCATTGGTCTCAACAAAAACAGTTTGCGCATATTAGCTGGTATTCTGACTGGGCATTGCGGGCTCAGAAAACACCTTTGCAAGATAGGGGTTGAGCAAAGCGCAATTTGTAGGTTTTGTAATGAGGAAGACGAATCATCAGTACATATTTTAGCTCAATGTGGAGCACTGATCCATAAAAGAAGGAAATGTCTGGGCATGCACCAAGTGCCCAGTACAGAACTAGCATCCATAGCTCCGGGCGCAATACTCAAATTCTTGAGGGAGACTGGACTGGATGAGGTACTCTAGGCTGATTAGATTAGATAGAAAAGAGGGACGTACAATAGATCTTATAGGTCGCGGTACAACGACAGAAACCTCTATAATACAATACAATACAATACAATCATCCTCAACATTATGTATGTACACTCAGAAAAAAAACATCCCATTAATCACGAAAAACGTCCCATTACTTTTTATACCATTAAATTAATAGTGTTACAGCATGGAATCAAAAAGAATGTACCAAGAAATCAATAAGATATACCATAATATAGCTAAATTATATAAAAAATGATAGTCTAAAAACTATTAAAATTATGGGAAAATACCATTGACCAAATCCTATTGAAATAATAGGATTTTCATATGACTTTTTTCTGAGTGTATGTATGTATGTGTCCGAATCCTTTTTGCCAAGGTTCATTACGGTTTACTCAACTGTACATATTTACATGCTGCATGCAGCACACATGTGGCACTGTAAAATCATTTAATAAAATACTTTTCCGGATATTGGTTGCTTTTGATATGTTAATTTTTTTACCCCAAACGATACATATTCGTATGGTATCCATATAAAATTGCGTTTCAATGCAATAATACAAAAAAGAAGCTAATGGATTTTGCTGTTGGCCATTTCAAAAATAATATTACAAATTGATGGAAGCAGGTGAAAGAGTAAGGGGAAAGGAGGAAGAGCTGTGCAATGGCATGGAAATCATATTAAAATTCTTTTTTCACACCTTTGTGCATAATATTCGATATATTATTATGGTGAAGTTATTGAAATATTTCAGAATTTTCGCGCTGAATTTCGTTGTCATTTCAAAACTTAAATGCAAAAATTATTCTGTTGAAAAGGCTGAAGGAAAATTTTACACTCATAGTTGAAATTAATCAATTGTGTAAATATTTTGAGGGAGGGAAAAGGGGGAAAAATAGAACAAACAAATTTCAATTAGTAAAGCAAATTTGTATAAAAATATCAAAATTGCAATCGCTTTGAGCCAAACTTATGAACGAGCAGTTCCCGTGGCGTGTGGAAGCAAGTTTTCGATTAAAAATTGTTTTTAATTACCACACCCTTTCTTCAATGGGTAATTAGCTAGTACATAGTTGTTAATAATTTTTAATTTTAGTTTTATTATTTCGACAAAACAATTGATGCGGTTCATTCACAAAAAACATCAGACACTAGTTCCAGATGCTGCTATCGCTACTGATTCTTTTGTTGCTGCTGCCTGCAAAAAATTCAAATTTGGCCCGCACAAAATTTATTATTTCTTATTGGATTTTCTTCGCTTTTGTCTAAAATTTTCCCCCAATTTTCCACAAAAGGATTTGAATATTTTCTATTAAAATTTCTTGACTTTTTGTGTATGTATAGCGTAGACATGCCCAGCGGTTATTTGTACAAAATATAGCGGATGTTGTAGATGGATAGAAAAAGAACGGTAACATCATCGCCATTCTATCCAGAATTTTTTGAGTGATTTTTGCATAAAGGGTTGGTTTATTTCTGCAGAATTTTCAGTAAACACATATGCACATTATAGTTTAATTTCACCGACAGATTTGTATAAGACTTTTCAAAAGAAAACTAATATGGTAATAGCTTATTTTTTAGTTCATTTTAATACCAATCCTTTGTGATTGTGTTGCTATGCATGAAATGCATTTATTTACATAATAGAAAAGTCGATTACCGCATAGACAGCGACATTTGAACATGTACTGTTACGGTATTGACGAATAACCATTAGCTGCTGATGTCGTTTCAAAATGGAAAATCATCTTGGGATGGGAGGAGGGGGAAGATGTGCGGGTTTGAGAATAAAACTCAGCAGTTTTCGAAACACGGAACTGATGCACACTAGATGGCTTATTTGGTCCATATATTTTGCCAAAGTATTTCACATCTTCTTTGCGACAGCAGAATATGAAAATAGGGTGCTAAAAACCAAACAAAATGAAAAAAAATTTTATTGGGAGTATGAATGTATAAACTCGTATTTTTTCGTAATTTGGACATTTATTGTGAAAAAGTGATTTATTCTTTAAAGTATTGTACATCGTTAGCCACAACCTTTTCCCATCTTTCTGGTAGCATACGGATTCCGCGTCGAAAGAACTCCTCATCTTTTGAGGCTATCCACTAATCGACACATTTTTTGAGTTCTTCGAAAGTACGGAAGTGCTGTTCAGCCAGGCCATGTGTCATCGATCGGAACAAGTGGTAATCAGAAGGAGCAATGTCTGGAGAATACGGCGGGTGGGGTAGCACTTCCCATTTCAGCGTTTCCAAGTATGTTTTTACTTGCCTTGCAACATGCGGCCGAGCATTGTCGTGCGGAAGAATAACTTCTTCGTGTCTATTCTCATATTCTGGCCTCTTACCCTTTAATGCTCGGCTCAAACGCATCAATTGTAGTCGGTAGCGGTCACCAGTGATCGTTTCATTCAGCTCATAATACCTGACACCTTTCATATCCCACCAAATACACAGCATGGTCCATGGATGTTCGGCTTTGCCGTTAATGTTGATGCATGTCCGGGCGGTCCCCATGATTTTTTTACGCTTTGGGTTATCGTAACGTATCCACTTTTCATCGCCAGTCACAATACGGTAGATACAGTCGACGTCTCTCGGCTTCAATTCGTACGGTACCCAATTTCCTTGCTTTTGAATCATTCCCAATGCTTTTAATCGTTTAGAAATGGTTGATTGATCAACTCCTAAAGATTCTGCAAGTTCTTGTTGCGTTTGACATGAATCTTCTTCGAGTAATGCCTTCAACTCTGCATCTTCGATCTTTTTCGGGCAGCCTGAACGTTTCCTGTCTTCAACATCAAAATCACCACTTTTGAAACGGGCATACCACACCTGACACATTCTAACGTCTATAGCACAGTCAGGATAAGCTTCAGTGAGTAAACGATGTGCTTCAGTTGCGTTTTTCTTTAAATGGAAAAAGCAAATTAAAACTTTCCGCAAATGTTGTTTTGTTGGCACGAAATTCGACATTTTCAGCTATAGTAAAACACTTTTGTAAAATTATGAAAATTATTTGGCAGATCAATTCTTATAGTATTTTTGGTGCTCTTCGAGATAGAATAGCTGTCAATGTCAAAAAAATGGCGCGTATGATAGATATGAAGTTAGTCACAATTACGAGTTTATACATTCATACTCCCAATTATTTGCAAAAACTGGATGCGCTACTCCGAAAAGCGTGATTTAAAAGGATGTTTTACAATGGGTTCGGGATTTTGTATGGAAAAAACATTTATCTTGCACATAAAAGAATATCTATCACTATGTAAAATAGGCCGCTTAAGCGAATGTCGTACCCAGTTATTTGATACAACTGAACCGAACTGAAGTTACACTTTGATTTTGTTTACACTAAGTTAAACTTCTCCCTGACGAGAGATTCAGCCCCATAGCCATCAAAATTTCACCATGTGACCGTCACTGCTCTCTAATTTTTATCTCCGTGACTCCTATCCTTGTACAAGGTGGTGCAAAAGTCGTCAGTGATGTCTGATTTTTGCAACGTAGCGACTTTTTTTGAAGAACAATAGAACGCGTAATAACTGGAATTGTATAATGGAATATGTATATGGCGATTTGCAAAATCTAATGGCCATTCTAGACTTCCTTCTTTGAGGTTTAAAACCATTGATCTATAGGAATTCAACAATATTAAACAATGTATTTGTATAGAAAAGTGATGAAAAGTGCTGCTTGCAGGCGTCGTGGTTTGCTATCAATTACTTTTTTGCAAAAAAAGAAGGCTCAATATTTTGGCATTCCTCTATAACCGCTTTTTTCAAAGCAGCAATGCTTTCTACGATCCTTTTAGCCACTCTTTTCTTCAATTTCGCCCACTTGTGTTCTATAACGTTAAGGTCCGGTTACTGTGGGGGTGTGGCAAACACTTTTGGACAATTGTAAAGCAGGCAGTTCCTTGCATTTCATGACTTATGTTTAGGATAGTTGTTTTGGAGAAAACAAAAGTGTCTTTTATGCCAATTTCGCTAATATTATTTTCATATTTGCAGCATTTCTTTTTTTTTGTTTGTTTCAGTTGCGCGGTATCTTTTTAAGATATTTAACACTGTTTACTTTTTTTACCAACTATATCACCGACCTGCCCTTTTTATGATTATTAACAACAATTCGTCGTTCGTCACATGTAGTTTGACCTTTCGCCAACATAGTGTAAAATAACTAATGCAACCTTATTGTATTGTCATGAGTATGCGAACTAAAAAAGCAGGACTTTATAGAGATTTTATAACTGTCCCATTTTGAGTGTGAGCTGCATTGTTGTTGTGCCTGATTTCAACAAAGTATTTTATGTTTTCGGTTTTACATTTGTTCAGTAAAATTAGGTCTGCAATAAAAATATTTCTATTATGAATTAGGATTTTTATTTTTGAAACACAACCCAATAGTAAAATATTTATATGCCGTGTTCCATTTTGAGTGTGAACAGCAATATATTAAGATAGGATGTTGTTTACATTAACTGAGAACAAATTTGGTACTATTGGACAAGGAGAAATGGATTTTTGGTTTGATAATTATCCAACAAATTAGCGAAAGTAGACCTTTCATTCCCCAAATCCTACATTCTCCACTGCTAGAGGTAACGACTGTCGAACAACAATAACAAATATCAATTTACATGCAACTATATGGCAATATAGATATCTCACACTGGCAGTTATTTCATTTCAAGACAAGCTATCCTCTTATATAATTATGCATATGTAATTGCGTAATTGGATTTTCCCTTAGGTCCATTAAATTATGTAAACTTAAAGCCGTAAGTTGGTTTATGGTTTTCAACTAACTATAGAACAAAGGCAAACATAACTAAATATAAGATGAAATTTTAATAAGCTTATAGTAATTACTGTTGGTTTTTCCTTACATGAAACTTGTTCAATTCAAAGAATTCAATGAAACAAGTCCAGGGCAATCAATGTACAAATAATATAACATAAAGTTTCGTTTGAAAACATACATTCACATACATATTGAAGATTATATGTTCATATAAACTAAAAATCGCTGGAAATCTAAAAACTAACGTTTAAATTTGTTATTGTGAAATGATGTGTATGGCATATTCCAGTTAAAATGCAATAGCAACATGGCAATGAGGATGCAATGAGGATTAGAACAACAAAAAACATCAGGATAAACATGATCATGAATGCGCAACAACAGTATAAAACAACAAAAGCAACAACAACAATAATTTGTAAGAGTAACAACAATATTAATGAAATCACTAATACAACAGTATACATAGTAAAGCAGCTGACAGCAAATGTTCATGCATGCATATATATATGTACATTAGGGTGTCCCTTATTTTTCTAAGTTATTTATAGGCTCTAATTACTTTTGTTCTAACATAAAACATTTGGAAAAAACATTTTAGGTCATTAGGAGTTCATTAAAATGTGTCGAGTAGCACCGAAACATGCCAATACAAGTGAATGCGATATGTATTTAAGGTAAATTCTATTGTTTTGTGTTACTTATTTCAATTTAGTAGTCCAAAAAAAAAAAAACAGCTTCACATTGTGTGAAAAAAACTTGTGAACTTCTCTCAAGTTTGGTAAGAATTACAAAAAAATTCGAAGAAAATTTAGAATGTTTCTAAGCGACGCTCACTGGGACGGATAGCCAAATTACGACGACAAAATTATTTTTTTTATAGTGATTTAGTAACCTCTAAACCTAACCTATTGATTTAGTAGATTTTAATGAAACTTGATATCAAGATATTTTCGAGGTCGCTGATTACGAATCTGATATTAGATTTTCAAAATTCAAAATGGCGGATCCAATATTGCGGATGATTTCGAAAAAAGTTGTGGATCGTAATGAATCTTGGTATCCAGGGATTTTGGTGGTCAGTAATTACGAATCCAACATTAGAGTTTCAAAATTCAAAATGGCCGATCCGATATAGCTACAGTGACTATAAACATAAATGAAAAAACAGAACACAAAATTTTTTTTTTTTGAATAAGTCTTTTTCTTTATTGAACATAGTATTATTTACTTTTAATCTCCATCTCCTTCAACACAATCAGAGATGCTCCCTCTATAACAGATTTTTCGCACAAAATTATATTTCTACAATAAAGCAATGCTGCAGTATAAAAAAATATAATAAAGTAAAAAGCGACAGTAATAATTTTGAATAAGTAAATACCGTTACAATAACTCAAAAACTATGAAGACATTTCACGCCAAAATGCTGTTCAAATAGTGATATAGTAGTTTTTTCTCATTAAAAAGGGGCAAGGCGTTTTTCATATGGTTTAGTGATTTCAGGGAACAAATTTGCAACAATTTTACAATAATATGCTCTAATTAATAAAGGGGGAAAAACAGTTTTGCACTTGACTTTTTTACACTTATTATTTGTTATTTTTTCGAACTTATAAAGAAATATCGTGGAACTTTTTTTTATAGCTCTAGCTAAAAAAAACTGCCAATTTGAAAGAATTGTCGAGTGTACTTGCTGTTCAATTCTTCATATGCAATTTACTGAAATAGGTACGTGAGAAGATAATTCGACTTTCGAAAAGAAACTTTTGGACTGATTGCAGACTGGTATATTGTATAGAAAATATTAAGTGTACTGGTAGTTAAATTTGAAAAAATAATTTTTTCCATTTTTGTCGTCGTGATTTGGCTATTCGTCCGAGTGTGCGATGTGAAGAGGATTTGCAGAACGAATTGGATAATTTGTTTGATAAAGCACATGCTGATGCCCTTCAAACAATGAAAATAGAGGAAGATCAAGTTTTTTATAGCGTCAGAGAGAGCCTGGTCAACTGGGATGCTTAGCGGTTGTAGATAAAAAACTAGTGGGAAAGGGAAAAACGAAAGAGGAATGAAAGCGAAAAAACGACTGAATATATGTCATCGGCAGTACCATCTACTTCTTCAGCCTTAGCTGAATTTTTAATACCACTAGAACACGACGATGGCGAATTCCCATAGCGAAACTCGTTATGGTATATCTTTTTTAACTTTTATATATAATTTTTAATTTGTAAATGGTTTTAGTTTTACTTTTTAAGATGGAGTTACATACCACGCGTCAACGCTTTTCGTGCGTTAAAAGTATTTTCATGGTCCTATAAATTTGGCGCGTTTCCCGCGTCTAGCTACACAGCTCGTTTTCTGCGCGTTCTCCTCGTCTTTAAAATATTGGCTGATTTATGTGGCATAAAATTTTTTAATTTCCTGTATTAATTTTTCTTCCACTTTTACCTTTTTTTCATTTGTATTTTTATAAATTTTAACTTTAGAAAACTATATACGACTAGGAAAACTATGAACAAATAACTGATCAACTGTCATGACGTGCAAAAAGCGAAAAAAGTTGAAGGTTGCTCAACTTTTCGCGTCATTCGCTTTCAATGCGTCATCGTCGTGTAACTCACTTCATGCAAATGTACTGATTTATCTTTTTTGACAGATACGCAGAACGCATAGAAATCGTAAGCAATTGGTATATAACTCCATCTTTACTGTTTTACTAAAATACTAAACGATTTTTTTATCGATCAAGAGTAAAAATCGGTTTTATTGCTTGAAATTCAATCACACTTTTTTCAAGAGTGTACTTCTTCATAGAAGAGCAATTCTTTGTTTTTGGAAGTGAAAAAAAAAACAATTTCTTAAATTTTTAGTAGACTATGAAAAGTAAATCTAATTTATATTACATTGTGCACCAGAATATAGAAAGTTGTATCCTGACTGTAAGAAAAAACTCTGAAGGGAAAATATGCAGTAAACATGGTCTTAGGAGAATAATATTTTAGAACTGGGTAAGCTATAGTTACTTTAAAAAAATTGGAGGGTATGCATTACCATAATGATAAAAAAAATGGCTCATATAAGGGACACCCTAATGTACATATACAGACACACATCAAGATGAAAGTGTGTGTGTGTGTAGGTAAGCATTCAATAGTGCAGATGCTATAGAGCAACAACAACGAGAACATGCAACATTAAGCGGAAATCCTTCTTCGCAACTTCCTGTTACCAAGAAGACGGTTACAAAATGCGGATGTATGCGTGTTGTTGGCCATACTGTTGTTGTTGATATTGGTGTTAATGTTTTTGTTGCTGCAGTTGTACATACTTGTTTGTAATATTACTGATTGTGTTAGTTTAACATGGTGTGGTAGTCGAAAAAAAAACACCGAAAAGCAATTCGAAAACTAAAAGAATAATAGAAACTAACAACAACAAAAAAAAGTAGAAAATAGAAAAGTAAATATAAAAATTCATTTCACATGTTTGCAACAATTTCATCAAAAAACAACATTGCATGCTCAAGAAATCAAAAGGAAATACACATACACTCGCACACATATATATGTCCTTTACTGACGATTGAGCAGAAATGCTCAGACGGCCTCCCGACGAAATACCTAACGGTGGTTCCGGGAGGAGCTTTCCGTCGGACGAGAGGAGATGTTTGGCGGGTGAAAGTCCCGCACTGACTTTTGGCTTTTAATGCTTTTACTCCTCGTTAAACAAAAAAAAAAAAAAAAAAAACATATATATGTCCTTATGAATGCATGTAAAAGGATATGATTATATTATGGAATGAAAGAGTAAAATATAATCGCCGCGCATTTTTCTAGCAGCTCGCTTGTCATAGCCGCCGTAAGTCGTCATCGTTGTGTTGGTAATAGTTTATATCTTCACAGTGTTGATTTGTATTTTTCTACGTACATAAATAGTAGTGTCTGACCGAATATTCGGTTTCGGTTACGGTTTCGGCCAAAAATACGGTTTCGGCTAAGTTTCGCTTTCGGCAAAAAATATGGCCGAATATTTGGCCGAAACCGAAACTTTATAAATTTTACTATAAATTGCATTTCAGTACGCAAAGGACTGTTTTTATTTTTAGCATATAACATAAAGTTATTCAATTTTGAATATAAAATAAAAAATGAATATAATATAAAATAAAAATGTGAATTTCATTTGTACCTATACCACAAAATGCATTTTTTTTAGTGCCTTTTATATGTATTTCCTTTATTATTTAAATAATGTTTTTGATATTTTATATATACATATGTAAGTATGTATATTAAGGCGTACCAATTTGTATGGATGAATTTTTTTCGAAGTACCGACAGAAGAGTTCCATATTCTATGACAAAAAAATGGAGCTTACCCCCCGTAAAATTCGTAGAAGTTAAAGTAATATTAAAAGTAACTATCGATTTTTATTAAAACAACTACAGCACGTAGTACTGAAACTTCTTCGAATTTTACGGGTAGGATCCATTTTTTGCCATACTTTCTTCGGCAAAGTTGATCAGAAAGTTTCAAAAAAAAAAAAAAAAAAAAATGGTACGCCCGAATGTACATGGATTTTTTTTTTTTTTTTTTAGGTTTAATTAAAAAAAAATTAAAATGATTTGAATTTTGTTTTTAACATATCTGTGGTCACAAGCAATAACAAGACAACTCGAGTTTTGTCGAATTCGAGTTATTATCATAATTTGAATCTTCATATCCGTTTTCATATTGTGTCAGAATTTTATGACTATCGGTTCAGTGGTTTACGAGATATTAGGGCGGAAAAATAGCACAACTCAACCTGATTACTCTTAGCACTTGAACCTTTGAAGTGCTCTCCTGTAAAACACAAAAAACACACTTATGCTGTTATGTCTTGTGACCACAGATATATACATATATATTAAAAAGTTTCGGTTTCGGTTTCGGTTTTGGCCGAACATTAGAAAAATGGCCGAAATTCGGTTTTGGTCGGACACTAATAAATAGGTATGCATATATTTGTTCAGTAAAATTTTTTTCTTTTGAAATTTGACACACAACAGTGTGAGTAGAAAGAAAAATATAATTTTTGTTGAACATAGAAACAAACTCTTAAATATTTTTGTAAATTTTTTTTTTATTAGTTTTATTTATGTTTTTGCCACACTAATCCTTTTCCATCAAACAAAAGATTTTTTTTTATGTAAAAACTATTTCCCCCCCCCCCCCCCCCTCCCCCCCTTTATGCTTAGTATGTTTTATATAAAAGATTAACATGGTTGCCAGGCTGCATAAATAGTGCGATTTTTACGAGCAGATGTGTGTAGTAATGGAAAAATTTTACAATATAAAAACTTTTCTATGCTACAATATAAAATTTACTAAGAATATTATTATATTTTTTTTATATGGTATATTCTAGGCTTTTATGTTGGAAAATATTTTTACTAGGCTTATAATTTTTTTTTTTAAATAAATATGTAAAGAGTAAGTACACAAAAGTAGAGATCTAAGACTCCTCGAATTAATATGACATTTCTAAATGCGTTTTTTTAAATAATTTCAGTTTTCTCACTATTCACTGAGTACATGAATTTAGCTGGTTAGGGCCACTTTCTGACAGCGCAAAGTTTCGGCAATACAAAAATTACAACAAAAAAAAAAACATATCTGAAATAAATTACCAGCGTGAGCATGGTAACCTTCAATCTGAATCTAATTAAATATTGTAATTATCAGTCATATCGTTTTCAATTTCACTTGTATAATAGTGTCAACATTCTCCTCAGTTAATATCTACTACCAATATCCCGCCTTAACTTACGAACCTTCATGATGTTTCTTTCTATGGCTCCCCAATAACTAATACTTTGCATACCGCCTTCACACACAAGCTGTCATTGGCTTTATGGTTTAAGTTTTCGTTTGTATGGGAGTGTCATGGTCATTTGTCTAAAAGTATCCATATACTTTCCCAATCACTATTATTTAAAAGTTTTCTAAATAGCGATATCCGAACTTTGACAGTTCTGACATTGCTCTGACGTCTCAGGTGGCAGTAATATTTGTGACGTTTGTGTTCTGTCATAGTCACCATTTTATCATGGAGCTTTACACCATTCAACAACGCGTCGAAATTGTTAAAATTTATTTAAAAATTCGTGTTCTGTTCATCAAACTTTTCGCGAGCTACGAAATATTTACGGCCGAAATGATCATCCAACCAAGCCATCCATTAAATGATTCATTGCGAAATTCGAGCAAAGCGGTTCGGTTGCCGATCGAGTAGTCCCTGTATGAAGCCGAAATGCGCGATCAAACGAGAATATTGCTGCTATTACTGAAAGTGTGGCTGTACGTTGCAATTTTCTTTTTATCTAATCCTGGGACAAATTGCCGTAATTAAAGGAATAAACAGGATTTCTAGTTTTTTCCTGGGAAAAGGAATAAAATAAAATTTAAATTTAAACAAAACCACAACAACAGAGGAAAGTTTCCAATTAAGTAATGTAATTGTACTATTTTTACGAGAGCATATTAAAACAAAAACTAAGATTTCACAAGACCCGGTGAAAATGTTGTCCCGACGGGACATTTATAAAATAGCAAAAATCTGTGATGCCCCTGTCAAAAAGGAACATTTGGCAACACTGCTGAAGACCCAAATTTCTCGATTCCTCGTTGTACACAAGAAGTTGATCTTTCTGTGACCTCAACTTTTCTTTAATTGGATGACATGAACTTAGACAACATGTGGTTCCAACAAGACGGCGCAGCGTGTTACACAGCGGACCTTACATTGGATATATTGCAAGAAAAGTTCCCAGGACGCGTTATTTCTTGAAATGGTGTTATGAAATTACCGTGCGGTTTAACGCCCTTAGACTTTTTTCTTTGGTGCTACGTTAAGTCGCTGGTTTATGCCAACCAGCCAACAGCAATTGACCAACTAGAGAACAACACCATTCAAACTATTTGTGAGATCCAGCTTGACTTATGCAACAGAGTCATACAAAATTGGATATCTGTGATGGAGTCCTGTAAACGAAGCCGCGGAAGCATTTTAATGATATTATTTTAAAAAAATTATGGTATTGAACGTACTTTAATGCACAATAAAAGTTTCCATCATGTCTCACACAAAACTCCTTTTATTGAATTTGAATGTTTAGACATGCTTAATGAAAAACCCTTTACTAACATCCCATTTTCATTCACAAATTTTCATTGTCCTACTATCGTTCACCAGCTTCGCCGTTTTTAGTTAATGTCATTTCTATTTCCCTCCTATAGATATGCAAATTAATTAAAATTCCCTTTTAGAGGAGTCCTATGCCATAGAAGGAATGTGCTCTCGAAATTCCAGTGATATAAGTTGGGCGTTAATATGTCGATTAGTGAGTCAGGGCACTTATATTTACATATATCTTACATTCTAGTAAGTAACTGTGAAAATACGTCTTGGTTTATATTTTAAAGCATTCCAAGGTCAATTCTCATACCAAATTTCATCACAATGCTCTCAAAGATTTCATAATTATTTGACTTAGTTTAAATAACGCTTTTAAAATCGTAACCAAATGGTGCAGCAAATGCGACTTGAGGGTAAATCCTCCTAAAACAGAACTGGCCCTATTTACTAATAAGCATAAAATCCCCTCTTTTAATACTTCGACTCTTAACGTAACGGCTCTAATGTTGATAGAACAGGCAAATTATCGGGGGTTCATCCTAGACAAGAAATTCTAATGGAAAGCTAATACCCTTTTTAGGGTTGTGACGACACAAATTTGGGACCCAAATTATGGTCGCACAACATACGGCTGTGGCCTACGCAGTAGCATCAACACCGCCACTGTACATCAACACCACCACTGTACAGCAACACCGCCTCTGTACATTGACACCGCCACTGTGCACCAGCATGAAAGAAAAGGAAAAAAAAACAAACAAAGAAGTCACGTAGGCAAAAAAAAACAACAACAACTACAATTCATGCTGCCAGCAGCGCACACACAAATAACGGGACGATCGTATGATGTAGACAGCCTGCTGCGATAGAAATTCGAATATTGTCATACGATCAAACTAGCCAATGAGAGCGTGCCAACACAGCAATTCCAGAAGCGACTGGAAATCAAAAAGAAAACAAGGAAGAGGAAGCATGACAACTATAAAAGGCACACGCACAATACCGAGTTGAGTTTAGTTGAGTGTCCAGCAAGCAGTAGTGGAAGACGGTTGTAACCACGGTTGCCACTTTGGTCCTTTTGGACCAAAAGTGGTCCTTTTATTTTCGTTTGGTCCGCTGGTCCTTTTTTTTTTTGAATTGGTCCTTTTTCAAAAATATTAAGTAATTAACTTTCATATGTAATGTACATATGAGTCACTCTGTGACTAAAAAATGTGATGTTAAAAAAATCAGTGTAACAAAGTTGTAGTAATGAAAGCAGGCAACACTGTCGATACTTTTGTTTATTTGAATTAGGGAGGGCAGGCCTTTCCCGAAAAACGGATTTTTGGCATTAAAATGTATTCAATAAATAGTAAAATAACAAATAAAAGAAATTAAATGGATACATGACGCACTAAATTCGGTGGCCATTTTGGTTCTTTTTCACGCGAATTTTTTACTTTTTTTAAATGTGATTTGAATACAAATACCTAGACCTTTTAATTTGCGCGACACAAGTGCAATTTATGCATGATGTATTCATTTATAGTCATATCTTTTTTTAGTTATTTTTACTATTATTAGAAAAACTTTTAGCGGCAAGAACCCGAACCGGATAAAATTTGAGTCAAAAAGTGATTTTTAATCCCAATCAGAAGTGTAATCTGAACATTTACCAAGAATTTGAAAACAATAGAATAACTTTTTTTCAATACGCCTGCCTAATTGAATCCGCCTTGCTGACAATGGCTTCGTCAGTAAGTCTGCCATCATGTTTTCGATCTACTTAGTCCTTTTGAAAACAAACTCGCGCGTCTTTGTGCTTTTATTGGCCAGAAAACTGAAAACTTCTTTCCTTCAATCAGTCTCAAGCAACTTTGTCTTCGTACAACTTAGTTGGTGCGCTCATTTGTTGATTAAATCCACTCAAAATTCGCCGAAGTCACACGAAGTCTTTGCATGCTTCTGATAAAGATGTAAACACAGACCCGGTCGATGAAAGAGCATCTAAGTTGGTGACGAAATCTACTTTGGTTTCGATACTACTTAGTAGTAAAGATTTAGCAACGCCATTCTGTTGAGGAGTATATGGCACTGTTTTTTGGTTTTGAACACCGTTTTTTTTCTAAATTTCGGGGCTTTCAAGACATATTTTCTTTTTTCTTTGATATCTGATTTCAAAAATGACTTTACATTTGTATTCATCTATAAAAGAACATACTTGATTTATTTATCGTGTCCCAAAAATGTTCTTCTTTGTATCTGAATTGCTAACCATTTTGTTGTTGTTGTTTTTGGTATTGTTTAATGTGATATATGTTTTTACTATATAACAATCTCTTAAAATATTGTAAGTAGTTTTTACACACTTTTTAATACATATGTGCTATATGAATTTGTAAGCACTTCTTTTTTTATTTTTTCTGCTAATATATAATGTGATATACTTATGTAGGTACTATATAATAATCACTTTAAATATTATAAGTAATTTTTATATACCTTTCATTACATATGTGCTATATGAATTTCTGAGCGCTTTTTTCTTTTTTGTTTTAGTTTGATGTGATATATGTATGTATTCTATAGCAATCGCTAAAAAAATATTATAAAATTGTTATACACATTTTACAATGTGCTACATTTACTTGTTAAAAAACCAAATAATTAAAAAAATGTGGTTCATTTTTTTCCATTTTGGTCCTTTTTGCTTTTGTTTTTGGTCCCAAAAAAAATTTTGGTGTGGCAACCGTGGTTGTAACAGAACAACCAACAAATTTTGTAACAAAAGGAACCTCTGGAGCCCGCTGAGTTCTACCCCGGCCAAAGAGAGAAAGTTTCGTTACAGGGTCCAGAAGGTCATGTAAAAAACCATTAGGAAAAAGATGGGGTATGGAACCTCGAATCGTACATTGTCTTTATACAGCAGTCATTAGACCAATTCAATTTTATGGTTCAATGGTTTGGTGGACAGCTCTTCAAAAGGAAGTCCACAAATAGGTATTGGGCAAGGTTCAACGAACGGCATCATTGTTGATCACAGTTGCCTTAAGAACAACCCCTTCCTTAGCCATGAACACCATTCTCTACTTAACCCCTGTTAACCTCTTTGCGATCAGTCCCTGATCTGAATCATTTGTAGGTCATTCCAAATTTCTTTCAGAATTAACAGCTTTATCTAAAAACATTGACTGCACCCTCCTATACCCTTCTTCGACAATCACTTTATCACTTCCATTCCTTCGAGAGAAAATATAATTGAGAGCCGATCCAAACAGTAGAATGCAGTGTGTCTTTATACCGATGGATCCAAACTGAGTGGAAGGGTAGGGGAGAAGTATTTTCTGAGAAATTAAGATTAAGTTTATCCTTTCATCTGTCTGACCCCTACAGCGTCTGCTACAGGTAGCGGAGAACTGGCTGAAAAGCAATAAAGTATCAGTCTATGATATTTTCCTTTCAGCGACAGCCAACCAGCTATCAAATGTCTAGCCAGTATATTACTGACCTCCAAGGTAGCTTTTGATAGTCGGTGTCTACTCAACGAAGTAGCCGATGAACTCAACGTATACCCAATGTGGGTTCCATGCCACAGTGATATATTTGGAAATAAAAAAACGGATGAACTAGCTAGATAATGCGCAAAAATGCCGCTTTTAGAATTTAAAAACTACCGGGTATAACACTGGCAACATGCAACTTTAATGTTTAAACGGAGTTCTTGATCCAGGCGAAGGAAAGATTTCTGACTGAACACGCAGGTATGACCAGAGTATAACTCCAAATGCTCCAGAAAACTATTATCTTGTGGTAGAAGGCAAATATATAAAACCGTGGCAGTAATAACTGGTCACTATCTTATAGGCATATGTACATGCCTCTAGATTGCGTGTGCCCTCAAACGACTATTGCTGAAGTTGTAAAGATGAAAAAGAGGAGGAATCCATTTCTCACTGCTTATGCTTCTGCCTAGCCCCGGCTATCTGTAGGAAAATTCCCTAGGCCAAAATTTTCTAAACGCCTTGTCCGACTTTAGGTCAACTGACCTAGGGGAGCTACATAAATATACAACAAAGTCTAATTGGTTCGTCTAATTTTTAGGTTCTGTTCTAAAGGGGATGGATGGAACACCAACGCGGTAACACAACGAGTCATATTTGGCCTAAGTGCGTCCTGATAGACAGAAACTTCTAACCTATGCAACATAATTTGATAGAAGGTGTTCTCTAGCGGTAAGATTCGGAAGTTTAAAATAGCTTTAAAATGTGTCGAAGCCATTCATAAAGTTTAGTTTGGGTACTAAGTATTTTGTTCGAATTCGACTGTATCCCTATGCTGAGAAATCAGGACCCTGAGGACATTTTTTTGTACTGGAAAATCAAAAAAACATTTTTTTTTTATTATTATTTATTTTTTCATTTAGTATCCGTATTGACCACGTAGAATGAAACGAAGTATTTCAATATTTTTTTGAATCTACCATAACCTTTGAAACTTCAAAGACCTTTAAAAAAAATCCTGTCGTTCTAGAGGAAAGCTGAAAATGCAGTTTTACTACATTTGGAAGTTTCGGGAGTGCATCGATTTATTCCTGTATGTAACAAAAATTAGATTTTTGTCGCACGGTGTAATAACGCGTTATTGCATTTTTCACATCCAAGAACCAAAGTATTATTTTTCCAATGAAAAGTGACTATTTTTGTTCTTGAATATGACTCAATCTAATATTTCTCAAGATTGTGTAAATATTGTAAGAAATCTCAACAAATAATAACAGAATTAAGTATTTTCATTAAAATATTTAATGACACTTTACATACATACCGTAAATAAACGTCAGAAGCTCTTATCACATACATTTGCTGTTGTTATTATTTAATTTGCAAATAAAGTCATTAGAATCGCACAAGCGTTTTTTTTTTTTTTGCCATTGTGTACTCACGTGTATTTAGTTTCCTACATTTTTCAGTGTGCACAATAAATTTTCAAGTAAATACGAGTATGAGGAGAACTGATGCCGTACGAGCAGCTCCGGGTATGTTGCTTTGTATGTAGCACATGTGTTCACTGGCAATTTTAATCATTGTTTAGAGCTAATTGCATAATTAAAAATGTTAAAATCATGTTCATTTTTAATTGCAATTAATTTGCGTGTAAAATATATTTTAAATATAATTGAGCGAGTTAAAAAGTTTTTAGATTGTAAGTACGAGGGGAATGTTTTAGGTGGGCGGCGTTTGCTGGTGCTTTCTGGTAATTGTTTTGATGAGATTAGAATAGAACACAAAAAAAAAATTTTTATACAAAAATTATTATAAGCAGTTAGATTAAATTAATTAGGTGAATACTTAAGTTCATATCGCAAGACTCTAATAATCCAAAAACAAACAAAAAATAAAGTTAAGAATGCAGAACTAATAATTATTTAATACTTTACATTGTGTAAAGAAAATTATAACGGTATCTTATAAATGGTTCCCGTGAGAAGAAAAGTATCGTTATTGTGTTCTACCGAGTCTAACTTCACTAAAATCTTTGAATGCGATATCCTCGAATATTAGACTTTTTGACTTATGACAGTCTTGCACTAAACGAGCGATATGTTTCTTGAACTAGAAGTAAACTTCATAGATGAAATTTCTCTAATCAAATTAGATGCATCTGCTGCAAACATTACGAAGTACAACTGGTTTTCGTTATTAAAAAACTACCTTTGCCAGGTGAATAAAGAACATCATCTGGCTAACGCTAATCCTCGTACTCTCCAGCGAAAGCTGAACACAATCACTTGTGACCTTAGTAATTTCTACAATAATATGGACACCAACCTAATCATAAGCTCTAATTATGTTCCAAACTACAAATTTTTAGGAATTGGTTCGTTAACTAGCATCAACGCTCCAATTCAGAAGGTTAAACTTGCTTTTCAATTACGAACAGCAAACTCCAGATGTTTTGTTTTAACCATTAATAACATGTCTCATAGAATTAATCCAAATTACACCTGTTCTATTTGTAACATGGCAGAAGCAGAAACCCTCTTTCACATTATATGTAAATGTCCCATATACTATTCCTCGTATTCTGCAAAAACATTTTACTCCCAATCAAATCCCACTAGACATCGTCAACGAAGCTCAATTAAATGATTTGTATCTCTTTTTTGTGTATACCTTAAATTTAAGATCATTTACTTACGATAACTAAATATTAGCCTTATATTGCAAAAAAAAAAAAAAATTTATATATATCTTACGTACTTATAAGCCAATCATTGTTATAGCTTAGATAAAGAACAATTTAATATAAAATAAAAAATAGATAAAATTTCTAAAAAAAAAAATTTGAGCCCATTCTCGATGTTTTTTTCGTGCGTTCGATACCGCAAAACTCCTGTTTTAAGGTTGTATCGGATTCTCACCTACTAAAACCACTTGCTTCATCTCATCCTGCTCTCCCGTGGGGCTACCCGTAGGTATTACTACGTGGAGATGGGTCTAGCAGTTCAGTTCTCGATCTATTTCTGCTACTCTGTTCTCCTTCTCACTCTTTCAGGGGCGCGTAGCCCGTACATGTCGCCTTCTATTTTCCCATCGATTCGCACATCTGTGTGGCAAAATTGTCCGGCATTGGTGGCATCCCATAGGTTTGCTTCAGCTCTTCCCTCTCATGTTTAAAGAATGGGAAATGAAATAGTGCATGGGAAATGAAATAGTGAAAATGCCTCATATTCTCATCTGGACAAGTAGGGGTCATCCTTATGCCTGAATCTGTGTAGGTACTCCTTAAAACATCCATGGCCGTTCAGTAATTGTGGGACATAAAAGTCAACGCTTCCGTGCCTCCGTTGGTATTAATCCACTATGACGGAGAACAGAGTAAAAGTTCAGCGTCCTTTTGTTGAGTACTCTCTGCACCGCTGTCACTCCGTCCGATAGATCGCTTGCGTTCCTCAAATCATAGACTATGAAGTTGTTCTCTGTCCTGCTTTGTTATAAAGGTGCTTGAACTCTGTAGCATGTAAATATAACTATAGGCAGCTTTTCAGCGATAAGACACGTGTTTCGAGACTTTACTTTTGGGTGGCCAGTGCCTCTTTGTTATACGGTTTTATGGCACCAACCCCAATGGACGCTACATACAATACCACAAAGTCTATTTCCATTGACAAAAGATGCCGTCTCTTCTTACGTTTCCCTCCAACTTTTAGCATTATTCGTGTAAGTGCGCCGTTTATCTTTGCTGTTTTGCTACTCACCGTCCCCAAGTGGTCCTTGTAAGACATATTAGAAGCGATGTGCACGCCTAGGTATCGAATGTGAGGTTGAGATATTATGGTGGGCTCTCCCATACTCACCTCCAGCTGCTCTCTTTTCTCTCTTGTGCTTAAAAGCACGATTTCCATTTTTGGGTCGCCTACTTAAATTTCGCCGTGTTTAGCCATATTTAACAAAACTTCCAGTCTCTTTGCAACTGCCGCCAACGCGATATCATCTATGTATCCCACCAGTGTTGTGCGTGCAGGAAGGTCCAGTTTGAGGACTCCGTCATACATTGCGTTCCATAATGTTGCCACCAACACATAGCTCTGAGATACGCCATCTGGTACCATCTACTCCCTGACCCCATTCTCTATCTGGTCGCATATGTTTACATGCAGGTAGACTCTTTGAATTTACTTAAAAGCGATTTTGATGCCTCAGCCTAGCTTAGTCGAGTATTTGTTGCATGTCCACAACGTGAGATTAGCGTAGACTCTTTTTCTCATTCATTGACATCTCATTTAAATCGTTTAAGAATGGTGTGTCCAAGAAACTTATCCTTACTCTAATTAAAGCTAGAAAGATGAGGAAAAATGTGGGAAATAAACAAGTTAGGGCTCAGCCTGACAACAACTGGGGTGCCAGCACAATCAGACCTAAAAGGCTAGTTGTGATACCATTTTATTAAAGGAGTAGTATCTACTGCAGGCCACTTGAACTATTGAGTTTTTTTTATAGAACTTAGGAATTATCTAATCTGAATATTAATTAAGTCTTTCAGATCATCGAATATATAGCTCCATAGATGATTTTTCTGTACATGAAACACAAATTGGCAATTTTTTACGGCGAATCTCAGCGGACCCACCTAGCCGTCCATCTGCATAACGAGCGGATCGTTGCCCGAAACTTATACTGTCCAGACTGCTCTGTATGACGCAAAACGTAGAAGGCTGTTTTCTGTTCATCCTCGTTGCCAGAACTGCCGCATGTCTCAATTTCGTTCGGAGGAGGCAAGAAAAATATTTGAGAATTACGAAAAAAAAGTAAGACGTGCGAGACTCAGTATGGAAGGGGTCGTGATCAAAAAATGTTGATACACAATGAGTGCCTTAGGAAAAGGCAAGTTGCATTAAAGCCCGAAATATCGGCATGAGAACTGATTAAACAATTGGACTTAAATGCCAGGACCGCTCAAAGAAAGTTACGAAAATTGAAACTAAAAAACTACACCTAATATTAAAGGAGGATGATGTTTGCAAAACAATTTGTTATCATGCCGAATTTATTTTGGCACATAATAATTTAGTCAGATGAGTCCGTGAAAAATTAAAAAAAAAACGCAAACGAGTTTAGTGAAAGCCGTTCGAACGATTAAGACCCCAGTTTTTGCAAACGATAGTTTCTACATCAAGCTTTTTTCAATTGACGCAACCATCAACCTTAACGTCTAGCTCGCAAACATTTCTGTAGAAATGGATCAATGTTTTCATAGTCCGAAACGTAAAAGTCAAGTTATGTCACACTTTTTCTGTTCAAGTTCTACGGCAAAAGCTTACAGAGTGTGGCATGCTTTGAGTAGAAATCTGACCCATTTTTAATAAATCCACCGGTTTAAATTTTCATAAAGAAGTCTTTACCTTTTCCTTACTCTTCGCATCTTCAATCCGCTCTAGTAAAAAAAAAAAAAAAATTAGTGAAGTTTTTTATGCAGTTCAGTTTGGGAGTTAAGTATCGCAGTTCCAACCTTCTGCTGATAATTTCTGGAAAATTAGCAATCGATTTAGAACTCATCACCTGCAATAGTAAGATGATCGAGAGGAGTTTCAAGCGTTGGTAAACTCTTATGAAATTAAATTAATTATGCGTAATGCAATATAAAAATACTTTATGAAGTTGTAAATTTCCAATAATAGATTATTTCTTGGTTGGGTAGTAGGAACTTTAATAGTAAGAAACTTAAAAATTAAGAAATGGAAATCGGAATCCTGACACATTTTATTTAAAGTCAAACGCAGAAAGGGGAAAAATCGAACTTGGAGGGGGCGGGGGGGGGGAGGGGATGGAGTTTCAAGCGATGGTAAACTCTTATACCTTTAAAGAAAATCCTTAAGAGTTTGAAGCTAAGGTTAACATTTGGAGGCGAGTAGAACACTCTATATTTATGAAAGTTGAATGAGAAAGACGCACTCCATTCATAAGGATATTAGTTTAAACCTGACCAGCAGTACTTTATGCCTACAAGTTTTGTAAGTAAACTTTAAAAATCAAAATGGAATTTCTTGTGCTTAAATACAATTCACGCTACTGTAATTAATCCCACCCGTTCTACACCACATGCTGATATTTCACCCAACGGGCAAATATATAAGTTCTACTTAAAACAACCATTAAAAATTCTTATCTCCAAGATGTCATTTGTCACACGATAACCAACAATTCATAATTCATGTATAACACGCAATAAGAAATCTACAGAACAGAAGAAGAAGAGAACGACATTTAAAAAAATAAATAAATATATGTGATTAAAACTTTTCCAATTTATAGCAAACTGCGCGCGTACCACGTGAAAATTCACAAAATGTGAAATTTACGACAGATTAACAAGCTATTAACCCGGATCATACTATGGGGATACTTCCCCTCCGTATAAACAAAGCAATCAAAAATCAACATCACGTAACGCGCCGTGGAAAAAAAGATAACGCATAAAATCGCAATGGTTCACACTTTTCTCTGTGGTGATGTCAACCATACTCGGTCGGAATTTTATATCTTATGAATACGCATAAAAATACTAACAGATTCTGCTCATCTTCCAGTACCAGCTCTGTTGAAAGTTACACGTAAGTGAAACAACAACAGCAACAACAAAAATTACAACAACCAACAAAAAAAAAAAAAACGAACGTGTTACAATTTACATTTTACAGGTGATTTGATGCTGCTGCAAATTCAAATATTCACAAAACATCTTAAAGGCATCAAACAGCAACAACAACAGCAAGAGCAGTTGTAGCAGCAACAACAACAACACCAAGAACATCGTCAACAATATCATTGTCAACAAACAGTTACCGTATTGCTTCAATGGTTGTCGGTTCGTTCCCTTGAGTGTAAATGACAGCCCCGTCAGCAGCAGAAGCAAGCAAGCAAGCGAGTGAGTGAATGAGTGAGCAAGTCACATTTGCGACTTGTAGAATACCAAATGAAAACTTCGAAACAGCGGCGCAAAGCATGTAAATATAGCCGTAGGATATACGCACTCAGATTGGCATGCACAGTATGACGAAAAGGTCTAAAAAATTCAAAAAAAGTTTGTAATAAATTTCGCTACTTTGAGCTAAGGGGCCGTTCACATATTTCATAACGCGCGAGGGGGAAAGGGGACGGACGTTTTGTTACGAAGTGTTATTTGGGGAGGGGTCGTCAACTGCGTTACGTAATTATGATTTTATACACTCAAATACATATGATTTTAAAATTAGACTAACGAATTTCCTCCCTCGGTATTCGAAAGTCATGGTTAAATTTTTTTTATAGATCAATTTTTGAGATATTGGAATTTTATCATTTTTTCGGCTTTTTTACAATTTAAAAACCATACCTCGAGCTTGAAATGTCCGGTTGTTAATGATACCAAAGGAAAGATATTGATATAACGAACATATCAAATCATATCTTTAATCGGTTAACTGATTAAAAAAAATCAAATTTAAATTTCGATTGGTTCTGTGGCCACGGATGTTGATGAAATATGACCAATCAGAGAAAAAACGACTGAAAAATTTCAAAGTTATGAACGATTGAGGGAATAAATCCAAATTCCACTTTTTCGGAGTATATTAATTTTTCGACAATTTATGGAGTTTAGCCGCTCCGCTATACATTCTTCACATTTTTTGTGGTGTTTTCATATTATTAGAATATCAACGGTCACACGTTGAAATAGTTCCAAAAATATTTGATATAAAACCCAATTTAATATAATCTTTATGTACATTTATTGCTTTTTATCGTCTCTTTGGAAAGTGGTGAAAAACTATATACGAGGGGTCAACGTATAACCATCGATATGTTAGAAATAGTTGGGACTCTTGTTTTGCTTTTGGGACTCGTTTCTCTCATGAGGAACCATACATAGTCTCCTGACATTGCTTCATCCCAAAACCATCTCAATGCTCTTAATTTGTGTGTATGTAGCCATGAATACCATTCTTTACCTAACCCCTGTTGACCTTTTTGGAAAACAGGTCGCGGCCAACTCGGCTATTCGGTTAAATTCAGTCAGTCCCTGGACTGAACCATTTGTAGGACATTCCAAAATTCTTTCGGAATTTACCACTTTATCCAAAAATATTGATTACACCCTCCCCACACCCTTCTTCGACAACCACTTCATCACTTCCATTCCATCGAGAGAGGATATGATTGAGAGTCGATGCCAGTAGAAGGATGCGGTGTACTTTTACACCGATGGATCCAAACTGGATAAGAGGGTAGGGGGGGAGTTTTCTCGGAGCAGTTAGGGTTAAGCTTAACCTTTCGTCGGCCTGACCACTGCAGCGTTTTCCAAGCTGAGGTCATGGCTATACAGGTGGTAGCAAACTGGCTGAAATGCAATAAAGTATCTGCCCATGATATCTTCATTTTCAGCGACAGTCAACCTGCTATCAAATCCCTAGCCAGTATACCACTGACCACCAAAGTGGCTCTTGATAGTCGGCGATTACTCAATGAAGAAGCCGATGAACTCAACGTTCACCTCGTATGGATTCCAGGTCACAGTGGCATACTTGGAAACAATAAAGCTGATGAACTAGCTAGATTAGGCACAATTCAAAAACTACCCGGATATCCCACTGGCAACTTGCAAGCTTAACGTTCAAACGGAGTTCTTGAACCAGGCGAAGGTGAGATGGCAGACAGGACGCACATGCAAAATCACCAAGCAGATATGGCCAGAGTACAACCCCAAACGCTCTAAGAAGCTACAATCTTTCAGCAGAATACAAATTTACAAAGCCCTGGCAGTAATAACTGGACATTGTCTTACAGGTGCGCACGCAGCTAGATTGGGAGGAATCCCTTTAACACTTCTTATGCTTTTGCCCAGCCTTGGCTATATGTAGGAAAAATGCCCTGGGTCAATATTTTCTAGATGGCCTGTCCGACTTGGGATCAACTGACCTAGGAAACCTACTTAATTATGTAACTAAGTGCAAGTGGTTCGATTAATCTTGGTTTTTTTTTTTCTCTTTTTCAGTGTTAAGGGGGTGGATGGATATTAGCACCCACGTGGTAACACAACGGGCCGTATCTGGCCTAAGTGTGTCCTGATGGACAGCCACTTAACCTAACCTAACCTAATTTGTATGTAAAATGTCTCGCCTGATTGATTTTTCCTGTAAAAAACTGCGAGCAAAGGGTTCTCAAATAGAAGAATAGAAGTGCAGATTACTGCGTTTTCCAAATTTTATTCGTAATTCAAATTTTTTTTTCAAAAAATTTGTAAAAAAAAACTCCAAATTTCTTGATAATTTACTTGATTGTATCAAAACTATTTATCCAATCGAATCAAAATGTATAAACGTAAGATGAGAAACTTTAATATCTTTAATTTCATATACCGTTTGTTCAAATCGAGTTCCTAATTTCGAAGATATTTATAATTATGTGGACAAACCTTTTTTGCTCCGATAAAAAAAATTCAACTGGTGATATCTCAAAAACCACACCTTAGAATTTTTGGGTTCAGCGACTAATTTTACATAGGAATTGGATAGTGGGGTTCATTGCCCAGAAAAAAAAATTATTTGTAAACTAGTGTTAGACTTACTTTGCTTTAGAACAATAATTTAAAATAAGTGAAGATGGGAATGCATGTTTTTTTACGTTTTTTCATAATTAATAGGCGGATTCATATAAACTCGTAAATGTTTCGTAAGCTCGTCAAAATTTATTGTCAAATTTCTCTTACATACATAGATTTTGTTCACAATTTTTTATTTTTTTTGTATTGCGGAAAAAATTATTCAAATTGGTTAGATGGTTTTGCTGGTGAGTTCTGTCCATTTCTAGAATTTTGTGCATTTTTCTTCAAACTATTTAATGCATGAGAATTGTGGGGTTTGCAAACGCCACAGTGAACAGTACTCAACATCATTTAGTTTTAAAAACTCTTAATCTATAATTATTTTTTTTGTCATTATATCTCGTTTACTATGAAATCTATCAGGATTTAAAATTCATGTTTTTATTTTACAAGCAGTTTTCTAAAAAATTCTAGAAGAATTTTTCGATTCGTTAATCTTTTTCTAGAAAATTTTCCACTATTTGCTCCACTGTTCAGTGTAAGTGAAGTAAAAAGAAAATCATAAGAAAAAAGCAGCAGCTAAATGCCAAAAAATATGCAGCGCCATACAGTTTTGTGCTTTGTCAAATGCAAAAACTTTGTCATTTAAAGCTCAACCAGTGTTGCCCTTTTTTACACACGTTCCTTGATATACCGAGGAGGTTATGAGGGATGATGCCGCCAACGATGATTATGATGATGGGTGTGGTAAAAGTAAATACACACATACATATCTACTGGTATCTTATACGCGTATCTGTTATCGCTGTTCTGTTGGAATTCGCGTGAGCATAATAAACCCGCAGATTTATTTCTTTCTTCTTTACAATTTTTTTCTCTTTATTTTGTATTAAAACGAAACAAATTTTGTTGCGCGTATATTGCCGCAATGTTGCTTATGGGATTTTTCTTAAAAAAAAAAAGCACAAGCACAAAGAAGTTGTTACCCACAATTAAGAATTTGTTTGTATGTATGAACATAATTCTTCCTTTATTTTCTATTTGAAGTTGGTTGTTTGTTTTTTTTTTTTTTTTGTTATCCGTGCCAACGAAAATTCTTATCACGTCGCTATGGTGGTTAATGTCGCCTATGTAGACAAATATGCTTAGATATGTTTCTATGCGTGATTGTGTCATTTTTGATATATGTGTCCCTAAAGTGTTATTCAGATGAAAAAAAAAGTTTGAAGCATGAAAAACTTTGTATTGCAGTTTGATTGCGATTGAGAATTTTTTTGGATTTTTATAAAATTATAATTTTTATTGTTCAATATTTGTGATTTATAATTTTAGATTGTGACACAGAAAACTTCATTATTTACCTTAATTCACAGAGAGCTTCTCCAGCAATAATTTTCAAAAACACACCCAAAGTATGGAGACATTTTCCGCTCGATTTTTCACATTTCTTTCCAGAAATTCGTAAAAAAAAATCATACCCAGACGAAAAGTTAATAATTTCCCTATATCTTGTAAACCATACAAAATATCTGTAAGTATTAGAAGAATAGAGGCACTGCTAAGAAAAAACCTAAAGGATTTACAGCGCTTGGCATGGGTATTAAGCGGCAAGGATGTCAAGACCCTGTAAGCCAAATGGGCTTGAAAGTGACTATTCCCCCACTAAGACCCCAGGGAAACCAGACCAGACAAGGTTTCTCGGCTTACAGAAAATCCATAACTCTAAGTATGAACTACAGTGAATATGGAGTAAGTGGCACGACGTGAGTGTGTAGTATAACGATGAACTCCAAATACTTGCCAATTTCCGGTATCCTTATGCTTTAATGGGCCGCTACTCACATGATATTTACATGAGTGATTTAAATTTGAATGCCAACAAACCGGAATTCACACCTGTCAATGTGCAGCAATAAGCATTAAACATGATATTTACATGAGTGATTTAAATTTGAATGCCAACAAACCGGAATTCACACCTGTCAATGTGCAGCAATAAGCATTAAAGGCTCTTCAAGCTCATCTTAGAGAGCCCAACTGTGGAGGCAGTGATTACTTATTCGTGAATTTTAGGCATTATTAAAATTGGACGGTCACACCGTCTTTTTGCCAACGACATTATTGTCCATGGCCTGATTAAAGGTTCCACAAAGCCTTATTTTGAACAAAATAATCGTAGAATCTAATGGGTCTAAGAGGGTTTTGGGTGTTCTGCCCCCCCCCCCCCCCCCCCCCCGAAATGTGGAAACTTTATTCTAATCTTTGAGATTAATTGCAAATGGATGTAAAAAAGTCAAAATAAAATCTATTTAATGACATTTTTCTTTTCTAAAAAGTCAAATATAAAAAAAATAAATCTGAAATCTTACTTACACTATGCGATCAAATCCGATTTGTTTTCTTCGACATGAGGTTTGACTACGGATTCAAAAAGAGAAGTTGATACTGAGCACTCCTGTATTCATAGTTTTTCTAGGTCAGTAACTGTTTTTGATTTAAAGTTTCGTCCTAAATCAAAAAAAATTAATAAAAAATAGAAAAAATTATCGGATCCTTGTAAAATTAGACTTACTTGAACCCCACTTTTTTTTTCCTAAAACGTGACGTGATGGGAAGTTTTTGGCCTCAGATTCGTGTTCAACGTGAAAAGTTCTTTCGCAAAAACTCCATCTTATTAGCAAAACCCATGCAGTTTAGGAGGCAATCTTAAAATATAATTATTTTTTAACGCATTATTGGTCAGAGCACCACGAAAGATCTCAACCTCATCCGGGTTCCTTATCATTGATAATGGCTAAAATTCCCAATGATGATCATTTGAAAAAAATGAGCCTCTACTATTTTTGGTAATTTTTCTGAGGTTGGGTACATCATCAGTAGTGGGAAGTCAATGAGTTAATGAAATTATGTGCTTCACGATAAAAAAAAATGCATTTGAATGCACGTTGAATAATATTTATTTCAAAAAATTTAATTTGATTATTCTGTGAATTTTTTGTCACTTTTGGCCATTTTTTTGAGGTTAAGATTAAAAAAAATCGGAAAATTTTTCCTAAAATTATAATTTCATAGGGTCCATCAAATGTACCATCGATTTAATTTATTGTATTTAAAAGTCAGTTTGATAAAAATTATTTATGAATATTTTCTTCGAATTGCCGAAAAATCGAAGCCGCAAATTCGGCCGGGTACTACTGCCAACTTCCCATCAAAAAAAAAATTTAATCTACTTTATACTTTTTTGACGGAATGTTGTTTAGTAAAGTTGTTGAACGAGCCAATTTGAAAAACTCCGTGGAAGAGAGTATGAAAAAATTCCCATCCACTTTTGAAATACAATCAATACCACAAATAAATTTAAATACAAGAATTTAAAAATGCTTGAAAAGTGTTCAATTTATTTTTGGCCAGACTTTTTGTTTGATATTTAGCTTGATTATTTCTTTAATTTTTGGTTTGATTTTTTGTCTGAATTTCGGTCTAAATATAGGCCGGGTTTTTGGGACAATTTTGGTCTAAATGTTGATTTCATTTTTCGTGCGAATTTCTATCTGGTTTTTAGTCTAATTTTCAATCTGAGCCTCGGTCTTAATTTCATTCTGAATATCGGTCAGATTTATGACAAGAATTTTTGTCTAATTTCGGATCTGAATTTCGTACTAATTTATAGCCCAATTTTTGTATCTGCCTTTGATCTGATTTATGGTCTGATTTTAGATATGCAATTTGATATGAATATTGGTCTGTTCTTTTCGGGCTTTTGGTCTGAATTTTGGTTCGCTTTTTTCTGAATTCTAATGTAACTTTTGGTCTGCATTTGGTTTGAATTTGGTATAGATTTTGGTTTCGCTTTTGATCTGAAATATAGTTTGATTTCCGGTGTGAATTTTGATCTGACCTCAGAGTCGGGTATCGCTTAACTCAGTGAGTTAGTTTTTCCATTATTCTTAAGAATGCTTATACACAATTTAATGTTTTGCCTTAATACAACAATATAAACCTCTCCCCAAGCCAAAATCCTATATCCGTCACTGTGTATTTACATCTTAATTAATTTATTATTTTTATTCACATTAAGGTATTTACTTAATTTAAAACCCTTTTCAAAATAGACAAATAAATTAATTCTTTGCTTAAAAAATAAATAAATAAAATCGTAGGTACTTATTTAGTTTATTTGGGATATTTTATAGAATAATGAAACGAGAAAAAGGTCGGTCTGCCATATGAAAAAAAAGAAACTATTTATTTAACCACATAATGTGAACGTAAAGTAATCAAATGTCAAAATAATATAAAATTTTCTACAGTTAAACCAAAAAAATAAGTTTAAAATAAATTAAATGGCATTTATACGTATGTATGTATGTATGTGTATATGTCAAGTCGCTATAAGTTAAAAGTAAAACAGAAGATAAAGAAATGTCAAAGTAAAATAACTAAATATAAGTAAAGATTTCAAGCAAATATAATATACTATACAAAAAAAATTTCATATACTTGCAACACCACAAGAGATGGGGAAAAATTATGCGAGGAGAGATAGAAATTTTGCTTAGGTTCAAAGTTGAAAAAGTTTAACATAAAGCAAAGTAGTTGATGTCGACGAAAAGTAGAAGGAAGTCAAAGTAGTAGCAGATTGTGGTGCAAATCTTTATATGCGGTTAAGTTGCGTGCGGTTGCAGTTGTGTTGAATAGAAATAGAACATATTTAAACCGCATATAGTGACTCACACAAGGTCACATACATATGTAAGGGCTTGAATGCACACATACATTCATATATACATACATATATACCGATGTATATATGAAAGTTTTACTTGCATAAGTCAATATATGTAAAGAGTTTATATGTATGTATGTATGTATTTAATGTTGATGTTTTTGATGTGTGACCACAAACAAGTGGCAAAATTTAATAAAATAATATTACGCTTCGTCGATTAACTTCAAGTACCTTTAAATTCACATAATTGACAGTGTATAAATTAATGAAAAGACTTTTTAGTGGTTTTCATTATTAAAAGTTTCTGGGATTTCAGTTTTCTCTGCTTTGAAAGTTTTTTTTTTTTTGTTCTTGAATAGAGAAATTTTGTGCCAAAACAAACTTTAACTTTTCTATCGAAGAAGAGAGTTTTTTGTTAATAAAACTTATGCCCATTCATTTACTTTTGTTTTCCCTCCAAAGGAAGAGTTGAGGGTCAGGGGGGTAACAGAAATAGGGTTAGAGTTGTCGTCTGTGGCATCAATTATGCGCTCGAATAAAGTTCTAAAGTAGTAGCAGAACACACTCTCACACACACATACACTCACACGGTAAAATTCATCGTCGAAGTTATCATCATTGGATAAATTTCCATAGTAAATCATTAAGTGAAAATAAAATGCAAATGCAAAAGGTTAAGGTTAAGGTTGTGTATTTGGGTGTATGTGTGTGCAGCAATAAGAAAATTGGAAAATTTTCGGTCATTTGAATGGAAAAAAGGGACAGCTTCATTATTGTTTTTGCAATTTCACGTTGGCTTTCCATTTATTTCCTTTCTGTTTTTCTTTTGGCTTAATTAATATGACTTGCAATATAACTTCAAGATGATTTTTTGTAGAAAAAATACTATGTAAAATCTATATTATTATATGTATAATGAAAATTTAGAAAATTCATATTGACATTTAACATTTCTCTCTCTCTCTCTCTCTCACTCTCTTTATATACTTAATAAGCTTTAAAAGTTTTAAAATATGCATCAATCTATTCTAGTATAAGCTAACAGTTTAAATAGCTTTATGACTTTTCAATCACTGTTACAGAAAGTGAATGCTGCTTTTATATTAAAATAAAAATCTGCGCTTTCTAGCTAAAATGTGTGCTACTTTTCACGGGTGCGAAATGAAACGATAGAAATGATTCAGTTCTTGTTTGCTCAGCAGTATAAAAAAAGAAGAAAGTAAGAGAATTTCAAATATTTTGTTTCATCGAAATGAAAACTTTATGCTCCGATCGGAGCAATATTCTTAATTCGCTATTTGTTGTGCTTTTCTAAGGTTAGGTTAGGTTGGAGTGGCAGCCTTCTGCTTGAAAGCACACTTAAGCACAAATTAGGCTCATTGTGATACCACAGTACGGCGCGACTCCCCCATTTACGGAGTGGAGAACCATGAGGATTCCATAATGAATCTGGCTATGTCCTTAATATTTATGGATGATAGCTCGGACAGACTAGTGAAGAAAGGTGAACCCAGGAGTTTTAGTCTCCTCCTGGCCAGGGATGGGCATTCGCACATGAAATGAAGGACTTTTTCTTCCTCCTCCTCAGAGCCGCAGCCCCGACAGAAGTCATTGAATGGCAGTGCTTTTCTAAACTATGTTACTGAAATGTATGGAATAAGTTGGAGCTCAGTCAGTTTTTTTTATAGTTCATTTTTTGTTTCGCTCCTACTTCTGCTATTTGAAATTGATTGCCAGAGCTGGGCAATCACAGAAAATGTTGCCGTCTTGTTATCTTCTGTGTATTGACGACACTCTAACTCATGGGACAGACCTAACTTTTTAAATGTTATGTGAGCACATAATGTCCAGAAATGACATGGTATGTATTCGGCTGAATTTCGTTTTAATTTTTAATCTGCATTTTGGGTAGAATTTCTGTTTTATTTTTTGGTTAAAATTTTGGTCTGAGTTTTGGTCTCTGAGCCTAGTCTGTGTTCAGCCTAAAATTTCTTCTTACTTTTGTCTGAATTGTCAACCAAACTAAGGTCTGATGTTTAGTCTGAATACTGACCTAATTTTAGTTTGACTTTTTTGCCAGAGTACCGGTCTAATTTTTGTTTTAAATTTTGATCGAAATTTTGGTCAATTTTGGTTTCTGTTTTGATCTTTTTGAATCTGATTTTTATTCTCAATTTTGTTATGAATCCTGTCTGAATTTTAGTCTGATTTTGAACCTGAATGTGGTTAGAATTTAAGTTTGATTTTTGCTCAGAACTTTGATCTGAGCTTTGGTTTTTTTCATATGATGTTTGGTTTGAGTTCTGAGTTTTGTTGTGTTTTTTAATTCGATTTGTTCACTAATGTTTGGTCTAAATTTTTTTTCAGGTTCTCGGTCTGATTTTTTTTCTAATTATTTGTCGGATATCCATTAATTAATCAACATCCGCCCAGACCACTCCTAAATCTTTAATCCACCAGTGTATTAAGATATCTGTAAAAAACCCCATTGATGGTTCCCGTGGTGTGATGGTTATGTGCTGGAAGGCTAAACAAAGTGCTTGGGCTTGAATCTGTTTTCAGACGTTTTGGAACTAAAAAACCTTTGTGATTGTCCAGAGTTTACTTGACGCGACTAGAATCTAGATCGGAAACAAAACTAAAAACCAGACTAACGACCAAATCAAAACCAGAAACAGGCCCATACCAAATTCAAATAAAAATTTAAACTAAAAGGCAAAAAAATAAAAATCTAAACTAAAATTAGAGCAAACTCAGATCCAAACAGACAGAGTTTAAAATTAAAAGTCACACCGAGCCTCAAATCAAAAATTAAACCAAAACTAAAACTAAAATTCAGGCAAAAATGTAGACCAAAACTCAGACAAAAATTAGATTAAAATTCAAAGAAAATTCAGATAAAAAATCAGATCAAAAATTAGTTCAAATATGACATTAAGAATCAGTTGAAAATTCTGTTTTAAATTCAGACCAAAAATCAAACCCAAACTCAGACCAAAATTCACTTAAAAAATCCGAATAAAAATGAGTTCAAAACTTACACCAGAACTAAGGACCAGTCCATAATTACATAAAACTCAGACCAAAATTTAAACTTATTTTAAAAATTAGACCAAAAACAAAGCAAATTTCGAAAGCAGAGCAAACTTAGACCCAAATTCAGATTAAAATTCTGATAAAAAACTGGATTAGAAATCAGTTAAAAATTAACACCAAACCTGAGACAAAAATTTCGACTAAAACTCTAACCAAAATTAAACAAAAATTCAAATCAAGAATTCATACCAGAATACCGATAAGAAATTATACTAAAAATTAGGTTAAAAACCAGACTAGAAATCAGTTCAAAAACTATCCCTAAATTCATACCAAAAATCCAACCCAAATTCGCACCAAAATTTAAATAAAAAACAGACTTCAGCTCAAATTCAGTTAAAAATTTACACCAAAATTTAGAGTAAAACTTTTCTTACACCACACACAGCTCAGACAAAAATTCAGAAAAAAATTTGGAATAAAAATCAGACTTGAAATCTGTTAAAAAATCAGACCCAGAATGGAAACCAAACTACAAAACAAATTCTCGCCAAAATTCAGATAAAAGGTCAGGCAACAAGTCAAATCCAAAATCAGGCCGAAGACAAAAAAATTATACCCAAATTCAAACCAAAACTCTGATGAAAAATCAGACTAGAAATCAGTACAAAATTCCTATTAAAATTCCAACCAAACTCAGACCAAATATTAGACCGAATTTCAATCCAAACCTCAGATCAATTTAGAAAATATAATAAAATATCAGGCGAAAAATCATACTAGAAATCAATTCAAAATTCAGATCAGATTGAGTTCTTGCGGTGTTTTGATCCCTCCAAATCAGGAAGAAATTCTGTTATTGTGTGGGGGCGGGGGGAAGACGTGTGAGGGGGAATGGGGAGAAAATGCTTATACATAGCTCGAAAAATCAGCAGAAATGCAGTGAAATTGCAAATAATGCTTCAGCATAAATAAGTTTTTCATCTAAAAATCGCTCTTGAATACGCCCCTGCATGCATATTCATTTATATGCAGTTTTATTAAAAAATATTTGTAGAATCGGGTTTTTGCAAACATTTTTGTTTTCATTATTTTTCATATGTAGATTACTATACTATAAAAGTGCATAGATAAATCATATTTGACCCAATTTCAAGCAGTCACGTGCCATAGAAAAATGCGTGTTGATGATGTTTCGAATCATATGATGGCATCAAGCATATGTATGCAAGTATGTATGAGTGTGTACATTTTGATTATGTATGCACTATATATGTAATACGTTATGTCTACTGTATGCTTACAAAAAGGATTAAATTTTTCACTCAAATTTGTATTGTGTTAAAGAACAGAACAAACAGCTGCGTTTATTATATACCATATACGAGTATGTATATTAAATATTTAAGTGTAAGCATGTATATATGTGTGTGTGTATGAATTTATGTGTAACTTAACACACATGCATTTAATAGGATAATTTGCATTTTAAAATTACTAAAAATTTTATACATTTTAATTACATTCATTGTAAAAGTTTTAATATTAATTTCCTGAATAGTAAACAAACAAAAAAGTTCAATGAAATTTTGAAATATTTGCATTCAATTATTTTAAATGTTTATATTAGAACATTCTTTGTTTTGTTCCTGTAACAAAACAATATTAATGACTGCCATTTGATATAACTCATTATTCTCGTTATGTGTATGGATTTTTGTTTTGTTTTTTTTTTCTTTTCAAATTAGTTTTAATTAAATTTTATAATTACAATCAAATCAAATAATGGAATCAGTTCATTATTATTAATATTAGAATTTCAAATTTAGTGGTGGCATTTGCCATTTACCATTTTTGTATGCATTTTAATTAAATAAAATCATTATAATATGCAGTCTCTTTCATAAGTATATATCATCATCCTTTAATTTGGATTTATATAGAAAAATGTTTCAAATTTACCAATACACTTTTGTTTGCAAAATTATCATGTCACCATACTTTATTCCATGAATTCAAAAAAGTAAAAATTCTTCTAGAATTAAAAAATTAGGTTCAACCCCTTCTTTCTTACATAAAGCAGCTATTATCCTCTAACAGTTTCGTGACGAAAATTATCGATAACGAAGATAACTGGCGGCTTGTATCGAAATAAAACGAAAAATGACCTATGAGTATATGAGAGAGTTCAGAGAGGGCGGCGGGACTTAGACGATGAGAATCCAGTAAGGACGAAATGAGTCTCCACCCTGAAGTAATGTGTAATAACGGTTTCATGGTGAAACCAAGCCTAATGAGAATGAGGAAGCTGTTTTAGTGGGTGCTACCCCCACATACCAAGCTGTGTTGACAGTCTGATGATAGACATTTTTACCATCTCAAGTCAACAAGTCTGTTTTTTAATAAGGTTCTGTGAAATTTCAGACCGACTTGTGTGAATCATTGTTAGCTTAACAACATTAGCACTGTTCCCTTATTTTTTTGGACTAAAACTTGAAAAAGTGTGAAATACGAGCAAATAGGAAAAATTCTCTAAGTGAGAGACGAAAATTTGAAAAAGTACGGGAACGCATAAAACCAAAAAAGTTCTTTATCACAAATTTTTCTTTTTGAAAGAAATTATTTCAAACAAAAATAAAAGAAACGTTAACGGCCGGTTTGTTCACGACGTTATAAAATTATAACGCGTTTATAACTAAATCTATAGCTAAACCGATTTGTTCACCACTCCCACTGCGTTATATACGAATTTGTTACGAGCTTTGTAACCTCGCTACAAAATAAAAAGCAGTTTCACTAAAACGCCTAGAAATGTAACGCGTTACAGAAGCAATTTTTATAACATTTGTTGGTTTTTTACAATAAAGAATATACTTTGTTATTTACAGTTACTTCAAAATGTATCATTAGCAAGTAGCGCAATGAAAGTGAAGGCAGCGATAGTGAACAAGAAGTCATGGACAAAAGGCTATCGCTTTTGTATTCGATTTAACTTTAATTAGATTAGCGACGATTGTCCAAAGAAATGATTCTCCATGTGCTATAAATGATAAAGCCACTACAGAGATTCAACTACCAAAGGTACAATAATTCACGTGCTCGTTAATTTTTCTCGTGTTCGTTAAATGTTTGATCGCCCTATAATTTTATCAAATAGTAGCTTTCAAATTGCCGTTGGAGACTTTTTCCGCTGCTATCGCTAAACTGTTTATGTGATTTTACCACAAATTGCCGCTGCGATTACGCATTTACTCCCGCAAGTCATTAAAATGCTGAATATGGCAAGCGAAATGCGAGAAGCGTCGATTTTCTTAAAATAAGATGCAAACTCTCGCTGATGTAACCGCACGTATCATTAATATTGCCTAGATCGACTCACGATTCAATAATTTTTCGCTGATGAATTCGCTAATTATTTGCTTGTGCCCGAAAGTGGATATCGAGATTGCTCCGCATCTCAATCCAATAATACACAAGGAAACTCTGTTAATTATGATTCACATTAGTTCCAGAAATGTCGTAGACTTATCGGCATCCTGAAACGGAGGTAGCCTGTGTTGTCTGTCTGTGTGCGACTTGAAACGGCTCAAATAATTATCGTCGCTTGTGCAGTATTGCATAATATAGCAATCGCTGAAAAGGATTGCATGCCACAAGAAAAAGCAAGGTTCAATGCAGTGTTAGTCCACGTTAATGTTCAGAACAAATCCTTTCCAATTAGTAATTAACTCTTTCATACCTAATGTTGCGTATATGCAACATTCACTTTTTTGTGCCATAAAAAAAATGTTTTACAAGTTTTACCATTAACGCTATATGCATTTGGTTCTGTTAGGTATTCTTTACGTTTACTTATTGCCGAACATTTGGAATTTCCTTCTTAAGTAATTTTTTTTAATGTTTTGTCATTAAAGTCCAGCAAAAAACCTAAGTTAAAAAATTTGTTGTAAAATCGTTTGCACTATTTTTTCAAAAAAAAATGCGTTTGATTTTTACTAAGCAGACATTCTTTTTATCAAATATGTTTGTAAAAGATAAGAGAATATGAAAATCAAAAAATCGGAGGGATCGTAATATCCAGTGGTTGCCAACAGCTCCGTAACTTTTTTTTTAACCTTTAATAAAAGACAAACATATCAATATAGAAACATGAAATTTGGTGTCATGATTGTGGAAGATCTAAGTAACCATAATTTCAAAACAAAACGTTTGTATCAAGTCCTATTATAATTCGGGCGTCAAAAGGTTAAAACCAACTACAGCGCCGAGACCAAAACAATAATGTTCGGGACATTTTGACTCGGCAGTATTTCCACCAAATAAAGCGTCACTAGCAAACTAATTAAGAGAGCTCGAAATGTACTACTTCTTCGGAATTCAAAAAATATAAAGAGTAAATTTAGTCCAAATAAATTTAAATTCTTTGTTTTAGTGGACTTAAATACCGATAATTCTAAAAGAGTATGGCATTCATATTTATTTTAAAGATTTTGGAGCAGACTTCTCAAAATAGCATTTGAAAAATTGTTATCGAATTCTTTGCTTGTGATTCGAAAACAAATAAACAAAAACCAGCCACAGTTTACCATATCGGCTTACTTCAAAATATCAATAATTTTATGTCTGGTTACAAATATGACACATTGATGCTTTTCAACGATTCAGCATGTCATTTCAGCACTTTGAAACGCGTTACAAATCGGAAGTTAAAACTCGCTACAAATTTATATTTCTGGGTGAACAAATCGGACGAAATATAACACGATACAAACGATGTTACATTTTATAACTCGTTTTAGATATAACGAGTTACAGTCAAATTTAAAACTTTGTGAACAAACCGGCCGTAAGAATTAATAGTCATTTGAATCGAAAAATCGTTCAATAAACTCTTGGGAATTGTTTTACCAATTGTGATTTTGTAAATTTATTTGTTTCTCGCAATAATTAAATTTATCACTGATGAGGAGTTGTGGCGGATTCCGAAACGGCCGTCTGATTTGCCCGTCTCTATATACATTGTTGTTGTGATGACTACATTTGTTCATTAACCTGTTTATATATAACTTCAAATAACGAAATTGCCATGAACCTAAGTCATGACTTTGAAAATTAACCTCTAGATTTAATTTTCATAGTCTCCTAAAAAACTATCATTAACTGATCGAATGGGGACCGTTCAGAAAAAAAGACACCTAGAATCATTTTCTCACAAACACACACACTCTTTCATGTACTAGACTTTCAAATAACGAACTGTTATGCAGACTATCTACAATGGGGAAAAAACAACAACATAAGTATATATTGTAGAACGGTAGTGGTAGTTTCTTTCAATATCTCTATTCAGTGAAGATATTTGGAATCAAATTCGTAATTCTGGGTTATGATTTCAAATATTAGTAGCTTATATAGGATATTGAAAGATTAAGAACTATCTCTAAGATCACTGATGAGGAATTGTGGCGGATTCCTAAACGGCCGTCTGATTTGCCCGTCTCTATATACATTGTTGTTGTGATGACTACATTTGTTCATTAACCTGTTTATATATAACTTCAAATAAATTAATTTTATCATTTTATATTTTGTAGTTTTTTGTTATAGTCAGCTGATAATTTGTCATTTGTTAAACAGCTTGTCACTTTTCAAGTTTTTTCCAGCACAAATTTCTGGGTTAAAAACTTTAAACTTCTGACACGGAGGGGAAATCATTAACACTCTCGTTGTCTCTCTCACTTACCAGATTTTTGTGTACGGGAACGATTTTGAAGTACAAAATGTAAAAAGTTGAAAAATGGACTAAAACTTTATAGTACGGGAACTGACCTATTGTTGCTCTACCTGTTATTGGGCTGGATCTTTTACAATTGACTTCCCCAAATATTTTCAATAGGATTTAGGTTCAGTGAGCCAACTAGGTCAACACATAACTAATACCAGTCTCATTAAATCACGAATTTTCGGTCCTGTTCACAAGGATAACACAATTTTACTATCGGAAACCACCTTTTTCATCCAGGTTTCTCTCCAGAAATAACTGGAGGTATACTGAAAAGATTCTGATGTAGTTTTTGAAGTATTTTCTACAAAGTACATAGGCCAAAACAATTGTTTTTATACAAAAAAAAAAAGCCGCCCACACACAAAATATTTAAAAGTTTCAAAATAAAAATACAAATAAAAGTTAAAAATTAAATTAGTAGGGGAATGTGGGGAATTTCGAACCATGGGGGAATGTCGAAACATTAGTTTTATCTGCATTATCTGACATTCGATCTATACGAAACTTTTGCCATCGTATCATTTCAGCTTCATCTCATTTTTTCATTAGCAGTCGAACCGATGAGACGTATTTTGTGCTGTCTGCGATAATCAAGTGATTTGTGAGATTCCAAAAGTGTTTTTGTGTTTTAAAAATTACATTGCTTTTTCAACATTTTTGCGTAAAACCAAGCAGGTAAATATTTTTCAAATCATTGTGAGTGAATATTAATTACAGTCAACAAAGTTTTTTTGCATGAAATTTGATTCTGTGACTCATGGGCTGCTATTTTGTAGAACACAGCTTCTGGGGAATGTCGAACCACTTTTTGTGGGGAACATTGAACCACTTAGTTTTTGTAATTTGTCAAGTAAATAATGTATTTTTTATGCTCCTTAATGGTTTTTCATGCAAAATCATAATAAATTACCGACAAAAAATTAGTTACAGGTAGTTTTTAAAACTATTTTTTGAATTTTTTAGCAATTTAACGTCAACATGTCGCGTTACGTTGCAAAACATGATCGATCAGATGATCTCCAAGAATATTTAGCGGCTATAAATAACATCGATTTTTCTCTATGTTTTTCATAACGAAGTCATAAATAAACGTTTTATATAAATATTCCCCTATTCAAATATATACAATTTTAATTAAAACCGTATGAAAAAAAGCGAAATATTGAAAAATCGGATTTAAGTATATATTGGGCTTGTAATATATAGTGATCCGATTTGTTCGCAAATATATAAGGGGATATATAAGAAATGATACCTGAAAGTATGGTGCAGATCGGATGGGAAACAGCCGAGATATTAATTTAATTCCGCTAGATTGGCCGTTTCGTCCACTGTGCATAGCTAGACTTTCCTGCATCAAAATTTTTTAACGAAACATGTATTGAATCTTTTCGTAGCACTATCACAGTATATTCTATAGTACAGCAAATTGTATTCAAAATACTTTAGACAGCAAAATTACGGTCAAAAAATTAAAAAATTATGATCTGAGGCGACTTTTCTTGGATTTAAAAAATTAATTTAGCCATTGCATCTACTAAATAAAAAGCATTGTTAAGACCAGAGTCCTTGCAGGATAACTCTAGTAATTTCTGAAAATAAATCAAGACGAGAAACAGGTTTCAACAGTGTCCATGTGTGCAGCAACTGTTTTTTTGCTGAATTACTAGTTTACCGTACCCTATGGAAGTAGTTAAGTAAGAAAGGTATATACCAATAACGGGTGGAAAAACAATGTGACTAAACCAAAAGCAGCGGACAACTTTGTATTCGTGATGATATATTTGGTAAACACAGGAAAATCACATGTTAGTTAATACAAAAAATTTTGTTCTTGAATTCATGAAATAAAGTGTGCAAACGTGATAATATTATAAACAAAAGAAGAATTGTAAATTTTAATAATGTGTCTACAAAAACTTCAAATAAAAAAGTTGTGCTATAGTTATGAAATGGACTGTATGTCTATATATGTAACTATGTATATTGGTAATGGCAAATGCATAAAATACACTAATGAAACATGTTTCTAATTATTGCAATTTGTAGAACAAAAAAATGCTTATAAAACCAACCAAATACATACCTACATAAATAAATTAAAGTGCATCACGTAAAAAAGTTGTTGTTGTACCCTTAGGAAAGACAACCTCGATAGTCTAGTGGATAGTGCACAAGCTTTTCACACAGAAGGTTGCGGGTTCGATTCCCGTCTTGGTCTGGTGGTTAATTCTCATAAACTTCTTATATTCACTATCGATATGAAGTGGATGAGAATTTTAAGAAAGTGTACAAGTACACAACTTTGTTGGTAATGGCAAAGCCATCGAGCTGATAAAAAATTGCCACTCACCCAATCAGAATCGGCGTAAAACTGTAGGTCCAACCATCGGCACTGTGGTCTAGTGTCTGGAGACCCGAGTTCGATTCTCGGCTTGGGTATGTTTCTTGTCTATCTTCCTTTCTCTTTTCCTTTCTTTCTTTCTTAACTTGGGGCTTTGATACAACAGATCTTATAGGTCGCAGTGCATGACTTTCGAGTAGTCCTTCCTTCAAATAATAATAATAATATAACCCTTCGGAAAATTAACCTAGATTAACCTACCGTTCGTAAGCTGGATCGTTTTGAAAAAACATTTAAAGATCGTATTTTGTATCGGGAAATAGGCTACTTTTAGCCCAATAAAAGCCCACAAATAGTAAGTATTCAAAAATGCTTGGGTTCTGCATACACATTTTTTTAAAATATGCTACAGATTAGAGAAATTAATTTTTTTAATTTTAGGGATCTTTTATTTTTCTATGAAAATAGTTTCGTAATTTTTTATTTAACTTGTTAACAAATTTTTTAAATTTCTTGATACAGTCAAAACTAGTCCACAGAAAAATTTTCGAGAACAAAACGATTTTAGAGATTTTTCCAAAACGGTCCAGCTTACGAACTGTAATCACAGCAGCTAAAAAATTTTGGAATGGAGTTCGATGCACTTTAATATACATAATAACATATGTCGGTATTTAATTTATTAATAGGTATTTATTGTCATGTAATAACCGCTAGGTAATAAATATCATTCAAAATATTTTAATGCTATTATAAACAAATACATTTAAAATAAAATTTGGATGGTTTCCATTACCATTGGTAGCTCTAACAAATATTCTTCCGTCAATAGAGTAGAGGGGGGTAATGTAGTGCTGGTGAAGCATGGGTCGGAAAGATAATTTATCTGATTATATTTGTGCTGCACAAAGTTTTTATCTAGCATTAAATGGTGCTGAGTTACGACCAAAAAGTCGGAGGTACTTTTTTCGACGTTTTAAAAGCTGGTAGAGAATGTAGTTTACCATTTTCCGGATGCAGTAAATATACCAAAATGTGCTGAAAATGATCGCGAAAGACTTTATTTGAAGAAATAAAGTATTATTAAAAATACAAAAATAAAAAAAAAATAAAATAAGGAATGTATGACGGACCCACGTGAGGTAGATATAGGAAGAAGTTTAAAAAATGGCAAAAAAAATAATAAAATGGAAATGTGAAAAAATATAGGTGTATTTTTGTCTATTGCGCACCATTTTGCTGAATAAAAAAAACCATTTCCAGCAATAAAAAAATGGTAATTCTCAAAAATCATCACAATATTCTCCATAGTGCACTACATTTCTCCAAAGTACTTTTGTCACGTCGAATGCGGTATCTCGATGAAAATCGAAAATATCCTCAAAACAGCACCAGATTCGTGTTCAGCGGGAAATATTATGTGGAAAAACATTCGTCTGATATTCCTTCACCTTAAATTTATTGGGTTTGTCACAAGCTGTCGTATAATTTTGTATGAGAAATGAGAGATTTACGACAAATGAGAGTATACGACCCCAAATAAGACACCTTGTGAATTGCCCATTTATTTTTTCTGACTATACGAAAAAAAATATTATTATTTTGAAAATGTGTGTTTCATGAATGACTCCACAACTATTGCGATATATACTACACGATGACAACCGGAATAACATACATGAGCACCGCCTATTACCATGAACCTACGAACGGTTTGCTTCATTCGTTCAGTTCGTGCAGCCGCTGCTCTACATTACCTCCACGCCCTCTACTCTACACGCCGAGAAAAGTCTAAGAAAGAAAATGAGAATTGAAAATTAATATCCGATGTTTAATCTGCAATCTGAACACTCAGAAGCTGAATACAGGATCGCTGAACTGAACAGCATGGAGAGCAGCTGAAGACTGGTGTTGAACGACTGCCACCATCTCAAAGTTTTCAGAGGAATATATATTAATGAATCGTATCTGATAAGCAGCTTGGCTCATCAGATCACAGATAACTGATTTTGGCTTTTTGCTACATGTCTTTAACCGTGTGGGTACGTTTGGACGCCTCTGTCCCACAACAGAAACACGTCTCTAATATGACTGCCCTGTAGTTAAAGAAGCGTTCACGATGAATCTAGTAAAACAAGTAAATATAATTTTATAGTTTCAAAATTATCGTCAGAGATTTGGCGAGAATACATAAATTTTACACGTAGCAAAGGAATTATTTAATAACCAACTTAAGTAAATAAATTTAAAGGTATACAACTAACAGATTGCACCACTCGATACTCTCTTTGACAAATAATTTAAATATTTAAACTTTCAACTATTTGCATTTGGAAATTTCCATTGCTGTTGTGTGACAATAAACAACAACTGCTGCAGTAATATTTTTTATTATGTTGCATAAACAACAAAGTTCATCAATAACATTAATGCAGACCAGTAGATTGAAAATATATGTAAGTAGATGGATAAATGGATGAATCGATGAAAAGAGAGACAGTCAGACAAAGCAGACAGACGGAAATCAAATAAACAACAAAATTTGCATTTGAATTTGTCTTTTGCACACAAATAAATTCATTTCAAAATTAATATTAATTGCGTTGACAAGTTGGTGTGCATATCTGTGAGTGTGTGTGAGTATATTTGTATCGGTGTACGCCTATAGTTATGCACTGGTGTTCTGTATTGATGCAGATGATTGATTCTGTTGTTGTTGCTGCTGATATGCGGGTGCAATAACTGTTCTATATTTACCAAAAATGTTCACATTGAATACTATCAACATTTGAGACATTTTGCTAATAAATAGACTAATAAATAGAGTTGTGTGTGTGTGTGGTTGCACACACACACACATATGTAAAATAATATTAACAAAAACAACAACTAATACAGGCATCTGGCATATTGCTCACAGATACATACATATATATAAGTATATGTCTCACTGTGTGTCTTTGTGTATGTGTCAGTATTTTTAATATGACGGCTTATTATGTGCATAAACAATGCATGTTGCCTGCTGCCATTAGCTGTTGTTGTTGCTGGTATTTCTGTTGCTTTTCCTGCTGCTGCCATTCCTTTAACGATGTTTTTCTATTTGTGTTGGTCATAGGGTTAGTAAATGCATATGTAGTTGCATGTATTTGTGTTGTTGCGGTTCTTACTGCTTATGCATGTATGAGTCTGCAAGCTTGTTTGTATGTATTGTATGTGTGTATGTTGGTTTATGTTTGCACCATACAATGCTAATGACTAATGCGGGAACTTGGGTGCAATATTTTGATATTTATTGCAATTTCAATTTAGTATTAACTACAGAAATATTATGTAAATAAAATCATATGCATTGACTGAGTAAGAAAGCTATAGCCAGAAAGAAAGAAAAACAAATAAATTGTGCATATTGCTTATAATTTAAAGTGGCATTCATTTGCTGTTACATACAAGTAAATTATTATAAATAAAAACTCGATTTATTTGTGAAATATTTGTTTTAGAATAGCTAGAGAAGAAAAAGTGGTTCTACTCAGAGGCTTCAACGCCCGAATCGTTTTACCAGGAGTGAAAAGTCGTTATAATTAAGAGTCTCCCAACGGCAATGGAAGCATAAGCAAAAAGGAGAACATATGACTAGTGATGATTTAAAAGCATGAGGTTAAACTGTTGACAACAAAAAAGCAAGGTGGCTATCTGTGATGCCAGAAGAAATCGCATACCCTTTCATGTAAGGTCGCAAGGAATAGGGTAAATGCCAAAATCGCCGTGATAAAACAACGATTCTGACAGACTGCTTCAGCAGAAATGGAGCATGAAGCAGAAAAAGATATGGAACAGGTTTCTTACTTTAAAAATTCCAGAGCTCGTTAAACTCGTTAAAACATCAACCATTACAGCCGAACCAGGATAGAGTTACTTTTTATTTCTTTTAAGCAATGAATAATAAATTATAACATCAACACCGTAAGGAATATATAAAGATTTAAAATCGATGAGCCGTAGATACAAATATTCATTATAAGACAATTATGCGAAAAAGCGTTAGAGTATAATAAACTTGCGTGCATGTAGTTTTTAAACCTAACAATAGAACAGGTCCTTGAATTAATCTACCTACACCAAAGATTTGAAAAAAAAATAAAATGAATCCCTTCTGCACTTATCACATGATGTGATAACATACATTACGCTTTATTGTTTACTTCATTATAAAAGTTTTCGTTTTTATGTTCCAAAGAGTGCAACGCTTGGTTTCTTACTTTTTTCTTAATTTTTCACTTTTTCTTTTCAATATACTTTCTTCGCTTTTTGCACGTCTACATCACCTAATGTTGATATTATTTTACAATTTAAATCAGGAAAAAATAAACAAACTGTAAATTAAAATAAACTATACAATAAAAAAAAAAATTTATATGTTCCACTATTCCAATAATATGTAAATGAATTACACAACCGTTTTGATATAGAAATTATGTGTTGCGTACTTTTGGGCTTAAAGGAAAATATATTATAAAACACACACTTATAAACTCACACATACTATGAAACCTCGCACGACACCGACGTGACATTTGATTTTTGTTTCTATAAATTCACTCCAATTACTAAATTTTCTTCATCTCCGAGTAAAGATCACATCAAAAGAATCATCTGAAAAGAGAGACACACTGCAACGGTACACGGTTGCTTGAGAAATGCTATATGGTGAACAAGTTTATTTATGAACAACAAAAGCAAAATGAGAAGTAAACATAAAAAACATACACATAAGAAATACGAGTAGACAACAATGGATTTTAAATAATTGCATGCTCAATGCCGAAAAATCGACGAAGTAGTTCAATGGACGTGAACCCAAAGATGAATAGGATAGCAAAATAAGCAACCCACTAGTAGAGGGACAACCACCCAGGAGATGGCAGACCAACCGGACTAACAACGAAATAGTTATTGGTTTCATTTTATTTATTGTAATCCAATGTGTTAAATAACAAAACAAAGTTTTACAATAAAGACAAAACAGTTTCTGCTTTGCAGGGTTCTAAAAAAATTGCGTTAGTTTTTTAGAAACTGTACAACAAATGAACAAATCTATCTGTAAAACTCGTTGAAAAATATGGTCCTGAGTCAATTTTTGAAATTCTTCTTTCTTTACACTGTCCCATCAATTTGTATGCTTTTAAATCAAAAATCCTTTAAACCCACTATGCATTCTCTGTTTTTAAGAACAATAGATGTCTCTATATCTTTTAGCAGAGGCCACTATTATCCAAAATCTCTCCGAAAATCATTTTTGAGTTTCTTTTGAATAAAAGAATTACTAATAAAATGCGGGTGGATACAATTGGATATGAAAATTTCCAAACTGTGTAAACTTTGAAGGGCTTAAGAGGACCCTGCACTTTCTCGGACCAAAGTTTTAGCAATTTTTATTTAAAAATTTAATTTCTCACTCTGAAATTTTTTGTCATATATTTAAAGACCTCAAAGAAAAATTGTGTAATAATTTAAAAAAAAAATCGTATACAAGGTTTTTTGCAGCTTCGTGGAGAACGTTTGAAAATCGTCGTTAACTGGAGTGTACGAGTGTGCGGCTCACTGGAATTGGATCTGAAAAAAAAGCACAGTCGGAAAAATTATGATTGCTGTCTCAAGGCAAACTATCACTAAGATCACTGATGAGGAATCGTGGCGGATTCCGAAACGGCCGTCTGATTTGCCCGTCTCTGTTTACACTGTTGTTGTAATGACTACATATATACGTTCCTTAAGTCTGTTATACATTACCTAAATTAACTAAAACATGGAACAGTAGTCAAGACTTAGAAAAATTAACGCTTAGATTTAATTTTCATAGTTTACTAAAAATATAACAACATTATTTTGTTTGACCAATAATTCACAAAATGGCAATGTTTTTGCCAAAAATATGACATTTTTTTTGTAAAATCGACGTTACAAATTGAGGAAAAAATTAAACAAACTCATTTTTTCTAGTAAGTCCTAAGGCCATTGTTGTTTAGAACATATTTAAATTTCAGACCGATCTGTTACATTTTTTTAGCTTTCATGCACACCAAAAATGGTTTCAAAGTTTTGTCTATCGGTTTTAACATATAAAATATAGTTACTTACGTTCGGTGACATAATCGTCTATATCTTCGAAAGTACTAGAAGTTTTTCTTTCTCTTTAAATATTATACCTTCGAATAGGAAACTTTAAAAAAAAATCGAGTTTTCTAAACCCAGAAAGCCCCCTTTAAAGATTCATACAGAACTAGGTCTAGGGAGAAGATATAACACACTATGTGGTAATTGGGTATACAAAAGGAAGTACGGTCACAATTTTAAACTTCATACTTCTTAACTCGTTTTGTAGTCAAAGGGCATAGCCGGGTTTCCATGTCAAAAATGCCCCCAAACCGAATCAAGTTTCGTATGGACCCTTTTGAAGCACTTGCTTTAAGAATGATTTGGCTAAATTTTCAGACCATTATTTGCAAATTTTTAATGAGTAATGGCGGATTTTGTAAATTTCGTTTTTCGCGTTTTTGAGCCCCTAGTCATAAGAAAAATCTGAAAAAATTCACAGTAATTCTTTGGTGTAAGGGACACATTTGAAATTTTTCGCGAATTTTCTGACGCGAATTTCGTGATGAAAAAATCGCGAAACTTTTTACATGCGATTTTTTTATACTAAAAATAGGTTTACTACTCTGATTTTTCTTATGTAAATAAGTCACTTTCGAATACTAATACTCTAATTTTTTCAGATTTTTGCAAGATGTGGACGGGGTTCAAACAAATTAAAAACTGCAATTGGCGTTTCATATGAAAGGTATTTACTTGTAATACCATAAGGCCATGAAAAATCAATTACAGCTATAAACTTTCAACTATCTGCTATTTTCGCAGAATTTTTTTGAACATTTTTTTTTGCAAACATTTTTTTTATGAAAATTCAAAAATTTTTTTTGTCACCCGAGTTGACACATTCATTACGCAATGCAACAAATTTTCAACTTTGGAACTATGTGCAAGATTTTCCAACGGTTTTATAGTAATTTAGGGTCGCTAATCACGACTGCGTACTCAGTTTTTCTCCATGATATCTGCATTATTATGTCATTGGAGCTCAAAAATTGTTCCTATCTCCCCAAGACCCCAATTGCATCTTCAATTAAAACAAAGTACATTGAACTCAAAAGGCCATGAAGACAATCAAGGACGTAAACTTGAATCCAAACAGAAAATATTAAAACTGTAAAAGGGGGCGTGGTATATTTTTGCTTTATTTATTCGTCAAGGTTCAGCCAATATTTTAATAACTTATTTTGATTTTTTGTTTAACCTAAGGTACTATTTCAAAAACTTTACAGACAATTAAGTAAACAAAAACGAAAAAATCACAATTAGCTAATTTTATGTTTGAGCTTGAGAATAATTAAATTTTAATGATAATAATCCAAAAAAAAAAAAAAAAAAAACTTATTATATCTCAACTTAGTAAATTATGCCAGTACATATTTAGCTACTTGTAACTTTTTTTCTTAACATTGTTTCTATATATCTCTATAGTTGGCAGCTACAAACATTATCGCTCTCATAAATTAAGTGTTGCAAACAAATGAATACAATAATTTTTGCCAATGTTTAGTTCGTTCTTTTAGTTACACAAGTAAAAGAAAAATTTATCTGCGAAACAACTTGAAATTACATGAAGTTAATCTCGAAGACATGAAAAAGTTTTTCTTTCCCTTGTCGGATACACTCTCTTCATGTATGTGTGAGTTTGAGAGGATGCACTTGTGGCATATGCCAAACCAAATATACATACATAGACACACATACACACACTCATATATATATATATATACCTATATGTTCACTTGTAGTTAAGACTTAAGAAAGCGCTCGATTACAAAAACTTAATTATACAACAGCACAACTGTCACACACATACATATGTACACACATGCGCTTACACATACTAATGAAACTTTAATGGCGCCGCCGGAAGTTAAATGAAAATATAGGCAAAATAAAACTAGAAATCTAAGTACAAAAAAAAAAAAATAAATACAAACAGGAAAATAAAGTTTAAGTTAAACCAAAGAGAATCATATATGATTTGAAATACATAAGAATAATGAGCGTAAGTTGAATCCAAACGAACGAAACAATAATATTTTGTAAAAGATATAAAATAACATAAGTAGAAGTTTCATATTTTGAAGTTGAAGATAATATATGTAACTACACTGAAAGAAAATACTGACGGAAAAACAAATTTACTTTGATGATGTAAGGACGAAATAATAAAGATACAGGGAAATTATTATTTGAAGGTCTGTCATTGAGCAATGCTCGATTGTGAGTGAAAAAATATTATAAAATATGAACAAAGTTCTGGCAAACAAATTCAATGTGTATTTTTCATTGTTCAAAAGTAAAACATGCATGCAAAAAGTATACAACAAAAACAAATATATTAAGGGAACATTCCAGTTTAAAATTGGAAAAATAGACTTTTTAGGAAATTTTTTTTTAAAAAGTATGATATTTTTTTACAAAATTTTTGAACAAAAAAAAAACAAGAAAAAAATATTTTTCCAGTTTTATAGCCATGAAGATAGCAAATCAAACGCACTTTGGCTTTTTTAAAATCAATTCAGTAGAACTCGAGAGATTAGTCCTGCCAGTTCAAAAAATATAATTTTGAGGAAAACGCTTTTAAAGTTTTTTTTTTTTTTGGTTCAAGGTTTGTTAACGGGAAACGTCATTATTTGGTCAAAGTGACTAAGTCGCAACAATGTATAAAGGGCAGGCAAATCATACGGCCGGTTCGGAACCCTCCACGATTCCTCATCAGTGATCTTTTTTTTTTTTTTTAATTTTTACGTTTAAAATTTAAAAACATGATTTACAGTGGCGGTCACAAAAACCGTACCACTTGCAATACTGCTGCAATTTCGGTAATATCTCCTAACTTAGCCCAAATTTCCCTTCCTTTGTAAAGGAGATTCCCTTGTTTATGTTTTAAGAATGTATTTAAACGGAATGTACCATTTTTTATTGCGCTTGTTTGGCGAAAAGAAGAATTTTTGCAAAAGTGCCAAAAACAACTGCAAAGTATAAACAATTGTCGCGCCACCAAAACGTCGAAATTTTTATTCTTAGGTATCAAGGAATGTCATAAAGTTATATACCTGAAGAAATCTGATGCCTACCTTCCACTGCTGTTGGACTGATCCAGAAAAAAGGCAATTTGTAACCGCTTGAAAGAACAAAACGATCAAGAAGACTATGGAAGACAAACACGAGAGAAAATGGCATAACCTGAAAGAGAACCATTAATTATCGATTCAAAAGTGCGGCCACAATAAGGACTGAGCTAATGAGCTATTACAACGTGAATATAAATGTCGAGATCTTACGCAGAAACAAACGAAAGTTCGGTCTGTATGGGAGACGATCAGTCAAAAAGTCGTTGTTGACGAAATGGATGGAAACAAATCGCCTGGCATGGACTAAAAACTACTGCAGTTGAACTCTGGCAGACCCGAAAAAAGTTATATGATCGGGCAAATTAAACTTAATTTTTTATGCGCATTTAATCTTCGGTAAGTGCGTCGCTCAGATATAGAGCAATCAATACAAGGATAACTGTGTAGCGAAAATAGTCAAATTCCCACAAAGTCATATGACTTGAATGGATTTTTCCTACTATATCCGGGGTCCCTTATGCTATATTAAAAGGGCTGTGAACGCCCAAAAATATCGCTAAAATTTTATGGAGCAATTGGTGTAAGCGAATTGTGGTGCACTTTCGCTCATTAATGACGTTATTTTTCCGGGCGACTTCTGCGGCATATAATCGCGCCAAATTGACATGGTTTAGTTAGTAATTAATGCCTAATGTTTAATAACTTTAGAAATAATAAAAAAGTTAGATTATTGATTCTTATTTGTTTACAGATTCAAAATGTTTTCGATGATGTTAGAATTTACTGGCGGGAATTATCAGGAAGCTTAAGCGGTTTAAGTCCGTTAGAGCACCTCTGTCATATAATGAAACGGAAAGTTGCTCAAAACATGTCAAAGAATAAAAAACCTCTTGTTGGAGTTCTGAAAAAAAGTTTGGTATTAAAAAAAAACGAATGATATCCTTAAAGTGCTTGTCGACTCTATGCCATGCAAGATAACGGCCATAAGAAAGGCTAAGAGGGGGACACAATCTAACTGAACTATTTTGCTTATGACTTTATTATGAAACAAATTAATCTTAGTTTACACCTTCAAAAAATAACAAATATTTTTATTTTTACATACTTTGAATTAATACCCTCAAAAACGTGAAATTTCTCCATATTTTTGCTTTAATTGAAAAGTAATAAAATTTGAGTGTATGATGTTTCTTTCCAAATTTTGTTCATTTTGTAACCGAAAATAAAAAAAAAATGATATTCATTAAAACAAAATCAGGTTTAGGTCCCATTTTAAAAAATTTTCTTAAAACTGGTGGGTGGTGCGATTTTTGTGACCGCCAGTGTATGAATGAAAATTTCTTTTAGTCAGCCATCAATAGTGCAAACTGAAGGTCTTCAAGTTCAGTCAAATTCTTTAGATGCTCACTGTAACTGCTTCCTTGGAACGTTCTTCGCTCTTCTGTTGGATTGAGCTAAGCGAGTTTTACTCGGGGGCTTTCGGTGTCGCCGATTACAAATCTGTAATGATCAGATTTTGAAAATGCAAAATGGCGGAGAATTAAAAAAGCAATGGATTTTCAAGTTCATCGGATTCGCTTGAAACTTACTACTACGGAGATTTTCGGGATCGCTGATTAGGATTTTCGTGTCAGATTTGTAATCACCGAACCTGAAATCCCCCGAGTAACGATTTTCGAGCGAATCAAATGAACTCAAAAAATAGTCGGATATATTGGAGCTGCCATTTTGAGTTTTGTAAATTCGATGTCAAATTCGTAATCAGCAATCCTGAAAACCCCCGAGTAATGATTTTGAAGCCAAATAAATAATTAACAGCTGTTTTTCGGGAAACTTTTTTGGACGTTAGATCCTTTTTTCAGTACACCAAGGCGCAATTATATGTATAACTTTCGTTTTACTTCGAATCTTTCATTAATATTTTAGGAGAGTATTCTTGAAACTAAAGGAAACCCAAAAATCAGATTAAAAAGCAATGTTACCCATACCCAAATTTTATATAGGAATGTTGTTTCCATATCCGTCAGATAAATCAATTACGAACTCAGTCAACACAGAACGCCTTTTAAAAACTACAAAAGGTACACATTTTTGTTCAAAAATGAAATGTGTTCGGAGTAAGCTGAGTTGCATGTCCCTTATTATTGATTTTTAAATTTTTTTAGAAATGTAGAAATAATTCCGTACAACTTGTTTAGTTTGCATGTAAATTCAATTTACTAGAAAATAAATTTAAAAATAAGAAGATGAATTTACAATAGGAAGATAAAGGGCCAATCGGCGACTTTCTTTATAGAGAGATAAGTCTGGAGAAGTACCAGACGGCGACTTTCCTTGCCAAGAGATGAAAGTGCTCTACTTATTTTATATTACAAAACAGATATAAATAATAAATAACGTTAGGCGCCCAATATAGCGGAAATTTACTATATTTACATCAATAATTCAAGAAATGCCTAGTCAACATTGGGTGAACAATGTTGATGCCAAAGTTCGGAAATTCAAAGATACAAAGTTTGGAAATACAGAAAGTGAAATATGACAAAGTAGATAAAAATGTTGCTTAGTCGGACTCTATGAGGTTCATATCCACAACAAAGCTGTTTGGATTAATTTTTGCTGTTTCTTGAGATTCCTTTAAAAATTGCTGAAAGTTTCAATCTAGACATACCTGGTGTACCTGCTGGAGATGCATATTCTATCAAGCCTTCTGAAAAACTTCAAAAGACACAAGGATTATTCAAGAATTCCATTTTTTAGTTAATTATAACATTATTCTGAGATTATTGAAAAATATCTAAAAGTTTTCATCTGCTATAGACACATATTCTGTTAAGTCCTCTAAAAACTTTAGATAAAAAGGACTAAAAAAGTCGCAAAAGATATTACTGCGAATCGCCTGATAGGCATTCTTCAAATTTCAATACTACCGCTTTTATAGCCGAAATTAAAAATCCAGCTCTTTTTCACTTTAAACAAAAACATCCAACAAATCCAAACAGGAAAGCTTACCAAACCGAATTTCGGCCAAAATTTTAAATCTGAGTTTTCTTCAAGCAAAATATAAATCAATAATTTTTTACTTTTCACTTGGCTGCAATTATTTTTAACCAAAAATAGGAACTGTGGTGCCAATATTCTTGTGTTCGGCCGATGCCAAACACCAAATTTATAGGCGAACCTGGCCGAAGTCGATGCCGAACGTACGTTAGAACTCTAGTTAGCAGTATCTAGTATTGGTTCCATAAAATTACTAACCTTTTAAGAATTTGAAAATTCATCTGAAATATTAAAAAATAGTTTTTGTGGATATAGATAAAAGGAAGCTTTTGCAATCCTCATAATGACTGCTTTTTTTAAAACAGACGGTAAATACTATACGCGTATTCTTCCACCGTATTTTGAGTTTTATTAAATTATAAAAATTAATTTTGTTGAAATTTTGTACACCAAAGTTTTTTAAAATTTGACCTCAAAAATATTCTAAAGACGACTCCGGAGCAAAAGTTAGAAAAATCAGAGGAAAGTTAAATTTTTCTTTTACTAGAGCGCCATCTATAGAACGATCAATTTTGTTGAAATTTTATGCACCAGAGTTTTTGCGCCAAATAGCAATTTTTACACCTATCTTAATCTAAAAATATTCCAAAATGGAATGGAATGGGTCTAGAGCAAAAAACAGGTGACGGCTTTTTTAAAGAGAAAAATGACAACCAACTTGTATTTATCCCCTTTCCTGAAAAACACTGATAGGGATTATATTATAAACAGTGTTCTAACTTTTCCCTCTAGGTCAGCGATTAATGTACATATGTAACTTGCTATTTTTCAAATAACATTTTCATTTTTTTAAGTGTAGTAAATACTGAAATTCTTGAATTCCGCTAAGGCAATGTTTTAGTTTATGTGTAGCATAATACATACATTCATTCATACCAGGGCCGTAGCCAGAAATTTTTTTCGGGGGGGGTTTTCATTCGAGGAAAATATTCATAAATAATTTTTATCAAACTGATTTTTAAATACAAAATTAAAATTTTAGGAAAAATGTTCCGTTTTTTTTAATCTTAACCTCAAAGAAATGGCAAAAAGTGAAAAAAAAATTCACAGAGTAATCAAATTAAATATTTTCAAATAAATATTAATCAATGTGCATTCTATTGCATTTTTTTTTATCGTGAGGGACATAATTTCATTAACTCTTTGACTTCCCACTACTGATGATGTACCCAACACCATAAAAATTACCAAAAATAGTAGAGGCTCATTTTTTTCAAATGATCATCATTGGGAATTTGAGCCATTATCAATGATAAGGTGCCCGGATGAGGTTGGCTTATATTCCCTAAATTCGTGAAGTCACAGCATTGAAAGAGATCTTGGTGCTCTGAGCAATAATGCGTTAAAAAATTAATTATACTTTAAGATTGCCTCCTAAAACTGCATTGGTTTTGCTAATAAGATGGAGTTTTTGCGAAAGAATTTTTCACGTTGAACACGAATCTGAGGTGAAAAATTTCCCATCACGTCACGTTTTGGGAAAAAAATGGTGTTCAAGCAAGTCTAATTTTACAAGGATCCGATAATTTTTTCTATTTTTATTAATTTTTAAACTTTTCAAACTGATTCAGGACGAAACTTTAAATCAAAAACAGTTACTGACCCAGAAAAACTATGAATGCAGGAGTGCTCAGTATCACCTTTTCTTTTTGAATCCGTAGTCAAACCTCATGTCGAAGAAAATAAATCGGATTTGATCGCATAGTGTAACTAAGATTTCATATTTATTTTTTATATTTGACTTTTTAGAAGAAAAAACCGATGGAAATAAAAAATATCGTTAAATAGATTTTATATTGACTTTTTTTCCATCCATTGGCAATTAATCTCAAAAATTAGAATAAAGTTTCCACATTTCGGGGGTGGTCAGAACCCCCAAAACCTCCCTCTAAATACGGCCTTGATTCATACGAGTAGACCAAGTCAAAGTCAAAGAAAGTGGCAAATAACTCAATTAAAAGACGGAGAAGAGCTAGTGAACAGCGAAAGTTGCGCAGAAAAGCATGTAAGATAATATTGCTGCGGAACAGATAAGAATTGATAGCTTGTATGTAGTATTTAGCAAAAACAACATGTGTGTATATGTGCATAGAATATGTGTGTAATTATACATGAGTTCAAGATAGGGGTGTTACATATTTATAAGTCTGGCATTTGACGTTATCTATAGCTAAGTAGCAGTTTATACTTTCAATGTTACGGTTATCAAAGCCAGTCGCATTAATTGCCCATAATAATAATAATAATAATTTATAATACAATTAAATGAGGAAGTTCAGAAAGAAAGAGCAGTTTTTGAGAGGAGTTTGTTTTTCTTGAGTGCCTCATTCAATTTCAATTACTAAGTTTAAAAAAATTGCTCGTTTCAAAGATCAAAAAATCTAATGAAGAAAACGATTTTTGTAATGAAACCAATTTTGAGATGGTTTTTTGTTAAGATTGATATTATAAATTTATTGATTTTTTTAATTGAAAATTGAAAAGCTTTTCACTTCGCCAAAAATCATAAAATTGTAGGTCCCTTCCGTTCATGTACAAATATAACTCACACAATGTGAATGAATGGGAAAAGCTCGATCTTAGGGTCTACATGCTCTGTTGTGCCATAATAGTACGATACACCCTTTTGCAAATTAATGTGGCAAGACAAATTTTCTTTGTTCGCTAGTCCGATGATGAGCAATATTCAACAGCTCAAATTAAAAAATAATAAAATATACGAACATCCCAAGAAACAAAAGTTTTGGGGCAGGTTCGTTCATTCGTACCTATAACGGGGATGATGAACAGTGAAAATGACATAAAAGTATTGCAAGATCGAATGTGCCCTGAACTTTCAAAGATAAATTTTGGAAGCCCAATTTCTTAGTAAGTTCTAATATCCTGCCATTCATCCAAGATTGTGGAAATATTTTTGCTGACCGCGGGGTAATTCGCCTATTCTCAATCTTATCGAGAATTTGTGATAAATCAACAATGCGAGACTCAAAAAGATGGATTGCACAAAAAAAATCAAGCTAATCTAACACTGAATGAACAGAGATAAAAACATATATAAAATTGTTAGTAGAATCTAGGCCAAAACGTATTCAGATGATGCTGGAAGCCAACGATGCACACATTTAACAATAATTTTATAATTGAACACATTTTCAAAGAAAAATTGCCTTGTCCACATTAATTTGCACAAGAGTGTAGTTGTATAAAGCCAAAAACTTTTAAAAAATAGGCAATAAAAAACATGAAGAATACCTAAGAAAACCGAATATATAAAATGTTATTCGCAAAATTTAAATGATACTTATTTTATCTCAGATTAAAGTGAATGACAACATATGGCATCAAAATACCGAAAGGTTTATGAGCTGGGTAAATTCAATTACATTACATTACCAATTCTAATTACAAGGAATTGTAATTGGTACTTTAATATTTTCAATTCCTTGGTAATGGAATTGATAAAAGTTTCAATTCCATTACAAGGAATTGTAATCAGTAATTAAAATTTTTAAATTCTTAGGTAATGAAATTGGAAAAATTTTCGATTCCATTACAGGCAATCGTATTTTGTAATTAAAAATATATCAATTTTCTTAAAGGAATTGAAAATGTAATTGAAAAGAAAGGAATTTATTATATAAGTGTAATCAATTACTCTCTTGGAATTAAATTCCAATTTAGTTGGAATGATTCCTGGAAAGTAATTGATTCCCTTTTAGTTCAATTCCAAAGAAGCAAAAAAAATAAAAAAAAAATTCGGAATTTTTTGGTTTTTTGGAATTGAACTAAAAGGGAACGAATTACTTTTTAGGAATCATTCCAACAAAATTGGAGTTTAATTCCAAGTAAGTAATTGATTACACTTAAATATTAAATTCCATTCTACTCAATTACATGTTCAATTTCTTTAAGGATTACAATTCCTTGTAATGGAATTGAAAGTTTTATCAATTCCATTACTAAGGAATTTTAAAACATTAAAGTACCAATTACAATTCCTTGTAATTGGAATGGATATGAAATTTAATTTCTAAAGGAATCATTACTACCCAACCCTGCTTGGCAGCTGCTTGGTCACTTTCTTTGCTTTTTTTTATTCCGGTTTTGAAAAAATTTTAATACTTTTCAATTGGCCTGGAAGCTGGGTTAGGCCAAACAAAAGTAGACACGTCGTGCTTTCTTAAAAATGCCAGCAAGCCCGTGATCTCGAAAAATTTGCTCCTTTTGAAACAACTGCAGATTGCTTGTCAAACGAGGAATTTTCGGGAAAATTGCAACTGCTTTTTGATCTTTTCTGGCCTGAAAATTGTGAAAAGTCAGCTAAGTCATTCGTCGTCCATAGCGCGGCATTTTTAGTTTTTCAAAAAAATTCCCGTCTCAAACTAGTTAAGCCTTAAAAGTTTTCAGGTCAGCTTATTTTTTACTTTGCGTACAAGAGTCTGACATATTTTGGCATTTTTGAATTTGAGTCCTTACAGTTTATTTAAGTAATCTTGATTTGCTACATTAAAATTTATTTATTAAAATTTAAATTTTTCGTTAACATTTTGATTACTTATGTATTTCCAATTGTACGTTTGTACTTACTTTAATTAACAAAGTTTAGTCAAATGTTATTTTGTCTAGTACAAAGAAATCAAAATAGAAAATCCCAATCGAATATGGTCAGAAAACTATAGAAAATGTTGTAAACTTTATAACAATAGCAAACGGTAACAAATCAAACCTTAGATAGATACATACCAAGTACGAATATGTAGATTTGTAAAATATTGATAAATTTATAACTATTACACATGAATATTTTTGTTTTTCAGTTATTTTTGTAATCCTTTATAAATTTCTACATTGCTCTGTGTATTGCAAACTTTTGCAATAATTGCTAACAAAAAACTTGCTCCATTCACAATAATAAAGTAAAAAGTAAAAATTTTGAAATTCACACAGAGATATTCCCCGAAGTATGAGTATGGAGTATGTGTGTGTTTTTTTCAAAAAATTCCTGAAAATTGTACACAAAATTTTATGTTTGTTACAATATTTTGCAGTAGGTACAAGTAAGGATAGGTATACTGAAACTTAGTTACTTTTAACTTACACAAACCCTATACATTTTCAGGTGTTGCTGACCTTAATTTCCGCAACAGAATATAAACTAGAGTGTTCAGATGATTTCAAAATACTTTATGCAAAATTTTTGATAATACTTGCAATGAAAAAGTTTGAGCTTTTACTTTATTTATGTGATTGTAAAATTATGTGCCTTGAGTCCTGCAAGTTTAGTTACGTTCTGTATATTTTTGTAGTAAATATCTGAAACGAAAAGTTTTGATGCAATTATTTATAAAAGATATGCACAAATAAATGAACTTTATTTGATGTAAAATTGAACTGAAACGTATGTGTTTCATTTGATTGAACTTAAAACAATAATCATTTATACAACACAGTACAACACCACTTTGTTCACGACTATAAATAGATGATTTTTTGAAAGAGAGCACATATAGTTATAGTTCTTTTCACAGGGAGCTCAAGATCACGGTGAAAACCTGTTTGAGTAAGCTTATTATTTTAAAATCCCATCTTTTCATAAACAAAGTTGATCGATACAAGAAGTTAAACATTTTTAATTTTAGCATCAATTAAAATGTTACTAAAATGCTCGTAAATGGTAATAACTTGGAATAATGTTATTATTTCATGTCATTCTTTCTTTGCGAAAAATATTCCTCCTACAAAAGTCAGGAAGGTGCCCGAACATCAATACTACTTCCTTCTCCACTTAGTTGAAAATTTTGTACAAAAAACTCCGAAAAGAGGATTGCGTAGAATTCCATATTATTTTGGGACATTTAAATTTCTCGGGTCGGAAAAGTCGACTTTTTGGAAAGTTGTTGAACGTAGGGTAGGTTAGGTTGGAACGGCCCATTGTGATACCACATAGTTGGACCTACAGTTTAAGGCTGATTCCGAAAGGTGGTGTGGCAATTTTTTATCAGCTCGGTTTTGGTTTTGCCATTATCAACCAAGGTGTGCTCTTTGTAGATTTTCTTATAATTCTCATATACTTTATATTGATACTGAATATAAGAAGGTTGTGAAAATTAACCACCAGACGAAGACGGGAATCAAACACGAACCTCCCGGACATTGGCGTAACTAGGATTGTTCTCTGGGGGGGGGAGAGGGGAGGGGGGATGGGGGCCAGGCCCCCAGAAAATATATTTAACAATCTTTTATTGGTTTTCACTGTTAATAATTGATACATTTGAAAACCTTTCCTGTAACATGGTTGCTCTTAACCAAAGTCTTCATTACGGGACAGCTCAAGCGTAATGGTATTTCAAAATTACTCAAAAGTAAAATTTTTTCCTCGGGTACGTGAAAATATGTTTACACATCAAACATTTTGGTTGGACAATCAAAAAATTGCTTGCATAACCGCCGCATAATGAATAAGTGTTGTCTAAATTAGGGTGGCCAAATTTTTGAACCGTGAAATCAGTACATTAGACTTTGGAAAGCAGTGAAAATCAGTACAAATCAGTACAGTTTTTTTTGTTTGTTTTATTACCTAGTAATTTCAATGTAATATAGTGGTATCCTTAAAATTTTTCTCCGATTTTGTGTGTTCATTTTACATTTGTTTCAGCAGACAATAAGTCTGTTCCCGTACTACAACGCGGGTGAACGCGTTCGCCCAAAACAGTCCAGAAGGCGTTCTCGCCCACAAAAAACTTGCAAATGAGAGCAGAGATGAGAGATTAATTGTCTTCTTCTTCTTCTTGCATGAAATAGCCCGCACTTTTTTTTTTCTTTTGTTCATTTTTGTGTATCAGAGAGAGCATTTTCAGTTTACCAGACTTTACCCAAAAAGTTTCCATATATAGAGAATTGTGAGAGCTAAAGACAGTAATTAAATTCAATTAATAACAATTTCCTTTCATTCATTTAACCCTCTCAGGAGAATGTGACCTTCCATGGTAGGAAAAAATCGAGATGTCATAGTCAAAAATACTATTCACGAATTTTTAGAGGTCCAAGTTTAGCCGTACGCGATGTACACATAATTGTACAAAAAAGGCACGCAAGATATTTGATGTGTAAACAGTTACACCAACTTAATGCCATATACATAAGCTCACATATATAGGGATTTGATGTATAATCTATATGCTAGGTAAATAATTTAAATTAAAACAATTCTTTTATAAACTTAAAAATTTATTAGATATCTTTTATATATAATAGCCCAATACAATATAAATTGCAAATGGTCTTGCATCATTGCAAATTCAAATTTTTATTCCATATCGCATATATTTGTTGTTGTGATAGCAAAAATATTTTGCAATTGCACCAAATCGTAGTTGCATTATTTTTCTTTTACTCAATGCATCGGGCACGATATGTTTGCATATACGCAGCTGTAATTGCATCTTTTTTCCGTGCTTTAAATTTTTCTTCCTGTCGATTTGAAATTTTATTAGATGTGAAAATTTTACATAACGTCGCCTGAGAATTGATTTGGCGTATAGGTGCATGAATTGGTTCACATATACGCCAAATCAATTCTCAGGCGACGATAAGTGCTTTCCGCATTTAACATTAGAAAGGCAACAGGGGTGACCAGTCACCCCACTACTTTTTAAAAGCACCGCAAAGAGATTTGCCTTAACTGCATTTAATAAAAATAAGAAACAATGTATTTTTATTGAAGTAAATAAGTGATTTTATAATAAATAAGTTTGATTATTTCTGTTTAACATATTTGCTATTTACATAGATAAAAAGTGTTGCCTTTCTAAGGTTAATGCACAAAGCAAAATTTGTATAATGCCGTGGTTTGCTATCATTTTCACTACATTTTGTTTATACATACATTTATTGAAACCTAGATTCTTTATTACTTATCATTTTGTATTATTTTTATATTATAAAAAATATTTAATTTTAATCCAATCTAACTATCCGAATGTAAAACCTATCAAACGCCTGTGTTTGCTACGGCGACTTCTCTGCTTGTATGGTATAGTCGATCTTCATACTTTTAATACCAACAAATAATTCTGCCACAAATAAATGTACACACATATTTTGTTTTCGTATGTACATATATGTGTGAGTAAATTCATCGAAACATAAACAAACAAACTCCGCTCGTATTTTAATTTCTCCCTCTCTTCTTCTCTTTTCTCTTTGTTGTTTAGAGTAGCACAGTCATGCCGCGCAGTAGTGCGAGCGAGAGGGGAACTGAGCGTTACAGTTATCTTACATCTTACGTTACAGTTATTCCTACATTTTACACATTTGAAATTTTGCCCATACCGTGAGCTAAAATGTTTACACATCAAAACCGTTCAGAGAGCTTTAAAATACTCCGACTTACACCAAATGTGTCTCTGTCGACAGAGGAAGGTTCTATCTACATTAGAGATTTGTTTTTTACACATCTTTTTATTATTTAGTATTTTTAATAATTTTTTGAAATTGACGACACTAAAAAAAAAGAGAGCACAAAAAAAAGTGAGGTTTTCCCATAAAAGTCACAATAGTTTCGACGGTTATGCTTCGATTGTAACAAAACAAATCCCAAACGATAAAGGAAAAAACAGCAAAGACGTTAATACCAAAAAATTTTCAAATTCATGTACACACATGTGTGCGAACATGCTGAGAGGGCTAAAAACTGACGTTAACCGACTTTTTTCAAGTAAATATTGCTTTTCACTTCTCGATAGCAGTAACGTGAGACTGTCTGCAAAAACGATTTTAAGACCATTAAGGTTAATCACAAAAATTCTTAAGATATTAATTTGAAAACACCAGTACAAAATACAAAAATCAGTTTATTTTCGTACTGATTTCGAGATTTCAAATTATCAGTATTTAAAAAAAAAAAAAATCAGGACATGTTCTAATCAAATCAGTACGTCTGGCTACCCTATGTCTAATAGAATAAGGAAATGTTATAAATTTTGTTGTAGAAACGAATAATCTGTTTAAGTTGCTTTAAGTATTTATCATAGCTTTTGCTGCAAAAGCAAAAACTCGAAAAGTAAACAAAAATTTTTTTCTTTTTTTAATAGATATTCAAATTTTTTTTTTTTAATGAATGCAAGTTTTCATATAATCTTTAAATTAATCATTTTCTTTGGACTTAACTTTTCTTGCCATATTATTTATATTTCTATTATTTCACTAGACTATCGAGGACGTTCCATATGAGTAGATTTTATATGTGAAAACTCGTTTGCCAAAAACTTTAAATGCGTTTACTTCATAATTTTTTAATCGGCGTGCACTAGTTATAACTAATAAAAATAAAAATTCTTTTTATATGAACCAAAACGCGGGCTGGAGCGTTACGTAGCCATTTTTTTTTTTTTCTTATTCATAAACTTTATCTCGATGTCTCATAATTTCGGAGGTATGGCCGTGTGGAAATGGACTTGAACGTTACTCATTTTGGGGAAAACCTCTTTTTTGTACCAAATCATTCCACAGTTTTTATGATGCTATGCCCAAGCTAAGAGATCATGGAAAATATTAACAATAAGAAACATTTCTTCAATTTTTAGATTGGTTTAAAAATAATGCTGTCATAGAAATGCTACGCATTTTAATCTTTTGAAGATTTGTTAAAATGACATTTGACGGTCAGTGATTAAGAAGTGTTTTTCATCGGCCAAAAATCTGTATCTTTTGAGCTACTAAAGATTTTTTAGTAAACTTTTTTTTTTGTTGAATATGAAATTCTTCAATCTTAACTTTATTATGCCAATTTAAATCTGCTATTTAGATTTTTATATTAATAACTCAGTGCAACGCTAAATTTTAAATTGAGAATTAATAACTTTCTAAGAATAATTCAAGGTCGCTGATTCCTGCCCTTTATTCAGATTTTCTCTTTCCCGTAATATAAAAAATATCCTTCCAAAGCGATATTCATTAATATATTAAGCTACATTACTTTTAATGTACTAGCAAATAACAAAAAATAAAACCGGTGAATACGTAAGCTCGGATTTTTGGCCAACGGATTTAAATCTTGAACCACTGAGGGATGGCTTTTTTTCGTTTGTAGCTTTCATATTTATCGTTTTTCTTCAAAATATCAATATAATTTTTATTTTTCTGAACTTTTTCCATCGTTTGGTAGCTCGTATGATCATTACAAGCAGCAAAAGTTGAAAGTTTTGTATTTTCCAATAAAGTAGACCAAAAACTGGCAGGAAAAATATATATTAGCCCGTTGGCATTAAAAGAAACTTAGATGAAAAAAAATCTTTTAGATATTTCACACTGGAACAATGCTTGTGAATACTGAAAAAAATTATTTTTTGCTAGTATTTTGATTTAATCAGCAAGGTCTTCCTTATTCTAATAATTGAATGTAAATCTCAATAACTAAAGCGCGGTTCACGCCAAATTGGCACGCTTTGTTGTGGTCATCACGTCGCCCCTAGTCATAAGAACAACAAATTTTTTACTGGGATTTGTTTACAATACCGTTATCGTTAGTTGATAAATTTTTCATATTAATTGATCGCAAGTTGGAGATTGTGTGCACAATGGAAGCTGCAAATAGAAAATTGATTGTGAACAAATTTATTGAAAATCCGTAGTGGTCTGGTTCAAAGATTGCGAAAGTGTTAAATATCTCCAAAATAACGGTATGTAGAGTTATTAAGCGATATAAAGAAACTCTTAGTGTTGAAAGAGCTAAAAAAGTTGTGAACAAAACGGGAACCACCAACCTAAAATTAAAGGCAAAGATCTTGAGGTCTATCAAAAGCAATCCCGGACTATCGGATAGCGATCGTGCCAAAAAATTCAATACCAGCAAAAGTACTGCTAGACGAATACGCATAAAAGCTGGGCTAAAATGCTATCGTGCTATAAAATATCCAAATAGAACAGACAAACAGAATTTGCTGGCCAAAAAACGTGCTCATCTTCTTTATAATAATGTTTTGACCAAATTCAATGGATGCATTATTGTGGATGACGAATCATACGTAAAATTTGATCTTAAACAGCTTCCAGGTCAAAAATTTTATATGGCAACGAATCATGGTAATGTACCCTCAAAATTCAAGTACATAAAAATGGATAAATTTGCAAAGAAAGCCATGGTGTGGCAGGCTATTTGCAGCTGTGGCCTCAAATCCAGGGCATTTGTGACATCCTCTTCTATGACGTCTGATATTTACATCAAAGAGTGTCTTTGGAAACGACTATTGCCATTTGTTCGTCACCACCATTCTCCAGTGAAGTTGTGGCCTGATTTAGCCAGTTGCCACTACTCTAAGAAAACCATGGCTTGGTATCAGACGAATAAAGTAGATGTAGTGCCCAAATATATGAATCCACCCAATTGCCCCCAGCTTCGACCGATCGGAAAATACTGGGCTATTACAAAATATAAGTTAAAGAAAAATGCAGGTATTGTCAAAAATGTGAATTCAATGTTACTAAAATGGAACCAAATAGCCCCAAAAGTATCCAGAGCGGATGTTCAAAGGTTGACGGGGTCTATTAAAAGGAATACCCGGAACTTTTTGCACAACAAAGAAATTTAAATCTTTTAATATTATAGTATTAAAACACAATATTAAACTTATCATTTAATGCATAATTTGTTTTTCTGAGTGTTCTGATTAAAAAGATACAGCAACTTTCCTGCGTGCCAATTTTGCGTGAACCGCGCTTTATAAACAACAATAACAAAAATTTTGTTCACCATTTTGTTGTTTAAGTATTTACATTTTTAAGTGTTTGATGGGGGAAAGGGGGTATTTAACCATTTTTTCCCTTGTAACCGCTACTGCTCTTATGTCTATAGTTTGTTAAAGACAATGCAGTAATTCTATTTCAGGTATTTAAGTTAGGCTATTGATGGTTAGGTTAGGTTGGAGTGGCTGTCGAGAGACACACTTAGGCCTGAACGGCCCATTGTGATACCACATAGTTGGACCTACAGTTTAACGCCGATTCCGAACGGCGGTGAGGCAATTTTTTATCGGCTTGGTTATTTTGCCATTACCAACCAATGTGTGTACTTGTACACTATCTTATAATTCTCATACACTTCATATTGATAGTGAATATAAGAAAGTAATGAAAATTAACCACCAGACCAGGGAATCGAACCCGAACCTCCTAGATGAAAGTCTAGTGCACTATCCACTAGGCTATCGAGGTTGATGATACTTAGACAAAAATTAAATTGCTGGTGTATTCAAAATTTGCTATAAAATTGGTTAACTTTAACTTAAATTTTCTCATAATTGAATTTTATGGACTTGACCCATTATGAATCTGAACGCTTCATATATTCTTTTAAATTTCAGTAATATTATGGCAACTCTGTGCTACATCAGCAATAACTAAGTACATTTTTAACAACAAATAAAGAAAGTATTAAATGTTGTTCAAATACTTTTTCAAATACTTTCACTTCAATGTCATGAAACTATTTTATTTTTTCAGTTTTTACTCTACATCAATAACAAAACTTTTTTTTTCTGTTCCTAAATTCAATTTTAAAAACTATTTTGAAAATAGAAAAATAAATGTTATTTACACTATGCCAACACTATGCTACACATGATTTTCATACCAAAACATAGCAATAAAAAGGACACTAAAGTAAATAAGAAAAACTGCAACAAATTGCAAGGACAGCTGCCCTGCATAAGTATAGGATACTACAAAAAAAAAATTATTTACTTTACGCTTGCTGTAAAAAATGGAAACGAAACGCAAACTCAAATTGTAAAAAATAAAACTTTCCAACGAAACTTTTAATGAAGGAGAGTTTTACATTGTCAGTCAGTTTTGCTTAAACTTTAAGTTGCCAATGTAGTACACAGGCATACACAGAAACGAGTAAATACATTGATACTTTTATATACAGATACTACATATGAACATATTTATTTGCAATGTACATATTTAGATATAAAAGAAATGCAATCATCAACCTCATTCAATACTTGAAATGATCAATATCATCCATCTATCATTTTTTGTCACTGTTTTGTATCATTTCTATCACTATTACTTTTATCACTAAGTACTTCTACTATTACTCGTACCACTTTGCTTGCTACTACTTCCTTATTCCCTCTTCTGCAACTACCCGCATTTTCTTTAATATTATTTTATTATTAGCATTTCTCTCTACAGCTTCTTCTATGTATTATTGCGACCTAAATTAGATGCATGCTTAAATGCCAATATGTATGCAATGATTTTCTATGCAGCTGCCTGATTTATGTTTTTATTAAACGATTTTTTTAATAATATCTGCGCGTACAAAGAAGTGATTTTTTTTATGTTTGTTAGCTTTTATTGCTATTGCGGTTGCCAATTGATTTTTGTGACTTTTGGATAAGCTGAAGCTATTGATGCATGCTTTATTGATTTTGTTGATTTTAATAGCAATTGGAAATTTTTCTTGCTGATTGCGGTTAATACATTGTTATATTTTCAGCTACATATACTGTGAATGAGCAGAAATAAAAGGTAAACAAAATTTAATTTTTAATAACTCATTTAAAAAAAAAAAATTTAAATAATTTAAGTTTTGTCATGTTTCGTTACTTCAATTTTAATTTAGAGGTCTAAAGCACACCAATTTTTCTATGGAATCACTCGTCATAGTGTTTGGGAATAACTGCTACCTTTTGAGTTCCATACATTGTGGGAAATTGGAGTAAAAATCAGTGTAAAGCTCATACAACCTTTGTTTGCAAACTGAAAATTATTTCTGAGGATTACATTATTCATGGTTTGCTTCTTATTCATTAGCTGCTACAGTTCACGAGATATCTGTTATACCAAAGTCACTCCAACTTATGCACTTACAAGAAACTGTCTGGTAGTAAACTCACTTCTTCAATGAGTTCTCGGTCACTTTTGGGGAACAAGAGATCTGACGTGCTAGCGAGAAATGATTCTAAGATAAGCATTGGGTTATAAATTGATTTTCGTTAAGAGCTTTGGTTAGTAACAAGTGCTACGATTAAGAAGAATCAGCCCTAAATCTACGCTAATTCTATGTATTAGTCAAACCTTTTTAAAAAAACAAAGGGGAAATCTAAAATCTTAACAATACTTGGTTTAAATTATCACCTTAGTTGAGCAATAATTCAACTTCGAACCTGTATGGAAGTGCTAAAAACTATGGTACATATTTTATGTGAGGGGAAAGTTTCAAGAAGAATTTCTTAACCTTAGTAACGATTATGCATAACGGAATCCTTAATTAGGGACGCTACAGTTTTGCTAAGAGATATTGCTTTGTAATTGTACTGAATCTAAACTGTGATCTAACAAAAAAATGCAACAGACACAATAGATAAAAATTCGAGAAATTATTCTAGTTTGTACATCATGGGAAAAGGATCGGTTCCCTTCTTCCCCGGTTTTTGAATTGAGTTTACTAAATAACAGCCCTACAAATAAATGTTGCCATGTATTTTTTAATAATTAGTTTCACGATTTTAATATTTCGATGAGAAAGGCCCACTCGGGCCAAAAGTTAGATAAAAAATTAAATAAAAATTCAGATCTAAATTAAGAAATCATAAAATCTAACCTTAAAACACACCAAAAGTAGATCAAAATTATTGCAAAAGTTAGCCCTTAAAATTTAGGCGAAAGCTCAAACCAAATATAAGAACAAAACTTTTACCTAAAATTGGACCAATTTCCGACTAAAATCCAAACCAAATTCAGGCCTAAATTAAGATAAAAAAATCAAATTAAAATCCGGTTTAAGCCAAAATTATGGACACATACATTTTCCATGAAATTCGTAAAAATTTTAAAAACAAAACAAACAAAAAGCCGGTGACTGATTTTATTAACTTAAAGTTGTTTATTCAAAATTCAGACAAGATTCAGATATTCGGACCAAAAATCAAACCAAAGTGCACACTAAAGCTCAGATCAAAATCTGGACCATAATCAGACCCAAAATTAGCACAAGAGTCATACAAAACTCAGACCAAAACTCAGGCCGAAATTCAGGCTAAACTCCAAACACAACTCAGTCCGATATTCGAGACCAAGACTCTGATCATAATTTAGACCGAAAATCAAAACAAATTTCATAACTAAGCTCAACCATAAATCAAACCAATTTTAGACCAAAATCTGAACCAATTTCAAAATAAAATTAAATAAAAAATCGGAATACAATTAGGAACAATTACACCAAAAAACCACACCTAAATTTAAATCAAATTCCAATTAATGTCAAAAAAATATTCAGATAAAAAATCAAACCAGCTCTGAGCAATATTCAGACCACAACTCACACTAAAATTCGAACGGAAACTCAGAACAAGATTCAGATCTATAATCAGACCAAAATTCAAAAAAAAATTCAGACTAAAATCAAGATCGAAAATCAAATTAAAATTTAGACCAAAAATGGAAACAAAATTTCAACTTAATTCAATCTAAAATTCCGACCAAAAATTGCAAAAAAATTTGAACAAATACACATTAATTTCAGATCGATATCGGGCTAAAATGCACACCAAAATTCAGAATAAAAATTAGACCAAAAGCCATTTAAAAAATCAGATTAAAACTCAGGCCACACTCAGAAAATATAAAATAGTCAACACCTGTGCCTAAAAAAAAAGAAAAATTTGGAAAACTAATACAAAATATATTCATTATTCTTCAATGAATTGGTAATATTTTGATAGTTAAACTATTTCGCTTATCCAATATTTGTAGTGAATGCTCGCACGTTAGTCTAAAAAAAGGTGAAACTTTCGCGAATTTCGCATCGACACGTGAATTCCCACAATTTAATTTTTGATTTGCTTGGATACCCTTAAAAAGCTCTTGTGCTGTGTGCTTGTCACAAATAAAGTCATCAGAGAACAATTGCCTACATTTTCAATCGTGTATTGCAAAAAATATAATAAACCACTAGAAAATGCAATAGGGTGTTAATAATGCGCCCTAAAATAAAAACCTCAAACTGTGCGAAGCCCAAAAAAAGAGAAAAAATATATATTGATATTTCTTTTAATGATAATCAAGTTGCTGAGCTGTAATTACGAAAAAGCGAATTCAACAAACCGCAAAGAAGTGCACTTAAAGATCGTAATATTTTCAAGTGTGGAAAAGTAATAAATTTCTCAAGGTTGCTATCAACGAAAAAAAAAAACATATTAAGGGTTAAAGTAGAGCATTATAGAGAGCTTTACCCACTATTTATGGGGATGATGAAAGTAAATAAAAACTTGTAAGTAGCTAAAAAAGTAATAAAACTATTATAAATTAGGTACTTAAAAGGTAAGGGTATGTTCGAATTCAAGAATTAAACGAAAATGTAATGAGACCACAGAAAAAGGAATATGGGAAAGGTTTTGGGCAACAAGTACCAGGTTTCTTTATTGCTGTTGTTGTTGCTGCTGCTCACAATGGCGGGAAAAAGTTTTGAAAAATAAATATAGAAAGAAAAATATCAAACAGAGGAAAAAAGTTTATTTCTTAAAAACCAAAAAATGCAACATTTTCTTTGCTAATTGTAGCAGCAAAAAAAAATAACTCCTCGTTGCTACTCCGCGCTACCACTTTTTATGTGTAAAAACTTTTTTTTGTTTTTTTTTTTTTTTTGCCTCAATTGTGGTATTTTCATACTAATTACCATGATTACACGAGACTTTAAGTTTTGTTTGCAATATTACTTGAGGCTATAGTAATGAATTTCAAAGTGTTGTGCTTACAACAGCAATTAGAGTTCTAATTTAAAATAGCGAATTATAATGGGAGTGTGAGAAAAACTTTTATTACTTTATAATTATGTAAGTCAGTAAATTTTTCAGTTACACTTGATTGAGAGAAATCAATATAAAAATGGACAAGTTCAGTTAACTATTAAGAAAAATCTAAATAAAAAATAAACTTAAATGAACTTGTCCGATGGTCTCTGATTTAATATTAGAAAACTTTTCCTCGTGTAAAGGATTTGAAGGACCTAATATCTGATAGAATAGTACGAGTAAACGATGACCCTTTTGTGGACTCCAGTGTTCTACACAAGTATAAGAATAGCTATAAAAAAGCGCCAATTTTAGTTGGATATGTTGGTGACGGAGGGGTACTCAAACAACATAATTTTCCTAACTTCGCCCTTGTTGGATTAGCGAATCTAAAACTCAAAGTTTTAATTTTTTCTTTGCACGATTTCGGGTTGATTTTTCTATAGCTACTTATTTTACAAATGAAATCTACTTTTCTAGTCCAGATAAGGACTCAGATTCGTAATCGACGACCCAAAAATGTGTTCAAAGATTTCTGAGTTTTGCATGTTAACTACATATTACTACATATTACTACTTTTCAAAGTAAATTTCTCTTTTCCTCATTTTAAAGTTAAAAAAACAGATTCTTTCAAATACAGATGAGAGCTTACGTATAGATTAGAGGAATAAAGAAGTGTATATGAAAAAAAAACATCCGAAGACGCCATTTAAATTTTCTAAAAGTTCTCGCAGAGAACTTTTTAAAGAAATACAACACATAGAGATGCGATTCATTCCCTTGGTTGGGTAGAACCCAATTAGCGTTTGTACACAGTTCTGATACCTTAACCTCAGTTGAACCTTGGATCCCAAAATAATATGCATCTCGATAGGCTTAGGAAGTTTCTTAAATCGTTTGTTCATATTTTAGATAGTTCCGGGAGGTTTCTGAAGTATGGTATCACTGAGGTTTTTCACTGAATTGCGTCTCCCAATTAGTTATTTTTTCCGTCTGGAACACACTAGCTGAATTTAGGGCGCGAATCGATCGATTACTGCCCAGCCTCTCCGTGAAAATTCTCCAACGCCACAGTCCACCATGAATGCCCCGGGAATACAGTAGTGTCAAAGTTACTTATTATCATGCCGTTGATCCATTTCTGCCGGGAAAACAATACGGTACACCACAAATTTATTAATGAAAGTCACGGTTAGAATGCCTATTGCTTATTCAAGAAATCAATTGGTAAGGGAGGCATTAGAACATTAAGAGCCGCCGTAGAACGTGACTGAATGGCTATTGTAATTCCAATGCAGGTTGATCTTTCATTGCCTTAGTTTGAGTCTTTTTTCTTTTTGGAAAAAAGTTTTATCTTCGACTATGATATACATAAATTATTAGTTTTTTAAATTAAACCTAATAGGTTTTCACGTAAACTGCCCCTAAGTGTGTTGGAATTAAATTCTCATGGGATTCCACTCCAACCAGTTCATGGAAAATATGTCCACCTGCGCAGAAATCCAGAAAACTCAGGTAGTTAATCCAGTGGGCGCTAAACATGGGAAAACGCAAAATCTCAGCAGGAGGGAGAAAAACCCGGGTTGGGTTTTGATCTCATCTCTTTCCATGAAACTATATTAAAATTAATATTAATTAATAATAAAAATTAATTGTAGACCCGGAAATTACTGAGCTGATTGAGCTAAAATTTAGACGCTATATTTGTTTTGGTTTCGGAATTATTTGTGTGATAATGTTACTAATTACAATTGGGCATGTTACCTCCAACATAAACCTTACGCTGCTGTACATAGGTTAACAATGACATACTACAGACAAAATGTTAGTAAGATTGGAATAAGGAGTGTTGCGCGTCCCATTAATCCGAATTTTCATTATAGAATATCTCAGAGATCATTTGTGGTACGGAATTAATATTTTGAATAAAATATTTTTTATTAATACTGGAGTTATCAAGTGGCGTGGCACCTACCACACAATACTAATGCTTTTTCGAATTTATTTCCGGAACCTTTTACAGCATAGTATTGGAATTTCATACAAACTCGATGGTTGATAAGGAAATAATATAGAAAATTTTTGGTTAATTTGAAAAAGGTGACACGGAACCCCAAAAATCTGAATTTCCAATACGGAATATCTCAAGTACAATGTATGGCAAATAGAATGTCATAGCGTTTTTCTCGAAACCATTTTTTTCGGGACGGTGGATACGATTCACAAAAAACCACTTGTCCAATTGACTTGAAATTTTACAAGGCTACTAAGCAAATGTATAGGTATGGCCTTATCTAGGATTATAGCTAAAGCATTTGTTTAACTAATGTTTTTAATGCAAAATATAAACAAAAACAGGGCAAAAAACGTCTGATTTAGAAAAATTGAAGAAAAATTTTGTTTCTTATTCCCTAGATGAGGCGATAGCAGGAAGTTTCACGATTACAAAATGGGTTACATTTTGTGTTTCAGAATATTTAAACCGGAGATATCATGTCCACCATGGAGCAACTATTTTCGGCAGGCTCAAGTTCGAGGCGTCGAATGAACCATTATTAACAAAGATATTTTTAACATTAAGAACGAAAATTATTGTTCAAAACCTGTAGAAAAACTTGCAAAAAACCTCGAATAAAAATATTGAAAAGCTTTTCATTTACAACAATTTCAAAAAACATCGATATTTCGCACCATCTCGGGTAGAATACCCGAAATAAGAAATTTTAGTATTTAAAAAAATTCTTAAAAATAGTTTTTAAATTTTAGAGGCTATAGTAGTTTTTGGCTTTCCCCAAGAAAATAAGGTGACTAGGTGTAAAAAAACTACAAATATTATTTAGGCCACATCATGAGAAACAAATATTTCCTGGGATCAAATGTATTTAACACAGTATTTTAGAAGTTATTATAAGTTAAAATCTACATCTTTATATATTTCTCCATACATTTTTTTACAAAAGTTTCGTCAGCTGAAGCCTCAGATAAATAAATGAGGACCTGTGAAGTTATAATTTTTACATCAAGTTTGTTATTTTATCTACGCGAATTTCTCATTTGAATGCAAAATAATTGATTTTGTTTTTTTTTTTTGATTTTTAAAATCACCTTCCAAAAAAGTATGTCTGTTCACCTGGCCTTGAAGTCAAATGAAATACAATATTTTTAAATTATTTAAATGCAGTTTTAAAGTCAATATATATAGAAATATTAAACAGTGATTACTCTTGGGAAAAATTTATAAATGTATTTTTGACGAATTTTCAAATTTACTGTTCGATTAATCGAACGTTGGGACGATATAAGCTAATGTGCAGTAGTGGTAAATGCCTAGCCATTCTAGAGGTGAAGGAATAGGGATCAGCCACCAACGGCTTTAGGTATAAAATCATTAGACCAAATAATTTTTCAGAAGTAAACTGTACAGAATAAAGGCTTTAGCTATTATTATAAGAGATGCATCGTATCTGTTTGTACCTCTGAAGTATTTCTGTATAAAAATTACTTTAATTTGAATGTCAAAAATATCGAGCACATACTTAAACAATCTAAGTTTTCATTATATATCAATATCTAGTAATTATCCTTACTTATTTTCTTACTCATTAATAAAATTGAAAAGAAGTATTAATATACTTAGGTTTTTTAATGAAGTTGTCTTAAAATTTGCAAAAAAAAAAAATTCGAAAAAACTTAATTTTCATTAAAATATGAACTCAATTCCATTTATATTTACTTTCGTTTGCAAGCAAATTGTAGCAACTGCTGCTAGTAGCTTCTGCTGCGCTGCAATTCGTTTCATCGATCTCTTCTCTTCCGTTTAATTTATATGAGCTCGAAACCAAAAACTCATTAGTATTCAATATTTGTTCCGAGTACATTAATTGGGCGTTACCAGTGATTTGAATATGCTAAAAAACCTTTTCATTTACTTGTTTCTATGCGCTGCTCCTTCTTCGTTGTTGAATAGATATGTATATATATATTTATAAAGAGCTGGCAACACTATGTATGAATGAAAGGACATACATCAAGTGTTTTTTTTTTTTTTTTAAGTTCATTTCTGTCCTTATGTTTGAACATGTTGGTATCGTTGTTCTGGTTGCTGTTGTTGTTCTTGTTTTTTTTTTATAGTCAATTTTAATTGCTCTCCAACTTTGACTTGTTGTTGTTGTTCCTGTTGTTGGCTTGACTTATGGAAATTGTTGGCAATTTTGGTTAATACACAAAACGTGTATAGAATATTAATAATATTCGAACACACATTCATATATATGTATATGAATATGTATGTAGATGTGAATAAATTGAAAAAGTTTGTATGTGTATGAATGACATTGAATGGTTGAAATGACATTCAAGGATATACATTATGCATATATATTACATAAGGGTATGTGTGATTGCGTTTAGTTCGAAACACCGTGTGCTCCATAGTATTTTTTAATTGACTTCTTGACAAAAATACTCACGCACACACACACCACACACATACTAAAGATATTTATTTAAATTAGAATTCAAAATTGTGAGATGAATTTGTAATGACTTGAAGTCATATGTTTCATGTGCTTTTTGGAACATTGAGATGTTTTAGATACATATATGAAAATATGTTTTTATTTCAAATTTAATCGTTGATTAAATATTTCTGTGCATTAATGGATAAAACACTTTGAAAAACAGTAATTAATTAAATTAGATAAACTTAAATTCTAAGAAAGAAGAATAAAAAATAAAGAAAAGTGAAAATTCTTAGAATTGTAGTTCTGTATTAAAGTTTCAATCTAATATTCAATAATATTCAGTGTGCTGTAGCATTCTTTGTTGCAAAACCACATAGGAAAATGAACCTGAAAAAAAAACAAGCTTTTGCTGAGCTAATTGCATTTTCGTGGAAAATTTAATGAAATATATTCGAACTACATCGTGTTTCTCTGATCCCAATTATTGACACAAATCAAGGCTTTGGTGTATAGAGAAAATTATAAGGCTGCATTGTACTTCATTTGCGAATGTATTACTTTCTCTTGGAAGAGATGTGATTTGGCCAACCTTGTTCTATTTATGATACGAATCAGTGTTGCAAATGAGGGTACAATTGTACCTTTTGGTACAACTTCGAAATGATGACACGAAAGTACGCCATCTTTTTTGAGGTATGTTTTTGGCTTTGAAACGGCACACATATGAAAGTATATCGCTACCTTAATTTGTTAAGTACCTAACACACATTTCTAAAATTTTGTAGGAACAAAAAACATTTCTAAATTTTAATATACTGAGTATTTTTTTCAAAATTTGTTACACATATTAATACTCTAGGTGCTAATGGTATTTTGTATACGTAAATACTAATTTTTGGTCGAATCGTCTAACATATGTATGTTTAACAATGATTTTTTCGGTTCTCAGACATCAATCGTCAACAATAGTTTCATATAAGTATGTAGGTACTGTTATTTTAATACGTTTTAAGTAAAAATGAAACAAAAGTTTTGCCGTTTTGTTAAAATATTTATTTTAAAAAATACTGAGAGAAAAACTGTGCTACAAAACATAAACGATGTAACTTTTGGGTTAGCTAAAGAACAGAGACGAAAGTTTGAGTTGAATATCCTAAAAAAACATCAGAAACTCGATTTTAGATAAGGGCTTTTAGGTCTTAAGCAAAAACAGGTAGCGATATGTAGTTATATCTGGTCAGAAATAATAAACGCTTAAGTCGACTTAAGGCAGAATTGAGTTATAAATGCTATCGTATTCTACTTATTCCAATGCACATGTACGGGAAATCCCCGAAATTCTCTGTTTTTAAAACAAAAGTTATAAAAAAAAAAAGTATTCCCTTACATAGAGTGCCAACCAAGCACATTAACTTCAATTCGTGTTTGCTCGAAATAAGATTTTCAAACTTAAGCGCTTATGGTATTGCTTTTGACCACAGATATACACTGATACATTCAATCAGTGGTGGTTCTAGGATTTGGGTTTGGGGGGCTGATTTTATTAAATTAAAGGATAAATTTTTAGAATCAATATCGTCCAAAACTCAGACCTAGACTAAAAACTAGTGCAACAATTTTATTAATGCTCACACCAAAAGTACAGGCCAAAAATTAAAAGATAACTGGAACGAAACTGAGACCAAAATTCAAACTAAACTCGGATAGAAATTTATGTGGAAATTTCGACTAAAGTCTATACTAAAATTCAAACATTTTTTTTTTAGATCGAAGTTCAAACCAAGAAAAGGACCAAATTCAGATCGAAAATCTAGATCAAAATGAGACCAATTTCAAACCAAAACCTTGATTAATTCATTATTGCCCAGCCGGTATGTTTACTTACCAGCACTTTGTTCAAGCATATAACTTCATTGTGTGGACTAAGACTTATCTGATGGATTTATATTGTTAAATTATCTATTTTGAGAAAACACTTTGAAGGAAAGTTCGTTTCCTTAGAGAAAAAATTTTGATGAAATAATTTGATATATCTCTATATTTTCAGTCATTTTTGGTCGAAACAAAAACCAGAAAAAAAATTAAATAAACAAAACAGTTGATTTGCATAGTACTTCTAACGAACTTTCAAAATATATATTATCACTCTTAGCATCGATATCACTATTGATATCGGCCTGGTGGTAAGTAAGTTATCATCTCACAACTCCAAAACCAAGCACTCTATTTTTATGAAAATTTAAATATAAATTAATTTGACCAAAAAACCAAAGCATTTTAAATTTCAACGAGATCTTTACACGCTTTCGCATACCGGGCAACAACCGGTCAAAAATCGACCAAAATGAAGCCAAATTCAGATCAAAACTCAGACTAAAAACCCGAAATTCAGACCGAATCAAACCCAAATTCAATTTAAAATTCATTCCAAAATTACAAAAAAAAATTTAGACCACAACTTAGACTAATAATTAGACAAAATTTTAGGCCAAAAGGACGCAAACTACCGAACCAAGCAACCCAAAATTCCTGCCAAAAACTAGTGGAAATATCTGAAAATATTCACACCAAAAAATTTGAACTCAAATTAAACAATAACTGGACCGAAATTCCAGCCAAATTCAGACCGAAATTTAAAACAAAATTGAGACCGGACTCGGACCAAAATTCACTCTTAAATACGTATCAAAATCAAGTCAATTCAGACCGAAATTTCGACCATAACTCAAACTAAGAGTTAGATTAAAACGCCAAATACAATTTAAAAGCAAACCAAAATTTAGACCCGAAAACAAATCAAACGCTGAGTAAACGCTGGTCTGAGCAAAATTTTGACCACAATTTAGACTAAGAGTTACACTAAAACTCAGACCAGAAGGATTTTAAATACAGACCTAAAGCAAAATTTAACACGTATAAATTTTAAGCATTTATTCACATGTATCCCTACTTTTAGCTAAACCCTAATGAAAATTGTTGATCAAACTATGGCCGCTGAAGTCAAATTTGTTCCGAACTGTCAACTAACATCTAGTGCAAATTATAGATAACACAGCCAAGATTGAAGGAAGTTTTTTTTTTTTTTTTTTTTTTTTTTTTTTTAACGAGGAGGAAAGCATAAAAAGCCACCCAGTCAGTGCGTGACATTCTCACGCTAAAACCACCTCTCGTCCGTACGGATATTCCTCCCGGAACCACCGTTAGGTATTACGTCGGAAGGCCGTAATGAGCTTGAGTGCTCAATCGTCAGTATTGGTTTCTGTCCAATTCTGTTCGGTTTTATCGTCGGTTGACGATATCTGGCTCCATATTTGTAGTATTTGCCGTGCGCTCGACTTTGCGCGCACGTTCTGCATTATACAGAGTGGTCATCATATCTGCAGCAACCTTGCATGCTGCATTCCATTTTTCCGCTGTGTTACACATCTGTGTCGTCAGATTCCTTTCTGTAGGGGGTTCTCCAAAGGCTTTCTCCAGCTCATCTCTGTTTTTGTTAAAACGTGGGCATATAAAAAGTATATGCTGCGCGTTCTCCCGTTCCTCTGGGCATCTTGGGCAAAACGGGTCTTCTTCTCCGGTGTTGATTTTATGCAAGTACTGCTTGAAGCACCCATGGCCACTAAGCAGCTGCGTAATGTGGTAATTCAGTTCACCATGTCTGCGTGATATCCACTCTTCTATATCCGTAATGAGATTGTAGGTCCATCGACCCTTCTCGGATGACTCCCATCTTCGCTGCCATTCCATGATGGTACGCTGTCTTTCTTCTCTTCTTATGGCTTCGGTTGATTTTGTGTCACGGCCATATAACCGCTTCATCTCTTGTGCCTGTAAATCTATGGGCACCTTACTTGCTATGACACAAATAGCATCGTCCGAAACTGTGCGATACGCGCTAGCAACCCTCAGGGCACTGAGCCTATATATCGCACGGATATCCTTCTGGTGTGTTTTCTTGCTGTCCGCCCAGATAGGTGCTGCATACAAGATTACTGACGTAGTAACCGTTGAAAGCAGCCGGCGCCTGCCCTCACGCGGGCCTCCTATATTCGGCATGATGCGTGTTAATGCACTGTTTATTCGTGCTGCTTTTCCACTAGCAGCTTTCAGGTGATCCTTGAACGTCATTTTGGAATCTATAAGTACTCCTAAGTACTTAATGTGTGGACACGAGATGATGTTATGATCACCAACCGTGATGACCAGCTCTGCACGTGCTCTTCTGGTACTCAATACCACGACTTCCGTCTTCTGCTCCGCCAATTCCAGCTTCGAGTTGTACAGCCATCTTCTCACTCTTGAGATGACATCGTTACATATAGCCTGTAGCGAGTCCAGGTTCTTGGCTACTGCCACTATCGCGATGTCGTCTGCATATCCTACGATTGTTGTATCCTCCGGGAGATCCAATTTGAGGATGCCGTCATACATTGCGTTCCATAGTGTTGGGCCGAGAACGGAGCCCTGCGGAACGCCTCCTTTGACACGATACTGCTTCACGCCGTCATCAGTATCGTATATTAAAATTCTGTTGTCGAAGTAGTTTGCGATTATTTGCAACAGGTATTCCGGTACTTCGAATCCTCTCAGTGCACTCATAATCTGAGGCCAGTTCGCCGAATTGAAGGCATTTTTGATGTCCAACGTCACTACGGCGCAGTACTTCTTCTTGCCGTTTCCCCATTGGTTGCCGCTGGTGGCCACGCGTGCAATATTCATCACTGTTTGTATTGCGTCGACCGTGGATCGTCCTCTTCTGAATCCAAACTGTCGTGCTGATAGCCCTCCTGGCTTTTCAAGCCACTCCTGGAGCCTGTCCCCTATAATGCGTTCGAGAACTTTGCCCAGTGTATCCAGCATGCATAACGGTCGGTAGGATGCCGGTTCATCCGGCGGCTTCTTTGGTTTTAGTAGGAGGACTAACCGCTGTCGCTTCCATGTGTCTGGAAAAACTCCTTCTGTCAAGCATGCGCTGAAAAGCTTCGCGAACACCTCCGGTGTAGCTTTGATCGCCGCCTTGAGCGCAACGTTGGGGATGCCATCCAGTCCTGGGGCCTTGTTATCCGCAATCTTTCGTAGCGTTGCCAGCACTTCGCTGGCGGTGACTTCTGGTGCTTGCACGCACTTATGTTGTCGTGGAGCAAGTTCTTCCTGGGGGGGAAAGAGTGTGGTCACCACTTTTCGCATCAGTGTGGGGCAGGTGGGCTGTGGGGCCCTTAACCCTCTGACCTTCCTCATAACCGTTGTATATGCCATCCCCCATGGATCGGTTTCTGCGCTGTCGCGTAACTGTTTAAAACAGATGTTTTTGCTGTCTCTGATGGCCTTCTTGAGCTCGATTCTACAAACTTTATAGTCGAGCTGCAGGGCTTCCCACGCGGGAAGAGAGCGAGCTCTCTGCGCTTTCCTGCGTGCTTGATGGCATTTCTTCCTGGCTGCCGCTATCTCCTCATTCCACCAGTACACTGGTCTTCTGATCAAGACTGCACGTCTTCGGGGCATCGCAGCATCGCACGCTCTGGAAAGTGCTGCGATGGTATGCACTGCCATGTCTGCAGCTGGTTTGGTCTGGAACATTGCGTCACTCCAAGCTATGTTGAACGTGTCCGCCTCGAACGCTTGCCTCTTCCATCCATTTTGCTGCGCCTTCTGTCTCCGAACCGCGAGGGGTGCCACCTTGTTATCCACGTCGATGATGATGGCCTTGTGCCCATCGCTATGCGTGTACATGTTGCTAACGCTCCATTTGGCAGAGCGCGCAACTACGTTGTCCGCAAAGGTGAGGTCTATTATAGACCTACCTCTGCCGTTGTCGAAAGTGTATGCCCCGAACTCATTTAGTAGCTCCAGCTCTAAGGGAACCAGGCTCTCAAGGAGTATGTGGCCACGTCGGCACGTGCGGGCGCGTCCCCATGTTGTGGACCATGCATTAAAGTCCCCGCCGATAAGAAGTGGATGCTTTCCGCGTGCTTCTTCCACTAATGCTGTCACCATGGTCTCAAAAGCTTCCTCGCTCATACTAGGTGGAGCGTAGCAGCTGAAAAAGTAGATTCCACCTACTTTGACCCACGTGAATCCTTCTTTGGCTGTTTTCATCTTGCCTTGCAATGAGGCGTTGCCTAGCGCCCAAATGGCAGCCTTATTCGCTGCGTTCGTCGCCCAGCCATGTCCATCTAGATTTGTATACTGCTCCGAAAGTAACGCTAAGTCGAAGCCATGTTCGGTCGTCAATTGCTGCAGGAGATCCTGCGCCGCCTGGCAGTGGTTGATATTGAGTTGCAATATCTTCATTGTCACCTCAAATTTTTTCGCGCCTTTTGGAACAGGGGGCATTTTGTGCTCCCTGCTGCATGTGCTCCTTTGCACAGAGCACATTTCTCCTTATTAGAGCAGACTGCCGCCAAGTGCCCTCTTTCTCCGCATTTCAGGCAGTGCTTCGTCCTGTCTACCTTCTCTGTGCAACGTTGAGCAATATGGCCGTAGCCCCAGCACTTGAAACAGTATCTGGGCGAATCCATCTCTCTTATCCTGCTCATCACCCATCCGATGCGTACTCGTTGCGCATCTATCACCTTCCTCGCGTCGTCTACGGGTAGGCAGATGAGAGCTGTTTGTGTGCCGTTGTACCTCTTTCGCAGGCTTCTAACAGCAGTTGTCTCTGGGCGTCGTATTTTGCATTGCGCATGAAGTGCCTCGCAAATTTCCTCCGGTGTGGTGACCTCGTCTAGGTCTCTGCATTGTAGCGTGACCGTGTGAGTTTTGGCCGCTACTTTGGCCGTCTCCTTTAGTACCTCTTCGATTGCTGCTTGGTACGTCGTCGTCTGGTTTTCTGGAGCTCTTTTCAACTCCAGAAGTAGCTCGCCTTTGGCTGTTCTGCGTATGGCCTTGACATTTTCTCCCATTGTCTTAAGATCCTCGCATGTCTTCACCTTGCGCAGTATGTCTGCGTACGTTGCGTCTCCTGCCTTCGATATAATAATAACATCAGGCCTGGTCCTTATTGGTCTGGCCTTCCTGGCTTTCTTGCCTTTTACAACATTCCATGCTGTTTCCTTCGGCCCCTTAATGTTTGACGCCTTGTCCTTTGGGTTTGTCTGCTGCGTTTCTGCTGTGCCGCGTCTTCTCTTTGTTGCCGGTGATTTCTCGCCAATTATGCGCAAGTCCGGACTCGTGCTGGCTCTCATCCTCTTAGCCGAAGGTGGTGGCGCTCTGCGAACCACCTCTGCGAGGGTCTCACGTGGGATGCTTTTTTCAGGCGCATCTACCTCGATGTCAAGCGTTGTTGTTGTTGCTGGTGTTGATGCCTGCTGGTCCACGCTCTTTTCCATGTCCAGCATCGCTTCAGTATAAGCGCCTTTGATCATAGATCCTAGGCGCTTAATTTCAGCGTGGACATTCCTTCTACCCTCGTAGTATGCCAGGAGCTTGTTTATATGTACTCCAAGCTTTGCCATTTTGGCCTGGAACACGTTCGTTGATGATGTTTGTACAACGGTTTTAATAAACTGCCCTGCCGGTACTCTTGAAGCTGTCTTGGGTGTAGTAGCATCCAAGGTCGCTGTCTTCTGTAAGTCAAATATGGTCCGCTGTTTTGATGCCATATTGACTATTGCTTCTGTAGGCGTGCCTGTGTGGCCAATCGACTTCTGTTGCTCGCGTGCGGTTGTGCTACTTGCTGTAGCTACACCTTTCGCCTTATTGTCGATCTTCTGACACGTTTTCCTGGTATCGTCCTGATCCAGTTCAATGAGGTCAGGTGAGGATGCTGATTTTTTCATCAGGCTCCTTCCGGATTCCTCTGGCGATCGCGTTAGTCTTCGGCCCTTGAATGGGTCAAAGTTCTCCTCTTCATTTACATCTGTGTTTTTTTGTTTGTTTGTAAACATTGTGATTGGGTCCCCCCTCGTTGCCGCTATCTCGGTCCGAAAGTACAGTCGCCTTAATGACCCCGTGGTTATCTATGCAAGCAGTGAGGCCACGCAAGGGTTGACGCAGGACCTTATGGGTACCTGCGTTCAGAGCCAGGTCAGCGTAATCGGGAACACAGCCAGCCGAGCCTGAACCACCACCGTAGTGGTGACGTACCTCGAACGTACAACGAGGCCTGCCAAGGTTTTACCGGGACGGAGGCAGCTGGGACATTAGCCGGACAGCCATTTCCGCTAGATTTCACTCCGCTTACTAAAGTGCCCGAATGCCACAGCCGTCAGCTCGTATCATCTAGGTCAAAATATTGGTTCCAGTACCATTTCGTCAGAATCCTACTGGACTCAGATTCCGACGTCCATTGCTCGCATAGTATCGAAAATGTGAACCAGCCGCCTGCACTTACCCAAGCCCTTCGACCCATTGGTCGAAGCCGGGCAGCGTCTGACGGTGTAGCACACATTCCCGTCACTATCTGCTGTCGTGGTTCGCGAAGTTTCCGAACACTTGTATCCGTCACTAGACATTGCCCTCATGACCCACATGACAGTGTCATAGGATAACCCAGTGTTGAAATACGCGTGTCCGGATTCTGCAACGATGTCCCACGGTGCCACCCCGGGGTGGGGAGCACTTACGCCAAGGACGGTGCCTGCTCGTCCTGTCGCAGATCTTCATTGGGTATTGTGGCCTTTTAAGACACACCCTCCACTTCTGCCGCTCTTGGTCGGGGACTGCTTATTGGGTATTCGCAGCTAACCGACATTACTGCCGGCCGTTCAGCTATCCGCCACCCGCTGACCCCCACAGTAGCCTAAAGCTCAGCCCTGTGAGATTGAAGGAAGTCCGTTACATGGAGAGTTACATACCTTGGGAATCAACTTTTTTCCGATGGTTCAGTTTATTATATTCTTCTAGCAGAACAACTTTTGGATTTTAGACCATTAAAAATATTTGTGTATGTAAAATTATTGTAAAGGACCCTGAATAAAATTTGAGAAAAACACTGTAAGGGGCTGTTCACATATTACGTAATGCACGAGGGGGGATCAGACAATTTGTTACGAAGTGTTACATGGGGGGGGGGAAGGGAGGGGTAGTCATCAACTGCGTTACGTAACGTCAATTTCATACTATCAAATACAGATGGCTTAAAAGAAAATTTTAGTTTTGATAAAATTAGAATATATTCAATCAAAAGAATCCCTTTCTGTAGTTTTCTATATATAGGCCATTGGGGATATTTGGCTTAATGGCTATTACAATAAATCTGACTAAGAAAACATCACTTCGTCTAAGCACACTCACAAAAAAATGGAGACCCTCGGCTTTCACGAACACACCGAAAAGACAGAGGCCCAATTTACACGAACTGCCCCTAAGTTTAGCGGTTGCTGTTGGTCAGTTAAATTAATAGTAAAATTTAGTATTTTGGATCTTTTTAATATATTTAACATATTTATACTTATGAAAATAGCCTAAAATACCCTTATGGAAGGGAGATAAAGTCTTAATATATTTCATAAAAATATTCTGCATACAATTTTTACCATAAATCGCTGAACACTCAAACTATTCTAAATGAAAACTAACCAAGATATCTTAGGTTTACCGAAATAGCCAAAAGAAAAAGCACAAACTTTAAACTAATATAAAATATAAATCAGATGTAAAATATAAATGTTCATCAGAATTCGCTTTCAGAATCTTTTTTTTATGTTGGACTGTGATATAGGATGAACAAAACAAACATAAACTCGATTTAGAGATTCTCATTTCAGGCAAGCTCAAGCCATCACAAATATCATCAAAGATAAACTCAATTTTTTTTAATTTTCTTCATGGCATTATTCTCAGCTACTATTTTTCTTTCCGTTTGGACAGGGGCATTAAAAATTATGAAAGTACTTAAAATGCACTAGATCATCATAAACGAAATGAGACATACACTTCATCTTGCTGTTGCTGCTGCTGCTGTTACTACAACTATTACTACTACAATACAACTACATATTGATAAATACACTTTTACATACATAAGCTTACAATATTCTTAAAAGAGTTTTGTCTTACTGCTATACACACACACACATACATAAATACAAAATCATAATTCATTTTTCAGCTGAATTTTCAAAACTGAAAACGAAACGAAAAATATATTCAACACACCACACACACACATGCACAAATATTCGTAGTGTGTATGCATGTCTCCTATAGCACACTGTATATCGTTGCAAATCCTTAAAAGACTAAGAAGTAAATTTTTTGGCATAATACGCTGTCACACATGGATTACACTCTGCAATGCATACATACACACTTTCACATACATTCATACGATTCATCTTCCTTTTTCTTTTTCTTTTGGTTTTTTTATTTTTTTTTTTTTTTTTTTTTTTTGATTGCTGAAATTTTGCAGCGCTGCAAATACAACTCACATATACATTCATATATACATTTCTATGTGTGTGCATTTATGCAATTTATGCGTTTTTTATATTCCCCCATTTCCACATTACATTTTTTAAAGCTTTTAATAAAAATGTCAACTGCAATGAAATGCAGAGAAATGCATAAATTCAGAAGACAGAGAAAGAGAGAACGGAGACAAATGAAAATTGCATCAAAAGTAAATATTATTTTTACATAAATATGTAATTTTTTTATTTATTTATTTTTTTTTTTCTTTTTTTCTATCAAAAAAAAAAACAAGAAGTTATGAATTTTTGTTTGGTAAATTGCAAATAATTTTTTAAATTATTCTTAAAACTTTTGTAAATTATTCAATTAAAATTTTTTTTGAAGTCTAAGAATTATTCTTCTTGTACCGATAGTTTTACTTCGATAGTAATAATTATTATCATTAATTATTTTTTATTTAATTTTATTTTAAGACAAAATAATAAAATAAATCCTTTTTTTATTTTATTCAGGTAAAAAAACTTAAGAGAGGTTTTGTTAGTCCTTTCGTTCAATAAGTTGTTGGTATTTTAGTAGTTATTGAGAAAATTTAAAATTGATAGAAGACTTGTAGTAATATTACGATATTTTATTTGAAATTTCAAAAAGATCAATAAGAATGAAGTTGAGAAAATTACTGATATACCAGGTCGACAGAAAACTATGGAGCCAGCTCAAGCTAGTACAAATTTATCGTGAATGCCGAAATGTATATGAAACGAAAGCGCCATTTCTTGTGACTGTTTTCAAGTGGTTTTAAAGATTCCAGTCTAGGTATTTTCCTATCGACGGCAACCCTCATGAAAGCTAACCGAAATGTAGTCCGACTAAAAGTTAAAATTAACGAATATCCAATAGTGACTCAAGAGACGAGATCTTGTGAACTGGGTTCAAATCACATAGCTGTATTACGAATATTAGAAAATTATTTGGAATACACGCAAAAATTTGATCGATGGGTTCCAGATATTTAGCATGACGGTCAAAAAGATGTACTTGTTTGTTTTGCCCAATATTTCTCTACAAAATTTGAAAACGGAGACGCTGGCACCGTTCCTTAAATTATAAAAAGTGATGAAGCTAAGTTCTATTAGTACGACCCAGAAGCCAGACAGCCATTCATAGTGTGAAACCCAAAACGAGCAAATCAACGTTAAAGCAAGACAATAAAAGTCATCAACAAAAGTATGGTTGAAAGGTGGATCCACAGACTTAAAAAATGTATTGAAATTAATGGAAATTATGTAGTGTTGATAAAAAAAATGTGAAATTTCTCACGCTCATTCAACCGGTCGAGCATCTTAGGAAACAAATCTGTTGGTCTCTTTGGTGAGTTTACACTTAAAAACTCGAGAATGGCATTCTCCACTGCCACTGCCACTGTTACTCAATTTTCAAGTCGACAGACGGGAATTCTACGAAAACAAAATATTTCACCGATGATGGTTCCGCAGTTGAATTGCCATCATTTGTTTACATTTTTTCGAGAAGCGACGCAAATGTTTGAGTTTGAGAAATCGTTGACCGATTCCACTTCAGCTTAAGAACATCAAATTCACTCTTTCAACTGATTCGTATTTCGGAGTATCAGAACAGCTCATGTACATAGGCTGTAGGCAAAGGTGAAAATGGAATGGAAAATATAATGTTTGAAAGCTTAGTAGAGTTCAGAGAGCAGGCATTACAGGAGGTTTTCGTACTTGTACTGCGGAGTCTCTGAACGTATTGCTACATCTCTTTCCTATTGACCTGCACATTAAAAATATTGCCTTCAACCGTCGCACAGTGCAAGGAATTGTTTGATTTTAATGAAAATTTACATATATAGTAATTTTGGGTCACTAAGCACAAAAACGAAATTAGTTTTTATCTAGACCCTACCATTTTTTCAGAAATCTATATTTTGTCCGATTTCAAAAATTTTTTTTTCAAAATTTATTAAAAAACAAAATTTGATTAGAAGTATTTTTCCCAAATTCCTAACAAATTGGACTTAAGAGCTTGAAAATCAATTTTGTTTTTTTTTTTTTTGCCAATGTTTTGAGTCATATTCGAGATATTTTGAATATATTGTATGATTTTGGAAATTTTTTAAAAACTGCATTATAAAACTAATTCTGTGGTCGAAAACAATAAACGCTTAAGTCGACTTAAGAGAGAATCGAGTTATAAATGACAGGCTGAGAGGAAAAGCGGGCTAAAATTTATATAAGAGCATAAGTAATACGGTTTAGAGTGAGAATGAAACGCCTTAAAAGTAAGAGCAAAAATGGTATAACAATTCTTTCAGAGCAGGAACAGCATAGTTTTTTATTCCGTTTTCGCTCTGAACATATTTCGTTTCACTTTTGCTCTGAACATATTTCGTTTTGCTTTTGCTCTTAAGTAAAATTATTCCACTTTTTTCTGAACGTAGAAGATTTACCACTTTTCCTCTCAGCCACTCAAATGCTATCATGTTCTTCTTATTCCAATGCATATGTACGTGAAATCTCCTATGGTGTTACAACAAAAAGTATTGAAATTTAATATGTTAGATTTATTTTTAATCACTATCATCTGAAGAATCTTCTGTTATTATTATTCCTAACAATTTAATTTTTTGATTTAATAAACCGCTTTAAAGATATTCGTTAATCGAAAAGCACAAAACATATTCCTAAAATGTGTTATACGAAATTTTCGAATAATCTTGTGGCTCTCTTCCAAAGATTCCTCGTAAACACAACCTTAAAAAATCAAAGACTTTATTAAACATAAATGCAAGTATTTTGCTAAATAAATAGGTTCCACCTATTGGCAAATCGAAAAATTTGATAACCTCACATCCATGAACTTTAATAGCTCTTCATTAATATTATTTCCAAATTTTTCTTTGCAAAAGAAAAAATAGCTTTCAACTTATTTGTTGCACTAGCACTAATTCAGGAATTGGATAAATCAGAATATTTCAAATTTAATTCCATTATTTAAAAAACACTTGAATTTAGCAAAAATTTGTTTATTTTTTTTGACATCTCAAAGTAACGGTAATTGTGTTTGCTTAAGTTATCCACCCTACAAAAAAGTCTATAAAAAAATGTAACGAACCCCGAAAAAATGTTAAAGAGAATTATATAACATATTTTGGTCGCAGCATAGCGTAAAGACGGTTTTACAAAATTGAGTTTTTCCGAAAGTTGCAAAAATACGCAAAATTTGTTTCTTGCGTTTAAGAGAAGAAAGTCCATTTAAAAGAAACCATAAAGAGAATTTACGCCCGATAACGCCATTAAATTTTAGAATCTTACTTAAATTTGCTATTTTTCAGTTGGGCCAATAAAAAAATATTTAGTTTTTAAAAAATTGTATAAAATTTATTTTTAAATTTAAGGTAACTAAAATAATTTTTCTATTTGACTACATTTATTTTTGAAGTTATATATAAGTAGGTTAATGAACAAATGTAGTCATCACAACAACAATGTAGAAAGAAACGGGCAAATCAGACGGCCGTTTCGGAATCCGCCACAATTCCTCATCAGTGATCTTAGTGATAGTTCTTAATCTTTCAATATCCTATATAAGCTACTAATATTTGAAATCATAACCCAGAATTACGAATTTGATTCCAAATATCTTCACTGAATAGAGAATAGAGCGTCGGTTGGGCTAAAGGTAGGTACTTATGGATACAGTACAGTTCTAAGTATAATACCAAATCTATTTTCAGGGAAAAAGCAGATTACATTATGCCACGCCTGTGTTTCAAAAGCGATTTTAAGGTAAGATTTACTACAAGGACAGAATAGAAAAAACTTTCTGATAGTGTATGGGGTGCCCATTTTCACGAATGGATCTGAAACGGATTGCTGAGGGGCTGGGGGAACAGGGGTTAACGTAGAGCGGCTTAAAAATGATGCCTTAGCACTAATTGTGACTCACAATATGTTGGATGTGAATCAGCCATTGTAACCAACCAACCAGGCAGATGTGGTTATAGCATCAGAGTCGTGATCACTCGTGGTCGCCGTAGCCTAGTGGTTAGTGTGTTGGACTGCTACGCAGAGGTGTCTACACGGCACCACCTCTTGCCCGAAAATGGCAAACCTCTAATAATAAAAAAAATGCCTATGAAAAGCTTTTCACTTCGCCGTTCTGATTCGGCATAAAACTGTAGGTCCCTTCCTTTTGTGTATAAATGTAACTCACACAACATTAATGGATGCGAAAAGCTCGGCCTTGGCCCTCTAGGGGCTGTTGTGCCATAATAATAATAGTAGTAGTAGTAGTAGTAGTTGAGATCACTCTTAGTATTATCGAACCGTAAGCGGTCTAAACGTTCAGAGGCCAAAGAGCTACTAAGAGAACTTCATGTAGAAAAACTTAATCACTTAGCCGATATAGACGACCTCGATAGCCTAGTGGATAGTGCACTAGACTTTCATCTGGGAGGTTCGGGTTCGATTCCCGTCTTCGTCTGGTGGTTAATTTTCATAACTTTCTTATATTCACTATCAATATGAAGTGTATGAGAATTATAAGATAGTGTACAAGTACACACATTGGTTGGTAATGGCAAAACCACCAAGCCGATAAAAAATTGCCACACCGCCGTTCGGAATCGGCGTTAAACTGTAGGTCCAACTATGTGGTATCACAATGGGCCTAAGTGTGTCTCTCGACAGCCACTCCAACCTAACCTAACCTAGCCGATATAAGTCAAACTTTTAAAGTAGATTCATAGGTTGCGAAGAAGGGTGCGTCTTTTTGTTCCTTAAACAAATTTTCCAATTCAGAGAATATTTTTCGGGAAGGGGAAATTTTACATCCAAACGAGCTTCTCCCCCCTTAGCTTCATCAGAATATGTGCTTCTGAAATATGTTTTGAGTCGCTTAAATTGATTGCAATTATAATGCAACAGTAAAAGAAAAACCAAAGAATTTCCCTGCAGTTTTCCAGTTTGTATAGTTAAAATTATGTAATCAGCGAAAATTAGCATAAAATTAAATTTAAATTTGTGCGCCTTGCACATACAAACACACGCACACAAACATAACACTCTTATGCATGCAATTACAAATGAATGGCAAAGTGTGCATGTGTGAGATTTTGAATCATGTAATTATTATATGAAAGGGAGCAGTAACAACAACAATAACAACAACAGCAAAGATGCATATGAACAACATGCACACGAATACTTACATTTAGAAATTAGCGGCACACGCGCATACATACACACAACACATATACATCTGCATATATACTAAAACGTATGCAAATGTTTATGCATGCTGCAATTTAAAATGAAATTTTTGTTTTTAAAGAATTACAACATTTTGAAGGACAGAAAGACGCACAGAGGAATGTACAGACTGCCACAAAGTCGTGTGCATAGATGGACGCATCATGGATGAATGATTATGAATGCAGCCCATAAAAAAAACACTCACACTCAAACAAAAAATTCGTTAAATGGCTTTCGTTGGCAGTTTGTAATTAAGATTATCAAAAGTAAACATGTAAATTTACAACACCACCAACCATAAACCACACACTTTTCATAATGTTTACGTGCATAAATGTGTAAATATTTTCCTACTTAGTTTTATTTTCTCATTTATTTCTTTTAGATATGAACTTCTCTGGTTTGCTTTTGTTTTTGAGCATTTTGTGTGTGATTTTTCAAAGCGTCTTTTCACCTGAAATATCAAAGCTTAATATGGCTTAAATGCTACTTACCTTTTGATTTTTCTACTCTAACTACATATGAAGTTTGTTGAATTTTTATATTCTGTTTCATAAATTACAAGTTTATCATAAAATTTTTTAGTAAGGATTAAGTTGGAAATTTAAATATCGCATACTAAAAAGTTTATTTCTATCTTCCTTAGGTAGATAGCTTAGAAGAAACTTAAGGCTAATGCAAATATACATTAGTGAATCAAGAGATTTCCCAGGGGGAAGAGGGGATTTAAAATTTTCTTTCCTCTAAAATTTTGTTTCCGTTCAGAGCTAACGATCAAAATCTATTAAATTTTCATTATCAGGGGGGTTTTAACCCCAAACCTTCCACCCTTGGAATAATGGCATACTTTCTTCTAGAAAAATTCAAATTTTAGACCAACAACATATATTGAAAACACTGTGAATCATTTTGAAAATTGAGATTTAGCACCAGAGCAGCTGCCAAAAAAAATTAAAGGTGGCGCACCCTGAACCGGTGTTGGCATTTGAGCTCATCTTTTTCGTGAATCGAATCGTAATAGGGTATTAAATCTGCCCAAAGTGTACTGAAAATTTTATACAAACCGTTTAGGCAGAATTCCTTTTGAAATAACTTTATAAATTTATAACAATTTTATTTTTTTAATTTTAAGACAAGAAAATTGTAGAAATGTGATTTTATATTTTAGTTATAAAATAAATGTATAAAATGAATTAAATTATGGCACTGAAACTCCAAACAACAAAAATGTTGTCCGCTGTGATGAATCATCTTCGGCATTGGCGACAGACCACGGGAAATCTACTGGTGAGTACCGCTGCTAAAATACGAACCAACTTGAACGAAATGGCTAAGAGTTACTGCGCAACGGATTTCCCGCGAACTTAGATTTATTTATATTTTCCTGGCTAGCGACGATGACACAGGGTTGCATATTTGAACATCTGGTTGCTAGTTTATTGTTATTCTAATTGATGATGGTATTAATTTTTTCATAATAGTTTTTTAGTAGACTATGAAAATTAAATCTAGAGGTTAATTTCTCAAAGTCATGACTTAAGTTCATGTCAATTTCGTTATTTGAAGTTGTATATAAACAGGTTAATGAACAAATGTAGTCATCACAACAAAAATGTATATAGAGACGGGCAAATCAGACGACCGTTTCGGAATCCGCCACGATTCCTCATCAGTGATCTTAGTGGTTTTGTTATATGCAGTAGTCTGTAAATGCTAGTGTTTATTTTTTTTTATCAATTTACCCATACGTACTCACAAAAAAAAAATATTTAATTAAAAAAATAATACTCTTGTAAATATAAAATGACAGCTGATTAACGTCATTCAAGGCAAATGAGTTTACTCGAACGAATTTTACTACGAAATTCACTACCCGTCAGCAGATTCCCCGTCGTCTGTCGCTATTAAAAAAGTTAAAATAGAATTTTGTGTTAAAGTGTTCTAAAAATTCTGCTAAAGTGTACTGAAAAAAGTACAATCCATCACTGCCCTGAACACGGAATGGTATCTGACTGGGCTGTAAAAGGTCATATTCTTTAGAAAGATATACGGGTTATTTGGCGAGTCTCAGGTTTGCAAAACTATTTTTTTATTTTTCCAAAAGATCTTCGCTAGGGGAATATTTTTATTTTTTTTATTTTACTGAAGTTTTTTCATGAAAATAGGGTAAAATGGTAGTATCAGGGGTTTTTGGGGCCGAGAAACACATTTTTGATGTTTATTTTTTCCTAAAGAACAAGGGCCTTAATAGACTCAGTAGTGCAGAAAGTCCGTGGTCCGTTGAACCGAATCATATTACCACATTGAGTATTGTTTTCGTTCACATCTCTGCTTGATTCTAGCCTAGACTCACCTCGTTATATTTTGTCAAAGTTCAGAATTAGATGGCATATGTAGTCAGTCTATGCTCTACCTTTTTACTGGTGCGCAGTACCTAGTTAAGGAATTCGTTAGATTTTTCATTACATTGTTTTTGTTTTTTTTTAATTGAGCCGGTTAAAGGCTCAGTTATTCATAAGTAACGCAACGTAGCGTAACGGAACGTAAAAATCTATCGAATATAGAACTCTACGTTGCGTTTCGATTTCGGTAACCACCTAAACACACTCCCTAAATATACAGATATTTAAGTGACAGTTGGCAACGTTACGTTCCTTTTCGTTACTTATGCATAATTAAGCCTTAATTCTTATTTTGTATTTAAAGTGATTCAAGATTTAAGAAACTATATTTTCAAATAAACATAGGGCGAAATACAGCCAGAATACATTGCGTGAAAAATCTTAAAAGCTACGCAAAAAAGTTGAAAATTATCTAGTTTCAGAAAAAAATATTCCCTCTTAAATACAATAATGAGTCATCATTTCGAATGCCCGTTTAAAATACCTATATGGTTACGTATACATGTGGATATTATATTATAGCCCTAGATAAATGTAAAGTTAACCTGTTAATCTGCGTATAAATTTACAAAGTGAAAATCTTGATTGCTTTATTAAAAAATGTAAAAAATTGCGCTTAAAATTCCACGCACGTTTTTATGTAAATGTTTTATTTTTCTTTTGCTCTGAAGCGTTTTTCTTTTTATTTTTTTGGTTTACTAAGGGTATTAAGCATATATAAATATACTATATATATACGATGTAGTATATGTGTGTTTAGTATGTGTATATATGTGCCAACAAATACTCAGATGTCATTTTGACACTTCTTGATATGTTGTGTTTTTTACGACAGGACTACTCGAACATACTTACATGTATATATAAATTTTTTTGTGTCTTACATCGATTTTGTTGCACGTAAAACGATTTACATAAAAACTTAAATGACACACTTGAAGTACACATAGTCTTCAGATAGCGGCAAAAGTAGGAAACTGAAGAATAAGAAATACGAAAATGTGAGTGCGAAAACTTAAAGGATTTAATTTTAGTGCGTAAATTTAAAGTAAGAAAATTTTTTTGTACTTTGGAAAATGAACGACTGAACAGAGGAGAAGAATGAGAGGGCGATTTTTCTCTAGTTGCACCAACCGCATTTTATTTCCATTGAATGTCCAATTTTTATTATTGTTGTTTTATTAATATCATTGAAAAGATCTAACAAATTGCAATGTTTTTGCTGAACATTAAAATATAATATAATTAATAGTTTAGGAGTTATAGTCATTTAAAAAAACAAAAATTGAAGTCAGGTTCGGAACACTGCTGTCAGGGTCGGAGCACTGTAAGAAATCAATAAGAAATGAAGGGATATAGTCACATCACATGCAACCCTGCTATTGCTATGCAATGGATGCACATTATTGAACACACTCTCCACTTCCATCTCTTCTCTGCTATCAAGCCCAACTTAACAAATCTCTTGTTCTTCTTTTTCCGTTTTTGTTCTTCTACCAGTGAAGTTGTAAGTTATCTAATTAAATTTCATTAAATAAAAATCTTAAAGTGGTTTTTAAATCGAGTGTTTTTATCGGCCATACGCGTAACTATATGACTGGAAATAAGATGAAAATCAAAGAAAAAGGAGAAAAATATACTTGAAAACCGGAAAAAGAGACCTGAAATCAAAATAAAAACCCCTCTGTGTGAATTTTAAGAAAAATTTGATTTTTTTATACACATACGATACGATACGCTAAAATGACACGAAAAACACTCACGGGTGAAAAAAAATGTATTTCCAGAGTCAAAACGCATTATTACAACAAAATTTTTGGTGTTCCGACTTTGATTACAACCACTGCTCCGACCCTGACAACATACGTCATTCAGAGTCGCATCATTTGCAGCAAGGTCGTATTTAGGGGGGGGGAGGGGGAGATTTGGGGTATCTGACCTCCCCCCCCCCCCCAAATGTGGAAACTTTATTCTAATTTTTGAGATTAATTGCCAATGGATGGAAAAAAATAAAAAAAAGGTTTCGTCCTGAATCAGTTTGAAAAGTTTAAAAATTAATAAAAATAGAAAAAATTATCGGATCCTTGTAAAATAAGACTTGCTTGAACCCCATTTTTTTCCTAAAACGTTACGTGATGGGAAGTTTTTGACCTCAGATTCGTGTTCAACGTGAAAAACTCATTCGCAAATACTACATATTATTAGCAAAACCCATCTTAAAATTAATTTCTTAACGCATTATTGCTCAGAGCACCACGACTAGAAAGATCTCTTTCAATGCTGTGACTTCACGAATTTAGGGAATATAAGCCAACCTCATCCGGGTTCCTTATCATTGATAATGGCTCAAATTCTCAATGATGATCATTTGAAAAAAATGAGCCTCTACTATTTTTGTTAATTTTTTGAGGTTGGGTACATCATCAGTAGTGGGGAGTCAATGAGTTAATGAAATTATGTCCCTCACGATAAAAAAAAATACACTAGAATGCACATTGAATAATATTTATTTGAAAAAATTTAATATGATTATTCTGGGAATTTTTTGTCACTTTTGGCCATTTTTTTGAGGTTAAGATTAAAAAAAATCGGAAAATTTTTCCTAAAATTTTAATTTTATAGGGTCCATCAAATGTATCATTTATTTAATTTATTGTATCTAACAATCAGTTTGATAAAAATTATTTATGAATATTTTCTTCGAATGAAACCCCCTGCTCCCCCCCGAAAAAAATGTCTAGCTACGGCCCTGATTTGCAGCATATTGACGTGATGCAAACATATTTCATATTTCACTACTTCTCATTTCAAACCTATCGGGAATTTTAAAAATAAAAAAATATTTTTTAAATCAAGCATGTTTTTTTCTTTAAAATTTAAGTTTGAGTAAATACGGGAGTACAGTTTTTTTTTTGAGTTTGAAATACAGTCCAAATTACATTAGTGATTTAAGAAATGAAGATACAAAGTTTAAAATTTTGAGCAGGTATATAAACTTGTTTTTTAATTTTAAAAGTCTGAAACGAAGGTTAAATCTCCATTTCATAATACAAAATTAATAACTTAAAAAAAAGTTGTTGAAAACAAATTTTTTACATGCTTAAAGAAACTGTTCATTATAGTGTACAAATTCACGTAACTCTAATGTACAATATAATGTACAATAAATAATTTGGTTACTATAGTGTACAAAAGACATGAAAGGTTAATGATTTTTGAATTATTTTCTGCGGGTGTTAAAAAAATTGTGGTAGAGTTAATTTTTTTTTTGAAAAACATAGTTCCACAACGAAAAAATAACAAGGTTTTGAAAGTGGATTTTGATAGAACTCGGGAAAAAAAATTACACGTGTCTTGGCATTTTAAAAGTTTACGTAAAATTTTTTTTTTTACTTAGGCCTAAAGTTTGACCATTTCTAACAAATTAAGTATATATATGATATCTTCTTGATTTTGCATCAGAGCTTGTTTGTATGTTCAACAATTTATAGTCGAATTTTTCTTAGAATATTTTCCTCTAACATTTAACCTTTTGGCACCCACCATTACGAGTCTTTTTTGCCTTTTTCGAAAACGCTTCTTTTTTGACCCATTTCGAGGGTTGATAGAAGGTTAATATGTTTAAGAAATATGTTGCCCAGGAAATTTTACTATAGGTCACTGAACAACAAAAATCTGTATACCTGACTTAAGTAAAAATAAACTTAAATTCTAAAAATTTTCAAATGTTCACCTTTTATACGCAGTGAACAAATGTACCTTTAAAAGTATTTTCTAAGCTAAAAAATTGCATAGAAAAATAAACTTTAATTGTTTTTTCCATAAAAATTTTTTCTCGAATTTTTACTCCTTTCATGCATTTTGGTCACTATAATGTACAAAATTCCAAAAGCTCTGCAACCTTTCCCAAATATTTCTTTAAATTTTTTTTTGGTTTTTATTTTTAACAAAATTCGAATCTACGAGACAAAAACTACAAAAAAATTGTTTACCCCCAAAATAAAAAATTTGAGAAAAAGGGTTAAGTTAACTTACTTTGATGTTTGTATGTTATTTTTTATATTAATGCACTTTTTCGGGTACTGTTAAAAAGTTTTTTTAAAACACGATCTCGTA